>CM057340.1:167413206-168613206 GCA_030015575.1 Agapanthus africanus | reverse complement strand
AACACCCTGAGAATCTACTGGAAAACCTACCAGCAATTCTCGCTTGCCCTGGCCAGGGACTTTGTGTAATGGCTCTCCTAGACACAGCGCGATATCAACCCCCAATACCGGGAGAGACGAATCCTGTCTAACCGTCACTGCCTCCAAGTGCTTCGGGACTGCACCCAACTACTACCTGTTTGCACGACTCAGTAGAGCCGTGGTAGGGTAGTAATCTAAGAACAGTGGAACACACTCGAGGCGAAGTGACAGTGTCAAGTCAGCGGACTAAGCTGTACTCATGTCACCTGGGAACTGTTAACTGACGATAGGTATAATACCAACCAACAGTTCCTGACGAGTCCTGTCCAGTATACTCGTAACCTAACGAGCACCTGCATACTATCTCCAGTACGACGTACTGATGGCTGTGGGACAGACCATCTCCCCTGCTGGGAAGAGAAGCGTATGCACTAGTCTACTCTGGAGTATCGATGCCCTGTCTCGATAATCCTACGACTAGGGACCAAAATAAGGATGTGCTTATAGACTACCCAGCCCCCACTAGTGTGATCGCCATCACAACGCCGGTAGTCAAGCAAAGATCCTAAGGGCTCTACCAATATGTTTTTAGCGACATGTTAAAAGAAACATATACACATATTAAGATAGAAACAAACCAAGTAGCATACTACTATATCGAGCAAGACTGTCGTAAAACCATATATATATATATATATATATATATATATATATATATATATATCCCAAGCCTCCAAAATGTATTATACAAACCAGTACTATACAATAATGGCCTCTAGGGCATACATATCTAACACTAAGATCATCAAACACATATTATTGTATGTATGAATTCACATCGCCTAACGATCTATTATAATATCATATCATAACTCAATCACATATCAACAACTCACGACATCATGCCCGATCGTATCGACTCATATCCATTTAATATCTCATATCCTCGTTTTATACACACACACACACATACACACACCCACACACCCACACACACACATCATATCTCGTGCGTGCGTGTGTGTGTGTGTGTGTGACAACCTATACACTGCGGATCCGCGACTAGAAATTAACTAATAGCAATATTCTTCCAAGTACATTTCATCTCACTTAAGGTCTCCTAGAAAACCCTATTGCTAAGCATCTGCACTAACCAAAAACATACCATACATATCCTAATCTATGAATTTGCGATACGCCATCCATCCGACTTCTCCCGTAGATATACATCTACTCACCTCGATCCTCGCTTGCCAAAGCCAATGACGCCATGCTCTCCCTCGTCGTACGATGTCCACGTGGGGTACCTACAGTTTCAAATAAGTTATATCGTAAAACAAGAATCAAATACAAGAAAGCCCGATACGGCACAGGAAATGCACATAGGTTAGAACCTACGGACCACACATGCAAAACAACCAAATAACCCTCGACATCGACGTATGAATGCCAATCGATCGAGATAAAACATATCATCAAAACTCAAGTTATTAAAATCCACAAAACTCAAAACAACAACTTAGAAAACTGGCTCCATATTTTTACTCAGGTAGTGTGGGGCTAAACAAACAATATAGAGGCTAGATTATGAGGTAACTGAGCTATACACCAAAATACAACCCCATATACAAACATTGATCCAGTGAGATTTACCAAATCCCCGATCTCGTCGGTCCCATGAAGGAATTGGGCTATCGTCTTCTCGTGGTGGTCTTCTAATGGTCTATCTAGGTTGCTTTACTTATTTGATTTTCTTAAAAACACCTCAGGTTACTCCAGATTCCCTGTAAGCATCACAAATCCACAAAAATACGATATCGGAAAAATTCAAAGTTCATAGTCTCTGTTTTGGGTCCCTAATACATCACTAAGGTTATGAAAAACATCACTACACCTCAATTACATCTTCACAAGTCATCCTATCTCCTAACCCTCCTCTAGAAATTCTCAAAGTTCACTAAACCACGTCGGTTTAACTCTAAACTATGATAAAATATGAGAAATACGAGATTCTAAACTAATGGTGTGGAAATATACCTCATTTAGCAACTCAAGAATTTTCTTGAGTTGCCCCAAGTGCTCAAAATCTTGACTTGTTTGGTCCACCATGATTGTAGTGTGCTTGTGCACAATTTTTGTAAAGAGGATATAAGGTTTTGGTGTGGATTTGGGATGGTTTTGAAGGTGGTAGAGGGTGGAGGAAGTGGAGGAGAATGAGATGAAGAAGATGAAGAAGAACAAATGAGAACAAAAGAAAGAGTCATGGAAATTCTAGAGCTTTCTCACTCACTCTCTCTCTCTCTCTCTCACACATCAACCATGATAATTGTCCCATCACTCTTTCATAAAATATCTCACAATATCCTTTTCCTTTTTATTAATATTTTAAACTTAAAACAAATCATTTTAAGAAAAGAAGAACTATGGTGCATAGAAATAAAAATGTTGCAAGTATTTGAAATATACTTTGCTGCATGCCATGCACATAAACCGGATTAATGCATAATTAGTAAATATTAATCAAGTTTAGTAATAACTCGTATACAAATAATTGTATAAATATTCATAACATATCCAAATACTTAACACTATCAAAATTAATAATTCTTATAAATTTTCCAAATATTTTCCAAACTATCGGTATATAATTATACCATTTCATTAAAACTAATTCTCATACTTAATAATATTCGTAGAAATTATTATTTTAATTATTTAATTTCCCAAAAATAATATTTTATTTTCTGAAATGTTACACTAAGATTTGTCAATACACCAGCAGTAGGTAGTGATCATATCAGATACCCACAAACCGTCAGCGGTACTAGCTACACGTAACGGCTCCCAGGTATTGAATGAAAAGAAGATCAACAAGCGAGCTTGTCCAAACTCCCGTAGAGCCAACTGGTAACGCTTACTGTACATTCCGTCTCTTCGTAAGATATTTTGCATATCGAGTCTAGAGATGGTATCGTCGACCCCAATAACTCAATAAGTCATGCCGATGCGTGGCCTATAACAGATCGAGAAACTACTGATAACACTTATCAGTAAATCTCATCAGCCCTGACCAGGGACTTGTAGTTATAGCCAATCGCGTATAGCACAACATCAACCCCCAATACTGGGAGAGACAAAACCCCTCCTATCGCTCATTGCCTCCATGCGTCTCGGGACTGTACCCAAAAACCACATGTTTGCACGATTCAGTAGAGCCATGGTAGGATGGAAATCAAAGCACAGTGGGAGAGAACACATACGACTCCATGACGATCTCGGGTCTACAGACTAACCTGTATAAGTGTTACCTGAGAACTGCTATCCGACGATAGATATAATACCATATACGAGTTCTCGGCGAGTCCGCTCAGTGTACCCAGTCTCCACTGAGTATCCGTATATAATCTTTGATGTCAAACACCAATGGATATGGGATCATCCATCGCCTATCAAATGGGTCAAGAAACGTATACGCTGGTCTACTCTGGAATATCGATGTACCGTCTCGATACACCCATGACTAGAAACATTTAAGGATACACTTATAGACTAGTCATGCCCCACTAGTATGATCTGTATCATAATCATGATAGTCAAGCGGATATACTAAGGGCTTTATCAATATGTACCAAATGAATAGTATACACAATCAAATGAACATGTTTAGATAAAGAGTAACCAGATAGCATACTATCATGTCGAGCGAGAAAGTCCTCTGTATATATATACATATCCAAGAATCCAATATCAAATAATGGCCTCTAGGGCATACATATATTCAACACCTTCAAGTTTATGTATATGAAAAATCAAAGTATTTGAAGAGCTAGTTTCGGATGGAGTTTATATTGCTACATTGAAAGACGTTTATTTTGAACTCATTCGATGCATTGGTTAGAGTTTGTACATGAAAAAAGTTCTATTGTCGGTAAACCGTTAATTTTGCACCCATTAAATCAATGGTGAAAAAGTGATGGAATCATATATAATTTGTTGTATCTACATCTTACATGATAAAGATGATGACGATCGTCGAAAAAATCATGGAGGGTGTATTTTTTTTGACGTCATAGGAGGAAATTCTCTTCACAGCAACATTCCTCTGTCATATATATTACCTGGTCAAAATCTTTGAAAATGTCGAAGAAAGTTGGTACCAAGAAGCACATGCGGTCGAGTGGCAACTGCTTGCTGACTTTGGACCTTGATTTCTCAAATTTCAGTCGAAATTTGTTTCAAATTTAGTTTTAATTCGTGCAAATCAAATTAAATCTCAATCAAATATTTTTTTGCAACTTCTGAATATTTTCCAGAAAATGCTCAAAATATTTCAACAATTGAAAATTTGCAGAGGTATTACAAAATTGCGTCAAAATGGAGCCAACACAACAGGCAGGGGGGAGGCTGACGGTTTGGTGTATTTGGTTCTACTTCATTTGATTTCCTGTTTAATTTTTCATAAATCGGTTAAAAATTAGAAAATAAAATTCATGTTCAATGAATGAGCCATGGGCAGCTTCTCATCGTCCCATTTTCCAAGTTTTGATGTTTTGATCCCAAATCTTGGGTGGTATTTTGGCTCAACTTTGCAACACCACAGATGTAGTATATGTAATACAATCCCAAACGATCTAAAAAGACATATAAACAATTACCACTTTAGGCAGCTAGCTACCAGGGAGAAATGATTACATAAAGGATATGATAAGTCGAACGATGTATATTGCAATGTCGTCTTTAATTATGATAATTTTACGACACAGGGCATGAGGAGAATGCTAAGATTTGAGATAGAAACGTCCGTCTTTTCTTTCTTTTTTTTTTACACACAAATGGATAACACCATCGGCAAGTTTTGGGTTTTGAAATAACATCGGTAAATTTTTAAAATGCCATGAACCCCTCATAACTGGTACTACGGTCTGAATTAGCCTTTGTCAGACCGAATAGCCTCAAAATAGCCTTTTATTCTTGTGGCAAGCCCAACCTTTTTTGTGAAAAATATAAATCCAGCTCTAAATCTTTTTCAATCAGATCCCAATTTTTCTTAAATTAAACTCAAAATATATCTTTAAACATCCTTAGAGCATAAAGGAATTTTCCTAACCTCCAGGAGAGATATTTCAAAAACCAAGAAACTGTTTGAAGACATGGTTGATCATTGAGCATGACATAGACAAATATAGCTAGCATGCCGGCTTGGATGATCATTGAGCATGTCCAATATCATACCCAACCAATCGAATGCGCGCGTCTGCCTGTTCGTAGCCGCTCGAGCAACAATATGGCATATCGATCTCAGGTAGTCATTCTCGATGATCTTCCTTCCAAGATAACTTCGAGCATGCTATGCTAAGATCACCTCATATTCACACGCACACACAGTAGCATATCTACGAAACCATTAAACTCCACTATTTTACATTCACCATCTTGGAGCATATTGATTTGGGCATCCAAGGGGTCCAAGTGGGTATGCCGCGGCAATAGTCAAAACCGAGATCGCCCCTTTCATTCTGGGGTGACGGAGGGATCCCATCTGTTAGAGTAGGAAAAGGATATGCGTTACATCTTCAGGCTAATATTTTCGAATAATGGCTTACCCTCAGGGGTTAGCCATATCTACCTAACAAGTTTGTTGTAGCCAAGGGTGGATAGTTTGACTTCTGACGGCACCTCTACCACTGCGGGTTTCTCACTCAACTGCCCTTTTGCCTGTCCGGCATTTCTCAGCTTCATCTCTCGACGCCTGCACCAAAACATAATTCAACAAAAATCAGACATCTGAAGCATTTTTTTACGAACCGCTCTGAGGGCTTGTTTGGATTGGATTATTTTTGGTCAACAAGTGATTAAAAATCACATCAAGATGGGCTCCACGTAAATAATGTGTTTGGATCTCTCTTTTACTATTCATTAAGTGATTATTTTACCATGGATCCCAACATGACTGACTTAAAAATGACATCTTTCCCCACTTAAAAATAAGTTAGGAATTACGAGCTTATTCCACAAGTGATTATGGAATAAGAGAATTGACCAAGTAATACACTATAATACCCCTTGTCTTTTAATCAAAATTTTAAGATAGCATTAATGATGCATTCTTTTGGTCGTTTTATACTCAATAACCACTTATCTATCTTTTAATCCAAAGACACAATCTACTTATAATCATTTTGATACAAAATCATTCAAACACTAAACAACTTATTTACTATAAACACTTATAAGTGATTTTTTTCACTTTTTCTAGAAATAATCACCTATAAGTGATTATTACAAATAATCACTTAAAAATAAGCCCATCCAAACATGCCCTAAATTCATGAAAAAATGATGCCAGGCCAGACTATCTCTTCAAATTCTGGTGAGATATGTATATATTTTCATGAAATAGATATCGAGCTCATCGAATCAACAAAAATGAACGATCAATATTACGATCAATTTCCCAATAGTTCATGTCTGGATTGTGTTAAAATATAAAATATATCCGTTCAGCATTAATCACAACTACGAGATTTTGCACAGCCGATGTCCCATTTCACAAGGAAAAATAAAGCGGTGCTGCAAGTAAAAAACAGAAACAAAATGAAGATGCACTCGTCACACATTGACCATATTGGATGTACAAACCCTGTGCACACACTTGTAACGTTTGCGAGGGAAATTAAATCAACATTCGATCAAAATTCGAAAGAGAGAGAGAGAGAGAGAGAGAGTTCATTAAACAAAAATGAAAGCTATTGTTCACCTAACTAAAGTAAAAGGATCAATACACATTGCGAGCTCAAATTTAGCCACATACACATTGCACTATTGACCGCAGAAAAGTTGCTATATGGATTTTTGCTACCACTTGTTAACTTCTCGGACCATAAGTGACAAGTCTTTATCATATAAATGGTCAATCCCTCCAAAAATAGAAAACAAATGATAAGAATCATATAAACTCGATCAGTTTGATAAATCATCTAAATTTATACCTCTCATAACATAACTAACCGATAACTAATAATCCTAACAATCTAACGCATTAATCATAATCTCAACAGCATAAATCAGAACTTATTTGATTTATGATAACTACAATATTTAATACAATTATATTCAAATATCTTATAATCTAACAACAAAAATTATATAAATTGTCAAGAACCGATAAGAAATTTTCGAAGAGTCGGTGTTCAAAGTGTTATTTTCAGGACAATGTCTCAAAATTGCCAACCATTAGCCTAGCTAGGATTGAGACCAGAGAACAAATGCTTTTCAAATTTGTCGATTAAGACTTAAATTTTTTTTAATTAGAATTAGGGGTTCTTAGTCCACAAAATGACACATCCTTTGTACTTTTTTATGATTACCAAACCTCTTCTACTTGGGAACAGAGAAATTAGCTAGGAGTGGCTTAATGTAATGGAACAATAATGATGTTATGCTTTAATTAATCAAGTACTTGTATTTTTGCACTTACGTATCAGAATAACGGTTCTATGACGATATCTTTGTTATTTTAGCTAAACTTTTCTCAAAATGCATCATCTAAACTGAACATGTTTAAGAGTCTTTTCAAATCTTGTGAGCTAACACGCACCCACATACAAGACAAATGCAAAAAAATGGATTTTATTTCACTTAATTATGACTTCGTCACACTCTCCCGGGCCCTGATTATAATGGTAGAGTTTACATACATGTTGGTTACATCCAAAATCTCTCACTCTAGGCCTAAAGAAGGGCTCGATTTTATGTACTTATATGCAATATTTAACCAATAAAAAAGGAACCACTGGATTATGCACGACGTCATTGAAACTTAAGTGCCTTATTTTTTATCCTCCTCAGCTCAATGCTAATCAAAATCAACATCATTTGCCTCACATGACTGTATGTGTTTGATAACGAAGGATTTGAAATAAAGCTTTAATCTCCTCGATCCAAAACTCAAGTAGTACTGCTTTTTTTTTAGTATCATGTTTTCAAAAGAAAGAATTTGATTCCTTTTGTTTGTTTTGTTTCACGCATATTCACATGATTCGCGAATTATTCGGTGAAATCATGAATAATTCGTGAATTTTTTATCAGCCGTCCGATTTAATCGCCGTTGCCGAACGGACCGAATTATTCATGAATAATTCACGAAGTATTCCCGAATTATTTGTAAAAACAGCGAATAATTCAAAAAACAGCGAATAATTCACAAAATCAAAACCCGGCGTCTCATATATTAATTTCTTGCTCGAAATCCTTCCCGAACACTTGCCGGATTTTTTCCGAATGCCTGCCGATTTTTTCCGAATAGTTCTCCGAATCCGAATTTTCGACCCCGTCGAATTATACGAGAACGAAGAATTTATGAATATGGTTTCACACTCTCGTTCGTTTGTGTTGGGGGATCACTCTTAAGTTTTAACGGCAAAGAGGAGAGGGCCCATTCACATCGCTGTCAACGCTGGATGCGTGAGGGTGACGTGGCGACAGATAAGACAGGGGTAGGATGACATCACATGACACCTCAATGTGGAGCCAGCGGCTTGAGCTTGAACGTCGTTCAGGTGGGCTCCACGCGTTTTGCTTTTTTTCCCCGCGGTTTCTGAAGTGTTTTGTTTGTGTTGTTGGACTTTTAGACATATATTTTATTTTATCGGGTTTCGGGTTTGTGTCTGTGCATCTTTGATTATGTTAGTTTGATAATTTTGTATTTAGTAGAATTTTAGACTCAAATAAATATTGTTTTATGGTTTTTTCAATTAGTGTGCGGTGACTAAGTGGGAGAGGGATTTGGGAGAGAAGATTGTAATCCTTTTATTTTTGTGAGAAGTGGAGGAAAAAAAACCATTTTCTCTTTCAATTTCTTTGTGATTCTTGTGTTTCTCTTTTAATTTCATTTCTTGCAATTGTGTAATTGAAATCTCTTTATCTGATATCAGAGCTAGGTTGATGACATTGGTGGATTTGTACTTTAATAACACATCTGAGAAAGAGCCATCTACATGTCCTTGATAGACCAGCCTTCTTGGTCTCGCATTGGAAAAATATTGGAAAAACTATGAGAGGTGCATGAGTATAAAATATAAAATGGGACAAACTTGTTGGAGTTAGTGCCCTCAGAGTCAATTATTGGATCACAGGCACGTGATTGCAATGATTGAGGGAGGACCTATCCCGGTAGGACAGTCTTACTCGAGATGATAGTATGCTATCTGGTTTATCTTTATCATCGTGTACTGCTTTAGGTGACCTGACATGTCGCTATTACACGTTGATAGAGCCCCTAGGATTCTTGCTTGACTACCAGCAGTATGATGGCGATCATATACGTGGGAGCTGGTGGTCTATAAGCACATCCTTAAAAGGTCCCTAGTCGTAGGAGTTTCGAGACAGGGCATCGATACTCCGTTAGTAGACTAGTGTATACAGTCGAGACCCCGACGAGGGGCGGTGGCCGGTCTCACAAGCCACTGGTGTCAGTTGGTTCACCTAAGATGTATACAGGTGCTCATTGGGTTATGAGTACACCGGACAGGACTCGCCGGGAACCTGCTAGTTGGTCTTATACCAGATGTCAGATAGCAGTTCCCTGGTGACATGTGTACAGGTTAGTTCATCGACCTGAGATCGTCATTTGTCTCGTGTGAGTTCCCACTGTGCTTTGATTACTACCCTACCACGGCTCAAAGGAGTCGTGCAAACAGGTTTTAGTTGGGTACAGTCCCGAGCCACATGGAGGCAGTGAGCGGATCTGCAGGGGTTCGTCTCTCCCGGTATTGGGGGTGAGGTCGCGCTGTGTCTAGGAGAGCCATTACACAAAGCCCTCGGCCGAGGCAGGAGATTTACTGGTAAGTATTCCAGTAGTATCTCAGGGTGTTCTGGGCTACGCTCCGACACGACTTGTACCGCTTTTGGGGGTCTGACTTTTACCAACCCCCTAGGCCCGCCATGCGATACTCATAGACGAACGGACCGGACTGTACGGATATTGTCACTGACAGGCTCAGTTGGGTGTCGGGGTGAGCTTCCTCATCGACGTCCCATTTGGTCAATACCTGGTGGCCCGTCACGTATTGGCTTATACCTCTGACGTGCTAGTGGTTAAATCCACAGCCAAGGTATTGACGAGTCTTTAGAGTCCACCACACTCAGTTTCAGTTACTCAAGTTTCGGGCGAAATGCTGTAGAGGCCGTATGGAGATATGGCAGGGTTCGATCAGATACGTGCGGTATTGCACGGATCGTGATCAGACAGTTTTTACTAGCCGGCTTTGGCTTAAGCCGGATTCTAGTATTTGATAGTGTAGTTTTGTCTCTTTGCATTTGTGTTCAGTCGGAATACAGATGCGGGTGTGTATGCACAGTATTGGGGTTTTCCTGTAATTTATTACGGGACCAGTTTTCTGGAGTTGCCAGTTTGCATTCCGTCCCGGCCGGTTTTCCTTTGTTCTTTCCTGGCCGGACTTTTCCGATGGAGGGTGTTATTTGCAAGTTTGCAAATAACATTTTGTGGAGGTTTTTCTTGCAAAAGGATTTGTTATGATAACATCTTTAGATTCCATTCTTTTCCATCATCATTATATTCTTTTTCCATCACCTTTTCTTGGATTGATTGTGATTAGAATTGGATGTTAAGTTGATGTAAGATTGTTATCATGAAGCTTTGGATATGGTCACCTTTCTTTTGCTCCTACACTCACCTCCCTTTGCATGATGTTTTCTTTGCTCCACCATTCTCTTTTCTCACTTGAGAATATGATAAGTTTTCAAGAGAGAAAAAGAAAATGAGAGCTTCATCTTGAGAGTTTCTTCTTGATCTCATTTTCTTGCTAGAAAAATGCAAGCACCATTTTTCTATTCTTTGATTCCTCCACATCAAGGCAACTTCAAGAACCCTAAAGAGACAAGTTCACTACACTATTCTATAGCAAGCCTTGGACGCGTCGGCTAGCCAACTTCGCGCCCGAGTTGCCTCGGTCAAGAGGCGGGAGCCCGTAAAAGATTCCGGCTACGTGGTACCCTTTCCGACGAGCGAGGAGGTGACGGAGATTCCGCGGGAGATCGGAGTGGAGATGAAGACCGAAGGACACGGATCGCTCGGTATACTTCTCACCCCATCTCTCTAGTTAGCTAGTATAGGTTAATGGTTTCGATCCGGGTAATTGTCCGCGGTAGCGCCGGTTTCCGGGTAAGGAAAAAATTTTGATTCCGCATTTTGGCCTCGAGAAAGAGGCCGGGGCGCTGCCGTGGCGCAACATGGTATCAAAGCCACGCCATTAACTTAGCCTAGCTTGTGCTAACGTGTTTAGAACTCGATCGAACAATAAATTGCAAAAACCGCATTTTTCTCCACATCAGTTTCTGTCGAAATTTTTTGAAGTCTAAAAATTTTTCAGGTTGCTTCAGAATGATGTGTAGGAAATAATAAGAGATCTGGGAAAATTTGGATTCATGAACAGTAAACTTCACCGCGGAAGCGCGGCCAAAGCCATGCTTTAGCCGCGCTTCCGCCGCGTGTTCTACTGTTCAGTCGCCCAAATTTTTTCAGAATGTTCCTGTGTTGAAAAAGTGGTTTCTGGAATGTTAATTTTGGGCCCAGAATTTCTGTGAGTGCTACAGTATTGCTTGGGGGCCCACTTGGTAATTTTGATCGATCGGATAATTTTAAACACATTAGTTCACAGTTTTTACATTATATCTGCGACCGTGAATGTCACTCGATCGGTAAATCCGGTCTAACTGCTATAGCCCGGTTAGACGGATTTGCGAACGTGACTTTCACGTTGATGTTCTATGTTTATGCTGTGATGTTGCGGATCGGTCGTGGGGGATAGCCTGGTTGCATTATAGTACAGTTTTGTTGTATTATGTACATTTGATATTGCGGGGCGAGCGTCCGACATGTGGACTGCCGTCACTGCCTGTTTGTATTATTCTTTTGGGGCACGGCCTGGTTGCGGTCGATGTACCCGGTGTATGTATATTTTACATTCTGTACTAGGATTACCCCAGGAGGGGTGCACGGATAGCCGGGTTCTGGAGGGCAACAAGCCCGCATCTCATGGCATTGAGACGGAGGGGGCTTCACTCTGGGATTGGCGGGCTATTCGCCGCACTCGTAGGGGGTACAGGTTGACCCAGGAGGGGTGCCCAAGTTGCCGGATTCCGTGGAGTGCTGGGTGGTCCATTCACGGAGCTGAAGGGGGCTGCCTCGCTTCAGGTTTTGGCGGGTGACTTGCCGCGCCCGTAGGGGTCTAGTTTTTCTTTGCACAGGCTATCCACACGACCAGGGGAACGTCGGGTTTCAGCAGCGGCTCTGTGAAACCCGGGGTTTCCAGATATCTGTATTGTTCTGTGTTGCTATACATTTCTGTGTTGCATTTTATTCACGCCTTGAGCGAAATACTATATATTGGTATATATATTAGTAGACGTTGTATATGTTTTTCATCCGCGCTAGTCCAGTCCCCGCTCTGCCGTTAGTAAGCTAACCTAACGGGTGATGACGGGACCCAGTGGCGAATGCGGATGGCATATACGTACGTCAGTATATTTTCGTTCTTTGTGGTGTGATCATTTGATGGGACTGCATTGATTCGGATCAATGCAAGATAAACAAACCTAATCTGATGTTGTTGGAACACTTTTTCAAAAAGCTGTTATTGCAAGGACGTTCACTTTTGTTTTGCATCGTGGTATTCAGTTGGAATATCCTGCTCCTCAGTCGACGAGGCAAGGGCCGAGATCCCTTCACCGGGAGTGACCCCTTGGACAGAAGTTTGCGTCAGGGCATTAACTTCACTATAGCCGATTACTTTTGCTTTGCATCGTGGTATTCAGTTGGAATATCCTGCACCTCATTCTACGGGGAAAGAGCCGAGATCCCTTCACCGGGAGTGACCTCTTTAGTAAAGGTTTTCGTCACTATATTTTATAAAAGGCTATGCAGTTCCTTCAACGATATCAAGTTCATTACGTTAAAAGTTTTTCGCCAAAAACTAGACGTAGCCCTCCGTCATTTCTTACAAATATTACTTAGTATTCGTGCTGCGTTTGTTGACTGTGTCAAGGCGTAGTGTGCGGTAGCTAAGTAGTGTTTGTTTGCAGCATATAAATGGGATTGGTTAGGACAGTCGTGCGGCCTTGTTGACTGTGTCAAGGGCTCGTACGGGTGGGTTTAATGCAATCCAGGATAATGACGGGTTGAACTTGACTAGGACTCTTTGATTTGTTGACTGTGTCAAGGTCACTTGAGTCCTAGGGGTAAAAATCACATCGGGAGTTTCAAAAGAACTGAAACTTGCCAGGCATGCGCATACCTTCTGGAGTGTGGTGACTTGAGTGGATTCCGTCAAGTTATCATGCGATGATAGTTGGATCCCGATTCCCACTGATGAGTTGGTTTACTCCTCGGGTGATCCCGACTAATTCTTCTTTCAGGTTTGGAGGAGAATTTGAGGTACAGTGGGAGGTTTCCAGATTAGACAAAGTGATAACCATTCTGATCTAGGTTAGAGTGCACGCTGAGTGTTTCTTTTCTCTCTCTCTGGCAGCGACCATTGACCCGACCCTAAAACTTTGACTCAGTGACCAAGTTGACCGAACCTTCTTAACACTGGCTTTTGGATTGTCAGAGTTGCAGACCTCATTGCCACTCCTACTTTTACCCTTTTCTCCAGGACACCCCGTATTACTACGAACGTCCACTTCCATTGGACAAAACCATCGTATGGTTAGATACGAACTCGAAGGACTTCGAGGATGGTTTCTGGTTCTGGAGAAAACGAATAGGATTATTCAGTTGTCTTTTCTTTTCACCTTCTCTCAGGTTGCGAGTACTCCTTGGTTTGGGAGTAGTACACCTATTACGCAAATTGGATAGTCTTCTTCCAAACCATAGGCTGGTGCCGACGGGTAGGGAATGAAGAAAACCAATTAGCATAACGAAGGTGTGCAGAAGGTATTAAGTCAAGACAAAGTAAGGGATTAGTAGGAGGGCAAAGTAAATTGCAACTGATATTCACGACCAAACCAAGTATTTCTTCGCCAATCCTAAATCACCTTTGTATTTCTCCAGGACACTCCGTATCACTACGAAGATCCCATTTTAATGGATAATCCATTGTATGGTTATATACGAACTCGAAAGGAACTTGTTCCAGTTCGGGGATGGATCCTGGTTCAGGAGAAATAGGAATAAAGTACATTCAGGTGTCTTTTATCTTCACCTTCTCTCGCGTTGCGAGTGCTCCTAGGATTAGGACAGTACACCCTTTATGCTTTTCGGATAGTCTTCTTCCAAACCATAGGCTGGTGCCGAACGGTAGGGAAAGAAGAAAACCATTTGGCCTAAAGGGGTGTGCAGACGGTATTGACTAAAGACATATAAAGGGATTTGGAGAGGTGGCAAAGAATTATACGGTTATAGTTGTGAATCTGGATAATGGTAGAGGCATTACTAGGAATACCAGAATACCCCATTGAAACATTACAATGTTTCAGTTTCACTGTGTACTGTTAATAGAAAACTGATTTCCCGATTAGACACTTACTCCAGGGTATGTATTTGCCAGGTATGATTCTCACATCTGTATGGTTTTACAGATGATGAGTGGGAGTGAGTTATTGGGAATTAGGTGATCATCCTCATTATATCGGGATTCGTTGTAATCGGTGATATTTGAGGAGATCACCTGGGCTGTTTGCCGGTCGGCAAATATTTGGTTTTGAATATCCGCTGTTTTGCACCAATTTCAAATTGATATATCTGTACGTCTATTTTTCATAGAGTGAGATATACCTTTTGATATTATGTCGATGACATTTACCTATACCAGTGGATGGTTAGGTAAGGAGCATTGAACAGCGGTGTAATTCTTCTTAACCATAAGTACAGTTTTCAACCTACGACGCACAGTGAAAGAGTTGTAAGACTCAGCGGACTTATACAGAGTATTGTATATTGTCCAGTGTCCATCAGGACAGAGGGGTTGGTCCTCGTACTATATTCGGTTTACTTATGACTTCTCTAGATTTTAGACAGCTGTTTCGTGGAAACACAGGGTCTAAGTTTTGAGGAGTTATAGGTATTTGAATAAAGTAGAGAACCAGGTGTAGCAAGTATCGGGATTCTTCAAAGAGATCGAAGATGTAGATACTTGTGTATGGTATTCAGTTAATAGTAATGATGAAGACAGATAGCTTCTCTTTCAGGTTACTCATAATTGGAAGCATTCCTAAGTTGAGTAACGCTGATCGGCCTCCTTCCATTTAGTTTACATGCACTGGAGATAGCTGCATGATTTGAATCTGGTTCAATTGAATCAGTGCCTCTGGTTCTATATTGGATATAGAACAGTTCATATCTTAACGATGTTAAGGTACGGGGAGTTGTCCGGCTTATGCTTAAAACCAGACACTGGACAACTCAAGGCACGTTTCTGTAATGGCTGTTTGTGGGTTGACCCAGGCTATGACGAGGGTTGATTTTCTACCATCTGGATGAACAGTAGAAATATTGTTCTAGACTCGCCACAGTTTTAATAAAAATTGGATTTTTCAGAAAAAGTAGTGGGAGTATGGTAGAACTGGAAGTGATTCCAGAACCACAAACGATTACTGAAGATTTGATAAGGAACCTAAAGATTCAATCTGGACTGACATTCCATTGGCCACTCCGCAGATACGGTGGGTAACTTCAGGCACCCGAGAGGTACTCCGGTAGCCTCAAGGACGGTGACAGGGAAGTTCTTGTATACCCACACTTGCCATTGTTGTTGTTCCAGGCTGCGAGACCCGGCAGGAGAATGAGTATAGCGTCGTTCTAAACTAGCTTTAGCAGTGCGCGTCTATATGACTCCACCAGATGGTTGTCGTAGTCAGTGGGAGCAGCGGAAGCATTGGTGGACATCAGGCTTATGTCTATTTATAGACTAAAGCAGATGTAGCGGAGATAGATCATCTGTTTCTGATGTGACAGTCATGGGTTTGACGTCATCAGAATAGGGGATGGATCTGTTGAGAAGGTAGTGGGAAGTGATATTCCTATACTACGATCGGTTATACTTTGGTCGTCACACAGTGTTTTCTCCACATGGGACTTGGACATTACATCAGACATACTGGTTACTAGACCTATGGTTTTAGATCTAGATTTGGGTGGTTTCCCAATCAGGGTACCTTGACAGCATTCTATAAGTATTTAGAATGGACGACTCCTGGCATGGTAGTGTACCCGCAGGTAATGGAGTCACCCTCTCTAAAGGTGTCTTACAGACTAAAGGGGAGAGGGATATGCATGATTGACAGATCACTTGCTTAGGCAATTGAGTCAATCATGAGATGTCAAGTACCACACCAGATGTTGTTCTTGCACTAGATGCAATAAGTTGATATTGATCCAATCCTGGAGGAACAGTCGGAAGCAGTTTTAGAACATAAGTGAATGTTCTAGGGATATGATAATGGCTGCCTCTTTTAGGAGACGGTTATCACTCCAGGCTTCCAAGGTGACATGGACGACAAGGAGGTTGTCAGAGTTATAGTTCTCCCTCTGACGAGGGGCAGTATTTTGGACAGGTGGTCCAAGGCAATACTGAGGGTGGCATGGCGCAGGATACTGATTAAGTTCAGTTAATGATACAGTCTAAGAAGTTTGGATTTGGAGTTCATTTATGAGCTAGGTCCCATCAAACATCCAGACATTCTAAGACAGGTATTGCTCGTTTCGGGAGATGGCTTTCTCCGCGAACATGAGATATAGAGAGACATGGAAAGAAACTTCTCTGCGGTTCCACTCACTGAGGCTATTCCTCGAACGCAATAGTTTCGCAAACGAGCTTTGTGAGACTGACTAGTAGAGGAGTTGGGTGTTCGGTATCACACGGGCTGTGAGTATGCGGCATCGCAATAATTAGCCTTGAGTGCAAGTGGGAGATTGTTGGAGTTAGTGCCCTCAGAGTCAATTATTGGATCACAGGCACGTGATTGCAATGATTGAGGGAGGACCTATCCCGGTAGGACAGTCTTACTCGAGATGATAGTATGCTATCTGGTTTATCTTTATCATCGTGTACTGCTTTAGGTGACCTGACATGTCGCTATTACACGTTGATAGAGCCCCTAGGATTCTTGCTTGACTACCAGCAGTATGATGGCGATCATATACGTGGGAGCTGGTGGTCTATAAGCACATCCTTAAAAGGTCCCTAGTCGTAGGAGTTTCGAGACAGGGCATCGATACTCCGTTAGTAGACTAGTGTATACAGTCGAGACCCCGACGAGGGGCGGTGGCCGGTCTCACAAGCCACTGGTGTCAGTTGGTTCACCTAAGATGTATACAGGTGCTCATTGGGTTATGAGTACACCGGACAGGACTCGCCGGGAACCTGCTAGTTGGTCTTATACCAGATGTCAGATAGCAGTTCCCTGGTGACATGTGTACAGGTTAGTTCATCGACCTGAGATCGTCATTTGTCTCGTGTGAGTTCCCACTGTGCTTTGATTACTACCCTACCACGGCTCAAAGGAGTCGTGCAAACAGGTTTTAGTTGGGTACAGTCCCGAGCCACATGGAGGCAGTGAGCGGATCTGCAGGGGTTCGTCTCTCCCGGTATTGGGGGTGAGGTCGCGCTGTGTCTAGGAGAGCCATTACACAAAGCCCTCGGCCGAGGCAGGAGATTTACTGGTAGGTATTCCAGTAGTATCTCAGGGTGTTCTGGGCTACGCTCCGACACGACTTGTACCGCTTTTGGGGGTCTGACTTTTACCAACCCCCTAGGCCCGCCATGCGATACTCATAGACGAACGGACCGGACTGTACGGATATTGTCACTGACAGGCTCAGTTGGGTGTCGGGGTGAGCTTCCTCATCGACGTCCCATTTGGTCAATACCTGGTGGCCCGTCACGTATTGGCTTATACCTCTGACGTGCTAGTGGTTAAATCCACAGCCAAGGTATTGACGAGTCTTTAGAGTCCACCACACTCAGTTTCAGTTACTCAAGTTTCGGGCGAAATGCTGTAGAGGCCGTATGGAGATATGGCAGGGTTCGATCAGATACGTGCGGTATTGCACGGATCGTGATCAGACAGTTTTTACTAGCCGGCTTTGGCTTAAGCCGGATTCTAGTATTTGATAGTGTAGTTTTGTCTCTTTGCATTTGTGTTCAGTCGGAATACAGATGCGGGTGTGTATGCACAGTATTGGGGTTTTCCTGTAATTTATTACGGGACCAGTTTTCTGGAGTTGCCAGTTTGCATTCCGTCCCGGCCGGTTTTCCTTTGTTCTTTCCCGGCCGGACTTTTCCGATGGAGGGTGTTATTTGCAAGTTTGCAAATAACATTTTGTGGAGGTTTTTCTTGCAAAAGGATTTGTTATGATAACATCTTTAGATTCCATTCTTTTCCATCATCATTATATTCTTTTTCCATCACCTTTTCTTGGATTGATTGTGATTAGAATTGGATGTTAAGTTGATGTAAGATTGTTATCATGAAGCTTTGGATATGGTCACCTTTCTTTTGCTCCTACACTCACCTCCCTTTGCATGATGTTTTCTTTGCTCCACCATTCTCTTTTCTCACTTGAGAATATGATAAGTTTTCAAGAGAGAAAAAGAAAATGAGAGCTTCATCTTGAGAGTTTCTTCTTGATCTCATTTTCTTGCTAGAAAAATGCAAGCACCATTTTTCTATTCTTTGATTCCTCCACATCAAGGCAACTTCAAGAACCCTAAAGAGACAAGTTCACTACACTATTCTATAGCAAGCCTTGGACGCGTCGGCTAGCCAACTTCGCGCCCGAGTTGCCTCGGTCAAGAGGCGGGAGCCCGTAAAAGATTCCGGCTACGTGGTACCCTTTCCGACGAGCGAGGAGGTGACGGAGATTCCGCGGGAGATCGGAGTGGAGATGAAGACCGAAGGACACGGATCGCTCGGTATACTTCTCACCCCATCTCTCTAGTTAGCTAGTATAGGTTAATGGTTTCGATCCGGGTAATTGTCCGCGGTAGCGCCGGTTTCCGGGTAAGGAAAAAATTTTGATTCCGCATTTTGGCCTCGAGAAAGAGGCCGGGGCGCTGCCGTGGCGCAACAAAACTTCCATAAGACTTGAGTCTTTTGGACGGAGTCTCACTATATTAAAGGTTCATGTGCATCCATGTGTGGGCCCGAACCAAGTTTTAATCCGATTTCAGAGCAAGGCCTCGATCGAGTTGATTTGTAAAATTTTTTGGGAACTTATTTGTGTGTTTCAATGGAGAGTATTGATGGTTGATCCCATATCCATTAGTGTTTGATATCAAAAATTGTACACATGTGCTCATTAGAGAATGGGTACACCGAACAGGACTCACCGAGAACTCCTAAATGGTACTATACAAATCGTCAGATAGTAGTTCTCTGGTGACACTGGTACAAGTTAGTCTGTAGACCCAAGATCGTCATAGAGTCTTGTGTGGTTCCCACTGTGCTTTGATTTCCTCCCAAACAAAGCTCAAAGGAGTCGTGCAAACAGGTGGATTTTAGGTACAACCCCGAGTCACATGGAGGCAATGAGTGATAGGAGGGGTTTCGTCTCTCTCGTTATAAGGAGTTGATATTACGCTATGCTCGATTGGCTATAATAGGAAGTCCCTGACCAGGGCTGTAGATGAGATTTACTGATAAGAGTTATCAGTAGTCTCTCATACCGTTATAGGTCACACATCGGCATGACTTATCAAGTTATTTGGGTCTGACGATTCCACCCCCAGACTCGATATGCGACATATCAGACGAAGAGACCGGACTGTACGGTGAGTGTTATTTATAGGCTTCATGGGAGCTTGGACAAATTTGCTTGTTGATCTTCTATTCGCTCAATACCTGGGTAGCCGTTATATCCAGTTAGTATCGCTGACGGCTTGTGGATAACTGATATGATCATTACCTTCCGTTGGCGTATTGACGAGTTTTCAGAGTCCCACATAGAAGTTTCCTAATTCAGACGAAACGAAGTAGGGCACATATGCCGATATGTGCGGGGAGACAGATTAAATACGAGTATGCGATACCGTATTATAATCTGACGGTTATCTGTCATCGATCAGGTTATATGTGATATAACCGGATTATCGAATTAAGTATTGATTTGATAATGTGGTATACAGATAAATGATATTAGTAGGTTATATGTGATATAACCGATTATTGAATCAAGTGTTGATTTAATAATATGATATATATTTATATTTGATATAATTATATATTAACTAATATTATTGCTCATTAATTATTTTTTTCTTAATATATATATATATATATATATATATATATATATATATATATATAAGCATGGCATTGATTTTCTATTTTGAGAAAATAGAAAATGAGGTGGAAAATGGGGAGACTTTTTTATGGAATGGGTGAAGCATGGCTTTTGATTCGTTTATTCTTTTTTTTCATGCACTATTGAAGCATGGTTCAATTTGTTTATTGAAACAAATTGATGCTTCAATTATTGTGTTTATGTTAAAAGAGCCATTCTTCATTTCTTCACATACTTGAGGTATTTTCCTTACTTGATGTAACAACCCTAATTTTTCCTATACACTTTTCTATACAAATTTTTAAAAATTTTTTAAAAATCCATAAAGGAGTATTTTAACCTGAGCACAATATATAAATATAAGTAATTATTTTGTTTTTAAATAACTCCATTTTTAGTGTACATAAAATTGTTTTATAATTAAAGTAATACTTGGGGTATTTAGTGTTGCTGTTACCATTTTAAGTAGTTATTTTCCCACAATAATTACAAGAAGGAGCTTGTAGCTCATTGTTAACACCTTGCACTGCTGAACCAAGCCACCAGAGTTCAAATCCCATGCCCCACATTATTTTTGTATTTATTTTGTTTTAATTTCTTTTGGAAGTCAACGGTCATAAGGCCATAACTCCCAAAATATATACTGGACAATAAAAAGTAAATATACAAAATCGTACCCCCGAAGAATCCCCGGCCATTGGAGCCCTGACTCGGCCCGACTCGGCGCCTCCGGCCGGCGACTCGGCCGACTCGGTCCGGCGCCGCCGGCCGGACTTGGCCGGACGACCGAGTCACCAACAGAGAAAAGATGCTCCTTGACTTGGTCAACCCTACTGCACACTTATTATACCTGGATCGATTTTAAATTGCCCAATAAATCCCTTTTACTCCTATATTTAATGAATTTTTAATTGTTTTGTATATTTTTTATATTTTTTATTAAAAACCCTAACCCTAGCCTAACCATATATAAACCCCCATACTCTCTACCCTCTCACCCTACATTCCTAAGTCCACTCTCTAAAAAATTTCAAGAGAACTTGGTACGTCGGAAAACGAGCAAAAGGCGAAGCGCTGACGAAATCGACGGCGACTTTCCGGTGATCGTGCCAGGAGCTCTCAACGATGATTCGACGCACCGGCAAACCCTCTACCTCTCTCTTACTCTCTAACGTTGTCCAAACCCGTAGGTCCCCTTTTCTATCCTTCTTTTCTTTCATTAAAATACGACTTTTCAAACCCGACGGAAATCGGAACAAACCGATTTCCGATTCGGTATTCTATCAAAACTCACTTATCACTAATTCCATAATGCTTAAATTTATTCATGTTGACTACTAATCACTTAAAAATTAATTTGAATAAGTTTTCACACATGAAATGATAGCTTTTGCAAAATATCGTATTCTTTCACTTAAATACCACCATGTTTAGTTTATCACATTTAACCCTTTAATATTGCTATACCTTAAAATAGATCACGAGGTAATGACCTACCTCCACACACACTCATATGTAATCATAACACGCTATCTTGAAAACTTAGAATACGATAAAACATGATTTTACAATAAAATACCATTTTCTTATAAAACCTTTTCTAAAAGTTTTAGGTCTGATACACTTTCAAAACAAATATCTTTTAATAGGAAAATACGATATGTCGTGGACATCGATCGTTTATCTAAACCTGATTTTGTGGTGTCTAGGCAAGTGTGTCTAAGGCGAGTGGTTACTTAATTAGGACCACTACTTGTAGTGGAGAGCCTCCCACTCACATGGCACTTACCTGGCCGCAATTGGCGGTGAAGAGGCGATTTGAGGCTTCTAATGACTTGTCGTTTAGACCAATTTAAAATTAGTCTAGTTGAAATAAGAAACCCTAAAACCTAAAATACGGAAAATCGGCTTTTACAAATAAATACCTTTTACTTTAATAAAATCGTATTCTAAGGATTAGTATTTATAAATCTTTGAAAAGCGCCACTACAACCCACATTTAGGGAACCCGTTAGAGATAGTACGGTTTATCGTGCACCCTCGGCTTAGTAGTGCGAGATTCAGACCTCCGCAAGGAGCATTCAGTCTCGAAAGGTTTAAAATACGATATCTTAAGAAAATGATATTTTTATATAAAATAATTATTGAAATTATTTTTGTATAAATATATGGATATTATCATTAAAAGATCTATTTTGTTATAATATAAATATCCCACTTTTTCTAAAAATCACAAGACTAGATTTTTTACATTAAAATACCATGAATTTCAATTAAATCAATATTACAGATAAATACCTTTATTTTTGGAATTAGAATATTTTCACTAAGAATACCACAAAATAAAATCACACTCATTATAACTATAAAGACGAATAATAAATACTTGGGGTGTATTTTGAAAACTATACAAAAGTTTTATTTACATAAAACCCCTCAAGTTTTATAAATTACAATAAGGACCATAACAAATATAGAACTTCGACTTACATTTCTTTTAGTCTGACTCGGGTTTGAGTCTGATTATTTCTGACTTGAATATGATTCAAGTCAATCTATATTCTTTAATATTCCAACTCAATATGAACACATGAATCCCAGAATCCAGTTAACAATCTATACAACTTGACTGAATCAAACCATGGATATACATCCATTATTCCGTTATTCTATTTACCTGATTATGCAGTTACACTCTGTTACTGATATCATGGTTTTGGTCAGTCATCCAACTTATACAATACAATACAACAATACTATCAAAACACTACGGGGTTTAAGGGGTATATTGGTACGGAAGGTGTTAAAGGTGGCACGAGGCGGTAAAATTAAGACACCTAACATGAATCCAATTGCCGTTGTTTCGGGTTGTATAACGGAGCCTTGTACTCTATTTTCTGTTTGCCCTGGTCTCTTGCATATAGAGACCCCTCTCGTATACACTGGCATTCTTCGGTACCAAGCTACAAACAACAGCGTTAATACAACATTACAACAATACAATACAACATTAAAAGCTACTCTCTCCCTCCTACTCTTTGTCTATTTCTCCCTTATCTTTGGGACTTACCGAGCGACCTGTTCGCTGACGACATTCTATTTCTTTCTTATTTGAATGTCGTCAGGTGTTTTGGACCCAGCAGAGATCGAGCCCACCGGTGAAGACTTGGATCATTTTCATGAAGACCTCGAGCTCTAGACATTGTACCTTGTTCTATTCAGTACTTTCATTTCCTGTTATGCCATTGTTTAGGCATCGCTTTTCATTCCAGTTGTATTTACTTTTCATGCATTGTACAAAAGAATGTTATTAATAAAGTTGCTGTTATTTTTATATCTCTTGTCTCTTGTGGTTTACTTTTATATTGCTTAGATACACTTAGCGTATGTACTTCTGAGTACATACGTAGCGGACCTCGTCGCGTCTCCTTCGCCGTACACTGGGAAGCGGGGCGTGACACTTGAGCTCATGTGATGAGTTCTCCTCTCTAGCTCTCTCCATCTTCTTCCTCACCTCCTCCAAGATCAATCCCTCACATGAGTTGTGAAACCTTGAGTTTGTGAGAACCCTAATGAGCAAACAACACCCCTTCTTCAGTATCCTACACTGGATTAGTACTTTGGTGTAGTGTGTTTGCTTCACTAAAGAGTTTAGTGAAGTGGTAGCTTGGATTAGTGGAGCTTCGGGTGGATCATCTTTGGCACGAAGATCGCAAAGCAAGCTCGATCCAACTTCAAGTGGAGCCTAGTGGAGTCGCGTGGACTACTACACGGATCTTGAGAAGAGAAGGACATGGTCTACAAAGGTTGTAGCCTCTTTATTTTAGTATAATATTTTGTTATATTATAGTTAAACTCTAATCATTTAGTTTCGATTCTTATTTAGTGTTAATTAGCACCCAATTTTTTTAAAAATGGCATGCTTGATGCTAGTAAAACCCAGTGGTGGTGCTAACAAACACTTTCAGTATATACAAAAAGGTTGTAGAGAGTAAGGTTGTCTTCCTTGTATTGTACGTAGATGACATACTCTTGATAGGAAATAATGTTTCTATGCTACACTCGGTCAAGCTCTTCTTATCACAAAAGTTCTCATTGAAAGATCTGGATGATGCCTCCTACATTCTGGGGATAAAGATCTATAGAGATAGATCTAAAAGGATGTTGGGATTGTCCTAATTCAGATACATTGACACCATACTAAAGAGGTTCAGTATGGAAGATTCTAAGCGTGGTAATTTACCCGCTTGCTCAGGAATCACTCTCTTCAAAGAGACGTCTCTCATGAAAGATTTAGAGAGGGCTCGCATGCAAGTGATATCCTATGCTTCTGCAGTTGGGTCTATCATGTACGCGATGTTATGCATCAGACCGGATGTAGCTTACGCACTTAGTGTGGTAAGTAAGTATTAATCAAATCCTGGGGAGATGCATTGGACAGCTGTGAAGAACATTCTTAAGTTCTTGAGAAGGACTAAAGAAATATTCTTGGTGTATGGTAACGGAGAACTCCAGGTGGAGTCCTTTACCAATTCGAGCTTCCATAGTGATAAGGACGACAGTAAGTCGGTCTCGGGATTTGTCTTCACCCTCAATGGAAGGGCAGTATGTTGGAAGAGTTTCAAGCAAGATACCATGGCAGACTTGACGATGGAGGCTGAATACATTGCTGCCAATGATGTTGTCAAAGAGGCTATCTGGATGAAGAAGTTCATTGCTGAACTTGGTGTGGTTCCATCCATTGAGCATCCAATACCCTTGTATTATGATAACAATGGAGCTGTTGCTTTAGCCAAGGAACCCCGGTCCCATCAGCGATCCAGACATATTCTGAGGCGGTATCACCTGATCCGAGAGTTAGTTGATCGCCGGGAGATCGAGGTCAGGAGAGTTGACACGAAAGACAACACAGCAGATCCATTCACGAAGGCCCATCCCCAAATGCAGTTTGAGAGACTTTTTGGGATGTTGGGTATGAGATATTACAACAACTAGCCTTAGTGCTGGTGGGAGATTGTTTGAAATATGTATGCCCTAGAGGCCATTATTGTATGATATGGTGGATGCTTGGATATATATATAAAGGACTTTCTTACTCGGCATGATCGTATGCTATCTGGTTGCTCTTTATCTTAACATGTACACTAGTATTATTATACTGTCTCTCTTATACATATTGATAAAGCCCTTAGGATGTTGGCTTGACTACCAAGACTATGATGCAGATCATACTAGTGGGGCATGTGTAGTCCGTAAGCACATCCTTTAACAGTTCCTAGTCAAGAGAGTATCGAGACAGGGCATCGATATTCCAGAGTAGACTAATGTATACATTTCCTGACCCTGTATGGGGTGATGGTTGATCCCACAATCATTGGTGTTTGACATCAAAGATTGTACTGTTAGTTGTATGTATGCCCTAGAGGCCATTTTTGTACATATGATGTATATTATAGTGGATACTTGGACATATATAGAGAAGACTTTCTTACTCGACATGATAGTATGCTATCTGGTTGCTCTTTATCTTACCATGTATACTTGTCTCTTGATACTGTCTCATGGTTACATGTTGGTAAAGCCCTTAGGATGTGTACTTGATTACCAGGATGATGCAGATCATACTAGTGGGGCCATGGTAGTCTATAAGTTCATCCTGTAATGTTTCTAGTCGTGGGTGTATCGAGACGGGGCATCGATATACCAGAATAGACTAGCGTATATGCTTCTCGACCCATGAGATGGGCGATGGATGATCCCATATCCATTGGTGTTTGACATCAGAGATGGTATATGGGTGCTCAGTGGAGACTGGGTACACTGGACGGACTCGCCAAGAACTCCTAGATGGTATTATACCTGACGTCAGATAGCAGTTCTCTAGTGACACCGGTACAGATTAGTCTGTAGACCCGAGATCGTCATAGAGTCTTGTGTGATTCCCACTGTGCTTTGATTTCCACCTTACCACGTTCAAGAGAACGTGCAAAACGGTGGTTTTTGGGTACAGTCCCCAGTCACATGGAGGCAATGAGCGATAGGAGGGGATTTCGTCTCTCCCAGTATTGGGGTTAGATGCCGTGTTATGCTCGATTGGCTATAACTGGAAGTTCCTGGCTAGGGCTGATTTAGAGATTTACTGGTAAGTGTTATCAGTAGTCTCTCGACCTGTTATGAGCCTCGTATCGGCATGACTTATCGAGTTATTAGGGTCTGACGTTTACCACCCCTAGACTTGATATGCGACATCTCAGACGAAGAGACCGGACTGTACGGTAGTGTTACTGACAGGCTTTATAGGAGCTAGAGCAAGCTTGCTTGTTGATCTTCTGATCGCTCAATACCCGGGTAGCCGTTACGTCTAGCTAGTACCGCTGACGGCTTGTGGGTGATTTATATGATCATCACCTACTGCCGGCGTATTGACGAGTCTTTAGAGTCCTACACAGAGGTTTTACTGGCTCAGGCAAAACGAAGTAGGAGCACATATGTGATATGTGCGGGACCGAGATTAATACGAGTATGTGATACTGTATTTTATTCTCGTGATATTTTTATCGGTCAGTTATATGTGATATAGCGGGGTTATCGAATCAAGTGTTGATTCGATAAGTTGATAAATAAAATATTAGTCGGTTATATGGATATAGCCGGATTATTAAATCAAGTGTTGATTTGATAATTTAGTGTATAATTGTATATGTGATATACTAGTTTACATTAACTAATATTAGCTCACTTAAGCATTTATTTTTCTCACATGTGCACACTTAATATATATGTGATATATATTAATTGTGTTTTATTTATGTGTCATGGTTGTTGATACATGCAACATGGGTGTATGAGACTTACACCATGATAAAGATAATGTAGGGTTTATTTATTTATGGTAATTCAATTATTAGTTCGAAATTTGTCACATGGCATGAAGCTTTGAGAAACTTTGAGACCCATTGACTTAGTCCACTAGTTTTGTCTTACACTAGATATTTGTTAACCCAACCATTATCTAAACTCATGGTTAAGTCTCTACATGAGTAATATTAGATATTTTCTCACCCATGGTTGCCATTCACTCTCTCATCCATTATCATCTTCTTCTTCCTCAAGCTCAAGAGAGAGCTCACTAGGTTTTGTGAGAGAGCTTAAAAATAGTGAGAAAATCAATTCTAAAGTGAGCAAAAATCCTATTTCATCATCCTCTACTAGATTAGCACTTTAGTATAGGGTGTTAGCTTCACTAATCTCTCATTAGTGAAATAGTAGTTTGGGTTAGTGTCTCCTCGACGCAGATCATTTTCGACCTCGAAGACTTCAAGCAAGTTCGTTCCTTTTTCTTGTGAAGCCATGCTAGAGTCCGGAAGATCATTACTTGGAGCAAAGGGACTAATACACGGAGCTATTGAAGTGAAGGACCGGTCTACAAAGGTTGTATTCCTAGTTCACTTAATTGTAAAGTAGTTTACAATATGTTTTGTATGATTCTCTAGTTAAAGATTATAGTTTAAGGTTCTTTAAAATGGATTTTTTTAAAAATGGCATGGACGATACCTCCCGAAACCTTGCTGTCGTTCATAGGAACCCTACATGTACACAGGTGCTCATTAGAGAATGGGTACACCGAACAGGACTCGCCGAGAACACCTAGATGGTACCATACTTATCGTCAGATATCAGTTCTCTGGTGACACTTGTGTTGGGTTATGTAAGTGCCCCGGCCATCAATCTGTGACCAAATGCGGAACAAAAATTTATAAAACTTGGCGCTAACACAACCAATTACCCGGATCTACCCATAATCCCTAGATAACAAAACATGCAAAGGAGTTAGAATGATTATACCGATTGATCTGTGTCTTTCGGTCTTCAACCTTCATCCCAAGCTCCTCGTGGCTTCCTTGATCAAGTTTGATCTCCGGTCTCCCCCATCGAAGACGATCCACATCGAGGGTTAGTAATACGGGCTCCCGCCTCAAAACCGAAGCAACTCGGGTATCTAGTTTGCTAGCCTAGATAGCTAAGATGAAGTAGAGAGTGATGAAGGATTAATTTGTCTCTAGACACCCAATGATTCTCAACTTATGAGAAGGTTTGGGTGGAGCTAGAGGAAGAAGAAGATACCATGAGAATGAGGTATTGAGAGCAACTCAAGAGAGAGAAAAAGAAATGAATAATGGCTTGTGTTTTTTTTTTTTGTATGAGTGTGATAAGAAATAATGGAGCCATCACATAAATGTCCATGTCTCCAAAATATCTTAGTCAACAAAAAATATCTCAAGTCAACATAATCTCACAACAAACAAAAACCCTTAGCATGCTAGAATAGTAACCATATGTCACTAATTAGCCATGCCACAAAAATGCAATAAACACCTAATCCTACACCTCAATAACCTTTTAATCCAAAAAGGTCTAAACCATGATGAGGTGTAATCTTCTAAAAGTAATCTTGTAATAAATTACAAGAATACCCTTCAACCGTATATACATACCCACATCCGTATTCCGAAGAATACGAATACAAAGAGACGGAAATAATCCAAAAAATATAATACTAGGATCCGGCTTAAACCAAAGCCCACTAGTATTATCCGTCCAAATATCATGCGTGCATAAGTACACGTATGTGATCGAACCCTGCCTTAAAACCATACGGCCTCTACATCGTTTTGCCCGATGCATGATAATCGTCTGTGTGGGACTCTAAAGACTCGTCAATACGCTGGCAGTGGGTTTAAACACAAGCACGTCAGTGGCACTAGCTTTACGTAACGGCTACCCAGGTATTGAGCGAAAAGGAGGCCGACAAGCAAACTCATCCTGAAACCCTACTGAGCCTGACAGTGACAATATCCGTACAGTCTGGTCCGTTCGTCTATGAGTATCGCATATCGAGTCTAGGGGGTGGATAAAGTCAGACCCCTAATAACGCGATATATAGTGTCGATATGAAACCCATCACCACTTGGGAAACTATCGATCATAGATCGATAATTCTTGTCTATCCCGGCCAAGGATTTCTGGTGATGGACACCCATGCACTCTGCAATATTAACACCCAATACCAGGAGAGACAAATCCCCTGACGATCCGCTCACTGCCTCCATATGGCTCGGGACTGTACCCAACTAAAACCTGTTTGCACGACTCCTTTGAGCCGTGGTAGGGTAGTAATCAAAGTACAGTGGGAACTCACATGAGACAAATGACGATCTCAGGTCGATAGACTAACCTATACATATGTCACCAGAGAACCGCTCTCTGACAATAGGTACAATACCAACTAGCATGTTCCCGGCGAGTCCGTCCGGTGTACTCATAACCCAATGAGCACCTGTATATATCATAGGTGAACCAACTAACACCAATGGCTTGTGAGACCAGCCACCGCCCCTCGTCGGGGTCTCGATCAGTTCACACTAGTCTACTCTTGGAGTATCGATGCCCAGTCTCGAAACTCTCATGACTAGGGACACTTTATATATGTTCTTATAGACCACCGAACTCCCACGTATATGATCGCCATCATACTGCTGGTAGTCAAGCATGATTCCTATGGGCTCTGTCAACATGTAATAGTGATTTGTAATGTCACCTGAAGCATGTTCACGATGATAAAGACATACCAGATAGCATACTATCATCTCGAGTAAGACTGTTCTACCGGTATAGGTCCTCTCTCAATTATTGCAATCACGTGCCTGTGATCCAATAATTGACTTGAGGGCACTATAGCCAACAATCTCCCACTAGCACTTAAGGCTAATTATTGCGGTGTCGCATACTTACAGCCCGTGTGATACCGAACACTCAACTTCTCTACTAATCAGTTTCACAAAGCCTGTTTGTGAAACTATTTCGTTCGAGAAATAGCCTCAGTGAGTGGATCCGCTTCAATATTTCTTTTTATATCTCTCTTTATCTCAAATTCGCGGAGAAAGCCATCTCTCGAAATGAGCAATACCTGTCTAAGAATATGTCTGGATATCTGATGGGACCCAGTTCACAAATGAACTCCAGATCTAGCAAACTTTTTAGACTGTATCGTCCACTGAATTTAATCAGTATCTTGCACTATGCCTGTTAGTGTGATATGCCCTAGAGGCCATTATTGTATAGTACTAGTTTGTATATTACATTTTGGAAGCTTGGGATACATACATGGATTTATGACAGTCTTGCTCAATATAGTAGTATACTACTTGGTTTATATATATCTTAATATGCGTGTATGTTTCTTTTAACGTATCGCTAATACATATTGGTAGAGCCCTTAGTAACTTTGCTTGACTACCAGCGTTGTGATGGCAGTCACACTAGTGGGGGCTGGGTAGTATACAAGCACATCCTTATACAGGTCCCTAGTCGTAGGATTATCGAGACAGGGCATCGATACTGTTGGATATATGTATGCCCTAGAGGCCATTATGTGATAGTGTTTGTACTGATGTGTGTGTGTGTGTGTGTGTGTGTATTCAGAGGACAGTCTTGCTCGACATGATAGTATGCTATCTGGTTTCTCTTTATCATATGTTCACTTGATCATGTTTATATTCATTTTGGTACATGTTGATAAAGCCCTAAGGATATTGGCTTGACTACTGGGATTATGATGTGGATCATACTAGTGGGACACCTGTAGTCTGTAAGCATATCCTTGAAATGTTCCTAGTCGTAGGTATATCGAAACAGGGCATCGATATTCCAGTGTAGACTAGCGTATACTATTCTTGTTCCATATGATGGGCGATGGATAATCCCATATCCATCTGGTGTGCTGACACCGAAGATTGTATACGGGTGCTCAGTGAGACTGGGTACACTGAACGGACTCACCGAGAACTCCTATGTGGTATTATATCATACGGCGGATAGCAGTTCTCAGGTGACACTGGTACAGGTTAGTCTGTAGACCCGAGATCGCCATAGAGTCGTGTGTGTCCTCCCACTGTACTTTGATCTCCACCCTACTACGGCTCTATTGAGTCGTACAAACAGGTGGATTTTGGGTACAGTCCCGAGGCATATGGAGGCAGTGAGCGATAGGAGGGGTTTCGTCTCTCCCGGTATTGGGAGTTGATGCTGTGCTGTGCACGATTGACTATAACAGGAAGTCACTGGCCAGGGCTGCTGAGATATTACTGATAAGTGTTATCAGTAAGTTTCTCGATCTGTTATAGACCATATACCGGCATGACTTATTGAGTTATTAGGGTCGACGATTCCATCCCTAGACTCGATATGCAGCATATCTGACGAAGAGACCGGACTGTACGGTAAGTGTTGCCAGTTGGATTGATGGGAGTTTTGACAGGTTCGCTTGTTCTTCTTCTGGTCGCTCAATACCCGGGTGGCCGTTACGTTTAGCTGACCGCTTGCGGCTTGTAGATGTTTGATATGATCATCACCTACTGCTGGCGTATTGACGAGTCTTAGAGTCCCACATAGAAGTTTCTCGGCTCAGGCGAAACGAAGTGGTGCGCATATGAGATATGTGCGGAAGCTCGATTAAATACGAGTATATGATACTGTATTTTAATCGGGCGTTTTATATTAGTCGGGTCGTATGAGATATGACCGGTTTATTAAATCAAGTGTTGATTTAATATTGACTTTTATCTCATATATTTAAACCCTTTTCTTTTGATGGATGCATGCATGTATATGTACATGATGATGTGCATACACGCATACATACATGCATTTGTATCATGGTTGATGATACAACTTAGATGGCAATATAAGAATCACATGGTACATAATTTAATATATAGATATTTTTGAATTAAGTTAAAGATAAAGGAAAATAGATAATGACTCATTTCTTTTCTAATGACTCATTTCTTTTCTAATGACTCATTTCTTCTACACTCTTCCATGGTTGACTTTGACTTAACCATGGTTTATTTTCCTTTGCCTTTTAACTCATGAGAAAATATCTAGATATTATATTTAACTATGGTTTCTATTATGATATTTATCTCTCTCTCTCATTTTCTTTATGCATTATTCATCCAAAAGAAAAAATATCAAGCCATCTTCTTCTTCCTCTCTCTAGCTCTCTGTTGAGTTCTAAATTGAGTTAGATAAAATAAAAGAAAGGGTATTAAGTGAGATTAGCAACCACTTCATCATCCTACGCAACCCTTGCTAATTTGTGTAGGGTGTTTTGCTTCAAGGATTTCAAAGATCAAGTGAAGCAACAAGCTTTGGGCAAAGAACTTCGGGTGGATCGTCGTGAACTTGGAGGTGATCTAGCGAGCCGTTCCAAACCAAAGGAGATCCAAGGAGTCATCCTAAGAGGTCTACAAAGGTTGTAGTCCCTCCACTTAGTGTAAATTATCTTTTAGATGTGATACTTTTAATTGTTACTTCATAATTCTAGTTCGATTCCTAGTTTAGTTTACTTAGCACCTCATAAAATTAAAGTTATGGCATGTGTGATGCTTGCAAACCCTAAACGAGGTGTTAAGGAAACCCTACAGTGGTATCAGAGCCAGGCTAGAGCTTTGGAGTAACCTAGACGACGTTAAAAAGCTCGAACGAACGGAACACGATGCCCGGGGGTGCTCTCTGGAAATTTTTCTAAAACGTGGATTTTTTCACATTAAAAATATTTAAAAAATTCAGCAGGGTATTTTATGGGCCCACAAGAAGTACGACGCCCTAACTCATCCGTACGACCGCGGAACCGCGGCCATAGTGGCCTTTCTGCGGCGGTTCCGCGGCGCTGTAAGTGGGTCATGGGCCGTATCTTCTTGTGCAGGCCCCATATGTCTTTTGTACAGTTACTGGTATTGTTTAAAACTGCTCAAGTGTTGAGCTTTCTGAGAAGTCTGTGGGTGTTTAATCGTTCGATCGAATGTTTTAACTGCACCTAGTTTATTAGTATGTAATACAATAATTGGAATCTACAAATTTGTTTGTTGCGTGTAAATCTAGCAGTTCGGTCTCGGGAATAAACGGAAATCTTGTTGAATTATCCGGTTTGTTTTGAAAAGGTGTTTTCTTGGATGGGACCTAAATGCGAGCTTTACATTGTTAGACATGAAATCTTGTATATATGATATTCCGGGTTTGTGTTGTCTAAAGGCAGTTACGATTCCAATTGTTCTAGTTTTTCATTTTATTTCTCTGTGACCGTAAGTGTAGTATGTAGTTGTATTGCCGGTTTTCGTTGCTATACATCAACGACGATCGGTGTATGCATACTTACTTACGTTGATGATATTTGATATTATGTGTCGATGAGATTTGATGTGCAGGATTGTCGTGAATGAATAGCCGGGGGTTTTATGTGAGATGAGAGTTTTCTTTTCATTCATGTAAAATTAAATTGTATGTAATATTCTTTTATTTGGGGGCACTTTCGGGCTGAGGTTGATGTCACCAGTGTTGTATATTATTTATTTTTCCGCATTAGGATAGACCCAAGGAGGAGGGCAAAGTGACCGGGTTCTAGGGTTCAGTGGGAGGCCATCTCGAGGAGTCGAGACCAGGTCTCCTAAACTCCAGAATTGGTAGGGTCACTTGCCGCTCTCGTAGTGGTCTAAGGGTGTGGGCTTGGCTATTCATCGCGACCGTGGAATCCGTATTTTTATTGCTGGCTAAATACAAAATACGGACCTCCTAGATATCCTATATTAAATGTGCTTCTGCTGCTTTTATTATCTGATGTGATCATTTAATATATATCTGAGACGAATGCGATATTATATATATGATATATAATAGACGTTACTTATGTTTTGCACCCGCGCTAGCCCTGTCCTGGTATGCCGTTAGTTAAGTAACCTAACGGTGCATATCAGGACACTGTGGCAAATGCGAGTGGCATAAGCGTACGTTATATTTTCGTTTCTTTCTGTAATGGCTTAGGATTTAAATGATGGGACTACATTAATGAGATTAATATAAAAGATAAATGAACCAAAAAAGATGTTGTAGAATCAGATTTGAAACATACTCGGCCTTTTATGAAAAAAGCAAGTTTCAAAAATGCGGAGATTAAGCTACTCCTTTTAAACCCATTAGATTCTATAACGATATCAAGTTCAAAGCGTTAAAAGTTTTCTTAAAAACTATCCGCAGCCCTCCGTCATTTTAGGAAGTTGAGTACTTAGTATTCGTGCTGCGTATTTTGACTTTAGTTAAGGCACAGTGAATGGTAGCTGAGTGATGTCTTCCTACACTGCATATGATGCAGATTAGTTAGGACATTCATATGATTATGTTGACTTTAGTTAAGGGTCATATGGGTGGGTCTAGTTAATCACGAAATGACGAGAAGAACTTGACTAGTACTTATGATATGTTGACTTTAGTTAAGGTCATGAGTACCAGGGGTAAAAATATCGGAAATTTCAAGAGTTGAAATTTACAATGAGATTGTATACCTTCTATATGATAGTAGGATCCCGATCCCACTGCGAGCAAAAGTTGCTCCCGGGAGAATTTTGCACTTTACAATTAGCTAACTCAGTAGGTGTCAAGAAAAGTGCCAAACGGGGCTACGCCTCTGGGAAGACGAGGTTTATTTTAATTAGGTCCGTGCGAAAGCACGGGGAACCTCCCTCAAGTACCGGCACCGGCCTGGCTGAACGGTTAGCGAAGTTGTAGAATGTAATTAATCCCGGCTAGTTTTCTTTTTAAAATGTTTTAAAGAAGATTTGATAAAAACAGTGGGAGACATCGATTAGACAAGATAATAACCAATCTAATGTTTGCAAGAGCTTTTCGCTGAGTGTATTCTTTTCTCTCTCTTAACAGCAGATTCAAATGTCAGGACTTAAACTTCTATTAGATAAAAACAAGCTGAATGGGACCAATTATAAAGACTGGCTGAGGAATCTAAATATTTTCTTGACTTATGATAAAGTATCATATGTCCTCACAGCTCCAACCCTGCCTACCCTAGGTCCTAAACCTTCAGTTGCGGATAAGGAAATTCGCAAGACATGGGACGATGACTGTGCCACAGCTAAATGCCTCGCGCTAGCATCGATGGATAATACACATCAGAAGCAACACGAGAATATGGACGTACAAGCCATATTCCTCCATACAAAAGAATTGTATGGAGGGCAGTCTCGCGTATTACGATACGAAGCATCTAGAAAACTGTTTCAGATGCGAATGACCGCTGGTACAGCAGTAGGAGACCATGTTCTGAAGATGATAGCTCTCATAGAAGAGCTTGAAGACCTTGGGTGGACAATGGACAATGAACAATATACGGATATTATTCTGCAGTCTCTTCCGTCCACCTTTGCTCAATTCATAGTTAACTTCAACATGCACAACATGGAGAAGGAACTACCTGAGCTCCTTAATATGTTAAGGAGTGCAGAGAGCACGCTGAAATCAGTAAAGACCCCCGTTTCGTATGTTAGGCCATCATCCTCCTCTCGCCTAAAGGCTAAGGCCAAGGGAAAGATGATGAAGAAACCCACCAAACCTAAGGGTGGAGTCAAAAAGGTTAAGGGGAGAAACACGTCCAAGGTTGGGGAGTCGGGGAAAGGAGAATGTTTCCACTGCAAAAAGACGGGACACTGGAAGCGGAACTGTACTGAGTACCTTGAACTCAAGAAGAAGCATGGTGATGCTTCAGCTTCAGTTGTGTTCGTAGTTGAGAACTGTTTTTCTATTAACTCTGCTTCCTGGGTATTAGATACCGGTTCAGGTTCTCATATTTGCAATTCTGTGCAGGCGTTGAGAAATAGCAAAGTTTTGAAGAAAGGTGATCATACTCTCCAGGTTGGAAATGATTCCAATGTAAATGCAGTTTCAGTGGGAGAGTATCACCTAGGGTTGCCATCGGGTTGTATATTGGTTTTGAACCCATGTTATTTTGTGCCAAGTATACTTTGTAATATTATATCTGTTTTCTTGTTAGACAATGAAGGGTATCATTTTGCTGTGCAACACAATATTATGAACATTAGACTTAATCAAGAGTTAATTGGTTGGGGTACACTAAATAACGGGATATACGTCCTTAATCAACACACAGTTTTCAACGTTCAACACATTAATAAAAGAAAATTTTCAGATATAAATGAAGCTTTTCTTTGGCATTGTAGACTTGGTCATATTAATGAAACAAAACTAAACAAGCTTCATAAAGATGGATATTTAAATTCTTTTGAGTATAAATCTTATGCAACTTGCCAGTCTTGTATCAAAGGTAAAATGACCAAAACTCCGTTTACTGGACATGGAGAAAGAGCTACTGAGCTCCTAGGCCTCATACATAGTGATGTATGTGGGCCAATGTCTACACATGCAAGAGGCTGTTTTTCTTACTTCATAACTTTTACTGATGATTTCTCAAGATTCGGTCATGTGTATTTGATAAAGCATAAGTCCGAAGCTTTCGAGAAATTCAAGGAGTATAAACTTGAAGTAGAAAACCAAACAGGAAAGAGTATCAAGATACTTCGATCAGATCGAGATGGAGAGTACTTAAGTACTGAGTTCTTGGACTTCCTAAAAGAGAATGGGATTCTCTCTCAGCTCACTCCACCTTACACACCATAGCACAACAGTGTGTCAGAGCGGCGGAATCGTACCCTATTAGATATGGTACGATCCATGATGAGTGATTCTGAGTTACCTCTCTCATTTTGGGGGCATGCATTGGAAATAGCAGCTTTTCTGTTAAACAAAGTTCCAACCAAGACCGTGTCTACCACTCCATATGAGATATGGCATGGGAAGAAACCATCTCTTAAAAGAGTTAAGATTTGGGTTGTCCGGCTTTTGTCAAAAAGCAGAATCCAGACAAACTCGAGACACGATCAGTCAAATGTATATTTGTAGGATATCCAAAACATTCGTTTGGGTATCTATTCTACTACAAGGAGGAACACAAGGTGTTTGTTTCTCAATATGCCACATTTTTAGAAAATGAATTTTTTTCAAATGATGCTGATGGAAATATGGTAGATCTAGAAGAGATTCTAGAGACACAAGTTACAAATGACGACTTGGTTGAACCTAATATTACAATAGAATCGAATGAACCTCAGCCACTCCGCAGATCTGGTAAGACTTCTCTCCCACCGGAGAGATACTATGGTTTCCTCATAGATGGTGATAGAGAAGATTGCATCATGGATGATGATGATCCTGCCAGTTTTCATCAGGCTATCATGAGTGGTGACTCTGTGAAATGGCTGGATGCCATGAGATCCGAAATGGAGTCCATGTACCCCAACAAAGTATGGACTTTGAAAGATGTACCCTCCGGGATAAAACCTGTGGGTTGCAAATGGATCTTTAAAAAAAGATCGGTGTAGATGGACAGGTAGAGACCTATAAGGCAAGGTTGGTAGCGAAAGGTTTTCGTCAAAGACCAGGTTTGGACTTTGACGAGACTTTCTCTCCGGTAGCCATGCTTAAATCCATTCGGATCCTACTTGCTATTGCTGCTTACTACGACTATGAAATCTGGCATATGGACGTTAAAACTGCATTCCTAAATGGTGATTTAGATGAATGCGTTTATATGGATCAGCCAGAGGGCTTCATTGACAGTGGGAGCAGCGGAAAAGCATGTAAGTTGCTTAAATCCATTTATGGATTAAAGCAGGCATCACGGAGTTGGAACATCTGTTTTGATGATGTTATCAAAGAGTTTGATTTCATCAAAAATCCAGATGAACCTTGTGTTTATAAGAAGACTGTAGGGAGAAATGTCGCATTCCTCGTATTGTACGTGGATGACATACTTCTGATAGGAAATGATATTCCTATGCTACAGTCGGTCAAATCATTCTTATCACAAAGGTTCTCCATGAAGGACCTGGGTGATGCCACATACATATTGGGCATACGGATCTATAGGGATAGATCCAAACGGTTATTGGGATTGTCCCAAACCAAGTATATTAACACCATCCTAAAGAGCTTTAGTATGGAAGACTCCAAGCGGGGTGCCTTACCCGCTTGCCACGGAGTCACTCTCTCAAAGGACGATTGCCCAAAGTCTGATATAGAGAGAGCTCGCATGAGCATTATTCCCTATGCTTCGGCAGTAGGATCGATAATGTATGCGATGTTATGTACACGCCCTGATGTTGCTTATGCACTTAGTGTAGTAAGCAGGTATCAGTCAAACCCAGGGGAGAATCACTGGATTGCTGTGAAGAACATTCTTAAGTACTTACGAAGGACTAAAGAATTGTTTTTGGTGTATGGTAACGGGGATCTCCAAATGGAGGCCTTTACCGATTCAAGCTTCCAGAGTGACAAGGATGACAGCAAGTCTATCTCAGGGTTTGCATTTACCCTCAATGGAGGGACGGTGAGTTGGAAGAGTTCCAAACAGGATACCGTTGCAGACTCAATGATGGAAGCTAAATACATTGCTGCAAATGATGCTGCCAAGGAAGCCGTCTGGATGAGGAAGTTCATCTCGAAGCTAGGAGTAGTTCCAACCATTATTGATCCAATACCTTTGTATTGTGACAATAATGGGGCTATGGCGTTGGCCAAAGAGCCCAGGTCCCATCAGAAGTCCAGACACATCCTGAGGCGATATCATCTGATCCGGGAGATAGTTGATCGCCACGAGATCGAGATCAAGAGAGTAGATACAAAGGATAACACTGCGGATCCATTCACCAAGGCCCTCCCTCAGCCGCAGCATGAGCGACTTTTTGAGATGTTGGGTATGAGATACGCCAAGAATTGGCCTTAGTGCAAGTGGGAGATTGTTGGATATATGTATGCCCTAGAGGCCATTATGTGATAGTGTTTGTACTGATGTGTGTGTGTGTGTGTGTGTGTGTGTGTGTGTGTGTGTGTGTGTGTGTATTCAGAGGACAGTCTTGTTCGACATGATAGTATGCTATCTGGTTTCTCTTTATCATATGTTCACTTGATCATGTTTATATTCATTTTGGTACATGTTGATAAAGCCCTAAGGATATTGGCTTGACTACTGGGATTATGATGTGGATCATACTAGTGGGACACCTGTAATCTATAAGCATATCCTTGAAATGTTCCTAGTCGTAGGTATATCGAAACAGGGCACCGATATTCCAGTGTAGACTAGCGTATACTATTCTTGTTCCATATGATGGGTGATGGATGATCCCATATCCATCTGGTGTGCTGACACCGAAGATTGTATACGGGTGCTCAGTGAGACTGGGTATACTGAACGGACTCACCGAGAACTCCTATGTGGTATTATATCATACGTCGGATAGCAGTTCTCAGGTGACACTGGTACATGTTAGTCTGTAGATCCGAGATCGCTATAGAGTCTTGTGTGTCCTCCCACTGTACTTTGATCTCCACCATACTACGGCTCTATTGAGTCGTATAAACAGGTGGATTTTGGGTACAGTCCCGAGGCATATGGAGGCAGTAAGCGATAGGAGGGGTTTCGTCTCTCCCGGTATTGGGAGTTGATGCTGTGCTGTGCACGATTGACTATAACAGGAAGTCCCTGGCCAGGGCTGCTGAGATATTACTGATAAGTGTTATCAGTAAGTTTCTCGATCTGTTATAGACCATATACCGACATGACTTATTGAGTTATTAGGGTCGACGATTCCATCCCTAGACTCGATATGCAGCATATCTGACGAAGAGACCGGACTGTACGGTAAGTGTTGCCAGTTGGATTGATGGGAGTTTTGACAGGTTCGCTTGTTCTTCTTCTGGTCGCTCAATACCCGGGTGGCCGTTACGTTTAGCTGACCGCTTGCGGCTTGTAGATGTTTGATATGATCATCACCTACTGCTGGCGTATTGACGAGTCTTAGAGTCCCACATAGAAGTTTCTCGGCTCAGGCGAAACGAAGTGGTGCGCATATGAGATATGTGCGGAAGCTCGATTAAATACGAGTATATGATGCTGTATTTTAATCGGGCGTTTTATATTACTCGGGTCGTATGAGATATGACCGGTTTATTAAATCAAGTGTTGATTTAATATTGACTTTTATCTCATTTATTTAAACCCTTTTCTTTTGATGGATGCATGCATGTATATGTACATGATGATGTGCATACACGCATACATACATGCATTTGTATCATGGTTGATGATACAACTTAGATGGCAATATAAGAATCACATGGTTCATAATTTAATATATGGATATTTTTGAATTAAGTTAAGGATAAAGGAAAATAGATAATGACTCATTTCTTTTCTAATGACTCATTTCTTCTACACTCTTCCATGGTTGACTTTGACTTAACCATGGTTTATTTTCCTTTGCCTTTTAACTCATGAGAAAATATCTAGATATTATATTTAACTATGGTTTCTATTATGATATTTATCTCTCTCTCTCATTTTCTTTATGCATTATTCATCCAAAAGAAAAAATATCAAGCCATCTTCTTCTTCCTCTCTCTAGCTCTCTGTTGAGTTCTAAATTGAGTTAGATAAAATAAAAGAAAGGGTATTAAGTGAGATTAGCAACCACTTCATCATCCTACACAACCCTTGCTAATTTGTGTAGGGTGTTTTGCTTCAAGGATTTCAAAGATCAAGTGAAGCAACAAGCTTTGGGCAAAGGACTTCGGGTGGATCGTCCTGGACTTGGAGGTGATCTAGAGAGCCGTTCCAAACCAAAGGAGATCCAAGGAGTCACCCTAGGAGGTCTACAAAGGTTGTAGTCCCTCCACTTAGTGTAAATTATTTTTTAGATATGATACTTTTAATTGTTACTTCATAATTCTAGTTCGATTCCTAGTTTAGTTTACTTAGCACCTCATAAAATTAAAGTTATGGCATGTGTGATGCTTCCAAACCCTAAACGAGGTGTTAAGGAAACCCTACAGATACTCCAGAGTAGACTAGTGTATACGCTTCTCATCCCAGCAGGGGAGATGGTCTGTCCCACAGCCATCGGTACGTCATACTGGAGATAGTATGCAGGTGCTCATTGGGTTATGAGTTACACTAGATGGACTCATGGGGAACTACTGGTTGGTAATATACCTATCGTCAGGTAGAAGTTCCCAGGTAATATGAGTACAGCTTAGTCCATCGACTTGACACTGCTACTTCACCTCAAGTGTATTCTCACCTTTCTTAGATTACTACCCTACCACGGTTCTGCTGAGTCGTGCAAACATGTAGTAGTTGGGTGCAGTCCCGAAGCAATTGGAGGCAGTGGCAGTTAGATAGGATTCGCCTCTCCTGGTATTGGGGGTTGATGTCGCGCTGTGTTCGAAAAGCCATTACACAAAGTCCCTGGCCAGGGCAAGCGGGATTTGCTGGAAGGGATTCCAGTAGTTTCTCAGGGTGTTTTTGGCCGCACTCCGACATGACTTATTGCACTGTCATGCCCCGCTTACCAGAGTGCGCTAAGATCGGCACGTGACAGAGCCAACCATGCTACCTATAGCTAGGAAACATCCCTCCACAGTCACATTACGGCTGTCTATAAGATATCAAGAACGGTAAAATAAAAATAAACTATCTAGTACATGTCCATATGCCAGAATAAACGAGTCAAGAAATAATATGCGGAAGCAATAAATCCAATAAACAATAACATTTGGAAAGTACGTCCCAAATATGGGCTCACATCAGGAAATGAAAGTACGGCAATAAAACTAAACTAAACTAGATACTAATAGGATCCTCACTGCTCGGCCTGACGGCTAAATACTCTTGGTCAGCCTGCGACAAAAACAGAGGATCTGGACCATGCAGAACCCAGACGTCAGTGCGTCACAATATCAACAATAATAAATGAACAGGATACACGAGATATGCAGGCATGAATATAAACGATGACATGAATATAGAAAGTAAACACGGAAATGAAACAATGAGGTGTATGTATATGTGGTGTGCAGCCTATATCTGGATTATAGGTTATCTAATCTAAAGTCTTCGAAATCAATTAATGTAATTCTCATCATAACCCATCAGACTATGCCCTGTTCATTCCCCACGGGACCACGGAAACATGATTATTCAGTATATGCCAAGTTCATTCCCCATGGGACCACGGTAACAGGATTTTTCCGTAACGCCCGGAAAAATGGCAAACAATATAATAGCCCTTTGAGTTACGTTCGGTTACATTCTTGATTTCCCCTTAGCCCCAAGGTTATGTGTTCAAGTCAGGTATTGATAAATCTGGAGCTAATGCCAACACAGGATCAAGCAGGTACATGTTTTGTCTGAATAGATAACATGATACGTCCGTCGGGACGACAAGTCAGGATTGTCGGCATTAGAAAAAGGATCAGGTAACATGTCAGGTAGTGGTGTATCAGTTCATGATAGGTAGTGCACAGGTATCAAACGGATGCTCATAATAAAACTGTACCAAGTACGGATGCACGATAAAAGTATGGATACACAGTAAAATACGGATGCACAAATATCTATCAGGGATTACATCTACAACTCTATGACTATGTAGAATGCACATTATCAAGCATGGGGTGCCAAGGTAACAGTAATATGAAATAGTATGACATGGCATGCGACTAGATATATATTAAATTGTACGGATGCGAATGGATATTGTAAAATTGGAAAACTGTAACACTGGATTCACAATACAATGAACATGTAATATTATTATTAATATGGATGTAAAATATGTATCATAGCGTGTAGCAAGATAAACTTGCATGCGACTAGATATGTGATAAACTGTACGGATGCGAACGGATATTCTAAAACTGTAAAACTGTAACATATGATGCATAATTAAACGATATGTAATATTATTATTCGCATGAATGCAAAATATAATAGTATAGCATGTAGCAAGATAAACTTGCCTGATCGGATCTCAATACGGGGTGCGTACGCAGCGTCCGACGTCGGGTAAACGTCGTAATACATACGCGCGCGTACAGAACAGGACCAGGAAAAGTAAGAACACGAACACGCTGGCTGGGAACGTCTACTGGGTCGCCTGGATCGTCGGTGATGGCACAGCTCCGGCAATGACCGGAAAAAGCAAGATCGAGCACAAGAAAGAGAAGAAGAAAGAAGAAGAAGAAGAAAGAGAAGAGATGAAGGTTGCTGCTCTGGGGTTTGGTGTTTGGGGACAGAGGTGAGGCGATGGTGTCGGGGTTGAGGATGAGGCGACGACGACGTGGTCACCGGCGGTGGCGGGGTGTGCAGGCGAGGGTTCAAGCAGTGGGTTTCGGTTGGTGGGTTCTGTGCATGGTTGTCGGAGTGAGATTGATGAGCTCGGGAAGAAGAGAGGAGAGAAGTGAGGAGAGGTCGACGAAGAGGTGGTGGCGAGGAGTGGGGGCGAGGAGGTTGACGGTGAGGGTGCTGGCAGGGTTTCAGGTATGGGTTGCAGGCTCGGGTTGGTGGTGGTCGTGGGTTGCCGGGGTTGGAGAGAGGAAGGGAAGTGGAGGAAGAAGAGGAGGTGGAGATTAGGGGTGGTCGTCGACGTGAGGCAACGACGGTGAGGCGACGAGGTTGGGTGTGGGTTGTTGGGTTCATGGACGGTTTCTAGTGCGGGGAGATGGAGGGGAGAGGAAATGTGTCGGAGATGAGAAGAGGAGATGGGCGAGGGGAGGCCGCCGCCGCCGCCGACGAGGTGACGACGACGACGAGAGCAGAGGCTACGAGGCGTGGGTTCGATCGAGGAAGAGGCGGGAGAAAGAAAATAGAGAGGAAGCAGAAGAGAGAGAGAGAGAGGAAAAGTGGGTTTGTATAAATAGGTTAATAAAAAACAAAATATATATAAATATATATATGCAAAGAGAGAGAGAGAGAGAGAGCTGAAATTTGAGTGTGGGTTAGGATTTGAAAATATTTTTTAGTTAAATTTTTTTAAAACGTATATAAATATATATATTAACAGAATTATATTATAAGAATATAATATTAGTTAAATTTGAGATTTTGGCTAATATAAAAATTACTTCAAAAAATGCCCGGGTTGGGTCTAAAATTATGGTTTGAAAATACGGATAATATACATATCAACCAAAACCAAAATAGGATATCCGGATAACGGAAAAGCATACCCCCAAGAACGGATACACGTAGCGTGCACGTAGCTGTAAGTGCACGGCAGCGCCCCGGCCGTCAATTCGACGCCGGAATGCGGAAACGAAACTTTTACGAAACTTGTAAACTGGCACCACCGCGTACTTTAAACCCGGATCGGGCCATTAACCTAACTCTAGCAAACTAGAAAATGGGAAGGAAGCTATACCGAGCGATCCGTGTCCTTCGGTCTTCGGCCTCCACTCCGATCTCCTCGCGGAATCTCCGGTCTTCAGCTCCTCGTCGGAACGGGCAACACATCGCCGGGTTCTTTTACGGGCTCCCACCTCTGGACCGAGGCAACTCGGGCATGAAGTTGGCGAGCCGACATGCCCAAGAAATGCTGTAGATGAAGTGTAGAAACGGTTTGCCTCAAGGGTTTATGAAGTTGCCATTTTTGATGAAGAAGAGAAAGAACTTTGGAGAGAGGTTAAAGGATTTTGTTGCAAGCAAGAAAAATGAGATGAATAATTTCCCACCATCAAAATGAATCCTCTCTCTACCCACTAAGATGTGGCCGGCCCCTTATCAATTGGAGGAGGAAAAAATCCAAGGAATAAAGCAAGAGGAGATAATGTGTGATAACAAGGAATAAAGATCACATCAAAGTCTTTCATGAAATCCTTTCATAATCAATGCAAAGGAAGCGATTCAAAAAGAATCTAATAATGCAAGAACCATCATGAACTCTCCATTTACAAATAACACCCTCCAAATTGCTAATTTGCATATTTGCAAATTAGCCCCTCCATCAGAAAAATCCGGCCGTGAAGGAACAAAGGAAAACTGGCCGAAACGGAATACAAACTGGCAACTTCGAAAAACTGATCCCGTAATAAATTACAGGAAAACCCCACGACTGTATATACATACCCGCATTTGTATTGCGACTGAATACTAATGCAATGAGACAAAATCTACACTGTACAATACTAGGATCCGTCTTAAACCAAGGCCCGCCAGTATTATCCGTCCGATCATGATCCGTGCAATACCGCACGTATCTGATCGAACCCTGTCATATCTCCATACGGCCTCTACAGTGTTTCGCCCGAAACTTGAGAAAACGGTCCGTGGGGGACTCTAAAGACTCGTCAATATTTTGGCTGTGGATTTAACCACTAGCACGTCAGAGGTATTAGCCATACGTGACGGGCTACCAGGTATTGACCAAAAGGGACGTCGATGAGCAAACTCATCCTGACACCCTACTGAGCCTGTCGGTGACAATATCCATGCAGTCCGGTCCGTTCGTCTATGAGCATCGCATGGCGGGCCTAGGGGGTTGGTAAAAGTCAAACCCCTAAAAGCGGTACAAGTCGTGTCGAAGTGTAGCCCAGAACACCCTGAGATACTACTGGAATACCTACCAGTAAATCTCCTGCCTTGGCCAAGGACTTCGTGTAATGGCTCTCCTAGACACAGCACGACCTCACCCCCAATACCGGGAGAGACGAACCCCTGAAGATCCGCTCACTGCCTCCATGTGGCTCGGGACTGTACCCAACTAAAACCTATTTGCACAACTCCTTTGAGCGTGGTAAGGTAGTAATCAAAGTACAGTGGGAACTCACACGAGACAAATGACGATCTCAGGTCGATGAACTAACCTGTACACATGTCACCAGGGAACTGCTATCTGACGTCAGGTGTAAGACCAACTAGCATGTTCCCGACGAGTCCTGTCCGGTGTACTCATAACCCAATGTGCACCTGTATACATCTTAGGTGAACCAACTGACACCAGTGGCTTGTGAGACCGGCCACCGCCCCTCGTCGGGGTCTCGACTGTATACCCCAGTCTACTCTGGAGTATCGATGCCCTGTCTCGAAACTCCCACGACTAGGGACCTTTTAAGGATGTGCTTATAGACCCCAGCTCCCACGTATATGATCGCCCTCATACTGCTGGCAGTCAAGCAAGAATCCTAGGGGCTCTATCAACATGTAATAGCGACCTGTAAGGTCACCTAAAACAGTACACGAGGATAAAGATAAACCAGATAGCATATTATCATCTTGAGTAAGACTGTCCTACCGGTATAGGTCCTCCCTCAATCATTGCAATCACGTGCCTGTGATCCAATAATTGACTCTGAGGGCACTATCTCCAACAATCTCCCACTTGCACTTAAGGCTAATTATTGCGATGTCGCATACTCACAGCCCGTGTGATACCGAACACCCAACTCCTCTACTAGTCAGTCTCACAAAGCTCGTTTACGAAACTTTTGCGTTCGAGGAATAGCCTCAGTTAGTGGATCCGCTGTGATGTTTCTTTCTATGTCCCTCTTTATCTCAAGTTCACCGAGAAACCCATCTCCCGAAATGAGCAATACCTGTCTTAGAATATGTCTGGATATCTGATGGGACCTAGCTCATAAATGAACTCCAAATCCAAACTTCTTAGACTGAATCGTCAACTTAACTTAATCAGTATCCTGCGCCATGCCACCCTCAGTATCTGCTTGGACCTCCTGTCCAAACTACTGCCCCTCGTTAGAGGGAAAACTATAACTCTGATAGCCACTCTGTCATCCAGGTCACCTTGGAAGCCTGGAATGATAACCGTCTCCTAAAGGAGGCTGCCGTTATTATATCCCTAGAACATTCACTTATGTTCTAAAACTGCTTCCGAATATTTCTCCAGGATTGGATCAATATCAACTTATTGCACCTACTGCAAAAACAACATCTGGTGTGGTACTTGACATCTCATGATTAACTCAATTGCCTAAGAAAGTGATCTGCCAATCATACACATCCCTCTCCCCTTTAGTCTGTAAGACTCCTTTAGAGAGGGTGACTCCATCACCTGTAGGTATACTACCCTGCCAGGAGTCGTCCATTCTAAAAACTCTTAGAATGCTGTCTAAGTACCCTGATTGGGAAACCACCCAAATCTAGATCTATAGATCTAGTAACCAGAATGTCTTGATATTATATCCAAGTCCCATGTGGAGAAACCACTGTGTGACAACCAAAGCATAACCGATCGTAGTATAGGAATATCACTTCTTACTCTGTGTATGTCATCCAAATACCAGGACATCACACCCTACTACCTTCTTAACAGATCCATCCCCTATTCTGATGAAGTCAAACCTATAACTGTCACATCAGAAATAGATGATCTATCTCCGCTATATCTGCTTTAGTCTATAAATAGACATAAGCCACTTGTACACCATGCTTCCGCTGCTCCCACTGACTATGACAACCCTCTGGCAGAGTCATATACACGTACATTTCTGAAGCCAGTTCAGAACGACGCTATACTCATCCTCCTGCCGGGTCTTATAGTCTGGAACAACAGTAGTGTCAAGTCTGGGTAATTAAGAACCTCCCTGTCACCGTTTTTGAGCATACCGAAGTACCTCTCGAGTGCTTGAGATTACCCACCATATCTGCGGAGTGGCCAATGGAATGTCAAATTAGATTGAATCTTTAGGTTCTTATCAAATCTTCAGTAATCGTTTGCGGTTCTGGAATCACTTCCAGTTCTACCATACTCCCACTTCCGTTTTCTGAAAAAATCCATTTTTATTAAAACTGTGGCGAGTCAAGAACAATATCACTATTGATCTTCCTGATGGTAGAAAGTCAACCCTCGTCATAGCCTGGGTTAACCCATAAACAGCCATTACAGAAACGTGCCTTGAGTTATCCAGAGTCTGGTTTTAAGCATAAGCTGGACAACTCCCTGTACCTTAACAATGTCAAGATATGAACTGTTCTATATCCAATATAGAAACAGAAGCACTGATTTAATTGAACCATATTCAAATCATGCAGCTGTCTCCAGTGCATGTCAACTAAATGGAAGGAGGCCGATCAACGTTACTCAACTTAGGAATGCTTCCAATTATGAGTAACCTAAAAGAGAAGCAAGTTCTCTTAATCATTACTATTAACTGAATACCATACACAAGTATCTACATCTTCGATCACCTTGAAGAATCCCGATACTTGCAATACCTGGTTCTCTACTTTATTCATATACCTATAACTTCTCAAAACTTGGACCCTGTGTTTCTACGAAACACCTGTCTAAAAACTAGAGAAGTCATAAGTAAACCAAATATAGTACGAGGACCATCCCCTCTGTCCTAATAGATATTGGACAATATACAATACTCTGTATAAGTCCCCTGAGTCTAATAACTCATTCCCTGTGTGTCGTAGGTTGAAAACTGTACTATGGTTATGAAGAATTACACCGCTGTTTAATGCTCCTTACCTAACCATCCACTGATATAGGTAAATGTCATAGACATAATTTCAAAAAGGTATGTCATAGACATAATTTGAAATTGGTGCATAACAACGGATATTCAAAACCAAATATTTGCCGTCCGGCAAACAACCCAGGTGACTTCCTCAAATATCACCAATTACAACGAATTCCGATATAATGAGGATGATCACCTACTTCCCAATAAATTACTCCCACTCATCATCTGTAAAACCATACAGATGTGAGGATCATACCTAGTAAATACATACCCTGGAGCAAGGGCTAATTGGGAAATCTGTTTTCTTTTAACAGTACACAGTGAAACTGAAACATTGAAATGTTTCAATGGGATATCCCGGTATTCCTAGTAATGCCTTTTCCATTATTCAGATTCACAACTGTAACCGTATAATTCTTTGCCATCTCTCCAAATCCCTTTATATGTCTTTAGTCATTACCTTCTGTACACCCTCTTAGGCTAAATGGTTTTCTTCCTTCCCTACTGTTCGACACCAGCCTATGGTTTGGAAGAAGACTATCCAATAAGCATAATGGGTGTACTATCCTAATCCTAGGAGCACTCGCAATGCGAGAGAAGGTGAAGATAAAAGACAACCGAATAAACCTTATTCCTGTTTCTCCTGAACCAGAATCCATCCCCGAACTGGAACAAGTTCCTTTCGAGTTCGTTTATAACCATACGATGGAGTATCCAATAAACTGTGGATCTTCGTAGTGATACGGAGTGTCCTGGAGAAATACAAAGGTGATTTAGGATTGGCGAAGAAATACTTGGTTTGGTCGTGAATAGCAGTTGCAATTTACTCTGCCCTCTTACTAATCCCTTGATATGTCTTTACTTAATACCTTCTGTACACTATCGTTATGCTAATTGGTTTTCTTCATTCCCTACCGTTCGACACCAGCCTAAGGTTTGGAAGAAGACTATCCAATTTGCGTAATAGGTGTACTATCTCCTAAACCAAGGAGTACTCGCAACCAGAGAGAAGGTAAAAGGAAAAGACAACTAAATAGTCCTATTCGTTTTCTCCAGAACCGGAAACCATCCTCGAATAAATTCTTTCGAGTTCGTATATAACCATACGATGGTTTATCCAATGGAAGTGGACGTTCGTAGGAATACGGGGTGTCCTGGAGAAAAGGGTAAAAGTAGGAGTGGCAATGAGGTTTGCAACTCTGACAATCCAAAAGCCAGTGTTTAAGAAGGTTCGGTCAACTTGGTCACTGAGTCATAGTTTAGGGTCGGGTTATGGTCGCTGCCAAAGAGAGAGAGAAAAGAAACACTCAGCGTGCACTCTAACCTAGATCAGAATGGTTATCAATTTATCTAATCAGGAAACCTCCCACTGTACCGTCAAATTCTCCTCCAAATCTGAAAGAAGAATTAGTCGGGATCACCTGAGGAGTAAACCAACTCATCAGTGGGAATCGGGATCCAACTATCATCGCATGATAACGTGATGGAATCCGCTCACGTTATCACACTCCAGAAGGTATGCGCATATCTGGCAAGTTTCAGTTTCTTTAGAAACCCCCGATGTGATTTTTACCCCATGCTCTTATGACCTTGACTTTGGCCAACAAATCATAAGTCACATGTCAAGTTCTACCCGTCATTCTCCAGGTTAATTTGAACCCACCCGTACCTACCCTTGACTTTGGCCAACAAGGCAGTACGACTGTCCCAAACCAACGCATCTATCTATGCTGCATATGAATACCCAGTAGCTACCAAACACTGTGCCTTGACTTTGGCCAACAAACACAGCTTGAATACTATTGACTATCCATATGAAACGACGGAGGGCTACGAATGGTTTCTGGCGAAAACCTTTAACGTAATGAACTTGATATCGTTGAAGGAACTGGATAGCTTTTATAAAAATATAGTGACGAAAACCTTTGCTAAAGAGGTCACTCCCGGTGAAGGGATCTCGGCTCTTTCCCCGTAGAATGAGGTGCAGGATATTCTAACTAAATACCACGATGCAAAGCAAAAGTAATCGGCTATAGTGAAGTTATTACCCTGACGCAAACTTCTGTCCAAGGGGTCACTCCCGGTGAAGGGATCTCGGCCTTTGCCTCGTCGACTGAGGTGCAGGATATTCCAACTGAATACCACTGTGCAAAACAAAAGTGAACGTCCTTGCAATAACAGCTTTTTGAAAATTGTTCCAACAACATCAGAAAAGGTTTGTTTAGGTTGCATTGATCCGAATCAACGCAGTCCCATCAATTGATCATACCAATAAAGAACGAAAATAATGATGTACGTATATGCCATCCGCATTCGCCACTGGGTCCCGTCATTACCCGTTAGGTTACTTAACTAACGACAGAGCGGGGACTGGACTAGCGCGGATACAAAACATATACAACATCTACTAGTATATATATCAATATATAATATTCGCTCAAGGCGTGATAAAATGCAACATCACAGAAATGTAATAAGCATCACAGAACAATACAGATATCTGGGATCCCCGGCTTTCATAGAGCCGCTACTGAAACCCGACGTTCCCCTGGTCGTGTGGATAGCCTGTGCAATGAAATCCTAGACCCCTACGGGCGCGGCAAGTTACCCGCCAAAACCTGAAGCGAGGCGGCCCCCTTCAGCAACGTGAATGGACCACCCAGCACTTTACGGAATCCGGTAACTTATGCACCCCTCCTGGGTCAACCTGTACCCCCTACGAGTGCGGCGAATAGCCCGCCAGTTCTAGAGTAAAGCCCCCTCCGTCTCAATGCCATGAGATGCGGGCTCGTTGCCCTCTAGAACCCGGCTATCCGTGCACCCCACCTTGGGGTAATCCTAGTACAGAAAGTAAAATATACATACAACGGGTACATAGACATCACCCCGGTCGTGCCCTAAAAGAATAATATACAAACAGGCAGTGACAGTAGTCCACATGCCGGATGCTCGTCCCGCAATATCAAATGTACATATAAAACGAAACTGTACTAACATTGCATCCAGGCTATCCCCCACGACCAATCTGCAACATCACAGCACAACACAGAACATCAACGTGAATGTCACGTTCGCAAATCCGTCTAAAAGGGCTATAGCAGTTAGACAGGATTTACCGATCAAATGACATTCACGGTCGCAGATATAATGTAAATACTGTGAACTAACATGTTTAAACTTTTCGATCGATCAAATTTATCCAAGTGGGCCCCAAGCACAACTGTAGCACTCAAAGAAAATCTGGGCCCAAACAGAATATTCCAAAAACCCCATTTTCAACTTAGAAGCTCTCTGTAAAATTTTGGTGCATTGAACACACTTTCCTGCCACGGAACAGCGGCCACAATAGGGTTTGGCCGTGGTTCCGCGGTCCTACTGAGGAATCAGTGCATCGAATTTTTCCAGAATGCTTAGAATTCCCTGCACGTATTTCTGCAATGTACTGAAAAAATTTTCGAGCCAAAAAAAATTCGACAGAAAACTGATGCATGAAAAACGCGGTTTTTGGAAAATCCGATCGATCGAACTTGTAAACACGTTAGAGCAAGCTAGACTAGGTTAATGGCGTGGCTCTGATACTAATGTAAGTGCACGGCGGCGCTCCGGCCGTCAATCCGACGCCGGAATGCGGAAACGAAACTTTTACGAAACTTGTAAACCGGCACCACCGCGCACTTTAAACCCGGATCGGGCCATTAACCTAACTCTAGCAAACTAGAAAATGGGAAGGAAGCTATACCGAGTGATCCGTGTCCTTTGGTCTTCGGCCTCCACTCCGATCTCCTCGCGGAATCTCCGGTCTTCAGCTCCTCGTCGGAACGGGCACCACATCGCCGGGTTCTTTTACGGGATCCCACCTCTGGACCGAGGCAAGGGCATGAAGTTGGCGAGCCGACGTGCCCAAGAAATGCTGTAGATGAAGTGTAGAAACGGTTTGCCTCAAGGGTTTATGAAGTTGCCATTTTTGATGGAGAAGAGAAAGAACTTTGGAGAGAGGTTAAAGGATTTTGTTGCAAGCAAGAAAAATGAGATGAATAATTTCCCACCACCAAAATGAATCCTCTCTCTACCCACTAAGATGTGGCCGGCCCCTTATCAATTGGAGGAGGAAAAAATCCAAGGAATAAAGCAAGAGGAGATAATGTGTGATAACAAGGAATAAAGATCACATCAAAGTCTTTCATGAAATCCTTTCATAATCAATGCAAAGGAAGCGATTCAAAAAGAATCTAATAATGCAAGAACCATCATGAACTCTCCATTTACAAATAACACCCTCCAAATTGCTAATTTGCATATTTGCAAATTAGCCCCTCCATCAGAAAAATCCGGCCGTGAAGGAACAAAGGAAAACTGGCCGAAACGGAATACAAACTGGCAACTTCGAAAAACTGATCCCGTAATAAATTACAGGAAAACCCCGCGACTGTATATACATACCCGCATTTGTATTGCGACTGAATACAAATGCAATGAGACAAAATCTACACTGTATAATACTAGGATCCGGCTTAAACCAAGGCCCGCTAGTATTATCCGTCCGATCATGATCCGTGCAATACCGCACGTATCTGATCGAACCCTGCCATATCTCTATACGGCCTCTACAGTGTTTCGCCCGAAACTTGAGAAAACGGTCTGTGGGGGACTCTAAAGACTCGTCAATACTTTGGCTGTGGATTTAACCACTAGCACGTCAGAGGTATTAGCCATACGTGACGGGCTACCAGGTATTGACCAAAAAGGACGTCGATGAGCAAACTCATCCTGACACCCTGCTGAGCCTGTCGGTGACAATATCCGTGCAGTCCGGTCCGTTCGTCTATGAGCATCGCATGGTGGGCCTAGAGGGTTGGTAAAAGTCAGACCCCCAAAAGCGGTACAAGTCGTGTCGGAGTGTAGCCCAGAACACCCTGAGATACTACTGGAATACCTACCAGTAAATCTCCTGCCTTGGCCAAGGATTTCGTGTAATGGCTCTCCTAGACACAGCGCGACCTCACCCCCAATACCGGGAGAGACGAACCCCTGAAGATCCGCTCACTGCCTCCATGTGGCTCGGGACTGTACCCAACTAAAACCTGTTTGCACAACTCCTTTGAGCGTGGTAGGGCAGTAATCAAAGTACAGTAGGAACTCACACGAGACAAATGACGATCTCAGGTCGATGAACTAACCTGTACACATGTCACCACGGGACTGCTATCCGACATCAGGTATAAGACCAACTAGCATGTTCCCGGCGAGTCATGTCCGGTGTACTCATAACCCAATGAACACCTATATACATCTTAGGTGAACCAATTGACACCAGTAGCTTGTGAGACCGGCCACCGCCCCTCGTCGGGGTCTCGACTGTATACACTAGTCTACTCTGGAGTATCGATGCCCTGTCTCGAAACTTGTACGACTAGGGACCTTTTAAGGATGTGCTTATAGATCCCAGCTCCCACGTATATGATCGCCCTCATACTGCTGGCAGTCAAGCGAGAATCCTAAGGGCTCTATCAACGTGTAATAGCGACCTGTAAGGTCACCTAAAACAGTACACGATGATAAAGATAAACCAGATAGCATACTATCATCTTGAGTAAGACTGTCTTACCGATATAGGTCCTCCCTCAATCATTGCAATCACGTGCCTGTGATCCAATAATTGACTCTGAGGGCACTATCTCCAACAGTAGCTATCCAAACGAGTCCGTTTCACTGAACAGGACGAGAACACGATGTACGGATGCTACAACAGGGTTAGGGGTATGAAGCCGGCCATGCAAGATATTTTTAACATATATTATTTGATTATAAATGTTTTATTAAAAAAAATGCGGATACCAGGTATAATGTAAGTATGCAGTATAAACAACATAAAAGTGCACGGATCTTCATAACTAGCCGGGATCGATCATAAACAGGAATCAAGATGGGTTTCAAGCAAGCGGGTCGGGTCGGATGCAAACACATATACCAATTACACTATTCGCACCCATAACAGTAATAAATCAAGAAATATCCATAAATAAAGAAATACCCAAATCAGAACTGGTATAAATGAACTAAGGTGTTACATTATACCCAACTACAAAAAGAATTTCGTCCTCGAAATTCCCGGAATAAGAAAAGAAAAATAAGCATGAATCTAGGAAAAGAGGTGTGGAAACTTCTGTCGAATCTTGTATTCTCGTTCCCAAGTGGATTCTCCGTGCGAGCGATTCCCCCATGAGACAAGTACGAGAGGGATAACCATGTTCTTGAGAGCCTTTTCTCTTCGATCAACAATTGACGTCGGTCGTTCCTCATAGGTCAAATCTTTCCTTACAGTCAGCTCGGAATGATCCAGCACGTGCGTCTCATCTCGAACATACTTACGGAGTTGAGATACATGAAACACATTATGAACACTCGCTAAAGATGGTGGTAAAGCCAATCGATAAGCCACTTCTCTAACACGCTCAAGAATAGCGAAGGGCCCCACGAATCGAGGACTAAGCTTGCCTCGACTCCTAAAACGAATCACTCCTCTAGTCGGTGATATCTTCAAGAATACAAGATCACCAACAGCGAACTCTAGAGGTCTTCTCGATGTATCGGCCCAACTCTTCTGCCGATCCTGTGCTACCTTCATATGATTTCAGATAGTATTAACCTTCTCTACTGTTTGCATAATCAAATCTGGTCCCAACAATCTTCGTTCTCCAATATCGTCCCAACAGACGGGTGAGCGACACTTGCGACCATATAACGTTTCGAATGGAGCTATCTGAATAGTCGTCTGGAAGCTGTTATTGTATGAAAACTCCACCAAGTGTAGATGATCCACCCACGAACCCTTGAAGTCCAACATGCAAGCTCTCAACATGTCTTCAAGAGTTTGGATCCTTCTCTCCGACTTGCCATCGGTCTGGGGATGATAAGCAGTGCTAAACTTCAATCGCATCCCCAAGCTTTCCTGTAAACTCCTCCAGAAGTGTGATAAGAATCGGGTATCACGGTCGGAAACGATGCTTACAGGTACACCATGCAATCTCACAATCTCCTGCATGTACCGCTCAGCTAACGATTCCGTTAACTGACCAACTGGAAATGGAAAGAAATGATCTGCCTTGGTCAATCGATCAACGATCACCCAAACTGCATTGTTGTCCTTTGGACTCCGCGGTAAAACTGTCACGAAATCCATTGTTATATGTCCTCTTTTCCACTGAGGAATCGGAAGTGGTTGCAATAAACCAGCTACCCTTTGATATTCAGCCTTAACTTGCTGACACACCAAGCACTTCGCTACAAAGCGGGCAATTTCCTTTTTCATGCCTTCCCACCAGAAATGCTGTCATAGATCACGTTACATCTTCGTGCCTCCTGGATGTACGAAATATGCGGAACTGTGCACCTCCATCATAACTTCTTCACGAATGTCTCCTTTCGGCACACACAAACGGCTACCATATCGCAACGAACCATCTTCATGAATCAACAAGTCCGTTCGAAGTCCCGCCTCTATCTGTTCTCGAAACTTCTGCAATCTTGGATCGTGCGACTGTGCTGCTTTAATATTATCGATCAATGACGATTGTACTTGCAGCTGCATCAACTGTCCTGAAGAATGCGGTGGCACGATCTCCAACTCGAATCTCCGAAAATCTTCGATAAGCTCCTTCTGTGCAGTCAGCATCCGAATTGCTGGCAAACGACTAAGTGCATCCGGCACTACATTAACTTTCCCCGGATGGTACTTGAGATCAAGATCATAGTCAGCCATCAGCTCCAACTATCTACGCTGCTTCATGTTAAGCTCCTTCTGCGTGAACACGTACTTTAGGCTTTTGTGATCGGTGAATACTTTGACTCTTTCACTCAATAAGTAGTGTTTCCAAATCTTCAAAGAGAAAATCACAGCTGCTAGCTCCAAATCATGAGTTGGGTAATTCTTCTCATGGGTCTTCAACTGTCGCGATGCGTAGGTTATAACCTTTCCATGCTGCATCAAAACACATCCCAAATCGTTCCCATATGCGTCGCTGTGAATCACCAATCCTCCTGAACCGTCTGGTACGGTCAAAATAGGAGCGGTTATCAACCTTTGCTTCAACACCTCAAAAGTTGATGCACAGCCATCCGTCCATACGAACGGTACCTCCTTCCGTGTAAGATTGGTCAAAGGCTCAGCCAATCGAGCAAAATTCTTCACGAATCTTCTGTAGTATCCTGCAAGTCCCAGAAAACTTATGATCTCCGCTACATTCCTCGGAATCGGCCAATCATGATCTGTTGCAATCTTCTCAGGGTCAATGGCCATTCCATCTCCGGATACTACATGCCCCAAAAACATTACTTCTTCAAGCCAAAACTCGCACTTGCTCATCTTTGCATAAAATCTTTCATGCCTCAATGTCTGCAGTGCGATCCTCAAGTGTTCTGCATGCTCTTCTAGGCTCCTCGAGTAGACCAGAATATCATCGATGAACACTTCTATAAACTGGTCCAAGAACGGTGAAAAGATTCGGTTCATCAAGTCCATAAATATCGCCGGTGCATTCGTGACTTCGAATGGCATCACTAAATACTCGTAATGTCCATATCGAGTTCGGAACACAGTCTTACAGATATCTTCTGATTTAACTCAAACTTGATGATATCCGGATTGCAAATCTAGCTTCGAGAATACCCTCGCGCCCCGGAGTTGCTCGAACAATTCGCCAATTCGAGGGATCGGGTACTTGTTCTTAATAGTCACCCGGTTTAATTCTCGATAATCGATGCATATCCTCCTTGTGCCATCTTTCTTCTGGACTAGAAGAACTGGAGCTCTCCAGGGTGAATTGCTGCTGCGAATCCAACCCTTCTCTAGCAATTTGGTAACCTGCTTCTTTACTTCTTCCAACTCCACTGGTGCCATTGGATAATACTCCTTTGAGATTGGTGCTGCACCAGGAACAAGATCGATCGCGAACTCCACATCTCGTTTTGGCGGTAAACCCGAGATGTCCTCGAACACGTCAATGAACTCTCGAACTACAGCTTGCGCTTCCTCCTTATCAACTTCCATCGACGAAAGAACGACGCTTATCGGCCTAGCCCTAAATTCGACTGGCCCGACAAAACTGCTGCCTCCAGTAAAAACAAACTGCGGATGTCCAGAAATCTGGAAAATCACTTTCTTTGCCATGCAATCTATGTGAGCGTAGAAAGTGCCAAGAAAATCCAGTGCCAAGACAACATCATAACTGCCGGTATCGATCACCAAGAAATCCGCAAATAACTCTCCTCCGCAGATAACAACCGAACAATCCTTGCACTCACTACTAAATATGATCTTCCCGTTCCCAGTGTGTATGTCCCAACAACAAGACAGGGACGTGCAAGAAATCGAGTGTGCAACAATAAACTTGGACGACATACAACAATATGATGCACCGGAATCGAATAATGCCAATTCAGGAAAATCATGAATAAGTAGGATACTCAAAATGACTTCACCTGAAGCCAAGACACTGAAGAAGATAAGTACGGTAAACAGGATTCAAGCTTGCGATAAAACATGAACTGGTAAGCAATGTAACCGAGAGAAGGAAGGTAATATCACGACCATAAATCAAGGAAATGAATCAAGACTAGGACTTCAAATTACTTAAATAGAGTACCGCATTGTAACCATACTGCAGTTCATAGTTACAATCACATAACTCCGTTCTAGTCGCCCAAATCCTAGTATCAGAATCGAAAGAATAAGTAGGGAGAAACAATAGGGAACCAAAAGGTTTCAAGCCGAGATGCAAAGTTGTTTGCATATCGTCAAGATAAGGGTCACGAGAAGATAAGATTCAAGAATGGCAAGATGGTAAAGTGGCAGGACATGGTCCTAATTACGGGTTTTCTGATTCGTGTATTGGGTCCAATACCCAACTACAAAAGAATCAAACCGATTAACCTAAATCATATGCCTTTGATACCAAACAAACTCTGTCATGCCCCGGTTACCAGTGTGCGCTATGATCGGCACGTGACAGAGCCAACCATACTATCCGTGGCTAAGAAATATCCCTTCACAGTCACATTACGGCTGTCTATAAGATATCAAGAATAGTAAAATAAAAATAAACTATCTAGTACATGTCCATATGCCAGAATAAACGAGTCAAGAAATAATATGCGGAAGCAATAAATCCAATAAATAATAACATCTAGAAAGTACGTCCTAAATACGAGCTCACATCAGGAAATGAAAGTACGGCAATAAAACTAAACTAAACTAGATACTAATAGGATCCTCACTGCTCGGCCTGACGGCTAAAATACTCCTGGTCAACCTGCGACAAAAACAGAGGATCTGGGCCTTGCAGAACCCAGAAGTCAGTGCGTCACAATATCAACAATAATAAATGAACAGGATACACCAGATATGCTGACATGAATATAAACGATGACATGAATATAGAAAGTAAACACAGAAATGAAACAGTGAGGTGTATGAACATGTGGCGTGCAGCCTATATCTGGATTCTAGGTTATCTAATCTAAAGTTTTCGAAATCAATTAATGTAATCCTCATCATTACCCATCAGACTATGCCCCGTTCATTCCCCACGGGACCACGGTAACATGATTATTCAGTATATGCCCCGTTCATTCCCCACGGGACCACGGTAACAGGATTTTTCCGTAACGCCCAGAAAAACGACAAACAATATAATAGCCCTTTGAGTTACGTTCGGTTACATTCTTGATTTCCCCTTACCCCCAAGGTTATGTGTTCAAGTCAGGTATTGATAAATTTAGAGCTAATGCCAACACATGATCAAGCAGGTACAGGTTCTGTCTGAATAGACAACAGGATACGTCCGTCGGGACGACAAGTCAGGATTGTCGGCATTAGAAAAAGGATCAGGTAACATGTCAGGTAGTGGTGTATCAGGTCATGACAGGCAGTGCATAGGTATCAAACGGATGCTCATAATAAAACTGTAGCAAGTACGGATGCACGATAAAAGTACGGATGCATAATAAAATACGGATGCACAAATATCTATAAGGGATTACATTTACAACTCTATGACTACGTAGGATGCACATTATCAAGCATGGGGTGCCAAGGTAACAGTAATATGAAATAGTATGACATGGCATGTGACTAAATATATAATAAATTGTACGGATGCGAATGGATATTGTAAAATTGGAAAACTGTAACACAGGATGCAAAATACAATGAACATGTAATATTATTATTATTATTATGGATGTAAAATATGTATCATAGCATGTAGCAAGATAAACTTGCATGCGACTAGATATGTGATAAACTGTACGGATGTGAACGGATATTGTAAAACTGTAACATATGATGCGTAATTAAACGATATGTAATATTATTATTCGCATGAATGCAAAATATAGTAGTATAGCATGTAGCAAGATAAACTTGCCTGATCAGATCTCAATACGGGGTGCGTATGCAGCGTCCGACGTCGGGTAAACGTCGTAATACACACGCGCGAGTACAGAACAGGACCAGGCAAAGCAAGAACACGAACACGCTGGCTGGGAACGTCTACTGGGTTGCCTGGATCATCGGTGACGGCACGGCTCCGGCGATGACCGGAAAAAGCAAGATCGAGCATAAGAAAGAGAAGAAGAAAGAAGAAGAAGAAGAAAGAGAAGAGATGGAGGTTGCTGCTCTGGGGTTTGGTGTTTGGGGACAGAGGCGAGGCGATGGTGTCGGGGTTGAGGATGAGGCGACGACGACATGGTCGATGGCGGTGAGGCGGGGTGTGCAGGCGAGGGTTCAAGCAGTAGGTTTTGGTTGGTGGGTTCTGTGCAGGGTTGTCAGGGTGAGATTGATGAGCTCGGGAAGAAGAGAGGAGAGAGTTGAGGAGAGGTCGACGACGAGGTGGTAGAGAGGAGTGTGGTCGAGGAGGTCGACGATGAGGGTGTTGGCAGGGTTTCAGGTATGGGTTACAGACTTGGGTTGGTGGTGGTTGTGGGTTGCTGGGGTTGGAGAGAGGAAGGGAAGTGGAGGAGGAAGAGGAGGTGGAGATGAGGGGAGGTCGTCGGTGTGAGGCAACGACGGCGAGGCGACGAGGTTGGGTGTGGATTGTTGGGTTCGTGGACGGTTTCTAGTGCGGGGAGATGAAGGGGAGAGGAGATGTGTCGGAGATGAGAGGAGGAGATGGGCGAGGGGAGGCCGCCGCCGCCGCCGACAAAGGCAGAGGCGATGAGGTATGGGTTCGATCGAGGACGAGACGGGAGAAAGAAAACTGAGAGGAAGCGGAAAAGAGAGAGAGGAACAGTGGGTTTGTATAAATAGGTTAATAAAAAAGAAAATATATATAAATATATATATGAAGAGAGAGAGAGAGAGAGAGAGCTGAAATTTGAGTGTGGGTTAGGATTTGAAAATATTTTTTAGTTAAATTTTTTTAAAAACGTATATAAATATATATATTAATAGAATTATATTATAAGAATATAAAATTAGTTAAATTTGAGATTTTGGCTAATACAAAAATTACTCAAAAAAATACCCGGGTTGGGTCTAAAATTATGGTTTGAAATTACGGATAATATACGTATTAACCAAAGACAAAATAGGATATCCGGATAACGGAAAAGCATACCCCTAAGAACAGATACACGTAGCGTGCACGTAGCTATTTAAACGAGTCTGTTTCACTGAACGGGACGAGAACACGATGTACGGATGCTACAACAGGGTTAGGGGTATGAAGCAGGCCATGCAAGATATTTTTAACATATATTATTTGATTATAAATGTTTTATTAAAAAAATGCAGATGCCAGGTATAATGCAAGTATGTAGTATAAACAACATGAAAGTGCACGGATCCTCATAACTAGCCGGGATCGATCATAAACAGGAATTAAGTTGGGTTTCAAGTAAGTTGGTCGGGTCGGATGCAAACACAGATACCAATTACACTATTCGCACCCATAACAGTAATAAATCAAGATCCATAGATAAAGAAATACCCAAAACAAAACTGGTATAAATGAACTAGGGTGTTACATGCACTATTAGAGGTCTAACGCTTGCCGCCCCGTAGGACTGATATGCGACACTCTTAGACGAATAGACCGGACTGTACGGAGATTGCCACAGACAGGCTCAGTAGGGGTACGGATGAGTTTGCTCGTCGTTCTTCTTATTGACAGATACCTGGGTAGTCGTTATGTACAGCTAGTGCTGCTGACGCGCTTGTGGTTAAACCCATTGCCGACGTACTGTCGAGTCTTTAGAGTTCCACACAGAGGGTTTCCCAGCTTCGGGCGAAACGTGTAGAGGTCGTATGGTTTTACAATAGGGTTCGAACACATACGTGTACTTGTATGCATATGATGTTCGGACGGACAATACTAGTGGGCTTTGGTTTAAGCCGGATCCTAATATATGATTATTGGATTAGTTTCGTCTCATTGTATTCGTGTTTCTCGGAATACGGATACGGGTATGTATATACGGATGGGAGGGGCATTCTTGTGATATGATCAAGATTCTTTTTGGAGAATGACACCTTAAATTAGGGTTTTTCTTTATCAGTGAATTCGTTTATGAGGTGGAGGAAATAAGAGAAGAAACTTTGTGGTATTTTAGTGAAATGAGATTAGGGTTTCACATTGACTTTCTTGGACTCATTTGGTTTTTGTTGACTTAGATATTTGTTAGATATTTGTATGAGATATTTTCTTTAGGTTTAACGTCTAAAACTCTAGCCATTTCACATTAATCTTTTCACTTGAGAAAAACAACATATACTTTTTCCTCTCTCTTTTCTTCAAGCTTTCTCCAACTCTTTTCAAACCCTAATTATCTCATGAGTTGAGAATCCTAGAGTTTAGTGAGACAACTTGATCCCTCATCACTCTCTACACATCCTAATCTACTTAGTTTAGCACACCAAGTGACCTAGTTATCTCAAGTTAGAGGTTAAGCTCAAAGTCGGAACTTTCGGATGGATCTTCTATGATTTGGAGAAGCCGACGAGGAAGCACGATCCGTACTCACTTCGATGAGCTCACGACTTGGAGAAGGATAGCGAGGAGGTGAAGGACAGCGAGAACTTGAGGTATAACACTCACACATAGTAGTTAAACCTCTATGCTAGTTAGTTAGTTAGGGTTTAGTATCGATCCTGGAGTTTAGTCGATGTTACGAAGCTTATAAAAATCGTTTTTTGCAAACTCCGCCTCCCTGCGAACACGTGGGGTGCGTGGCATCGACTTATAGTGTTATCAGATTGACTAAACCATAACTAACAGATTAAACGACAACTAAAACTAAGAAACCGAAATAAGCCCAAAACATCGAAACGTAGATCCTAGTTTCTGTTGAATTTTTACGAGGCTCTAAAAATTATTTTAGTAATTGCAGAGTACTCCTTCACTTGTAAAGCGAACACACACAAAAAACGAGACAATTCCCACTGAACTGGACCGACCAGAATGCCAGAAAATCCGGCCTCACCGGTTTTCTTGAAGGGTGTTGGGGTAAAAATTTACACCTCGGTTGACCAAGTCAAAATCAAAGTCAACCCCAAGCCAAGTGGGCCCAAGCCCAGATCCAGTGGGCCCATGCCCGGGTCGAGCCCGAACATGAAGCGGCCGGCCTCCCCCACGCCAAGATAAAATTTTTGTAATAAATAATTTTTTTGCATTTTCTTTTATTTTATTTTCGGATAAATGTAAGAAAAATAGGCATAAAGCCAAATTTTTGTAAAGCCCATGGCTTATGTGCAAAAAGAAATGGCACATGAGCCATGGGATAGGCAAAATGCCATTTTGTGAAGCCCAAGGGGCTATGTGTAAAATGTATGGCCTATAAAGGCAAAGATAATGAAAATATCTAACAACTTTTTCTCTCTCCAGAAATTTTCTAGATCTGAGATCTCTTCCTCCTTCCTCAAGGTTCTAAAACCTTCTTTTCCTTTTTGAATTAAATCAAGAGTTTAACTCTTCCTTTTCTAAAAATAAGTAGATTTCCACCATAAAACCTACGAAGGGGAGCTCGGATCTCCAACCAGATCTCGAAAAGGGGAGGTTTTTAAGACTCATCCTCTTTTTCTCCAAGATCCCGCCGGTCAAGAGCAAGAAGAAGGAGACCCATCTCCAAAAATCTAACTTTGGACATACCCAAGGCTCAAAAGAAGAGCAATAAATCCCCAGGAGTTTAACTCCTTTCTAAAGTTGCTGGAGTTTAACTCCATAAATTAATTTCTGTTGGAGTTTAACTCCATAATTTTGTTTCTGTTGGGAGTTCAACTCCAAAAGTTCCCTTGGGAGTTCAACTCCCCAGCCTAGGGGCTAGGCTCCCCTTTCCGCGGGTCTTTCCCGCGGTCACGTGTGCCCACGTGACCCCAGGGCGCTAAGGCGTCCATCGGTCACGTGTGCGCACGTGACCCCGGGGCGCTAAGGCGCCCATCGGTCACATGTGCGCACGTGACCCCGGGGCGCCAAAGCGCCCATCGGTCACGTGTGCGCACGTGACCCTTGGGGCGCCAAAGCGCCCATCGGTCACGTGTGCGCACGTGACCCTTGGGGCGCCAAGATGCCCATCGGTCACGTGTGCCCACGTGAATCCTGGGGCGCCAAGGCGCCCATCGGTCACGTGTGCCCACATGACCCCGGGGCGCCAAGGCGCCCATCGGTCACGTGCGCGCACGTGACCCCGGGCATTAAGGCGCCCATCTGCCGTGCGAGCGTCCTTTAGACGCCATTTTGTGTTCTTTTCTCCTCGTTTTACGTGCACTCCCCAACAAAATCCCTTCTGGAGTTTAAACCCTTTTTAAAATATATACATATATATATTCTTTGGAGTTTAACTCCACAATAAAGTTCTATTTTAAGAATTTAATTCCGTATAAAATTCTTTTAGGAGTTTAACTCCATTTAAAATTCTTTGGAGTTTAACTCCACAATAAAATCCCTTTTGAAATTAAGCTCCACTTTTAAAAAAAAAGGGGGAGGAAAACATGCACAGACTCCACGACACTGTCTTCCGTTAGAAAAAAATTTCTAACGGGGCGCTGCCCCGCACCCCGCAAGGGGGCTGCTAGCCCCCTTGACCCCCGTAAAAACTCTGCGTGGCCCCCGATATTTCCAAAACCCCTTCAAAACACGATACTGCACATTGAGTTCGCATGACCAGTTCAACCCGTTAATCGGAGGTTCCTTCGCTCCAAATGCGAGGGGTAATTAACGGCAGCTTAGTCCGCGGTTGCCGGAGATTCGGATCCCCACAATCAATAAACCCCGCCCTACCCTAGGCAGGGGGAATCTGTAATGCGCCTGACAAGCGCGCGCGTATTCCCATCTCAATGAGGTGACGAAAAACACCCTACAGGTTCTGGCACGCCCGGTGGGACCAATCTCTCCTCCCATATCTCGGGTTAAGCGTTCATGCGAACTCATTTAACATATACGCCGATGTTTGTACTGAAATAATTTCTTTCTTTCGTGCAGCAATCAACTTTCAATGACGATGTCTCCCAAGACGAATTCGGCTTACGACGCGACCCCGATCTCGTACGTAGTCAAGATCAATGCCCGCGTGGTTCTCCCCGCGTGCCTCAGTCGACAGTGGGAGGAACCGCCCCGCCAATTTGGTTCCGTCATCATCTACCCTGCCGGAAGCGCTCATCTGGCGGAGATCCCGGCGGAACAGGTGGCCAAGCCGGTCTCAAGGGGTAAGAGGCCAAATGTTGTGATCGCCAAGGCACCACAACCGAAACTTAAGACGGTATCTGAACGATTCTCTGGTACTCCAGCGGGGGGCAAGAACTTCGGTACAAAGGGCAACATCAAATGTTGCGGACGAGCTCAGGAGATGACTTCAACAAATGCACAATCGAGCGTATCTCCAAGGCCTTTCATCGCCCGGTCTGCGGCGTCTTCCCAAAGAGCCGAAGTCTGCCAGGTGCTTAGAACAGGAAAGTTAAGGCAGAAGCGTCTCAGGTATCGAGCCAACAAGAGGGCCAAGGCTTCGGCCAAATGGAATTGTGTGAAGTTCCAAGTGCAGGGTAGCCCCGCGATGACAGCTGAGTCGGACGTAAGAATCAGCAATTCCTTCGAGCCTCTGAGGTGGGTTCAGAAAAATGCCATGACCGCCAGAATCAAGAAGACAGCGGTCCGAACAGTGCCACAAAGAGACGTGTCTCGGCCCCAACAGAAAAAATATGACACTGTCTCTTCAAGGGTCTATCAAGCGCTCTGTATCGCACGAAAGCAGCGGGGCAAATCCAGAAAAGAAGCGCCAACACCATTCAAGAAGCTGGTTAAGCCAGCCGCCTTCAATCGACTACCAGTTACCGAAGCAAGGGGGTCAAGACAGCGATCCGTGAAATCAGCCACCAATGATCGAAAGACGGCTGGATATATCATCCATACGGTCTATATGGCGGGCGGGCGCCCCAGCGACAACCTTCGCAGCAAAAGCAAGGATGGGGCCACCACATCCCAAGCCCAATCTAGCCTGAATGTGGTTGCCGCCGCCCAAGAGCAGCCGCCGCCGCTGCATGAAGAAAACCCTCTCGATGAGGATGATAGGCAGAAAGACCCCTCGGTCCATGCAGAGTCAAGCTCGGACAGCGAGGAAGAGCCTACTTTCCGCCCCAGGACTGCGGAGCAAGAGCTGCTTCAAGAGCTTCGAAAACAGCTCAGGAGCAAAGATAAAGAGATGGCCAAGCTCTATTCGAAGATTGACGACTTAACGAACGTGGTGATGCAGCTTACGGCTCAAATTGCTCGAGCACCTCCCAATCAAGCACAAGCCGCTACTAATCAGCCGGGTGATGACAATCCGAGGCAGCCGATGCCTGTTCCTTTGGGACCAAGACTGGTCGAGCCGCATGAAAGCCGGCCACACTCCGCTTCTGGGGATGCCTTGGCCCCAGATAGCACTATCCCGCTAACACAGGATCGGATAATGGATTTGGTCACCAGCAAGGTTAAAACATTAGTGGCCGAAGCTGAAGCTCAGAAAGAAATCGGCAGTAGTGGGCGGCCATATCCCGCGCAGTACGATCTGATTGAGTTCCCAAGCGGCTACGTCATTCCTAAGTTTGGAAGATTTGATGGAACGGGGAATGCAAATCAGCACGTCGCCCACTTCAAAGCATCGTGCGGAAATACAGGGGGCAATGACGCGCTCCTTCTTCGTCAGTTTGTCAACAGCCTGACCGGCGTCGCCTTCGACTGGTATGCGAGTATACCGGACGGGTCCGTCATTACCTTTGCCCAAATGGAGTCCCTGTTCCGGCAAAGGTTCATGAGTGTCAGTGATAAAATCTCCATTGCGACCTTGTGAGGACCAAGCCGGGGAAGAATGAAAGCAACACCGACTTTATCGCTCGATGGCATAATCTCACAGTCAAGTGCGAACCGCCGCTGGAGCAGGACCAGTCCGTCAGCCTTCTCATCGGGAACCTCAGCAATTGGATGGTCCCATTCTTGTGTACATCGGGCCTTAAGACATTTCAGGAGCTAACCAAGAAAGTCCAAATGCTGGAACGCTCGAAGCAGGAGTCCCCGTCGGATCCTCAGAGAGACAAAACTTGGAAAAGCAAGCGGGACGACAACCGTAGAAGCGGGAGTTCCAGTAGTACCAGTGTCTTCAATGCGTCCGACAATAAAGAAAAGCGAAGGGCGTCCGAATCCAAAACTAACCGGTCTCGAAAGCCAATGCTGGGAGGAGATGGGCCCACCCTAGAGGAGAAAAAGAACAAGGTTTACTATTTCAGAAGGGACAAGGTCCGCAAGATATTTAAAGATGCCTTGAACAACGGCCTACAATTGCCGGAGTCGAAAAGACCCCAAGAAGCAAAAATGACCGACAATCCCCTGTATTGCCCGTACCACCGAGTAGTGAGCCATGCGATCGAGGATTGATATATCTTCAAGGACTGGGTCGAGAAGCAGTACAAAGCTGGAGAGATCGAGCTATCCAAAAGCGTGTTGGTAAACAATCAAGTTGCAACCGCCAACTTTATACAGACAGAAGCTGATGCCTTCTGGGAGCAGACAGCCGAACGCGCTGCCCTGACAAACGAAACCGACTCATCGCGGCCTCCGTGGAGTACACACATATCTAATAAGACGAAGAAGATGCTAAAGATGCTTCAGAAAGAGCCCAGGATGGAATGGGAAGGACAGAAGAGGCCTACCAGCCCAGCTGCCAATGCGGCTCCATCAGGCTCAAAATCCAAGAAGATCAAGAAGAAGAAAAGTGCAGCTCGGCGCGAAAAAGAGTCTGCAGGGAGATCGACCATTCAAAAATATATCGATTCCCTTGAAGAATATAAACAAAAGGAAAGAACATTGATTCAATTGAATGAGTTCTTCCCTGTACAAGCGGCTGAAATTCTGGAGGAGTTAGAAGAAGACTCCAATGAAGAGATCCCAGTAGTGACCTGCTATGCCATCCATCTTGGTAGCGACTCGGAAGAGGAGCTTTGTTTTCCCGAAGAGGACGAGGAGCTCGCCACAACGACCAATCAAATCCAACTCAGAAGCGGCAGGGCTCTACCGCCAAATCAGGGCAACGCCCCAAAAGGGAAGGAAAAACAAGTCGCTAATGAAGAAGAGGGCAGAGAACCGGCTGATGAAAACATAAGTCCTCCCTCGGTGGACTATAATGTCTTGGCACATCTCCGGAAGCTTCCGTCTCTCCTCAGCATCTACGACGCCTTGGTCCTATCTAAGGAGCTTAGAGATGTTCTCATCCACGCTCTACAAAACCCCGAGCGGTATCAGGCCCACTTTGCAGAAATTAATATGAAAGAAGCCCAGCACGCTTTGCATGCCGCCGCAGTCACATTTAAGGATGAAGACTTGCTACTGGGAACTGCTGAGCATAATCGGCCGCTTTACGTGACCGGGTACAGCGACGGAGATCGAATTAATCGCATATTGATTGATCCGGGGTCCTCAGTGAACATCATGAACTTGCGAACTCTGAAGAGTTTATCAATGGACGTCCGACACCTGTCAAGGGAAAGGATTGTCATTCAAGGCTTCAACCAAAATTGCCAGCAAGTTCTGGGGTCTATAGCTTTGCCAATCAAATTCGGGGATCTGCAAACTGAAGCTAAGATATACGTGATCGATGCCGACACGTCTTATAAGATTCTCTTGGGGCGGCCGTGGCTCCACGATTACGGCATCATTCCATCAACTCTCCATCAGTGTATGAAGTATACTAAAAATGGCGAAGAAAGACACATTGATGGAGACATCCAGCCGTTCGGTGTGCATGAAGTCCGCTATGAAGATTCTCGGTACTTTATGAACCACCAAAATGCTAAGCCACAACTGACTGAGGATAGACCTGCCCCAAGACTCAAAAGCAAATCTGCGCCGGCTGTCACTTTCAAAAGCAAAAATACCCAAGTGCGCCCGCATTTTGGCAGCGACACTGATGAGTCCGATGCTGGAAGCCCGTCCTTCCGCAAAACTCGCCCTCATTTTGGCAGCGATACGGACGAATCTGTTACTGAAGGCCCATCTAGCAGCAAAGTCCGCCCTCATCTTGGCAGTGACACTGAAGAGTCAGAAGAAGAGGACCTGCCGTGCAACAGCTGTGCAGATCGGCCCCCCATGCAGCAAGAGAAACTACGAGAGACCTTCGAAGTCACTGAAGGGTCCTTGGCCATCACAAGGGTGCCGGAACGGATGTGCAAAGAGCTCGACGCATTGTCAGTCTCTACCGTGGACCAGCTGAAAACTTTCTACGTGCCCGGGAGGAAAAATGGACAGAAGGGCATCCTGTTTTACAGGTCAAACCCCGTTGTGCACCCGGACGATCTTTCTGTTGCGTGCCTTCCCTATGAGAGAGGCATAAGAGCCGTCCTCAATCCCAGATACTATGCACCCGAGAGGCGGGAATACTTTAAGAAGTGCGGATGCCAGTTATATCAAACGGAGTCCGAAGCCAAGTTTTACGAAGGGCTATGGTATCCGCCCCAGGTCCGAGCACTCATCGATGGACGAACTCCAGATAGACGGGGCATAGGCTACATTCAACCTGATTCCAAAGCATGCTACATGATCCATGTTGGTGAGGCCCGTGAAAGATCGAATGATGATGACGAGATAGCCGAGCCAGAAGAAGCTCCTCAAGGGCTCGAAGATGGCGGACAAGCAACCTTTGACGAGCTAACCGAGATTGACTTAGGAATGCCCGATAATCCGAGGCCGACCTACATCAGCTCACTCTTGTCGGAGGAAATGAAAGAGCAGACAATCGCCCTGCTGCATGAGTTCGTCGACTGCTTCGCGTGGACATACAAAGAAATGCCTGGCCTTTCCCCTGAAGTGGCCGTACATAAGTTGGCTATATCTCCCGATGCTAAGCCAGTCAAACAAGCTCCTCGAAGAATGAGAAGGGAGTTGGAAGAAAAGGTCATCGAGGAAACCAAGAAACTCATCGATGCCGGCTTCATCAGGGAAGAGAAATATGCAGACTGGATCGCATGCATAGTCCCAGTGAAGAAGAAAAATGGACAGATCCGAGTTTGTGTCGATTTCAGGGACCTCAATAAGGCATGTCCTAAAGACGACTTCCCGCTACCGGTCATGGAAATGATGGTCGATGACACCTCAAATTATGAACTGTTCACCTTTATGGATGGCTCGTCTGGATATAATCAGATCAAGATGTCGCCTGAGGATGAGAAGCACACAGCATTTCGAACCCCGATCGGAATATATTGCTACAAGGTAATGCCATTCGGACTGAAGAACGCAGGTGCTACATATCAAAGGGCGATGACTAATATCTTTGATGACCTGATCCATAAAGTCGTCGAATGCTATGTTGATGATCTGGTCGTCAAGACTAAAGCCAAGGCCGATCATATCCAAGATCTCAGGACCGTTCTCACCAGACTGAGGGAATACGATCTGAAGATGAATCCTCTGAAGTGCGCTTTTGGCGTGTCATCGGGAAAATTCCTGGGCTTCATAGTCCGACATCGAGGGATCGAAGTTGACCCATCAAAGATAAAGGCCATCATGGAGATGCCCCCTCCGAAGAGTCTGACGCAGCTAAGATCTTTTCAAGGCAAGCTTGCTTATATACGGAGGTTTATCTCAAATTTATCGGGGAGATGTAGGCCCTTCTCAAAGCTCATGAAGAAAGGAGCTCCTTTTATCTGGGATGCCGAATGTCAAGCAGCGTTCGAAAGCATCAAACAATACTTGTTGCACCCTCCAGTGCTGGCTGCTCCCATTCCAAATAAACCGTTGATTCTCTACACTGCCGCGCTAGATGAGTCACTCGGTGCGCTCCTCGCCCAGAATAACGAGGAGGGAAAGGAAAATGCCCTCTACTACCTCAGTCGAACTCTAGTCGGGGCGGAACACAACTACTCCCCAATCGAAAAACAATGCCTGGCTCTAATATTTGCTGTGAAGAAGCTGAGGCACTATTTGCTCGCTCATCGGGTTATGCTGATCTCCAAGGTCGACCCGCTCAAACAATTGATGACCAAAGCAAGCCTAGCCGGCAGAATGGCAAGATGGGCTGTCATGCTACTTGAGTTTGACATAGTTTATACTCCCCAGAAAGCAGTAAAAGGGCAAGCTCTTGCAGACTTTCTCGCTGCTCATCCCATACCAGAAGGATCGCCGCTAAATTGTGAGTTACCCGACGAACAAGTGCTGCACCTCGAGGAAGACGAGCCATATTGGGAGCTCTACTTCGACGGGGCCTCATCAATAAGGAGCTCCGGCAGATCAAACGTCCCGGAGATAAAAGCAGGGATAGGATTGGTGTTTATCACACCATCAATGGGAACTTTACGGCGTTCTTTCGCTCTCACCGAGCCTCGGACAAACAATGAAGCTGAGTATGAAGCTCTGATAGCTGGTTTGGAGCTCGCCATAGAAATGGAAATCCTTCGGCTACGGGATTACGGTGACTCCCAGCTTGTCGTCAACCAAGTAAGCGGCGACTATAAGATATACAAACCCGAGTTAGCTCGGTACAGAGGTCGAGTGGTGGAACTCATGAAACGGTTCACTCATATTGAACTAACGAGAGTCCCTAGAGCGTTGAACGGAAAGGCTGATGTACTCGCTCGCTTGGCAAAGGAGCTGGCTGATCCTGACATGGACGAAATTCTGATCACAGTCAGGAGCCGGCAAATTCTACCCCCAGTCTCTCTACGAGAAGAGGAAAGCGCGGAACAGAAGAGCAGTCCTGCGGAAGAAGCTTCGATCGTCCAAGACGAGCCCGATTGGAGAAAACCCTTCATAGAGTACCTCCGATACGACAAGCTGCCCGAAGAAAAATCTGCGAGGATTCAGCTGAAGAAAAGAGCTCTCCGATACGTGTTTGTAAATGACACGTTATACCGCAGGTCATATGACCAACTCTGGCTCAGGTGTCTGTCATTGGCCAAAGCCCAAAAGGTCATGAAAGATGTCCACTCGGGCGTTTGCGGTGCTCACCAATCTGGCCCCAAGATGCGACTTCAAATCAAACGGCTTGGGTATTACTGGCCCACCATGATACGAGATTGCGGAGAGCATGCAAAGAAGTGTTATATCTGCCAAATTCACGGTGATTTTATTCACAAGCATCCCAATCCACTGCATCCTACGGTGGCATCGTGGCCCTTCGAAGTTTGGGGCACCGACATTGTTGGCCCAATTGATCCTCCGTCATCTAAAGGCCACCGGTTTATACTGGCCGCGACAGACTACTTCTCCAGATGGGCTGAAGCTGTCCCGCTAAAAGAAGTTAAGACAAAGGATATTCTGACATTCTTCCAGCATAATATTCTATACCGCTTCGGTACACCAAGAAGAATTATTTCTGACAACGGGCCTTCTTTCAAGAGCTTCAATGTCTCAAGGTTCGCTACTCAGCACAAGATAGACTGGAGATATTCCTCCATCTATAATCCAAGAGCCAATGGGCTAGCCGAAGCCTTCAATAAGACTCTATGCAAGCTCCTGAGGAAAAATGCTTCAGCCAATAAGAGAGACTGGAATCTCAAGCTTCACGAGGCGCTTTGGGCATATCGTACCACGCACCGTACTCCAACCCAGTCCACTCCATACTCATTGCTCTTCGGAGTGGAGGCGGTCCTCCCCCTCGAAGTCGAAGTTCCAAGCTTAAGAATGGCCATCCAACATGAGTTGACGGAGGAGGAAAACGTGCTTCTTCGACTTGAAGAACTCGATGCCCTCGAAGAAAAGAGGCTCGCGGTGCAGCAAAATCTAGAGCTATACCGAGCCCAAATGTCACGGGCCTATGACAAGATAACTCGTCTCCGCGCTTTCAAGAAAGGTGAATTGGTGTTGGTCCTCAAAAGACCGATCATCCCCAATCGACATGCCAAGGGAAAATTCGAGCCGAACTGGGAAGGACCATACGTCGTCGAGAAAGTGTTTGACGAAGGATCCTACCAACTAATAAGTGCAGAGGGAGAAAGGCCCATGCCACCCATCAATGGACGATATCTCAAGAAATACTACACATGAATGCTCCAAGTCGCAGGCGAATTGAGCACATCAGCCCTACGGTCTGGAGCATACATCCTGTAAAACCGTATACAATCCACGGGCGTAAATGACCCCTATCTCTCCCAAATCCTTCCGGTGTGACTACTTTTAAAGTCCCACCAGCAGCAAAAAAAAAAAAAAAAAAAAAAGGTATGTCCACAAGCAAAACGGGTACGGATGAAAACCCGAAAGGGCTCCGTGGGTAAAAACAGCAGGACTACCGGCGGGTCTGTGAAAACCCGAAAGGGCGCAAACTCGTGAAAAGAGATAAAATACACTCGCAAAGTCCCCTCGATCTTGTAAGGAGAAAACCCTGCGTGAGATCCTTACGACTCACAAAGGAGCAAAACACTTAGGAATCCTCACGATTCTTAAGGAGAAAATACACCTGCGGGATCCTTACGACTCGTAGGGAGAAAATGCTTTTATGGGACCCTCACGGCCCATAAAATTGAAAAGCCTTAGGTGACAGGAACCCAAACCTATCTCCTAAGCCATCCTTCCCCGACGGGCAACGGCAAATGATGAGTCGCTCCTGGCGTTTCGCTTCAGTGTTAGCGGTGCTGATGCCGACCAAAAACCCAAATCCCAAGTCCTCCCAAGGCAAATGATGAGTTGCTCCTGGCATTATTCCAGTGCAGCAATGCTGATGCTAAACAAGACCCAAATTCAAAGTCCTCTCAATGGCGAATGATGAGTCGCTCCTGGTAGTATATTCCAGTGCAGCGATGCAGACGCCAACCAAATTCCAAATCCCATACTCCAACGGCGAATGATGAGTCGCTCCTGGTACCATATTCCAGTGCAGCGATGCAGACGCCGAAAAAGTCCCAAATTTTTTTCCGGCCCTACGGTCTGGATCATACATCCTGCAAAACCGTATACAATCCACGGGCGTAAAACAATCCCAATTTCTCCCAAATCCTCTCAGGGCAAATGATGAGTTGCTCCTGGCATTATTCCAGTGCAGCAATGCAGATGCCAAACAAAAACCAAAATCCCAAAATCCTCTCCATGACAGATGATGATTCGCTCCTGGTACCATATTCCAGTATAGCGATGCTGATGTCAACCCAAATCAAAATCAACAAGTCAACTTCCACTCCGACACCGCAAGAAGCGGAGCAAGTCAAGTCTACCCCTGGCATTGCAAGAAGCAGAGCAAGTCAAATCAAGCATCGACCGTCCACGTCGCTAAAATGGCAGAACCGACCGTCCACGTCGCTAAAAGGGCAGCATCGATCGTCCACGTCGCTAAAAGGGCAGCATCGACCGTCCACGTCGCTAAAAGGGCAGAACCGACCGTCCACGTCGCAAAAAGGGCAGAACCGACCGTCCAAGTCGCTAAAAGGGCAGCACCGACCGTTCACGTCGCTAAAAGGGCAGCACCGACCGTCCACGTCGCTAAAAGGGCAGCACCGACCGTCCAAGTCGCTAAAAGGGCAGCACCGACCGTCCACGTCGCTAAAAGGGCAGCATCGACCGTCCACGTCGCTAAAAGGGCAGCACCGACCGTCCAAGTCGCAAAAATGGCAGCACCGACCGTCCAAGTCGCAAAAAGGGCAGAACCGACCGTCCACGTCGCTAAAAGGGCAGCATCGACCGTCCACGTCGCTAAAAGGGCAGCACCGACCGTCCAAGTCGCAAAAAGGGCAGAACCGACCGTCCAAGTCGCAAAAAGGGCAGAACCGACCGTCCAAGTCGCAAAAAGGGCAGAACCGACCGTCCACGTCGCTAAAAGGGCAGCACCGACCGTCCACGTTGCTAAAAGGGCAGTATCGACCGTCCAAGTCGCTTAAAGGGCAGCACCGACCGTCCAAGTCGCAAAAAGGGCAGAACCGACCGTCCAAGTCGCAAAAAGGGCAGAACCGACCGTCCACGTCGCTAAAAGGGCAGCACCGACCGTCCACGTCGCTAAAAGGGCAGTATCGACCGTCCAAGTCGCTAAAAGGGCAGCACCGACCGTCCAAGTCGCAAAAAGGGCAGCGCAGGATTCCTACAAAGCGGGAACCAGATAACTCCGGGCCAGGGAAAACGTCTATCACGGACACTCCGTCTCGGAGACATGTCAAGCAACGACCGTCCATGTCGTAAAAAAAGGGCAGTGTCAGCTTCCCAAAAAGCCGGAACCAAATCAAGTCGCCTCCACGTGAAAGAAGATCCATCAATTTCATGCACACGACCCACATATGTGGTGTGCATTTATTGATGGGGGGCAATTTGTTGGGGTAAAAATTTACACCCCGGTTGACCAAGTCAAAATCAAAGTCAACCCCAAGCCAAGTGGGCCCAAGCCCAGATCCAGTGGGCCCATGCCCGGGTCGAGCCCGAACATGAAGCGGCCGGCCTCCCCCACGCCAAGATAAAATTTTTGTAATAAATAATTTTGTTGCATTTTCTTTTATTTTATTTTCGGATAAATGTAAGAAAAATAGGCATAAAGCCAAATTTTTGTAAAGCCCATGGCTTATGTGCAAAAAGAAATGGCACATGAGCCATGGGATAGGCAAAATGCCATTTTGTGAAGCCCAAGGGGCTATGTGTAAAATGTATGGCCTATAAAGGCAAAGATAATGAAAATATCTAACAACTTTTTCTCTCTCCAGAAATTTTCTAGATCTGAGATCTCTTCCTCCTTCCTCAAGGTTCTAAAACCTTCTTTTCCTTTTTGAATTAAATCAAGAGTTTAACTCTTCCTTTTCTAAAAATAAGTAGATTTCCACCATAAAACCTATGAAGGGAAGCTCGGATCTCCAACCAGATCTCGAAAAGGGGAGGTTTTTAAGACTCATCCCCTTTTTCTCCAAGATCCCGCCGGTCAAGAGCAAGAAGAAGGAGACCCATCTCCAAAAATCTAACTTTGGACAGACCCAAGGCTCAAAAGAAGAGCAATAAATCCCCAGGAGTTTAACTCCTTTCTAAAGTTGCTGGAGTTTAACTCCATAAATTAATTTCTGTTGGAGTTTAACTCCATAATTTTGTTTCTGTTGGGAGTTCAACTCCAAAAGTTCCCTTGGGAGTTCAACTCCCCAGCCTAGGGGCTAGGCTCCCCTTTTCTGCGGGTCTTTCCCGCGGTCACGTGTGCCCACGTGACCCCAGGGCGCTAAGGCGTCCATCGGTCACGTGTGCGCACGTGACCCCGGGGCGCCAAGGCGCCCATCGGTCACGTGTGCGCACGTGACCCCGGGGCGCCAAAGCGCCCATCGGTCACGTGTGCGCACGTGACCCTTAGGGCGCCAAGACGCCCATCGGTCACGTGTGCCCACGTGACTCCTGGGGCGCCAAGGCGCCCATCGGTCACGTGTGCCCACGTGACCCCGGGGCGCCAAGGCGCCCATCGGTCACGTGCGCGCACGTGACCCCGGGCATTAAGGCGCCCATCTGCCGTGCGAGCGTCCTTTAGATGCCATTTTGTGTTCTTTTCTCCTCGTTTTACGTGCACTCCCCAACAAAATCCCTTCTGGAGTTTAAACCCTTTTTAAAATATATACATATATATATTCTTTGGAGTTTAACTCCACAATAAAGTTCTATTTTAGGAATTTAATTCCGTATAAAATTCTTTTAGGAGTTTAACTCCATTTAAAATTCTTTGGAGTTTAACTCCACAATAAAATCCCTTTTGAAATTAAGCTCCACTTTTAAAAAAAAAAGGGGGAGGAAAACATGCACAGACTCCACGACACTGTCTTCCGTTAGAAAAAAATTTCTAACGGGGCCCTGCCCCGCACCCCGCAAGGGGGCTGCTAGCCCCCTTGACCCCCAGCCCGCTATCCGGGTAGCAGGACCCCCGTAAAAACTCTGCGGGGCCCTCGATATTTCCAAAACCCCTTCAAAACACGATACTGCATATTGAGTTCGCATGACCAGTTCAACCCGTTAATCGGAGGTTCCTTCGCTCCAAATGCGAGTGGTAATTAACGGCAGCTTAGTCCGCGGTTACCGGAGATTCGGATCCCCACAATCAATAAACCCCGGCCTACCCTAGGCAGGGGGAATCTGTAATGCGCCTGACAAGCGCGCGCGTATTCCCATCTCAATGGGGTGACGAAAAACACCCTACAAAGGGTATTGCTTCGTGTTTTGGTCTGTGGTTTTGTTACTTGGATCTAGTGTTTCATGAGTTGTTTATTTTTGCCAATTTTGAATATGCTGTCAATTCTTCACTGTGGCAATACAGGGTGTTTCGAAATTGCAGTTTAACGTCGTTTAATGTTTCAAGTTGTGTTATATGTGTTCGTAAACTTCCGCCAATTGCTATATGTCGGTTAGTTGGGGTTGCACATTTCTGTGATGTTTGGTTTGTGTATATGGACTTATTGGATCATCGTGAATGAATAGCCGGGGATGTAAGATGAGAGTTTGTTTCATTCAAATGTAAATTGTAATTTGTTGTAATATTTTTTCGCTGGGCACATCCGGGTTGAGGTTGTAGCCACCGTTGTATTATTTCATTTACTGTTTATTGCTCCTAGGATAGACCCAAGGTGGGGTGCATAAACTACCGGGTATTTTGAAGTGCTGAGTGGCCTACTCACATTGTCAGGGAGGTTGCTTCACTTCAAGTATTTGGCGTGTAGTTTGCCGCACTCGTAGGGGTCTGGGGTGAGGTTTGGCTATTCATCACGACCGTGGAATCCGTCTTTCGTTACAGGCTTAAACGAAATGCGGTATTGATTGATACGAAAAAGTGTGTTTGTAGTTTAACCGCAATCAATAACAGTGTCGCGTATAGCTAGACCGAGATGAGTACGGGTCGTCCTATGGGAAATGTGGAACCTTTTACTTTTACTTTAGATGTGTTGAGAAAAAGAGGAGGGATAAAGAATTTTATAGAATGGTTTCTAGATCTACGTTAAACAAGAGTGCAAAATATAGATCTAGATTATTTCAAGGATGTAGTTAATATAATAAGGGGGCTTGTAGGGTTCGTTAGGATTTAGTAGTTATGGACGATTAATTAAAAGTTACCCTTTTTATTCATTAATAGATTTAAAACTAGAACGACGGTGATGCGTGTAGATTAGGGTTTCTGGAGGGAAAAGGAATCCCACTCTTAACCCTTATCTCGACACGGAACTCCGTTCATATCCAGCCTTTACCAAAACAATCATTAATCTAATCTCTAATCGCGGTCGGGACTAACAATGAATTGTTAGCGCGCCCGATTAGGATGTTAATGATTCTTTTGATAACGTTTATATACTTTATAGGACTTAAAAAGAGTTTAGAGATGTTCATCATCCATTAGCCTACCCTAATCCTACGAACCCTAACAAGCGGAGAATTACTCGCGCATGTTGGGAGAAGAAGATGAAAAGACAGAGAGGGAAAACATAAGGTAAAATGCAAAAGAATTAAATAAAATAACTACCTTTATTAATCAACTTGAACAATCTACACTTTATTCTGTAGAAAATGATTACTAAACTAGTTGCTTCTCGATCTTTCCTAAGGAGGTAGACGAACAGTTGATGATTAGTCTGGATGCGTGAGCGTCTGGGACTTCGTGATCTCTTCGGCTTGATGATTTTTCCAAGAGACTCTCGGTCTTTATTTATAGCCCAAATGCCAGAACTCTTGCTTCCAAATATGGAAACTAACTATAAAGATTCACCCTAAAATTTTGCAGCACCTGAATCCCCTTACCTTCCGCGGATCCGCGGCTTAAGGTGGGGTATGGCCGCGGATCTGCGGCCATTACATCATATCCCTTCATCAAACTTTAGGGATTCTGTTCTTGTGACATTTGTTTTTCTCTGGAACCTTCATAATTTGGAAATCTTTTCTTTTCTTCTGCCAGAATTGATTTCTTCATTTTGATTTCTTAATTAGGCAGGTTAGCTTTAACAACTTGATTTCCTTGATTTAAGACCTGAAAATTCTGCACAACAACTCAACAAATAATATTTAGTAGACTTAGTTCTACTAGGATTTGGTCAATAATATTATTTGCATACATTTTCCTACCAAATGCTAATTACAATATATCAACACATGGAAAATAGTATTTTTATACATAAACCTTCATATGTATGATATATTATAATAAAGACCTTTTTAAATATGGAAATGGTAGGAAAAATGTAATAACAAATGTGCAGTTTTATCAACTGAATAAATACCCCCAAACTTATCTTTGATCGTCCCGAGCAAACTAGTTTATTCAAGAGAAGGAGAAAAAGAAAGGAGAAAACTAAGCACACTTTCGTAGGCAAACACGATTGCACTGAGCACGTGCAACAAGCCGTTAAACCTCTAGGTGTCCCTAGTAGGAGGAGTGTTGTTTCCTGAGGGTTTTCAGCGGATTAGACCCAAAAATCCAATAACAAAAGAGAGATGGTGAAATTTACATATAAAGATAAGAACCATAAAAGAAAGACTTTGAAAAGAAGAGTTTCCAACTACACTAGCTTTTCAGTTGTCATGAGCCCTATCTTAATAGTCATGAAAAGATATTAGAAATCACATTATCCCTCAATAAAACATCGTCTTTATTCTTCATTCCTACCTTTCATCCAAACATCGATCATATACCCCTACGTGTGTGAATAGAACATCCCTACACTCGGAGAATTCAATTCAAGCTATCATACTCTTGTCCATCTACCTCAATACTTTTCAACTTGATGAATATTTAGATTTGCCCACACATTTTCATGCGACCGTTAATACTTCTTGAGGTACTAACCGACCGATTACTCATGTGCTTGCTGATTAGGTGACAATATTTTCCTCGTCTTGCACCACCTAAGGCTTAGCAGTGACTCCCAGACCAGTTGGCCTTAGGGCACTAGGTGATGAAGTACCCTCGCTATATTTTTTATTGCTGCTTTGGCGATAACAAAACCAGTGTTCATTTTTTTCTTTTCAGCACTGTTATATTTTCTTCATTTTTTTTCATTTCCTTCATACTTTGGCTTTTAGACAAGAGCATTTCAAGGTATCCTCTACTATCCCGAGTTTCAAGACGTGTGTAAGTGCATATAGTAGGGTATCAACATTCAAATGTTTGGTTTCCAGAATAGAAATTATTTTTCAGACTTATTTTTATCCTCAGATTAGTGACTTCCTTCATCTTACTAACCCTTGGGACAACAGCTCATAACTACTTATTACTAGTTCGTTTAAGAAAACTTCTAATTTTCTTGGTTTTCTTAAACTATTCTTATCTTTTGGATGTAATTTTTCACTTTCTACTCTTTTGTTATAAAAGAATTTTTTTTAAATTTTTTTTGAAAATGTCGTGCTTATGCAAAATATGATGCAAATTAATGTGTAAATAAGCACAAACCTCCCCCAAACCTGTTTACAGCAGTGTCCTCACTGATGTCATCCGTTAAGCTCAAAAACCTGTAGACTTGGGAGGAAATTATTAATGGGGGAAAGAATATATGAAAGTGAAAATCCTCCCCCAAACTTATTTTTGGCTCACAATTTTATAAAAATCATTTTCTTTCAAGAGCTAAAATATAACCCCCCCAAACTTGAGTTAAACAATTTTAATCTTTTAAAATCACACAAGGGGGTCAAGGTTATTGGTCAATGCCAAGCTTTGCAAAGACCGAAGGTCAACACCAACCATTCAAAAATTTTATCTATGAAGTACCAAGGTTGGTGGAAGAACATGTCACCTTTCGACAAGAAGAAGTGGGGAGGTAATACGAGGTGTAATGGAAAAGGATTGCGTCTCAATTTGGAGAGACGACACAGTGATAGTAATGATGGATTACTCGCATTATCATGATTGTCCAAAAGAAGGGGTGGAGGTCCAATTTCTTCATCTTGGAGTTGATTTATCTCAACACCCGTATCTTTTAAAAATGCGAGTTCATCAGCGAAAATTTCCTCAAAGCTTTCATCGATACCCTGAAGAATAATGTCATCAGAAAAAATGGGGTGATCGTCAGACTCTATAAAAAGTTCCTCATCAGCGTTAGATGTTAACCCGGACAACTCGGTAGAAGAGTACATGGTTGGGTCAAACAACAACATATGAAAAGAGTCAGTATCATGAGGTTGATCAAATTCGCTGCTGTCGACATCCATTAATTCGACAGAACACACATGAGCATAGGGTTCGGAGGGTTCACTTCCCAACTTGTAAATGTTAATCTCAATTAACTTCTTTCCAAAGGATAGGGTCATAGAGCCGTTTCTATAATTGATTACTGCGTTGGAAGTGGCCAAAAAGGGTCAACCGAGTATCACCGGGATTTGATTGTGTGGGTTTGTCACATGTTGTGTATCTATAATGATAAAGTCCACAGGGAATATGAATTCCCCGACTTTGATTAACACATCCTCTAGCTCACCCCTTGGTTGGGTGATAGATCGATCGGCCATCTGAAGAGTGCAATGCGCAGGTTTTAACTCTCCGATCCCTAATTGCTCATAAACAGAATACGGAAGCAAGTTAACACTAGCACCTAAATCGAGTAGAGCACGATTGATATTTTTACCCCCAATAGAAATAGAAATTGTAGGACTTCCGGGGTCCTTTCGTTTCTTGGGTAGTTGTTGTGTAAAAGCTGTGCTCACATTACTCGCAAGGAAAACTTTTTTAGGTACTTGAACTTTTCTCTTCCTAGTGCACAAGTCCTTTAGGATTTTCGCATATGATGGAACTTGTTGAATATCATCTAGGAGAGGAATGTTTATGTTAACTTGCTTAAAAATTTCCACAATCTTCTCCATTTGTGGACTTGGTCTGTTGCCCCTTAACCTGTTTGGATAAGGTGCTTTATCAATAAGGGTTTGGTCCATCATTGGAGAGGATTGTGAAGACAGATTCGATCCCAAAACTGGAGTGGGAATCGACTTAGATAGATTTGGCGAAATGGGTGAAGGGTTCGAGCCTTGGGGAAAACGGAGAATACGCTCGGGTGAAGGTGGGAGACTAGACGAATTAGGGGAAGAAGAAGAAGCTGGGGCATCATTGGTGTCACTAGCATCAAATTGCTCACCCACTCGGTTATTCAGCACTCTCCCCGATCTCAACGTAGTAATGCCATTCACATTATGATTTTGTGAATGGCCAGGATTCGGTAGGGGTTGAGATAGGAGTTTCCCTTTTTCTCTCGCACTCATTGCGGCGTTTAACTGTGCGATTTGGTTTTCTAATGATTTAATACTCTCACCATGGGAGGCGGAGTTTTTCGTTATGGTATCAATAGAAGACTTCATCTCAGCCGACAATTGCATGGATTGTTTCATGAACATATCCAAAGTTTGTGCAAGTGAGTTGTCAATACCGGCCACTTGTGGTGTAGAAATGTTGGCCGGATTTTGAAAGTTTTTGTGATTGAAAGGGGGGCTGATTCTGTGGTTGTGGTTGCTGTGGAGGAGGTCTTTGATAATTTCTTTGTTGGTTTTGGTTCCAAGCAAAGTTAGGATGATTCCTCCATCCTTGACTGTACGTGGAAGAATAAGGGTCGTTTCTAGGTCGCTGCTGAAAAGCAGCATTAGCTTGAAACGATGCATTCATAGGACATTCTTCCATTAAGTGTGAAGGATCCAAACAGCAACCACAGACGGTCTTAGGAAGCGTGACCTGATTTAGGGAGAATGATGAAAATTTGTTCTCAATAGCGTCGAGTTTCTTCTGTATAGCTGCTATTTCGGCTTTTACTGCGATAGAAATATCGAGCTGGTGAACACCTCCCCTAGATGAAGGTGGTCTTACGCTTTCCCACTGCAAAGTGTGTTCAGCGAGCTCTTTCAGATACTTCCAAGCTTCACCGTCATCTTTATACATGAAATTGCATTGACACATTGTTTCAAGCATCTGCTTTGTCGCTGGATTAATGCCCTCATATATAATTCGGCATAAATCCCATCTATTGATTCCATGATGAGGACATTGGACAAGCAGATCTTTGAAACGTTCAAAGCACTTCCAAAATGGTTCATTAGGAAGCTGGGTGAACTGGTTGATCTCGCTCCTAACACGGGCAGCCTTATGGTTTGGGTAGAACTTCTTAAGAAATGCTATTACGAATTCATCCCAACTAGTGATAGAGTGTGCGACAGTATTATATAGCCATTTTTCTGCCAAGTCGCACAGTGTGAATGGGAGAAGACGCAAGCGCATAGCATCGACAGTCACCTGTGAAGTACCCATCATTGCGCATACATTTTTGAATTTGGTGATGAAAACGTACGCGTCTTCCGACTCAAGCCCGTGAAATTTGGGCAGCAGATTGATGTAGTGGGGTTTAATTTTGAAATTATCCCCGTTAGGTGGTGGAAGAGATAGACAAGTGGGAAGAGGACCACAAATAGGATAGCATCTCTCTTGGAGAGAGATGCGCGGTGGATTCTGCGCACCTACGGGCGGTGGCAGTGTGGTGTTATATTCTGATGGAGTGCCGTCCATCTCGGTCGTGGTGTGTGGTGGGGGAAAAGAAGATAAAGAAGTACCGACTTCGGCGTCGATAGAAGGAACGCGGACAAGACGGGCACTAGGATCCCGTGTCCAGCCGAGCATGCACTAAGCGGGTTTAGTGCAAGTGGCAGCGTGTGTGTGATTTAAAATTGGCTTGTTTTGAAAAATGTGGGACTCAAGACAAATCACCCTAAGATGCACAAGCAACCCTAGAACTAAGGTCACCTAGGTCCAGTCTCTAGACCGCTCCTAGACTTCCAAAGGACAAGCCGCAGGATAAATCCTCTACCGCCTCCGTACTACCCTTGTAGCCAGGTAAGTGCCAGGTAAGTGGGAAGGAACCACGTCGTGGGCCTAATTAAAAACCACTAGCCTTTGTCACACTTGCCTAGGCACTACAAAAGTAATGCGGATAAACGATAGATTACCTTCGACCTTCCTCTGTCCTTATTGAGCGCGACAGTCCTTAGAGTCTGGTCTAGATATTTTTTTAAATTAATAAAGGGTTGATCTATATGCTCAGTTTGTGATTTGTGGGGCTTAGGAAGGGTGATGAAATCCCCACCTAATCTTGATTTGGTCTTTGCCCCTTAAAAATCCGTATTAAAATATGCAAAAACAAACCGCAAAACAAAACTTTACAAAAAGATTTTTGGGCAGCGCTATTTTGCAAAGAATCCTGCAGAAAATAGATTTTATTGGATTTTAGAGGAGAGAGAAAGAGTTGGGAAAGATACCAAAGAAGTTTGGAACCCTAGATCTCCTGTTTTCTCAAGTCTGTGACTCCAGATCTCCTTGCAAAAATTCATGCACAAATCGTTAAATATGCAATTTGCAGTTTTGTTTTATTATGATATAGATCGTATAAGAATTCAACACAAATAGTAAGAATAAAAAATTACGCACGTATTCTCCGGCAACGGCGCCATTTGATTTGTACGAAAAAGTGTGTTTGTAGTTTAACCGCAATCAATAACGGTGTCGCGTATAGCTAGACCGAGATGAGTATGGGTCGTCCTCTGGGAAACGTGGAACCTTTTACTTTTACTTTAGATGTGTTGAGAAAAAGAGGAGGGATAAAGAATTTTATAGAATGGTTTCTAGATCTACGTTAAATAAGAGTGTAAAATATAGATCTAGATTATTTTAAGGATGTAGTTAATATAATAAGGGGGCTTGTAGGGTTCGTTAGGATTTAGTAGTTATGGACGATTAATTAAAAGTTACCCTTTTTATCCATTAATAGATTTAAAACTAGAACGACGGTGATGCGTGTAGATTAGGGTTTCTGGAGGGAAAAGGAATCCCACTCTTAACCCTTATCTCGACACGGAACTCCGTTCATATCTAGCCTTTACCAAAACAATCATTAATCTAATCTCTAATCGCGGTCGGGACTAACAATGAATTGTTAGCGTGCCCGATTAGGATGTTAATGATTCTTTTGATAAAGTTTATAAACTTTATAGGACTTAAAAAGAGTTTAGAGATGTTCATCATCCATTAGCCTACCCTAATCCTACGAACCCTAACAAGCGGAGAATTACTCGCGCATGTTGGGAGAAGAAGATGAAAAGACAGAGAGGGAAAACATAATGTAAAATGCAAAGAATTAAATAAAATAACTACCTTTATTAATCAATTTGAACAATCTACAGTTTATTCCGTAGAAAATGATTACAAAACTAGTTGCTTCTCAATCTTTCCTAAGGAGGTAGACGAACAGTTGATGATCAGTCTGGATGCGTGAGCGTCTGGGACTTCGTGATCTCTTCAGCTTGATGATTTTTCCAGGAGGCTCTCAGTCTTTATTTATAGCCCAAATGCCAGAACTCTTGCTTCCAAATATGGAAACTAACTATAAAGATTCACCCTAAAATTTTGCAGCACCTGAATCCCCTTACCTGTCGTGGATCCGCGGCTTAAGGTGGGGTATGGCCGCGGATCCACGGCCATTACATCATATCCCTTCATCAAACTTTAGGGATTCTGTTCTTGGGACATTTGTCTTTCTCTGGAACCTTCATAATTTGGAAATCTTTTCTTTTCTTCTGCCAGAATTGATTTCTTCATTTTGATTTCTTAATTAGGCAGGTTAGCTTTAACAACTTGATTTCCTTGATTTAAGACCTGAAAATTCTGCACAACAACTCAACACATAATATTTAGTAGACTTAGTTCTACTAGGATTTGGTCAATAATATTATTTGCATACATTTTCCTACCAAATGCTAATTACAATATATCAACACATGGAAAATAATATTTTTATACATAAACCCTCATATGTATGATATATTATAATAAAGACCTTTTTAAATATGGAAATGGTAGGAAAAATGTAATAACAAATGTGCTGTTTTATCAACTGAACAGGTATTCCTAGTATATCCAATGTGTTCATCTGTGATCTGGAATGCCTATTATTGCATCTGGCAATGGATATTATATATATATATATATTATATAATAGACGTTGCTTATGTTTTGCATCCGCGCAAGTCCAGCCCCCAGCTCTGGCGTTAGTTATCTAACTTAACGGTGTAAGACGGGGCCCCGTGGCGAATGCGAATGATATAAGCATACGTTGTATTTTCGCCTTTTTCTGCAATGGTAGGTTAATTGATGGGACTGTATTACATTAATGCAAACGAAACAAACCAAAACTGAATCGTTGGAACAATTTTAAAACCACTCGTTTTTTTCAAAACAGTAAAACTTTTAAATTGCAGAGCTTAAACCACTCCTTTTAAAAGCTATCAGGTTCCTTCGATTATATCAAGTTTGTTCTCCGCCGAAAGACGCGACCGGGACGTTGGGATGTTCGGCCTGAATTTCAAGGGCAGATGCTATTTGGTTTTATCCGTCCACCTTTCCGAAGATGCCAAGTTGATTTATGGCACCATATATCGAAGGTTTAAACGGATGCGGCCAATGTAGCAGACTTTGTCAGATTCCCCCTCATTTGAGGGGTTTTTGATTGTGGGGACGCTCTTCCCTACAGGCGCAAGCCCCTGCAGTTAATTATGCAACCGCATCGCGGTAACCACTTTCTCTTTCACCAGATGGTCACTTCGTGTCGTGTGTGTTTGTTTTGTTTTTGGTTGCCCGTGGATTGTATACGGAGACTAATTTATGATGTCGCCCATAGGGCATGGATTAGTCCGAATCCGTATTTTCTTAGATTTGGGTTTGGGGTTGGGTTTAAAGATGCGTTAGTCTCATTTGAGATTAAGATCAACTTAAATGTTTGTTAAGGATACGTTAGTCTAATTTTAGACTAAGATCTACTCAACGGGATCATTTAGATCCAACAAAAAACCATTTGGGCTCTATTGTTTAGTTTAAGGACATTACGGTCCATAGTTTAGGGGCATTACGGTCCAAGGTTAAGGACATCATAGTCCATGGGATTAAAGGACCCCACAGTCCTAGATTAAGGACATCATAGTCTATGGGTTTAAGGACCCCACAGTCCAAGGTTAAGGACATCATAGTCCATGGGCTTAAGGACCCCATAGTCTGAGGTTAAGGACATCATAGTCCATGGGCTTAAGGACCCCACAGTCCGAGGTTAAGTACATCATAGTCCATGGGCTTAAGAACCCCACAGTCCATAAAGTGTTTAGTTGTCGGGACCCGTCACCTCTCTGAAGACGTTGAAGGATTACAACGACAAATATCAGAGAAGTGAGGAGATGTACCCTTGAACCAATTTTGGTTGAGAGATCTGTAATTGGATTGATTTAAGAATCATTAATCTCGTTTGATATTAGGATCAATTTAAATGTTTGTTAAGGATACGTTAGTCTAATTTTAGACTAAGATCTACTTAACAGGATCATTTAGATCCAACAAAAAAACATTTGGGCTTTATTGTTTAGTTTAGCGATATTGCGGTCTATTGTTCAGATACAAACATGGGTTTGGAAATGCACCAGATAGTTATTGGTCATTGGGACCCACCACCTCTCTGAAGACGTTGAAGAATTATGATATGTATCAGAGGTGTGAAGAGATGTACCCTTGAACCAATGTGGGTTGGGAGATCTGTAGTCCAATTTGAGACTAAGATCAATTAATTAGATTATGAGCACATGGGCTCAGTTAAATCTGAATTGAGGACTTATGGCCAACTTGGGCTAAGTCTGATTAGGTTTAAAATGTTGTACATTAGTTTGGGCTGCTGAACATTTGTCTGGGCTCCGCCCCCTTTACTTTGCAATGCTAAGCATGGGTTTGGATTCTGACAATATTTTTGTCTTTTATTAAGTGCTGAGCACTTGTATGCCATATGAGATGATCAATTTTGGAAGACAAGGGCGTATTTGAGGTTCAGACAAAGGGAAGTCTTGCCTCTGGAAGATTGGTTCGAATATAGTGTTAAACACTAGCACATATTTGGCGATCACGTGTTCCCATGTGATGCACTCAAAACAGTGTTAAACACTAAAAGTGAAGCGCTTACGTGGGGTCCCGTGAGGCACCTGAGGATTGGGCCAGGCTTCCTTTATTTTATTCTCAGAATATTCAAATAAGTGTTAAACACTTAATCTTCATGGCAATCACGTGTGGGCACGTGACGAGTACCCATGCACTGGATATTGAAAGGATTTGCTAGGGGTCACGTGGGGACACATGAGGGCGCCCAAAATCTGTTCTGACTTCGCTTTGTTCTCTTTATTTTAAGGGATTTATCCAAGGGTCACGTGGGAGCACGTGATCATTTTGGGTTCTTGATCTTTTTACGTGCATGAAAAGTCTAAGTCCCTTGTTTAAAAATTAAATTCTTTTATAGGGTTAAACCCTAATTTTATTGGAGGAATTAAATTCCTAGGTATTTGGAAGAATTAAATTCTTTTATAGGGTTAAACACTAATTTTGTCGGAGGAATTAAATTCCTATGTGCTTTGTGGGAGAATATAATTCTCTGAACTTAGGTCTTCTTTTAGGTTTTAGATCTGCATGGCAGAATCTCCCCGATGAGAATTAAATTCTCAACTTATGGGGAGATCTGCTTCTGCAGACCTTCAACCAAAGAAAGAGCTAAGTTCTTATTCAGAAGAGTTAAACTCTTAGTTTGAGAATTAAATTCTCTTTTTATTTTATAGGGTTTCTTTCTTTTCTGAAGAGACCTTCTTTTCTCTCTGGAGAATTAAATTCTCTTTTCTTTTGTATTCTCTTTCTGTTGTTCTATATCTCTTTCTCTTCTTGGCTCCTATTTATAGGAGAAAGAAACAATTAGGTTGTTTAGTCAATTTTTCATTAAATGATTTTGATTGATTTTATAACCAACATGATCTTTTAGATTACTCGGTGAATTTTATTCACCATTAGATTTTTTAATCCCCAAAAGATATTTTGTTTGTTGTTCCTGGCAAATTTTAGGAAAATATTTCCTTGTATAGAATCTTTCTATAAATTGGTGATTTTTTTAATCACCATTAGATTTTTAATCCAACGGTGTTTCCTTTACAAAGTACAATCTTTTTGTTTGGAAAGATCTAGGAAATGTTTTTCCGGTTAGGGCTATTGATTTCCTTTTAATTAGAATTTAATTCTATTAGTTCAGAGGGTTTAAGAGTCTATCACGTGTCAGCACGTGACCCCACTGATAAAGCTTTTAATTAGAATTTAATTCTATTAGTTCAGAAGGCTCAGGAACCCATCACGTATTATCACGTGATGCCCCATTTGGGGTTTTCTTTCCATTAACTCAGAGAGTTCTGATACCCTATCACGTGTTGGCACGTGTCCATTGATTAAGCATTTAACCAGAATTCAGTTTCAATATTGTAAAGAACTATAGAACTCATCACGTGTCGGCACGTGACCCCTGGTCATGTGTGGGCACGTGATGCCCCATTAGGGTTTTTTCTTGATGTTTTATTATACCTTTTAATTCCTTTCAGTGGGTTTAAAGGCCCATCACGTGTGGACATATGACCCCATTTGATTAGGATTCATTTCTTATTATTTCAGAGTCCTCAGGAAGCCATCACGTGACCCCCGATCACGCGTGGGCACGTGATGTTAGTGTATATGCCCTAGGGGCCATTATTGTATCATACTTGTATGTATATTACTTAATGGAAGCTTGGGATATTCACAGTTGTATATACGGTCTTGCTAAACATGGTAGTGTGCTACTTGGTTTGAGTCTACTTTAATATGTGCATATGTTTCTTGTTACATATCACTTATACATATTAGTAGAGCCCATTGGATCTTTGCTTGATTACCAGCGTTGTGATGGCAGTCACACTAGTGAGGGCTGGGTAGTTTGTAAGCAACATCCTATACAGGTCCCTGGTCATTGGATTATCGAGATAGGGCATCGATATTCCGGAGTAGACTAAGTGTGTACGCTTCTCATCCCAGTTGGGGAGATGGTCTGTCCCACAGCCATCAGTACATCGTACTGGAGATAGTATACAGGTGCTCGTTAGGTTACGGGTACACCGGACAGGACTCGCAGGGGAACTGATTGGTTGGTATTATACTCGTTGTCAGTTAACAGTTCCCAGGTGACATGAGTACAGCATAGTCCGCAGACTTGACACTGCTACTTCGCCTCGAGTATGTCCCACTGTTCTTAGATTGCTACCCTACCACGGCTCAAAGGAGTTGTGCAAACAGGTAGCAGTTGGGTGCAGTCCCGAGAACTTGGAGGCAGTGGCGGTTAGATAGGATTCGTCTCTCCCGGTATTGGGAGATGATATCGCGCTGTGTCAGAGAGCCATTACGCAAAGTCCCTGGCCAGGGCAAGCGAGATTCACTGGTAGGTTCCAGTAGTTTTCTCAGGGTGTAATGGGCTTCGCTCCGACACGACTTATACAGCTATTAGGGGACTGACGCTTGCCGCCCCCTAGGCTTGATATGCGATAGTCTTAGACGAACAGACCGGACTGTACGGAGATTGTTACATCAGGCTCAGTGGGAGTTCGGATGAGTTTACTCATCGGCCTTCTTATCGACATCTACCTGGGGACCGTTACGTACAGCTAGTGCCGCTTGCGGTCTGTGGTTAAACCCACAGCCAGCATAGTGTCGAGTCTTTAGAGTCCTACACAGAGAGTTTCCCTGCTCCAGGAGAAACGATATAGAGGTTGTATGGTTTTACGACAAGGGTTCGGACGCATACGTGTGTTTACGCACGTACGACGTTCGGACAGGTTTTACTAGTCGGCTTTGGTTTAAGCCAGTTTCTAGTATCAGGTTATTAGATTTATACAGTCTAAAGTTTTTCCGTGTTTTCACGGATTGGAGGGGCGTTCTCGTAATTTTTCGGGAAGCTTCTAGAAGCATGGTGACTTGGGGGCTAAGGTGGCATTTGCATTAATTGGATTAGTGAGTCATGTAGTGATTCATGCAATGAGTTAATGATTCATTTAATGATTTATATGACTCATATGATGAATCACTTAGGGTATTAATGAAACATGATGATAATGCTTTATTTATTATTTACTTAATAATATCATATGTTTCATATATACCCAAATGATTTCATTCATCCAAAGTAATTCATATTCTCACCTTCTCTCTCCTCAAGCTCTCCCTCTTCAAACCCTAACCCTAACCTCTCATGTGTTGAGATCAAGGGTTAGCTAGACTAATACTTCCATAACCTCACTCTATATCCCCTAGGTAGCTTAGATTAGCACTTTGAGCAACCTAGTTATCTCAAGTTAGAGATCAAGCTTGGCGTAGGAGCTCTCGGGTGGATCGTCTTTGACTCGAGGAGGCCGTTGAGGTGCCGATGTTCCAAGGAGCCTACGAGGAGTGGAGGACCGCGATGAAGACTCGAAGGACAAGTAACGTGAGGTATAACTTCGTATCCGAGTAGTTAAACCTCTAGTAGATAGTTAGCAATGGTTTAGATACGATTCATGCGCTCAAGTCCGTGTTACGAAGCTTTGATAATCGTTTTTCATATATTCCGCCTCCCCGCAAGTTCGTGGGGTGCGTGACATGGGCTTACAGTGGTATCAGAGCCAACTAAACCATTACTAGCTTGTTAGCAACTAATTAGAAGTTCGATCGACGGAAAACACGAAAACAAAACCCTAACCCCTTAACAGTTTCTGTTAATTTTAAACATGCCACAAAATTTTTTTGACATACCTTAAAATTCACAGCAGGGTATTTTAAGAATACTGGGAAAATACGATCCAGTAACTCGGCAAAACGGCCGCGGATCCACGGCAATAGAGTGCTTGTGCCGCGGATCCGCCGCCGAGTCAACTCCGAGTTGACTCGGATTTGCTCTGTAATTCTTACTTTTTGGTGTTTTGGTTCTCTGTTTGTTCTGTTTATACCCAGGTTACTTCAGTGCTGCTTTGCTTTTGGGGTAAACACGGAATATGGTAATCGATCGATGTTCTAAGATATTTGCTAATTGGGTTTTTATCTGTAATGTTTAATGTGTTCGTAAACCTCCCCTAACTGCTAGTATGTCGGTTGGCAGGGGGTTGCACATTTCTGTAATGTTTACTGTTTGTGTATATGAACTGTATTGGACTGTTGTGATGATTAGCCGAGGTTTGAGATGTGATTAATATTCATTCATTCGATGTAAATGTAATATGATGTAATATTCTTTTGCGGGGCACATCCAGGTTTCGGTTGTAGCCACCGTTGTATTATTTCTTTTTACTGTTTTTGCTCCTAGGATAGACCCAAGGTGGGGTACACAAACTACCGGGTGCTTTGAAGTGTTTAGTGGCCAACTCACTTTGTTGAGGGAGACCGCTTCACTTCGGGTACTTGGCGGGTAGTTTGCCGTACCCGTAGGGGTCTAGGGTGGGGTAATGGCTATTTATCACAACTGTGTAATCCGTCTTTTATTGCAGGCTCAAAGCAAATGCGGATTGCTAGTATATCCAATAAAGTTCATCTGTGATCTGGAATGCTTATTATTGCGTCTGACGAATGTACAATATCTATATATGATAGCTATTAGACGTCACTTATGTTTTACACCCGCGCTAGCTCAGCCCCCGTTCTGTCGTTAGTTAAGTAACCTAACGGGTGATGACGGGACCCCGTGGCGAATGCGGATGGCATAAGGGGACACGGTATTTTCGTTGTTTTCTGCAATGATAGGATAAATGATGGGACGCATTATTATAATGCAAAGAAAATAAACCAAAGTTTAATCGTTGGAACAAATTTAAAAGAAACCACCCGGTTATTTTAAAAAGAACAGATTTTTTAATTGCGGAGATTTAACCACTCCTTTTAAAAAGTATCAGGTTCTTTCGATTATATCAAGTTCACTACGTTTACGGTTTTGCCAAAACGAGTCGTAGCCCTCCGTCATTTCAGTTAAATATTCAGTAGTATTCAAGCTATGTATTTTGACCTTCGCCAAGGCATAGTGATTGGTAGCTGCTGGATATTTATCTGTAGCATAGATAGATGCGTTGGTTTGGGACAGTCGTACTACTATTTTGGCCTTCGTCAAGGGTATGTACGGGTGGGTTCAAATTAACCTGGACAATGACGAGTAGAACTTGACATGTGACTTATAATATGTTGGCCTTCGTCAAGGTCATAAGAGCATGGGGGCAAAAATTTATATCGGGAATTTCTAAAGAAACTGAAATTTGTAGTGAGAGCATACCATTTTGGAGTTTGATGAATGTTGGTAGGATTCCTTCAACATTATCATACGATGATATTTTGGATCCCGATCTTACTGTGAGTATATACTACTTATCAGGAGATTCGTCACTTAACGATCAATGCTATAAACCAAGTAGGTGTCTAGAAAGGTGTCAGCGGGGTTACGCCCCCAGAGAAAAGAGGTTATTTAATTAAGGAACTTCGCAAAAGCGTTGGAAAACCTCCCTCGAAGTATCGACACTGACCTGGCTGAACGGTTAAGCAAGAATTGTACGGTGAGAATAGTCCTGGCTAATTCTTCTTTTATGGTTTGAGGAGGGATTCGAGAAACAGTGGGAGCCATCCTGTTTAGATAAATTAAACCACTCTAAACTTGCAAGGGCATCATGCTAATAGTATTTTCTTCTCTCTCTTAAAATTGCAGCGACTTTGTGACCACACATAGGTTACATCTAGATAATAAATTGACTGAATCTTACTTTTATGACTGGCAAAGGTCTGTCCAGATGTCCATTGCCTATGACAAGCTGGACCACCCTATTACTACTCAAGATCCCGCCGTCCCAGGTCCAATTTCCATTGTTGCGGATATGGATATCCGTCAGACAAGGGAAAAAGATAAAGCGAAAGTGCCTCGTGTTAGCTTCAGTTGATGGTGTATACCAGAAACAGCACGAGAAGATGGACATAGTTTCCATCTTTCTCCATAACAAAGATTTATATGGAGTGCAATCTCATATCACTAGATATGAAACCTCGAACGAATTAATTCAAGCGAGGTTGGCTGACGGGTCATCTGTAGGGGACAACGTCCTTACATTGACTAGCTGTATTAATGAGCTCCAGGACCTGGAGACCGCGTTGGGAAACGAGTCAGATACTGACTTGATTCTACAGTCTCTACCTTCTACCCTGAAGGAAACCAGGAAAGTAGAAGGAAAGGGAAGGGCAAAAGTTTCGGGACTGGAAATAGTAAAAGTGGGGCGTTCCTATTGTTATGGAATTGGGCATAGGCAGAAAGATTGCAGGGCTTTAGAAGCCTGTAGCCAAGATATGAAGCATGTTGTGGCTTCAGTCTCAAGTGTGTTTGTAATAGAGAACTGTATGTTAGTTAACCCTACTTCCTGGGTATTGGATACCGGATCAGGATCTCACATCTGTAATTCGTTACAGTTTCTGAGAAACCGTAGGGTTATCAGGATAGGTGATATGACCCATACAGTTGCTAAAGGAATGAGCATGGACGCTGAATCCGTAGGGGAATATCATCTTGGTCTGACAATTGGGCAGATATTGATTCTGCGTAATTGTTTTTATGTACCAGGTACAACTTGTAATATCATATCTTTATCCTTACTTTCTAAGGAAGGATATGATTTTACTTTTATAAGCGATGTGGTTCACATCCACCAAAATCAAGTTATGATTTGGTCAGGTACATTACAAAATGGAATATACGTATTAAATCAAGCTCAGGTTTTCAATGTCCAGAAAACACTTAAAAGAAAGTCTCCGGAAATAAATCAGGTTTTCTTATGGCATTGTAGACTAGATCACATCAATGAGAGAAGGTTGACTAAGTTACATAGAGAAGGATATTTGAATCCGTTCGAATATCAATCATATGCTACTTGTGAATCTTGTCTCATAGGAAAGATGACAAAAACTCCGTTTACTGGATACGAAGTAAGAGAAAGCGAGCTCTTGGGACTCGTACACAGTGACGTGTGTGGTCCAATGTCTACACATGCGCGAGGTGGTTATTCCTACTTCATTACTTTTACGGATGATTTCTCTAGGTATGGATATGTCTTCTTAATGAAGCATAAATCCGAGGCTTTTGAGAAATTCCAAGAATACAAGAATGAAGTGGAAAAACAAACAGGCAAGAGTTAAAGACACTGAGATCTGATCGAGGTGGTGAATACTTAAGTGCCGAGTTCTTGGGTTACTTAAAAGAGAATGGTATTCTCTCTTAGCTTACTCCTCCATACACACCACAACACAACGGTGTATCAGAAAGGAGGAATCGAACCCTATTGGATATGGTTCGTTCCATGATGAGTAAGGCTGAGTTACCGCGATTTTTCTGGGGATATGCGCTAGAATCAGCTGCATATCTTTTGAACAAGGTTCCAACCAAAACTGTGCCTACCACACCATATCAGATGTGGAGTGGGAAGAAACCCTGTCTTCAGTACCTGAAGGCATGGGGATGTCCAGCTTTTGTTAAAAAGCAGCATGTGGACAAGTTCGAGGCACGCTCAGTATTATGTAAGTTTGTAGGATACCCAAAGAACTCCAGGGGGTATTTTTTCTATTACGCAGAGGAACAAAAGGTTTTTGTTTCTCGTAATGCCCATTTTCTAGAACATCAGTTTTTAGAAAAGGAAACAAGTGGGAGCGAAATAGAACTGGAAGAAATTCCAGAACCATAAACTACTATTGAAAGTACGGTAGAACCTGAGGCTTCAGAAGAAAGGGACATCTCGACGCCACTCCGCAGGAGGAGTAGGAAGTCTCATCCGCCCGAGAGATACTACGGTTTTCTCATAGACGGGGATAGAGAGGATTGCACTATTGACTATGATGAGCCTACTAGCTTCCAGTAAGCCATTCAGAGCGGTGACTCGGTAAAATGGCTGGATGCAATGCGGACCGAAATGGAGTCCATGTACACTAACAAAGTATGGACATTGGACATTGCTCCAGATGGGGTAAAACCCGTAGGATGCAAATGGATCTTCAAAAAGAAGATTGGTGTAGATAGACAAGTTGAAACCTATAAGGCTAGACTTGTTGCAAAGGGTTTCCGTCAAAGACCTGGTTTGGACTATGACGAAACTTTTTCTCCAGTGGCTATGCTTAAATCTATTCGGGTCCTTCTTGCTATTGCTGCCTTCCACGATTATGAAATCTGGCAGATGGACGCAAAGACAGCCTTTCTAAATGGTAATTTGGTAGAGAGCGTCTATATGGATCAGCCAGTGGGCTTCATTCAGAGTAGGAGCAGCGGTAAAGTATGCAAGCTGCTTAAGTCCATTTATGGACTAAAGCAGGCATCGCGGAGTTAGAACATCTGTTTTGATGATGCTGTCAAAGAATTTGACTTTATCAAAAATCCAGATGAACCTTGCATGTACAGTAAGATTGTAGGGAGAGCTGTGGTATTCCTCGTCTTGTACGTGGATGACATTCTCCTAATAGGAAATGATATTCCTATGTTACAGTCAGTCAAAAGATTCTTGTCATATAAATTCTCCATGAAAGACCTGGGTGATGCCACCTACATTCTGGGGATCCGGATCTATCGCGATAGATCAAAAAGGATGTTGGGAATTTCACAGTCCAGGTACATAGACACCATAGTGAAGAGATTCAGTATGGATGATTCTAAACGCGGTAATCTACCGGCTTGTCACGGAATCACCCTCTCCAAAGAGATGTCTCCCAAGACTGATTTGGAAAGGGATCGCATGTCGATTATACCCTACGCTTCTGCGGTAGGCTCTATAATGTATGCGATGTTATGTACCAGACCAGATATAGCATACGCATTGAGCGTTGTAAGCCGGTATCAGGCAAATCCAGGGGAGAAGCACTGGATAGCAGTAAAGAACATTCTCAAGTACCTAAGGAGGACTAAAGATATGTTCTTGGTGTATGGCGGAAAAGACCTCTAGATTGAAGCCTTTGCCGACTCCGGCTTCCAGAGTGACAAAGATGACTCCAAATCCATGTCGGGTTATGTCTTTACCGTCAATGGAGGGGCGGTCTGTTGGAAGAGTTCCAAACAAGAGACCGTTGCTGACTCAACGATGGAAGCAGAGTACATAGCTGCTTGCGATGCCGCAAAAGAAGCTGTCTGGATGAAGAAGTTCCTCATAGAACTTCAGGTGGTTCCTACCAGTGTTGATCCAATACCCCTGTATTTTGACAACAACGGCGCTATAGCTTTAGCGAAGGAACCCAGGTCCCATCAGAAGTCCAGACACATCTTAAGGCGGTATCACATGATCAGGGAGATCGTAGATCGCCGGGAGATCGAGGTGAAGAGAGTAGAGACGGAGAATAACATCGCTGATCCATTCACAAAGGCCCTTCCTCAGACGCAGTTCGAGAGGCTATTCGAGATGATAGGTCTACGATATGCCAGCTCATGGCCCTAGTGCAAGTGGGAGATTGTTAGTGTATATGCCCTAGGGGCCATTATTGTATCATACTTGTATGTATATTACTTAATGGAAGCTTGGGATATTCACAGTTGTATATACGGTCTTGCTAAACATGGTAGTGTGCTACTTGGTTTGAGTCTACTTTAATATCTGCATATGTTTCTTGTTACATATCACTTATACATATTAGTAGAGCCCATAGGATCTTTGCTTGATTACCAGCGTTGTGATGGCAGTCACACAAGTGGGGGCTGGGTAGTCTGTAAGCAACATCCTATACAGGTCCCTGGTCGTTGGATTATCGAGATAGGGCATCGATATTCCGGAGTAGACTAAGTGTGTACGCTTCTCATCCCAGTTGGGGAGATGGTCTGTCCTACAGCCATCAGTACGTCGTACTGGAGATAGTATACAGGTGCTCGTTAGGTTACGGGTACACCGGACATGACTCGCAGGGGAACTGATTGGTTGGTATTATACCCGTCGTCAGTTAACAGTTCCCAGGTGACATGAGTACAGCATAGTCCGCAGACTTGACACTGCTACTTCACCTCGAGTGTGTCCCACTGTTCTTAGATTGCTATCCTACCACGGCTCAATGGAGTCGTGCAAACAGGTAGCAGTTGGGTGCAGTCCCGAGCACTTAGAGGAAGTGGCGGTTAGATAGGATTCGTCTCTCCCGGTATTGGGAGTTCATATCGCGCTGTGTCAGAGAGCCATTACGCAAAGTCCCTGGCCAGGGCAAGCGAGATTTACTGGTAGGTTCCAGTAGTTTTCTCAGGGTGTAATGGGCTTTGCTCCGACACGACTTATACAGCTATTAGGGGACCGACGCTTGCCGCCCCTAGGCTTGATATGCGATAGTCTTAGACGAACAGACCGGACTGTACGGAGATTGTCACATCAGGCTCAGTGGGAGTTCGGATGAGTTTACTCATCGGCCTTCTTATCGACATCTACCTGGGGACCGTTACGTACAGCTAGTGCCGCTTGCGGTCTTTGGTTAAACCCACTGCCAGCGTAGTGTCGAGTCTTTAGAGTCTTACACAGAGAGTTTCCCTGCTCCAGGCAAAACGATATAGAGGTCGTATGGTTTTACGACAAGGGTTCGGATGCATACGTGTGTTTACACACGTACGACGTTCGGACAGTTTTTACTAGTCGGCTTTGGTTTAAGCCAGTTTCTAGTATCAGGTTATTGGATTTATACAGTCTAAAGTTTTTCCGTGTTTTCACGGATTGGAGGGGCGTTCTCGTAATTTTCCGGGAAGCTTCTAGAAGCATGGTGACTTGGGGGCTAAGGTGGCATTTGCATTAATTGGATTAGTGAGTCATGTAGTGATTCATGCAATGAGTTAATGATTCATTTAATGATTTATATGACTCATATGATGAATCACTTAGGGTATTAATGAAACATGATGATAATGCTTTATTTATTATTTACTTAATAATATCATATGTTTCATATATACTCAAATGATTTCATTCATCCAAAGTAATTCATATTCTCACCTTCTCTCTCCTCAAGCTCTCCCTCTTCAAACCCTAACCCTAACCTCTCATGTGTTGAGATCAAGGATTAGCTAAACTAATACTTCCATAACCTCACTCTATATCCCCTAGGTAGCTTAGATTAGCACTTTGAGCAACCTAGTTATCTCAAGTTAGAGATCAAGCTTGGCGTAGGAGCTCTCGGGTGGATCGTCTTTGACTCGAGGAGGTCGTTGAGGTGCCGATGTTCCAAGGAGCCTACGAGGAATGGAGGACCGCGATGAAGACCCGAAGAACAAGTAACGTGAGGTATAACTTCGTATCCGAGTAGTTAAACCTCTAGTAGATAGTTAGCAATGGTTTAGATACGATTCATGCGCTCAAGTCCGTGTTACGAAGCTTTGATAATCGTTTTTCATATATTCCGCCTCCCCGCAAGTTCGTGGGGTGCGTGACATGGACTTACAGTGGTATCAGAGCCAACTAAACCATTACTAGCTTGTTAGCAAGTAATTAGAAGTTCGATCGACGGAAAACACGAAAACAAAACCCTAACCCCTTAACAGTTTCTGTTAATTTTAAACATGTCACAAATTTTTTTTGACATACCTTAAAATTCACAGCAGGGTATTTTAAAAATACTGGGAAAATACGAGCCAGAAACTCGGCAAAACGGCCGCGGATCCGCGGCAATAGAGTGCTTGTGCCGCGGATCCGCCGCCGAGTCAACTCCGAGTTGACTCGGATTTGCTCTGTAATTCTTATTTTTTGGTGTTTTGGTTCTCTGTTTGTTCTGTTTATACCCAGGTTACTTCAGTGCTGCTTTGCTTTTGGGGTAAACACGGAATATGGTAATCGATCGATGTTCTAAGATATTTGCTAATTGGGTTTTTATCTGTAATGTTTAATATGTTCATAAACCTCCCCTAACTCTAGTATGTCGGTTGGCAGGGGGTTGCACATTTCTGTAATGTTTACTGTTTGTGTATATGAACTGTATTGGACTGTTGTGATGATTAGCCGGGGTTTGAGATGTGTTTAATATTCATTCATTCGATGTAAATGTAATATGATGTAATATTCTTTTGTGGGGCACATCCAGGTTGCGGTTGTAACCGCCGTTGTATTATTTCTTTTTACTGTTTTTGCTCCTAGGATAGACCCAAGGTGGGGTACACAAACTACCGGGTACTTTGAAGTGTTTAGTGGCCTACTCACTTTGTTGAGGGAGACCGCTTCACTTCGGGTACTTGGCGGGTAGTTTGCCATACCCGTAGGGGTCTAGGGTGGGGTAATGGCTATTCATCACAATTGTGTAATCCGTCTTTTATTGCAGGCTCAAAGCAAATGCGGATTGCTAGTATATCCAATAAAGTTCATCTGTGATCTGGAATGCTTATTATTGCGTCTGACGAATGTACAATATCTATATATGATAGCTATTAGACGTCACTTATGTTTTATACCCGCACTAGCCTAACCCCCGCTCTGTCGTTAGTTAAGTAACCTAACGGGTGATGACGGGACCCCGTGGCGAATGCGGAGGGCATAAGAGGACGTGGTATTTTCGTTGTTTTCTGCATTGATAGGATAAATGATGGGACGCATTATTATAATGCAAAGAAAATAAACTAAAGTTTAATCGTTGGAACAAATTTAAAAGAAACCACTCGGTTATTTTAAAAAGAACAGATTTTTTAATTGCGGAGCTTTAACCACTCCTTTTAAAAAGTATCAGGTTCCTTCGATTATATCAAGTTCACTACGTTCACGATTTTGCAAAAACCAGTCGTAGCCCTCCGTCATTTCAGTTAAATATTCAGTAGTATTCAAGCTATGTATTTTGACCTTCGCCAAGGCATAGTGATTGGTAGCTGCTGAATATTTATCTGTAGCATAGATAGATGCGTTGGTTTGGGACAGTCGTACTACTATTTTGGCCTTCGTCAAGGGTATGTACGGGTGGGTTCAAATTAACCTGGACAATGACGGGTAGAACTTGACATGTGACTTATGATATGTTGGCCTTCGTCAAGGTCATAAGAGCATGGGGCAAAAATTTATATCGGGAATTTCTAAAGAAACTGAAATTTCAGTGAAAGCATACCATTTTGGAGTTTGATGATTGTTGGTAGGATTCCTTCAACATTATCATACGATGATATTTTGGATCCCGATCCTACTGTGAGTATATACTACTTATCAGGAGATTCGTCACTTAACGATCAATGCTATAAACAAAGTAGGTGCCTAGAAAGGTGTCAGCGGGGTTACGCCCCCAGAGAAAAGAGGTTATTTAATTAAGGAACTTCACGAAAGCGTTGGAAAACCTCCCTCGAAGTATCGACACTGACCTGGCTGAACGGTTAAGCAAGAATTGTACGGTGAGAATAGTCCTGGCTAATTCTTCTTTTATGGTTTGAGGAGGGATTCGAGAAACAGTGGGAGCCATCCTGTTTAGATAAATTAAACCACTCTAAACTTGCAAGAGCATCATGCTAATAGTATTTTCTTCTCTCTCTTAAAATTGCAGCGATCTTGTGACCACACATAGGATACATCTAGATAATAAATTGACTGAATCTTACTTTTATGACTGGCAAAGGTCTGTCCAGATGTCCATTGCCTATGACAAGCTGGACCACCCTATTACTACTCAAGATCCCGCCGTCCCAGGTCCAATTTCCACTGTTGCGGATATGGATATCCGTCAGACAAGGGAAAAAGATAAAGCGAAAGTGCCTCGTGTTAGCTTCAGTTGATGGTGTATACCAGAAGCAGCACGAGAAGATGGACATAGTTTCCATCTTTCTCCATAACAAAGATTTATATAGAGAGCAATCTCATATCACTAGATATGAAACCTCGAACGAATTAATTCAAGCGAGGTTGGCTGACGGGTCATCTATAGGGGACAACGTCCTTACATTGACTTGCTGTATTAATGAGCTCCAGGACCTGGAGACCGCGTTGGGAAACGAGTCAGATACTGACTTGATTCTACAGTCTCTACCTTCTACCCTGAAGGAAACCAGGGAAGTAAAAGGAAAGAGAAGGGCAAAAGTTTCGGGACTGGAAATAGTAAAAGAGGGCCATTCCTATTGTTATGGAATTGGGCATAGGCAGAAAGATTGCGGGGCTTTAGAAGCCAGTAGCCAGGATATGAAGCATGTTGTGGCTTCAGCCTCAAGTGTGTTTGTAATAGAGAACTGTATGTCAGTTAACCCTTCGGCTCAGCTGGTTTGTGATACCGTCACACCGATGCTTCACTAGAGCTTCCATCTTCTATCCTGCCCATTGTGTAGCTGAAGGGGCTAAGTTGCCCGTCGGCATCGCGGGACTATCACATCTTTATCATGGGTTAAGTGTTGCGGCTAACACTTCGGCTCCAGGTGTAGATGTTGTGAATCTCCCTCTTCATTACTTCACATCTTGGATTGAAATGCACGTGCTGGGGGCATTCGCGGCACATCAACGGCCGAACTTCTATGATTCCTACACTTTCCCCCGAGTTATGAGATTGGTGGATGCCTCTGCTCCCGATCCGACTCAATTAGGGGCCCTCCGTGTTCTGCTCAATACATATACCCACGAGGGAGGAATGATGTTTATTGATCACGTTCTTTCTGCTCCAACAGGGCCTGTCCAGCAGTTATTTGACTTGTCAAAAGGGGGAGCACCCTCTTTAAAGCCTAGAGAGATCATGCATCTGTACTCAATCAGGACGGGCTATTTGGTGCTTCGCCAGAATGATACGGCTCTCCTTATGCGGTATAATCCATACCGCTTTGCTCGGCAACTGGGCTATGATCAGGGCGTCCCTTTTGAAGCGTTCTTCGTTGATCCTACTTCATTGTTAGGAGTTATTCGCGACGTTATTCATCATTTTATGCGGCTGAATACTGGCTCTGTGTTCATGATCCCAGAACCTGACTATCTCCCCAGGTCTGTGGGCTCCTTTGTGGGCTGGTATCGCCACCGGGTTGTATCCTATCATTGCCGAGGAAAGGCGAGTGCTCTTTGAATATAAAACTCCTGCCCGAACTCAAGATGCTCACGTTCCGTTGCGACCGCGGTTAGTCGTTCACCCTCTTTTGAGGGATGGTGGTGCGTTCGTCATCTCGCAGGCCGCAGAAACCGAGTCGATTCCTTCCACTATAGGGATGCCGATGCGTATTAGAGCTCGGGCAAAGGCTTCTGCCGAGGTGCCAGCGGCAATTCCATCAGTTGCAGTGTCATCGATGGTAGTGTCATCATCGGTAACACCGCCAAAAGTGGATACTGGAGGCGAGGTTGGGGAACGTCGCACCAAAGAACCGAAGGGAAGGAAGCGATCATCTTCCAGCGCTAGTTCCGGGCCGAAGCAGAGGAAGAAGACAGTCACCGGTCTGTTTGACTTTTTAACAGAATCCGAGCCTATCATTCAAGAAGAACCAATATCTATGCAAGAACCGGATGATGGTCTTCTTTTCCCAGGTTCATCCGCCGAGGAAGCCGCACAATTGGCTGAGGCTATAAGGCGTTCCCAGGATGAGACCGAGAATGTGCGTGTCTCGAAAAGTTCCTATCCCTTCGTGATATTCTATGAAGATCCTCTATCAGTGCGGCGAGTATTTATAGGTCCTCTAGAGCAGGGAGGCGAAATAGCCCTCAAAAAGCCTATCTCTGCTGCTTCTGAAGATAAATTGTCTTTGTGGACCGGCGGCTATGAATCCACCTTAGAACCCCGGCGAGCATACCTTCTTAGGAAGGAACGTCGGCTTGAAAAAGCTATACTCGAGGCATTTTGGCGAATCGGTATGCACGTTTTTGTATTTTTCCTTTGGCAAGTAATTTGTTTTGCTTTCCATGTCTTCTTATCTCCAAACTTTACAGGGACCTCGGTGATGGTAGAGAATCTGAGTTCGAGCAGCGCTTTGACTGTGGATCCTGTAAATATCCCCGATGAGACACCAGTAGGTGTGGAGGGGGTCGCTACGGTCGCTATTCCTGCTGTAGAGCTCCCATTGGTGGCTTCCGTTCTCCCGATGCTTGCTCTCCCGGAAGAGGCATCCTTATAGGCCGCAGATTCAATGGATCTTTCTGGGGACGGCCCGGAGACCACGGGACAGGTAGCCGAGGCCACCGTCCTTTCATTGGAGCCTGCAGTGGTGGCCGCTGCTCCTCAACTGGAAGCTGTTATACCGGACCATATCCCCGATGATGTACCTGAAGGCATGGAGGAGGCTGCCGAAGCTGCTATCCCTCCAGTTCAGGGCGGGAGGAGCATCGATGGTATTCTTTTATCTTTTGTTTTTTTGATCTCTTCATTTTCTGAACCTTTCTGTCTTTTCAGAGCTACGAGGATTGGCGGCATCCATCGCGAACCTGTCCCCCAAGAAGTCTTTTCAGCGTCTGCTAGAGATGGCCGCTCCGCAAGCAATATCCCCTCAATGCATCGTCTTATCTTCCGGACAAGGTTAGTATTATTTGCTCCTCTCATGGCATTACTATTACTTCATATAACGATGCTAATGTCTTCTGTAGTTCTGGAAGCTGACGATGAAGTTGAGATCTTTGACGGACCTGGGGATCTTCTAGACCCTTCTGGCATGACTGTGGGTAAGTAAAGTTTCGACGTTGTTTCATCTACTCTTTGCTTGCAACTCTCGTTGATTTCTTTTTTATGAATCTTAATAGCTTTGCCCGTTCTTACCACGCTGGAATCTCGCATCGTCATGCCACCCGGCCCCTATGCTCTACGTGCCTCTGAATGGATGGCAAAGCTAAGCCTTCACTCTTTGTCAGCTCTGATCGAAGACCTTCGTGTTGGTAGCTTGATCACGGCCGAAGAATTTGCCGCCGAAGCCAACAGTTCTCTCTCCATTCTTGCTGCGTACCATAGTGAAACATTGGTGCAAGTCTCGGTTGAGTTTTGTCGACGGGTGGAGGCTTGCTTGCATAATCTTGAATGTACGCGCCTTCCTTCAGAGGTTGTGGCTGCAAAGGCGAGCTTGCAGGGGCTGATTGAACGGTGCGCCATAAATATGCTGTCATGCAAGAAGTGGCTCAACCGAAAATTTTCAGAGAGGAAGCTGGCTTCAAATGTGCTGGGGGAACTTTTGGCTGAACTTACGGCCAAGACCACTAGTGTGTATGAACTCTGGCGGGTGCTTCAAGAAGCAATCAGGGAGGCGGTAGCTATTGATAAAGCCATCATTTTTATCCGCGAGATGGTTGAAACCCACAAAGTCACCGAACAGGAGCTTGAAAGTCGGCTTGCCTCGTACCAGGCCCTACAGTCTCAAGCGGTGGCCCGTCTCGCAGCGATAACGAATTATGAAGCCGAGGCCCAGCGGAAAAAGGATGAACTGAAAAATCTTTAAAATCACCCGTCGGCTTGAAAAATTGTATATTTTTCCTTTTATTCTTCTTTTGTACATACTCCTGAATGAGAGTATTTTTTTTATTCTTTCATAGATTGTAATTTGTATTCATTTTGATTCATGAATAAGACATCTTTTTCTTGTCTCCCTCTGTCATTTTTCCTCTTTGCTATATTGTCGCTATGTTACTCTGGCAAGCGTAGTGAATATTTCATCCTATCCTTCTTGTAGGGTATCGATGGCTTAGGAAGCAGGTTCAGGTCTGCTGCCTAAGAATTTCCAACTTTATGAGTCGTGAGGATCTCATAAAGACTTTTCTCCCTATGAGTCGAGAGGATCCCGTAGGTGTATTTTCTCCTTAGGAGTCGTGAGGACTTCTAAGTGTATGTTTTCTCTTGAGAGCCGTAAGGATCTCACAAAAGAATTTTCTTCCTTACAAGTCGAGAGGACTTGTAAGTAGTTGTTTTCTTTCTTGTCGATGTTTGATTTAGGAGAGTGTGGCCTGTAGAAAATCTACCTTGACTTCTCTGCGAGGCAATAATGGCTTTGGAGACAGGGTTAGGATCTGCCACCTAAGACTTTTCAAATTTATGAGCCGTGAGGGTCTCATAAAGACTTTTCTCCCTACGAATCGAGAGGATCTCGCAGGTGGGGTTTCTCCTTAGGAATCGTGAGGATTCCTAAGTGCGTTTTCTCTTGAGAGTCGTAAGGATCTCACAAGAGAATTTTCTCCTTACAAGTCGAGAGGACTCGTAAGTGATTGATGAGTTGACCTGCTCCTGAGTCAAAGCATTGCTTTGATGGGGAGTTTGAGGGTTTACTCTGGCTGTTTCCTCACGGAATCGGAATTGACCTTAGCCGTGTTCTACCGGACCAGGAGGGGTTGACTTTGGCCATACGGAGTCAGGATTGACTTTAGCCGTGTTCTAATGGACCAGGATTTGCTCTGGCTGTTTCCCATGGGGTCAAGATTGACTTTGGCCATGTTCTACATGACCAAGAGGTGCTCTGGCTGTTTCCCACGGGGTCAAGATTGACTTTAGCCATGTTCTACATGACCAGGAGGTGCTCTGGCTGTTTCCCACGGGATCAAGATTGACTTTAGCCATGTTCTACAGGACCAGGAGGTGCTCTCTCGGTTGTCTATGAACCGTCGAGGTTTGGAACGGGGACTTTGCCATGGCTCCAAGGTTGATTGTCGCGTCTGAATCCTGTTGGAATGAGGAGGAACGCTGTTGGTGATCTCTAGGCTGTCTATGAACCGTCGAGATTTGGAACAGGGACATTGCCATGGCTCCAAGGTTGATGTCGCGTTTGAATCCTGATGGAATGGGGAGGAACGCTGTTGGTGATCTCTATGCTGTCGATGTCTCCGTCGAAATCTGAAACTAGGGACTTTGCCGTAGCTCCGTTTAGTGGATGTCGCGTCCGTATCCTACTGGAATGAGGAGGAACGCTGTTGTGGTCTCCAGGTTGTAGATGTTGCCATCGAGATTTGGCTCTCTTTCTGATGGAGTCTGGTGGGATGATATGGTTTCCTGTTTGTTTGTGCCCCTGGATTGTATACAGGGATCGATGTGATCTCACCTGTAGGGCAAAAGTTTCATTTTATACGTATTATTTTTGTTTTCTTTCCGTGATGCTCTATCATTTCAGCTTTTGTATCGCAAAAGTCGTGATTGCCCAATCATTTCGGCTATTTTTGTTTTTTACTCGCTGCTTTTTATTATGAGTTGCCCAATCATTTCGGCTATTTTTGTATGCATATATTTTACTTGCTAATTTTGTTGCAAGTTGCCCCATCATTTCAGCTATTTCATATGCATTTATAGCTCGCTGACTTTTTGCTGTGAGTATGGAGCTTGGAATCTGATGCCAATCTCAGCATCAGCATCGCTACGACTGGAATATTGCCAGGAGCGAATCAACATTTGCCGTGAAAGGGCTTGGAATTTGATACCGTTTTAAGCATCGGCATCGCTACCACTGGGATATTGCCAGGAGCGAATCATCATTTGCCTCTGTCGATGTCGAACAAAGGTGGCTTAGCAAATAGGGTTAGGATCCTGTTGACTAAGGCTTTTTGACTTTACGAGCCGTAAGGGTCTCATAAAAGTATTTCTCCCTACAAGTCGTGAGGATCTCGTAGGTGCGTTTTCTCCTTAAGAATCGTGATGATTCTTAAGTGTGTGTTCTCTTATAAGTCGTAATGATCTTACAAGAGTGTTTTGTCCTTGCATGTCTAGAGGAATTACAAGGGTTTGTTCACCGTGCGAGCATATCCCTAGTCGTTGGTGGGGCTCTGTTAGGGAAATGTTTATTCGTACCCGTGGATTGTATACAAGGGTCAATATTGAAATGCTTGTAGAGAAATTCTGGGGACTGTGATAGCTTAAGAACAGGTTCAGATCCCTGTAGCTTAAGGCTTTTGAATCCTATGAGCCGTGGGGTCTCAAAGGGGAATTCTCCTTACGAGTCGTGAGGATCCCGTAAGTGCATTTTCTACTTAAGAATCGTGAGGATTCTTAAGTGTGTTGCTCCCCTGTGAGTCGTAAGGATCTCACGCAGGCATTTTCTCCTCACAAGGTTGAGAGGACCTTGCAAGTGTCTTTTAACGAGATTTCACCCTTTCGGGTTTTCACAAAACTCGCCAGTAGCCCTGCTGTTTTTACTCACGGAGCCTTTTCGGGTTTTCATCCGTGCCCATCTCGCTTATGGACATACCGCTTTATTTACCACATCAGTCTGGGGACGCCACGGGTTTGTAGTAGTTTAACGACGTTTCGGTCAGTAGTTAGTTTAGGGACGTTTCAGTCCACTGTTAGTTTTAGGACATTTCGGTCCGTTGTTAGTTTTAGGACATTTCGGTCCGTTGTTGCCATTTTGGAGACAACGGTTTCGCTGGATACTACTTATAGAGTTTGGGCCTGGGAAGATAGCGAGTGGACATAGGCATCGTCATCTATCGTTGACCTAGGCCGTGACTCGTCAGGCGTAGTATTTTTTTAGGAACCGGCCGTTTATTGGCCTGAAGGGTCTTTCGCCATGCATATTCATGAGCAGGTAAGCCCCACCTTGGTAGACTTTATCTTTGATTTATGGGCCTTCGTAGTTTGGCTCGAACTTCCCTCGTTTGGCACGATTAGGGATCATAGGTCTCTTGACTACTAGTACGAGCTCGCCTTGGCGGAATGTTCTCGGTCTAGTCAATTTCTCATACGAGCGCGTCTCCTTTGCTTTGTAAGGTTCTAAGTTTTGCTGCACCGTGAGCCGAGTTTCGTCGAGGGTATCAAGCTCCTCATGCCGAAGATGAGCATTCTCTTTGTCCGTTAGCTCGTAATGAACTGCCACTCGTAAGGAGGGTAACTCTATCTCCAAAGGGAGTACTGCCTCAGTGCCGAATACCAATGCATACGGCATTGTGTTTGTAGCCGTCTTGAACGTAGTCTGATACGCCCAGAGATCTTCATGCAGTCTCTCGTGCCGGTCCTTCTTATTTCGAGACACCGTCTTTTTCACGATCTTCTTCAAGGTCTTGTTGAAAGCCTTAGCCAGACCATTAGCTCGGGGATTGTAGACCGAAGAGTATCTCCAGTCTATATTATGTTGTTGTGCGAAGCGGCTGATTTTGTAGCTTCTGTAGGCCGGCCCGTTATCGGAGATAATCCGTCGCGGAGTGCCGAACCGATAGATGACATGTGTCTTGAAGAAATGGAGGATATTCTCCATCTTCACTTCTCTTAGCGGTATTGCTTCCGTCCACTTAGGGAAATAATCAGTTGTCGCCAATATGAACCGATGTCCTCTGGACGATGCCGGTTCGATGGGCCCGATTATGTCAGTTCCCCACATTTAGAATGGCCAGCTAGCCACCGTTGGATGTAGCGGATTTGGATGCTGGTGGATAAAGTCCCCGTGAATTTGGCACGAGTAGCACCGCTTCGCGTATTCGAGATAGTCTTGGATCATCGTGGGCCAATAGTAGCCCATCCTTTTGATCTTCAGCTTCATCTTCGGCCCGGCTTGGTGAGAACCGCAGAGTCCGTCGTGAGTTTCTTGGACGAATCTCTTTGCCTCTTCAGGTCCCAGGCATTTTAGCCACAGGGAGTCGAACGATCTTTTATACAGAGTATCATTGACAAAGGCGAAGGACATAGCTCGTTTCATGAGCTGATGTCTTGAGGACGCATCTTCAGGTGTTCGACGGGATTTGAAGTAGTCTACAAAGACTTCTCTCCAATCCTTGACCTTTTTCCTGGTCTTCTATCTGTAGGGCCGCTTGCTTGGTCGCTCCCTTTTCTTCGGACGGCTCCGAATATATTTCTGCCGGTGCAAGAACTCGGTGGTTTTACACAACGATCCTTACGTCATCGAGGTTCTCATCGGCCAGTTCTTTAGCGAGCTTGGCTAATGCATCTGCCTTGCTATTTTCCGTGCACGGTATGCTCTCCAGCATGTAGGAGGGGATTTGAGTCAGCAATTGTTGTACTCTCTCACCGTACCTTACCAACTTTGGTTTGCACGTTTGATAGTCGCCATTTACTTGACTAACGACCAACTGGGAGTCTCCGTATATGAGGTGGTTTTCGATCCCAATGTCGATAGCGATCTCAAGTCCTGCTATCAAAGCTTCATATTCGGCTTCATTGTTTGTCCTCGACTCTGTTAGGGAAAAGGCAAAGCGCATTATCTCTCCTTGTGGAGTCACGAAGATGAGGCCTACTCCAGATTTGATTATGGGGGTGCTGTGCTCTCGCTTCTTCATGGAAGATGCCCCGTCGAAGTAGAGTTCCCATCGGGTATCACTCTCTCCTTTCTCCCCATTGATCGTGTCAAACGTGTGCTCATCTGGCAATTCGCAATTTAGGGGTGAATCGGCAGGTATAGGATGCTCAGCGAGGAAGTCGGCGATGGCCTGGCCTTTCACTGCCTTGAGCGGTCGATATGTTATCGAGAACTCCATCAAGAGGAGGGCCCATTTAACGAGCCGCCCTGTTAGTATGGCTCTTGACATCAAATATTTGAGAGGATCCACCTTTGATATGAGATGGACCTCATGCGCCAACGCATAGTGCCTGAGCTTTGTTATCGCCAGGATCAACGCCAGGCAGTGTTTTTCAATGGGGGAGTAATTGTTTTCTGCCCCCAGGTGAACTCGACTCAAATAGTAGAGGGCTCTCTCCTTCCCTTGGTCATTTTCTTGTGCCTATAATGCGCCTAGAGAACTCTCAAGTGCGGTTGTATACACAATGAGAGGCTTTCCCTTGACCGGAGCGGTTAGTACCGGCGGGTTCTGCAGGTATTGCTTAATTTCGTCGAGTGCGCTTTGAAATTTGCGATCCCAGACGAACGGGGTTCCCTTCTTCATCAGGTGACTGTAGGGACGACATTTGCCGGAGAGGTTAGCTATGAACCGTCGGATGTACGCGAGCTTTCCTTGGAGAGACCGCAGTTGTTTGAGAGTTCTTGGCGGAGGCATTTCCATGATTGCCTTGATCTTCGACGGGTCTATTTCGATGCCTCGATGTCGTACGATGAATCCTAGGAATTTGCTTGAGAAGACTCCGAACGCGCATTTGAGAGGGTTCATCTTCAAATTGTACTTCCGAAGGCCCTGAAACACGATCTTCAGATGCTCTAAATGCTCCTCGTATGATTTGCTTTTAACTACGAGGTCGTCAATATAGCATTCGACGATTTCATGTATGAGTTCATCGAAAATCTTCGTCATGGCCCTTTGATAGGTACAGCCGGCGTTCTTCAGACCGAAAGGCATCACTTTGTAGCAGAATATGCCCAGAGGAGTCCAGAAAGCAGTATGCTTCTGGTCCTCGGGATGCATCTTTATCTGATTGTATCCTGATGAGCCGTCCATGAAGGAGAAAACTTCGTGAGTGGGCGTATTATCTATCATCAGCTCAGTGACCGGTACTGGAAATTCGTCCTTTGGGCAAGCTTTGTTGAGATCCCGAAAGTCCACACATATGTGCATCGTCCCATTTTTCTTCATCATAGGACGATGTTGGCAATCCAGTCAGGGTATTGACTTCTTGGATGAAGCCGGAGTCGATTAGCTTCTTGACCACGGCGTTGATGCTCATTTCAAGCTCGAGCCGCATTCTTCTCGGTTCTTGTTTGATTGGTTTGACGTACAGAGAAATCGCCAATTTGTGGACGGCAATTTCTGGATCTATCCCCGGCATCTCGGAGTAGTTTCATGCGAAGTAGTCTTTATACTGCATGAGCACATCTCTGAGAGTAGCCACCTTTTCTTCAGACAACAACTCACTGAAGAATGTCGGCCGCGGGTCGTTTGCCGTCCCTAAGTCGATCTTTCTGAGGTTATCTGCAGTAGTATGTATCCCATCTTCCAGCTCTTTTGGCGCCGGTGGACACTCTGAGATCACTTCATCATCATCGTTTTCGAAGCACCAGGGGAGGTCAGCCATATCCTCATGTACTCCTTCTCCTGACAGCGTTATCTCATGACAGGTATGGGATCGCTTCCAAGACCGATATTGATCCGGCTCTACTCTCATGGCTTTCGGTTCATGCTTCTGTGGCGGGGTTACCCTCCAACTGTTGGATAAAGCGAACTTTCCTTGCTAATACTGGTCTTCTGCCTAGTCTTTGAATGTAAAGCAGTCTTTGAGAGGATGCCCTATCGCTTGGTGATAAGAGCAATAGTTCGGATGATGAACCTCACCTGCTTGCTCGGGGTGTTTGGATTCCGGGAGTGTCATCATCTGATGTTTTATGACAAGATCGAATATCTTCCTTGTCTTGTCTTAGGGAAAAGAATATGCTCAACCTATCTTCTTTATAAGAAACGGATCTAGGGTGCCCAATTCTCGATCGCGTGGCTTCTTGGACCCGCTTTGCCGCTTTCGAACATTTTTTCCATTCTTCAGTTTATTTTTGCTTCCGCGTCGAGTCTTCAGTATGACGGGCTGGCGACGAAGGGTATCGTCATTTTTCGTAGCCTACTGAAGGAGGCGCTGCGTTCTGGCTTTTTCATAAATGGCCATTTCGCTGCTATGGTCATCCTGGACCTTTTGACCCACTCCCTTATTAGCTTATCCATCTGTTCTTCGAACGACGGATTTGGCACTTTCATGGTGTGACCTCATTTTGGTTCAGGGTTAGCGTCTTCTAATAGAGAATCTCCTTCTTCATCGAAATCATGTATAACGTAGCAGCCACGGAGTCGCTCCCGTTTCTTGGATTGAACATATCCGAGCCCGATCGTTTCCATTCTCCCGGTGGGCAATTTTCGTTGAGTTTCGGGGACATTCCAGATCATATTGTAGAATTGAGCTTGTCACGTGGTCTGCTTAAGGGGTACGCCTTAGCGTCTCAACATCCTTTTTAATCCTTCTGTGTAGTATCTGGGCAGACGAATGGGCTGGAGCCTGTCGAGCATAGAATCGACGCCATGCCAAATCTCTTTCTCCACCTTGGTTTTCGTGGATCGATAAAAGAGGATCGCCTTTTCATCTCTTCGCCTAGGGAGGACGTAGAATGTCTGCAGTTCCTGCATACCATAGGTATCAAGTGCGTCGAGCTTTTTGTAATGCTCTTGCGGAACTATGGCGATTTGCAAACTCCGATCATCGCCAGCAAAGGCTTGTATTGATGGCCAAACAGAAAATACGGCATTGACCTCATCTTCCGAGTCGCTGCCGAAGACCAGAATAGAGGTGGACAGTCCCGGCTTGTTGCATTGGGGCAACCCTGAATAAACTATTTCTTCTTCCTCCTCGGTAACACTCCCGAAGATCGGAATAGTAGTAATAGCTCTGTTCTTCGGTTTGTGGCATCTTTCCATGTCTTCGAAATCTGGTAAGAAGTATTTTGCATCTTCGTACTTTCGGACTTCATTCACGGAGAATGGGTTCAACTCCCCTGTTACGGTATACTCGAGACCATCCTTGAAATACTTCATACACTGATACTGTGTAGAAGGGATGATGTTGTACTCGGGTAACCAAGGCCTGCCGAGCAAAGCATTGTAACATGTCTTGGCGTCAATGACGTGAAATTTAATGTTCGTGACGAGTAGCCCACAGCGTAACGTCAGTATCACAGACCCGAGCGTCCGTGATGACTGGGAGTCAAACCCGGAGATAGTGATTTTATCACGAGCGAGATGCTGAATGCTCATGCAGATTTCTTTCAACACTCTTACATTGAGGAGATTGACGGAGTACCCATTGTCTACCAGGATTTTTCCTATCTTGATATCATGACAGTATCCGGAGACATAAAGGGGACGGTTATGCTCGCACGTCCCGAGGAGGAGGTCTTCATTGCCGAAGGTGATATCGGCCGTGTGTACTTCTTCCAGCTCATCCTTCATCTTTTCTTCGGCTAGGAAAGCTTGAAATTGGTCAGGCTCTTGTAATGCCTTGATCAAAGAATCTCTCGCCTCCTTAGATAGCAGCAGAGTATCAAGAATGCTTAGCTGTGAGGGGATCTTCCTCAGGTGTGCTAGAATGTTGTAATCCACCTTGTTTTTCTTGGGCGGGTCCTTGGCTGCCAGCTCTTCGACGACTTGATCATCGAGGGCGATATACTTAGGGACCTTTTCTTTCCCCTTATCCTTTTTGTTCGATCCCTTGTTTGCGGGTCCGAGATTCTTTTCAGGTAGCGTGCGGTTGCGCAGCTGAATGTTCTCGCGGCTCCTCGGTTCTTCCTCTTTTCCTGGGGTGGATTCTTTGAAGAGAGGGACGAGAGTCATTTCTTCTTCAGAATCTCTCCCGAAGGTGGGAACTTGCGATCCCTTATTATCAACCAAGTGACAGTTGCCGGCAGCTCTTCCTCGTTCGTCTGTCTCATTTTTCCGCTGTCGACGAGCTTCACGCTTCATTCTCTTGAAGTGTTGCCTGTGAGCGACATGCCCTTACCACTAATTTTTAAAGGCGCCGCACTCTTCGGTGGGGTGTGCAATCCTTCGATGATATAAACAGTAATTAGGATGCACATCCTCTTCATTAAGGTGTATCTCATCAGAAGTGTTTCCTTCGGAGGGTGGCAGCTTCATTCCCATCGATATGGCTTTAGCGAACCTTTTCCTTGTCTTGAACCTGCTTTTGCTGGTGGCCGAAGTGCTCCTATCTGGTTAGGGTGCTTCAATCTTTCCATTCAGTCGCCGGCGTTTGGCTTTTTCAAATATGACCGTTTCGCGCTCTCGATCAGCCTTGCTTTTCAAAAGAGCTTCGTTCAGGAATGCATCAATCATCTCGTCTGACGTTCCCAGAAGCTCCGATTCGGGATCTGCCCCCAGTTTCTCTGCGTCCGGAGCTTCTTCACTGTTTATTAATGAGTGAGAAATCACGTGGCAGCTTTCCACATAATTCTCAGGTTCATCTGATGTGTCTTCTCCCTCATCTTCATCGCCGTCCCCATCTTCAAGGATGTGGTTGAAAAACTCTTGAAGCGTGACCGGGGTTTGCGCCTTCTAGTTGTATTCTTGTAACGCGTCAATATGTTTCTGCAGGTCCGTGTGCTTGTCACCAAGCTTCACGGGCTTTCTGGTCTTCTTCTTCGAAGACTTTGACGGCTGGGTATGGGCGTTTTGACCATCCCCACCATTTTTTGGCGTCGGGCACGGCTTCACCATTCCCTTGATGACTTCGGGTTCTAGCGGAATTTTCCATTTGATCGCCGAGCATGTTTGGAAATCCTTCAGCATTCTTTTCGTTTCAGCTGAAAGAACGACCTCCCATGGAGTTTCTTCTACAAAAGAGCATGATGCCCCCGGTATGTCTGCCTTTCTGAGAGCGTGCGGCTGGGGCGGGTTTACTTTCCAATTCTCGGACAGTGTGAATTTGCCCTATTGGTATTGGTTCTCAATCCACCCTTTGAAGATAAAGCAATCTTCGATTGGATGGCCTATCGCTTGGTGATAGGGGCAATAATTGGGATTATTAGCCTCACCGGGTTGCAATTGGTGTTTTGGATCTGGCAAGTTGATGAGCCTGTTGCGTACCGCCAGCTCGAACAATCTCCTCGTTTTATCCCGGGGAAACGAATAAGGGCGCTTCCTCATTGAAGATTCGCCGTCTTTCATCTTGGCGATCAGTTGGCTTTAGACCACTGGGCTGCGAGCATTGGCGATGAAGGTCGCTTTCCCCTTCCCTTCCTCATTTCGAGATTCCAACTTTGAAGAGGATGGTCTATGACCCATCTGATCCATTTGGGCCAGTTTGTCAATCAAGGCCTGAAAAGTAGTTGGCTTGAAGAACATCATGAATTGTGAAATGGTCGCCTGAGGGTCAAGGGTCCCTACAAACATGCCTACTACAGGCACTTCTTCGATGCGCTGCTCGCACTTCGACCATAGATTCCGCCACCGTATCGCGTACTGCACCCAGGTTTCGCCTGGCTTTACTCTGGCGTTAATTAGCGCGGTGATCGGGGTGCGCTCGCTAGCGCTGGCGAACCTCTGTGTAAATAGTAATTCCATCTCCGTAAAAGTTTTGACGGAGTCATTAGGAAGCTCTGACTATCATTCGAACGCCGTCTCCGCCAAGCTGCCGACGAACTGGCGAAGCGGTAACTTTTCACCCCCTCCAGTGTTGCCACAGAGAGCCCTGAACTGAGCAACATGTAGATGGGGATTGCCTGTCCCCTTGTACACATGGAATTTAGGAATTGTGTATCCTGGCGGGTAGTTTATTTGGTCGTACCAACCCAGATAGGGTCGTCCAGTCTTAACAATCTTCCCGGCCGCTTCTCTCGCCTGATGAGCTCGTATCTGTTGTGCCATATAGTCATCCAGGGCGGCTTTAGAAATGGTCTCTTCCTTGGCTGCTGAACAAGCCGAAAGAGGGTTTGACATCTCCGCTCGGTCATCTTCGAGGATAATCGGAGGATCTTCAGCTGGAGGATCCGGCTGTAACATCATCCCGACCATGTCTTGGAATAAGAACGCCATTCGTTTTATGTTGGCAGCTTGTTCCGCTGTCTCTTTGTCCTTCTTTTCGAGGATTCTGCGGAGGAACTCAGCATCAGTTTCTTATTCTTGACGTTGCTCCGACGATACTTCCGGTCTTTCTTTTGGCCCCGTGAGTGCGGCCATAGCTGTTAGCATCTCTTGGAGATTTTGTTGCTGCTGCTCCTGAGCCTTAGTCACTGATCGCGTAAGCGGTCGATGACCTGTGGGGATACGACTATCCTCTTTCTCGGATGCCATATAGACGGTATGCACCACCATGCCCCCAGACTTAGGGCGTTTAGGCTTAGTGCCCTTGACATTTGTCGCAGACACGGAAATTTTCTTTGGCCTTCTCCTCTTGTAGGCGGTTAAAGTTGAGCGAGCCGTTGCAGCGGGTACCCAAACAGATGACACCTTCTATGGCTTGACAGGATAGTCCTCTTCTCGCCGCGCTTTCATCTTTTCCTGTCGGCGGGGGTAGTCTTGATAAATCACCGAGTCTTGGACTTGACGCCAGACTCTGTAAATTTTAGAGGACAGCCGCTGAGGAGGCTGCTCTAGTTTCACCTTTGTAACGTTCTCCATAGATAGAGGAGATCTTTTCAGCACAGCAGTCGAAGAGTTCTTGCGGACCCTCCTGAGTGGTTCAAAGCTGTTCCCAGTTGGAACAGCAGCATCGACTTCCACAGTTGGAGCTGGAGGAGTCAGTCCAGAGGGTGAACTGCCCCCAGCCTTCCTTACTCGGCGCCAGTGACGACGTCGAGCATGTCGTGTAGCCGGGATCACATCTATCGTCGGAGTAGCTTCGTCATGCCCCCTGCTTTGAGGAGAGGCTGTTATTGGCGCCGGCCTGTCAAAAACTGACATCCGCTTGTAATGTTACTAGGCACTGTCACAAGGCTCTATAAGGCATCAACCATGCTGAATTTAAAATTTTCAAGTGTCGAACAACCTAAAGCGAGGATCTTTGCTAGATAATTAGGGTTAACTATGCATGCAAACAATTTTACATGTAAGAGAGAGGGATTACAACCTTTGTAGTTAGTTCGTTCGCTTCATAAGCTCCGAGTAGTAGTCCCTTTGCCGCGATCCATGATCTCCCGGACTCAAGAGAGGTTCCACAAGTCGAATGATCCATTCTTGGTTGAAGCCTTCCTTTTCGAAGACGATCTACCTTGAAGAATCTCAAACTCAAGCTCTCACTTCTCTAATCAAGTATTAGTGAAGTGAACACCCTAATCCAAGTGGCTAGAATAGATGAGGATGATGAAGTAGGAATTTTACACTCTTTTGTTTTCAATTTCTCACTTTAAATCATCAAATTACAAAAAGCTAGAAAGATTTTTCAAGGAGGAAGAAGAAGAAGAAAGCTTTTGTGATGAATAATGAATTATGTTTTTTTTGTGTTAATAATGACAACCATGAGTTAATAATATCAAGGATTTTACTCATGTAGAGAATGAACTAGAGTTAAGGGTTTGGGTTGGGTTAAATAATATCTACACAAAATATCAATACATAAATATCTAAGCTTAAAACAAAATAAAGCTTCTAGAAGCTTCATGAAAAAGCTAACCCAAATGCTAACCAAAATCAAACCCTAACTTGTTTAATCTCCACAAATCATGTTGTATTTGTAACCCTAACTTGTTACAATATTATATATCACATATATAATACATTTTTGTAACAAAAGAAAATAATACAATTAACATATATCGCATATATATCAATGTATTACCCGGTGAGAAAATGAATCAATAAAGCGAGCTTATATTAGTTAACGTAATGTAATATATCACATATATAATCATACATTAAATTATCGAATCAACTCTTGATCCGACAATCCGGCTATATTGCATATAACCGACTAATATAACATGTACCAATTCATCGAATCAACACTTGATCCGATGACCCGGCCATATCAAACATACCCGGCCGATATCTCATATCGCGAGAATAGAATACGATATCTCATATCGTATTATTCTCGGTCCCGCACATATCGCATATGTGCCCCTACTTCGTTTTGCCTGAGCAAGGAAACCTCTGTGTAGGACTCTAAAGAATCGTCAATACGCCGGCAGTAGGTGATGATCATATCAAACACCCACAAGCTGCAAGCGGTCAGCTAAACGTAACAGCCACCCAGGTATTGAGCGATCAGAAGATCAACAAGCAAGCCTGTACATTCTCCTGTAAATCCAATCAGTAAACACTACCGTACAGTCTGATCTCTTTGTCTGATATGTTGCATATCTAGTCTAGGGGTGGTAAACGTCAGACCCCAGTAACCGATAAGTCGTGTCGATGTAAGGCTCATAACGGGTCGAGAAACTACTGATAACAGTTACCAGTAAATCTCCATATCAGCCCTGGCCAGGGACTTCCAGTTATAGCTAATCGAACACAGCACAACATCAACTCCCTATACCGGGAGAGAAGAAACCCCTCCTATCGCTCATTGCCTCCATGTGATTCGGGACTGTACCCAAAATCCACCATTTTGCATGCCCTCTTGGACGTGGTAAGGTGGAAATCAAAACACAGTGGGAATCACATGAGACTCTATGACGATCTCGGGTCTACAGACTAACCTGTACCAGTGTCACCGGAGAACTGCTATCTGACGATAGGTATTATACCATCCAGGAGTTATCGACGAGTCCGTTCAGTATACCCAGTCTCCACTGAGCACCCGTACACCATCTTTGATGTCCAACACCAATGGACATGGGATCATCCATTGCCCATCATATGGGTCAAGATACGTGTACGCTAGTCTACTCTGGAGCATCGATGCCCTGTCTCGATACACCCTCGACTAGGAACAGTTATAGGATGTACTTGTTGACTACCGTGGCCCCACTAGTATGATCTCATCATAGTCCTAGTAGTCGAGTACAGATCCTAAGGGCTTTATCAACACGTGATCACAAAACAGTATTCGTTAACATGTTAAGATAAAGTGAAACCAGATAGCATACTATCATGTCGAGCAAGAAAGTCCTCTCTATATATATCTAAGCATCCATTATAATATACATCACATGTACAACAATGGCCTCTAGGGCATACATATAACTAACACCGCTGGGAGGGGATAGTCAGTCTTGTGAAGGCCGACCCATTAGCAGGAGAAGCCACCTTGACGATTTCAGGAGCAGGAATGGCTATCCGCTTCGAGGTAACTCCTTCAGGAATTGCGGGCTTCTTCATGGGCCCATCTGAGCACCGACCCAGTCTGTTGAAAACTGAGGTAGTGGACTTGGGCGACCCGTTGAGAGGGGCCACAGTAGTTGCAAGCCGATCAAAGATCGACTTGTTGGGAGCTTCTTGAGATGGTACAGGAGCGCTGAAGCTCGTTAGCAGGAGCATGGTCCCGAAGAACAATCCAGTGGTGTCCTGAGTCACCTGTTCCACCGGCATAGCGAAGATAGAGGCCGTTTGGGGCCCGTAAGTCACTCCTCCGGACGTGACGGAGCGAGAGCTGCAGTTGCAGTTAGTGCAGTTTCAAGCCATTGATCTTCTGTTTTCTGCACGGAGCAAGACACCAAATCTTAGTACCTCGAATCTAGGGGCAACCATGTCAAACCGCGATTCATTCGCGAAACACGACACACGAAGTATGGAGTGGAAAGAGGAAAAGGTCCCACCGGGAGTGCCGGAATCTGTTCTCCTCCGAAAGACGCAACCGGGACGTTGGGACGTCCGGCCTGAATTTCGAGGGCAGATGTTATTTGGTTTTATCCGTCCACCTCTCCAAAGATGCCAAGTTGATTTATGGCACCATATATCGAAGGTTTAAACGGATGCGTTCGATGTAGCAGACTTCGTCAGATTCCCCCTCATTTGAGGGGTTTTTGATTGTGGGGACGCTCTTCCCTGCAGGCGCAAGCCCCTGCAGTTAATTATGCTACCGCATCACGGTAACCACTTTCTCCTTCTCCAGATGGTCACTTCGTATCGTGTGTGTTTGTTTTGTTTTTGGTTGCCCGTGGATCGTATACGGAGACTAATTTATGATGACGCCCGTAGGGTGTGGATTAGTCCAAATCCGTATTTTCTTAGATTTGGGTTTGGGGTTGGGTTTAAGGATGCGTTAGTTGTAAGTGCACGGCGGCGCCCCGGCCGTCAATCCGACGCCGGAATGCGGAAACGAAACTTTTACAAAACTTGTAAACCGGCACCACCGCGCACTTTAAACCCGGATCGGGCCATTAACCTAATGGTAGCAAACTAGAGAAAGGGAAGGAAGCTATACCGAGCGATCCGTGTCCTTCGGTCTTCGGCCTCCACTCCGATCTCTTCGCGGAATCTCCGGTCTTCATCTCCCCGTCGGAACTAGCACCACATCGCCGGGTTCTTTTACGGGATCCTACCTCTAGACTGAGGCAACTCGGGCACGAAGTTGGCGAGTCGACGTGTCCAAGAATGCAGTAGGCTAAGTGTAGAATCACTTGTCTCATAGGGGTTGTGAAGTTGCTATAATAGAGTGGAGGTGAAGAATAAACTTTGGAGATGAATAATGTGTTTTGTTGCAAGCCAAGAAAATGAGATGAAGAAAAATTCCCCACCAAAATCAATCCCCTTCCACCTCAAGAAGTGGCCGGCCCCTTATGAAAAATGAGGAGGGAAAAATTAAAGGAATAAAGCAAGAGGAGAAATTGCATGATAACCATAAGAATATGTCACACCAAAGTCTTGTTTAAATCCAATCAACTCTCATCTCATTTAATGCAAGCTATGATCACTAGAAAAAGTAAAGATGCTTAAACCATCATAAAATCCAAATGCCACATACAACCCTTCACATTTGCTAATTTGCACACTTGCAAATTAGCCCCTCCCACAGAAAAATCCGGCCGTGAAGGAACAAAGGAAAACTGGCCGAAACGGAATGCAAACTGACAACTTCAAAAAACTGATCCCGTAATAAATTACAGGAAAACCCCGCGACTGTATATAGATACCCGCATTTGTATTGCGACCGAATACAAATGCAATGAGACAAAATCTACACTGTACAATACTAGGATCCGGCTTAAGCAAAAGCCCGCTAGTATTATCCGTCCGATCATGATCCGTGCAATACCGCACGTATCTGATCGAACCCTGCCATATCTCCATACGGCCTCTACAGCGTTTCGCCTGAAACTTGAGAAACTGTCTGTGGGGGACTCTAAAGACTCGTCAACACCTTGGTTGTGGATTTAACCACTAGCACGTCAGAGGTATTAGCCATACGTAACGGGCTACCGGGTATTGACCAAAAGGGACGTCGATGAGCGAACTCATCCTGACACCCTACTGAGCCTGTTAGTGACAATATCTGTACAGTCCGGTCCGTTCGTCTATGAGCATCGCATGGCGGGCCTAGGGGGTTGGTAAAAGTTAGACCCCCAAAAGCGGTACAAGTCGTGTCGGAGTGTAGCCCAGAACACCCAGAGATATTACTGGAATACCTACCAGTAAATCTCCTGCCTTGGCCAAGGACTTCGTGTAATGGCTCTCCTAGACACAGCGCGACCTCACCCCCAATACCGGGAGAGACGAACCCCTAAAGATCCGCTCACTGCCTCCATGTGGCTCGTGACTGTACCCAACTAAAACCTGTTTGCACGACTCCTTTGAGCGTGGTAAGGTAGTAATCAAAGTATAGTGGGAACTCACACGAGACAAATGACGATCTCAGGTCGATGAACTAACCTGTACACATGTCACCTGGGAACTGCTATCTGACATCTAGTATAAGACCAACTAGCATGTTCCCGGCGAGTCATGTCCGGTGTACTCATAACCCAATGAGCACCTGTATACATCTTAGGTGAACCAACTGACACCAGTGGCTTGTGAGACCGGCCACCGCCCCTCGTCGGGGTCTCGACTGTATACACTAGTTTACTCTGGAGTATCGATGCCCTGTCTCAAAAACTCCCACGACTAGGGACCATTTAAGGATGTGCTTATAGACCCCAGCTCCCATGTATATGATCGCCCTCTTACTGCTGGCAGTCAAGCAAGAATCCTAAGGGCTCTATCAACGTGCAATAGTGACTTGTAAGGTCACCTAAAGCAGTACACGATGATAAAGATAAACCAAATAGCATACTATCATCTTGAGTAAGACTGTCCTACCGGCATAGGTCCTCCCTCAATCATTGCAATCACGTGCCTGTGATCCAATAATTGACTCTGAGGCCACTATATCCAACAATCTCCCACTTGCACTCAAGGCTAATTATTGCGATGTCGCATACTCACAGCCCGTGTGATACCGAACACCCAACTCCTCTACAAATCAGTCTCACAAAACCTGTTTGCAAAACTAATGCGTTCGAGGAATAGCCTCAGTGAGTGGATCCGCTCAGATGTTTCTTTCTATGTCTCTCTTTATCTCAAGTTCGCGGAGAAAACTATCTCCCGAAATGAGCAATACCTGTCTTAGAATATGTCTGGATATCTGATGGGACCTAGCTCATAAATGAACTCCAAATCCAAACTTCTTAGACTGTATCGTCAACTGAACTTAATCAGTATCCTGCGTCATGCCTCTCTCAGTATCCGTTTGGACCTCCTGTCCAAACTACCGCCCCCCGTTAGAGGGAAAACTATAACTCTGACAGCCACTCTGTCATCCAGGTCATCTTGGAAGCCTGGAATGATAACCGTCTCCTAAAGGAGGCTGCAGTTATCATATCCCTAGAACATTCACTTATGTTCTAAAACTGCTTCTGAATATTTCTCCAGGATTGGATCAATATCAACTTATTGCACCTACTCCAAAAACAACATTTGGTGTGATACTTGACATCTCATGATTGACTCAATTGCATAAGCAAGTGATCTGCCAATCATGCATATCCCTCTCCCCTTTAGTCTGTAAGACTCCTTTAGAGAGGGTGACTCCATCACCTGCAGGTACACTACCGTGCCAGGAGTCGTCCATTCTAAATACTCTTAGAATGCTGTCTAAGTACCCAGATTGTGAAACTACCCAAATTTAGATCTAAAACCATAGATCTAGTAACCAGAATGTCTTGATATTATATCCAAGTCCCATGTGGAGAAACCACTATGTGACAACCAAAGTATAACCGATCGTAGTATAGGAATATCACTTCCTACTCTGTGTATGTCATCCAAATACCAGGACATCACACCCTACTACCTACTTAACAGATCCATCCCTTATTCTGGTGAAGTCAAACCTGTGACTGTCACATCAGAAATAGATGATCTATCTCCGCTATATCTGCTTTGGTCTATAAATAGACATAAGCTACTTGTCCACTATGCTTCCGCTGCTCCCACTGACTACGACAACCGTCTGGAAGAGTCATATAGACGTACACTTCTAAAGCAAGTTTAGAACGACGCTATACTCATCCTCCTGCCGGGTCTCACAGTCTGGAACAACAGCAATGTCAAGTCTGGGTAAACAAGAACCTCCCTGTTACTGTCCTTGAGGCTACCGGAGTACCTCTTGGGTGCCTGAGGTTACCCACCATATCTGCGGAGTGGCCATTGGAATGTCAAGCCAGATTGAATCTTTAGGTTCTTATCAAATCTTCAGTAATCGTTTGCGGTTCTGGAATCACTTCCAGTTCTACCATACTCCCACTTCTGTTTTCTGAAAAAATCCATTTTTATTAAAACTGTGGCGAGTCAAGAACAATATCACTATTGATCTTCCTGATGGTAGAGAGTCAACCCTCGTCATAGCCTGGGTCAACCCATAAACAACCATTACAGAAACGTGCCTTGAGTTATCCAGAGTCTGGTTTTAAGCATAAGCTGGACAACTCCCCGTACTTTAACAATGTCAAGATATGAACTGTTCTATATCCAATATAGAAACAGAGGCACTGATTTAATTGAACCAGATTCAAATCATGCAGCTGTCTCCAGTGCATGTCAACTAAATGGAAGGAGGCCAATCAGCGTTACTCAACTTAGGAATGCTTCCAATTATGAGTAACATGAAAGAGAAGCAAGTTCTCTTAATCATTACTATCAACTGAATACCACACACAAGTATCTACATCTTCGATCACCTTTGAAGAATCCCGATACTTGCAATACCTGGTTCTCTACTTTACTCTTATACCTATAACTTCTCAAAACTTGGACCATGTATTTCTACGAAATACTTGTCTAAAAACTAGAGAAGTCATAAGTAAACCGAATATAGTACGGGGACCAACCCCTCTGTCCTAATGGACACTGGACAATATACAATACTCTGTATAGGTCCCCTGAGTCTAGTGACTCATTCACTGTGTGTCGTAGGTTTTAAACTGTACTTTTGTTTAAGAAGAATTACACCGCTGTTCAATGCTCCTTACCTAACCATCCACTGATATAGGTAAATATCATAGACATAATTTCAAAAAGGTATATCTCACTCTATAAAAATAGACATACAGATATATCAATTTGAAATTGGTGCATAACAACGGATATTCAAAACCAAATATTTGCCGTCCGGCAAACAACCCAGGTGACTTCCTCAAATATCACCAATTACAACGAATCCCGATATAATGAGGATGATCACCTAATTCCCAATAACTTACTCCCACTCATCATCTGTAAAACCATACAGATGTGAGAATCAAACCTGGTAAATACATACCCTGGAGCAAGTGTCTAATTGGGAAATCAGTTTTCTTTTAACAATACACAGTGAAACTGAAACATTGAAATATTTCAATGGGTTATTCCGGTATTCCTAGTAATGCCTCTTCTATTATCCAGATTCACAACTGTAACCGTATAATTCTTTGCCATCTCTCCAAATCTCTTTATATGTCTTTAGTCATTACCTTCTGTACACCCTCTTAGGCTAAATGGTTTTCTTCCTTCCCTACCGTTCGGCACCAGCCTATGGTTTGGAAGAAGACTATCCAATAAGCATAATGGGTGTACTGTCCTAATCCTAGGAACACTCGCAATGCGAGAGAAGGTGAAGATAAAAGACAACCGAATAAACCTTATTGCTATTTTTCCTGAACCAGAATCCATCTCCGAACTGGAACAAATTCCTTTCGAGTTCGTATATAACCATACGATGGAGTATCCAGTAAACTGTGTATCCTCGTAGTGATACGGAGTGTCCTGGAGAAATACAAAGGTGATTTAGGATTGGCGAAGAAATACTTGGTTTGGTCATGAATAGCAGTCGCAATTTATTTTGCCCTCTTACTAATCCCTTGTTATGTCTTTACTTAATACCTTCTGTACACCATCGTTATGCTAATTGGTTTTCTTCATTCCCCACCGTTCGGCACCAGCCTAAGGTTTGGAAGAAGACTATCCAATTTACGTAATAGGTGTACTATCTCCTAAACCAAGGAGTACTCGCAACCTGAGAGAAGGTAAAAGGAAAAGGCAACTGAATAGTCCTATTCGTTTTCTCCAGAACCGGAAACCATCTTCGAATAAATTCCTTCAAGTTCTTATATAACAATACGATGGTTTTATCCAATGAAAGTGGACGTTCCTAGTAATACGGGGTGTCCTGGAGAAAAGGGTAAAAGTAGGAGTGGCAATGAGGTTTGCAACTCTGACAATCTAAAAGCCAGTGTTTATGAAGGTTCGGTTAATTTTGGTCACTGAGTCATAGTCAAGGGTCGGGTCATGGTCGCTGCCAAAAAGAGAGAGAAAAGAAACACTCAGCGTGCACTCTAACCTAGATCAGAATGGTTATCACTTTATCTAATCAGGAAACCTCCCACTGTAATCTCAAATTCTCCTCCAAACCTGAAACAAGAATTAGTCGGGATCACCCGAGGAGTAAACTAACTCATCAGTGGGAATCGGGATCTAATTATCATCGCATGATAATGTGACGGAATCCGCTCACGTTATCACATTCCAGAAGGTATGCGCATATCTGGCAAGTTTCAGTTTCTTTAGAAACTCCCGATGTGACTTTTGCCCCATGCTCTTATGACCTTGACGAAGGTCAACAAATCATAAGTCACATGTCAAGTTCTACCCGTCATTGCCCAGGTTAATTTGAACCCACCCGTACAAGCCTTTGACGAAGGTCAACAAGGCTATACGACTGTCCCAAACCAACGCATCTATCTATGCAGCAGAAAGGTAACAAGCAGCTACCATACACTATGCCTTGACGAAGGTCAACAAACACAGCTTGAATACTATTGACTATCCATATGAAACGATGGAGGGCTACGAATGGTTTCTGGCGAAAACCTTTAACGTAATGAACTTGATATCGTTGAAGGAACTGGATAGCTTTTATAAAAATATAGTGACGAAAACTTTTGCTAAAGAGGTCACTCCCGGTGAAGGGATCTCGGCTCTTTCCCCGTAGAATGAGGTGCAGGATATTCCAACTGAATACCACGATGCAAAGCAAAAGTAATCGACTATAGTGAAGTTATTGCCGTGACGCAAACTTCTGTCCAAGGGGTCACTCCCGGTGAAGGGATCTCGGCCCTTGCCTCGTCGACTGAGGTGCTGGATATTCATAACCGAATACCACTGTGCAAAACAAAAGAGAACGCCCTTGCAATAACAGCTTTTTGAAAAGTGTTCAAACAACATCATAATAGGTTTGTTTAGTTTGCATTGATCCGAATCAACGCAGTCCCATCAATTAATCACACCACAAAAGAACGAAAATAATGATGTACGTATATGCCATCCGCATTCGCCACTGGGTCCCGTCATCACCCGTTAGGTTACTTAACTAACGACAGAGCGGGGACTGGACTAGCGCGGATGCAAAACATATACAACATCTACTAGTATATATATCAATATATAATATTCTCTCAAGGCGTGATAAAATGCAACATCACAGAAATGTAATAAGCATCACAGAACAATACAGATATCTGGGATCCCCGGGTTTCATAGAGCCGCTACTGAAACCCGACGTTCCCCTGGTCGTGTGGATAGCCTGTGCAATGAAATCCTAGACCCCTACGGGCGCGGCAAGTTACCTGCCAAAACCTGAAGCGAGGCAGCCCCCTTCAGCAATGTGAATGGACCACCCAGCACTTCACGGAATCCGGTAACTTGGGCACCCCTCCTTGGGTCAACCTATACCCCTACGAGTGTGGCGAATAGCCCGCCAATTCTAGAGTAAATCCCCCTCCGTCTCAACGCCATGAGATGCGTGCCCGTTGCCCTCTAGAACCCGGCTATCCGTGCACACCACCGCAGGGTAATCCTAGTACAGAAAGTAAAATATACAACGGGTACATCGACCTCAGCCCGGTCGTGCCCCAAAAGAATAATATACAAATAGGCAGTGACGGCAATCCACATGTCGGACGCTCGCCCCGCAATATCAAATGTACATAAATAACCAAACTGTACTACCATTGCATCCAGGCTATCCACCACGACAAATCCGCAACATCACAGCACAACACAGAAGATCAACGTGAATGTCACGTTCGCAAATCCTTCTAAAAGGGTTATAGTAGTTAGACAGGATTTACCGATCAAATGACATTCACGATCGCAGATATAATGTAAATACTGTGAACTAACATGTTTAAAATTTTCGATCGACTAAATTTACCGAAGTGGGCCCCAAGCACAACTGTAGCACTCAAAAAAAATCTGGGCCCAAACAGTATATACCAAAAACCCTATTTCCAAGTCAGAAGCCCACTGTAAAAATTTGGTGGTGTGAAGAGTTAAAGTAGCAGCGGAACCGCGGCCAATGCATTGGTTTGGCCGCGGTTCCATGGTGGAAAAGTGACGTCACTCGACCAAATTTTCACAGAATGCTTAAGAAACCCTGCTCGTATTTTTACAATGTACCAAATAATTTTTAGAGCACTGGAAAAATTCGACAGAAACTGTACTTTAGAAATCGGGTTTTCGGAAAATCCGTTCGATCGAACTTGTAAACACGTTAGAGCAAGCTAGACTAGGTTAATGGCGTGGCTCTGATACCAGTGTAAGTGCACGGCGGCGCCCCAGCCGTCAATCCGACGCTGGAATGTGGAAACAAAACTTTTACAAAACTTGTAAACCGGCACCACCGCGCACTTTAAACCCGGATCGGGCCATTAACCTAATTCTAGCAAACTAGAGAAAGGGAAGGAAGCTATACCGAGCGATCCGTGTCCTTCGGTCTTCGGCCTCCACTCCGATCTCCTCGCGGAATCTCCGGTCTTCATCTCCTCGTCGGAACGGGCACCACATCGCCGGGTTCTTTTACGGGCTCCCACCTCTGGACCGAGGCAACTCAGGCACGAAGTTGGCGAGTCGACATGTCCAAGAATGCAGTAGGCTAAGTGTAGAATCACTTGTCTCGTAGGGGTTGTGAAGTTGCCATAATAGAGTGGAGGTGAAGAATAAACTTTGGAGATGAATAATGTGTTTTGTTGCAAGCCAAGAAAATGAGATGAAGAAAAATTCCCCACCAAAATCAATCCCCTTCCACCTCAAGAAGTGGCCGGCCCCTTATGAAAAATGAGGAGGGAAAAATTAAAGGAATAAAGCAAGAGGAGAAATTTCATGATAACCATAAGAATATGTCACACCAAAGTCTTGTTTAAATCCAATCAACTCTCATCTCATTTAATGCAAGCTATGATCACTAGAAAAAGCAAAGATGCTTAAACCATCATAAAATCCAAATGCCACATACAACCCTCCACATTTGTTAATTTGCACACTTGCAAATTAGCCCCTCCCACAGAAAAATACGGCCGTGAAGGAACAAAGGAAAACTGGCCGAAACGGAATGCAAACTGGCAACTTCAAAAAACTGATCCCGTAATAAATTACAGGAAAACCCCGCGATTGTATATACATACCCGCATTTGTATTGCGATCGAATACAAATGCAATGAGGCAAAATCTACACTGTACAATACTATGATCCGGCTTAAACCAAAGCCCGCTAGTATTATCCGTCCGATCATGATCCGTGCAATACCGCACGTATCTGATCGAACCTTGCCATATCTCCATACGGCCTCTACAACGTTTCGCCCGAAACTTAAGAAACTGTCTGTGGGGGGCTCTAAAGACTCGTCAACACCTTGGTTGTGGATTTAACCGCTAGCACGTCAGAGGTATTTGCCATACGTAACGGGCTACCGGGTATTGACCAAAAGGGATGTCGATGAGCGAACTCATCCTGAAACCCTACTGAGCCTGTTAGTGACAATATCCGTACAGTCCGGTCCGTTCGTCTATGAGCATCGCATGGCGGGCCTAGGGGGTTGGTAAAAGTCAGACCCCCAAAAGCGGTACAAATCGTGTCGGAGTGTAGCCCAGAACACCCAGAGATATTACTGGAATACCTACCAGTAAATCTCCTGCCTTGGCCAAGGACTTCGTGTAATGGCTCTCCTAGACACAGCGCGATCTCACCCCCAATACCGGGAGAGACGAACCCCTGAAGATCCGCTCACTGCCTCCATGTGGCTCGGGACTGTACCCAACTAAAACCTGTTTGCACGAATCCTTTGAGCGTGGTAGGGTAGTAATCAAAGTATAGTGGGAACTCACACGAGACAAATGACGATCTCAGGTCGATGAACAAACCTGTACACGTGTCACCAGGGAACTGCTATCTGAATCTGGTATAAGACCAATTAGCATGTTCCCGGCGAGTCCTGTCCGGTGTACTCATAACCCAATGATCACCTGTATACATCTTAGGTGAACCAACTGACACCAGTGGCTTGTGAGACCGGCCACCGCCCCTCGTCGGGGTCTCGACTGTATACACTAGTCTACTCTGGAGTATCGATGCCTTGTCTCGAAAACTCCCACGACTAGGGACCATTTAAGGATGTGCTTATAGACCCCATCTCCCACGTATATGATCGCCCTCATACTGCTGGCAGTCAAGCAAGAATCCTAAGGGCTCTATCAACGTGCAATAGTGACTTGTAAGGTCACCTAAAGCAGTACACGATGATAAAGATAAACCAGATAGCATACTATCATCTTGAGTAAGACTGTCCTACCGGCATAGGTCCTCCCTCAATCATTGCAATCATGCGCCTGTGATCCAATAATTGACTCTGAGGGCACTATATCCAACAATAGTCTCATTTGAGACTTAGATCAACTTAAATGTTTATTAAGGATACGTTAGTCTAATTTTAGACTAAGATCTACTCAACGGGATAATTTAGATCCAACAAAAGAGCATTTGGGCTCTATCGTTTAGTTTAAGGACATTACGGTTCATAGTTTAGGGACGTTACGGTCCAAGGTTAAGGACATCATAGTCCATGGGCTTAAAGGACCCCACAGTCCGAGGTTAAGGACATCATAGTCTATGGGCTTAAGGACCCTACAGTCCGAGGTTAAGGACATCATAGTCCATGGGCTTAAGGAACCCACAGTCCGAGGTTAAGGACATCATAGTCCATCGGCTTAAGGACCCCACAGTCTATAAAGTGTTTAGTTGTCGGGACCCATCACCTCTCTGAAGACGTTGAAGGATTACAACGACATATATCAGAGGAGTAAGGAGATGTACCCTTGAACCAATTTTGGTTGGGAGATCTATAATTGGATTGATTTATGGATCGTTAATCTCATTTGAGATTAGGATCAATTTAAATGTTTGTTAAGGATACGTTAGTCTAATTTTAGACTAAGATCTACTTAACAGGATCATTTAGATCCAACAAAAGAGCATTTGGGCTCTATTGTTTAGTTTAGGGACATTGCGGTCCATTGTTCAGATGCAAACAAGGGTTTGGAAATGCATCTGATAGTTATTGGTCATTGGGACTCACCACCTCTCTGAAGACGTTGAAAAATTACAACGACATGTATCAGAGGTGTGAAGAGATATACCCTTGAACCAATGTGGGTTGGGAGATCGGTAGTCCAATTTGAGACTAAGATCAATTAATTAGATTATGAGCTCATGGGCTCAGTTAAATCTGAATTGAGGACTTATGGACAACTTGGGCTAAGTCTGATTAGGTTTAAAATGTTGGACATTTGTTTGGGCTGCTGAACATTTGTCTGAGCTCCGCCCCCCTTTACTTAGCAATGCTAAGCATGGGTCTGGATTCTGACAATATTTTTGTCTTTTATTGAGTGCTGAGCACTCGTTTGCTATATGAGATGATCAATTTTGGAAGACAAGGGTGTATTTGAGGTTCAGTCAAAGGGAAGTCTTGCCTCTGGAAGACTGGTTCAAATATAGTGTTAAACACTAGCACATATTTGGCGATCACGTGTTCCCACGTGATGCACTCAAAACAGTGTTAAACACTAAAAGTGAAGCGCTCACGTGGGGTCCCGTGAGGCACCTAAGGATTGGGCCAGGCTTCCTTTATTTTATTCTCAGAATATTCAAATAAGTGTTAAACACTTAATCTTCATGGCAATCGCGTGTGGGCACGTGACGGGTACCCATGCACTGGATATTGAAAGGATTTGCTATGGGTCACGTGGGGACACGTAAGGGCGCCCAAAATCTGTTCTGACTTAGCTTTGTTCTCTTTATTTTGAGGGATTGATCCAAGGGTCACGTGGGAGCACGTGATCATGTTGGGTACTTGATCTTTTCACGTTCATGAAAAGTCTAAGTCCCTTGTTTAAAAATTAAATTCTTTTATAGGGTTAAACCCTAATTTTATTGGAGGAATTAAATTCCTATGTATTTGGAAGAATTAAATTCTTTTATAGGGTTAAACCCTAATTTTGTTGGAGGAATTAAATTCCTATGTACTTTGTGGGAGAATATAATTCTCTGAACTTAGGTCTTCTCTTAGGTTTTAGATCTGTATGGTAGAATCTCCCCGATGAGAATTAAATTCTCAACTTATGTGGAGATCTGCTTCTGCAGACCTTCAACCAAAGAAAGAACTAAGTTTTTATTCAGAAAAGTTAAACTTTTAGTTTGAGAATTAAATTCTCTTTTTATTTTGTGGGAGCTTATAGGATGATCTCTTTCCCTCTCTTATCTATGGTTTCTTTCTTTTCTGAAGAGACCTTCTTTTTGTTAGTTATATGTATGCCCTAGAGGCCATTACTGTACATACGATGTATATTGTAGTGGATGCTTGGACATATATAGGGATGATTTTCTTGCTCGACATGATAGTATGCTATCTTGTTGCTCTTTATCTTAACATGTATGATGATTGTCTCTATGTTACATGTTGATAAAGCCCTTAGGATGAGTACTTGATTACCAGGATTATGATGCAGATCATACTAGTGGGGACAGAGTAGTCGCTATGAACATCCTTCAAATGTTCCTAGTCGTAGGTGTATCGAGACAGGGTATCGATATACCAGAGTAGACTAGCGTATATCTTTTCGTCCCATGTAGATAGGCGATGGATGATCCCATATCCATTGGTGTTTGAAATCATAGACAGTATACGGGTGCTCAGTGGAGACTGAGTACACTGAACGGACTCGCCGAGAACTCCCAGATGGTATTATACCTAACGTCAGATGGTCGTTTTCTGGTGACACTGGTACAGGTTAGTCTGTATACTTGAGATCGTCATAGAGTCTTGTATGATTCCCACTGTGCTTTGATTTCCACCTTACCACGTTCAAGAGAACGTGCAAAACGGTGGCTTTTGGGTACAGTCCCGAGTCACATGAAGGCAATGAGTGATATGAGGTATTTCGTCTCTCCCGGTATTGGGAGTTGATGTTGCGCTGTGCTCGATTGGCTATAACAAGAAGTCCTTGGCCAAGGATGCTTCAGAGATATACCGATAAGTGTTATCGGTAGTTTCTCGACCCGTTATGAGCCTCATATCGACACGACTTATCGAGTTACTGAGGTCTGACGTTTACCACCTCTAGACGAGATATGTGACTTATCAGACGAAAAGTCCGGACAGTACGGTAGTGTTACTGATTGAATTCACAGGAGTGTGAGTAGGCTTGCTTGTTGATCTTCTGATCGCTCAATACCCGGGTGGCCGTTACATTTAGCAGACCGCTTGCGGCTTGTGGGTGTTTGATATGATCATCACCTGCTGTCGGCGTATTGACGAGTCTTTAGATTCCTTCACAGGGGTTTCCTGGCTCAAGCGAAACGGAGTAGGAGCACATATGTGATATGCGCAGGACCGAGATTGATACGATATGAGATACCGTATTTTATTCTCGCGAAATGTGACATTGGTCGGGTATATGCGATATAGACGGGTTATCGGATCAAGTGTTGATTCGATAAGTTGTTGCACAAGATATTAGTCGGTTATAGCCGGATTATTAAATCAAGAGTTGATTTAATAATTTAATGTATAATTATATATTAGATATATTACATTACATTAACTAGTATTAGCTTACTTAAGATTTCTTTTCTCACTAGATTGTGCACAATGTATATATGTGATATATGCAAGTGTACATGTTTGTGTCATGCTTGATGATACATACAAGATGGGTGTATGAGACTTAAACAATATTAAGGTTAAATTAGGGTTTATTTATTTCTCAAAGAATAATAAAAGAGAGAGACTTGGTCAATGTAGTCAAGCTTTCATGAAGCTTGTAGAAACATTGACAAAGTCCACTCTTTTGTCATTCCTTAAGATATTATTTAACCCAACCCTTAACCTTATAGATTAGTTACTTCTCTACATGAGTTAAGCATGAGGACTTAACTCACCCATGGTTACATAATTCATTTGGATTAACTCATGAGATGAGTTCTTCTTCTTCTTCTTCTTCTTCTTCCTCCTCCTCCTCAAGCTTTCTAGCTCTAATGGAGGTATGAGATAAAATGTGAGAAAATGAATTCTAATGTGAGCACACTTCCTACTTCATCATCTTATACTACTTGCCATTTAGTATAGGGTGTTCTCTTCACAAAGTTCTTGACCTAGTGAAGAAATAGCTTGGGTTAGTGTCTCCCCGACGTAGATCATCTTCGGCCTCGAAGTCTTCGTAGCAAGTATGTTTGTTTCTTCATTGGAGCCTCTCTAGAGTCCGGAGTTCATGATTGCAGCGAAAGGGACTATTACACAGAGCTATTGAAGTGAAGGACCGGTCTACAAAGGTTGTATTCCTTGCTCACTCAGTTTGCAAAGTGTTTGCTTTTATTTTCCGTCGATTTCTAGTATACGATTCTTAGTTAGGGTTAGCTAAAACGGAAAATTTAGGAATTTGGCATGGACGATGCCTTCCGAAACCTTGTTGCCGTCTTAGGTAACCCTGCAGTGGTATCAGAGCCATGCTAGAAATTAATACGGATTTTCTTAGAATTACGAAACCGAAACAACTCCGTTACTTGAAACACGAAAATATACATTCTGTCGATTTTAAAAAGCTTACAGAAAATTTTTCAAACAAGTGCAAAATGGTATTTAGGAGATTTTAAGAACATGGAAAAAATTTGGGACCCAGTTCTCGAAATTTGGCCGAGCACATGGGGGTTATTTCCGAGGTCGCCGGCCCATTAGTGGCATATGGTGTTCAAATTTTTGTCATGTGCTTATATCTGGGTTTTGGTGTTTCAGGTGTTGTTTGTTTTTGCTAATTTTGCATGTGATGTAATCTGACTCTATAAGCAATTCGGAGTGTTTCGTATTCGTAGTTTTAACATTATTTCGGGTTATTCGCATGTTGTCTAGGCGAAGTTAAAAAGTTCGATCGAATGTCAAAAACCCATTTTTCCAAGTTTAACGTATTCGGAAAAACATGCAAGTAAGTCTATGAAGAAACCCTAACTCGACTTTTTGGATCGCGGAACCGCGGTCAAAGCCTAGGGATTGCTGTAGTTCCGTGGCGACTTGAGTGAGGCTTGGGTTTTCCTTTCTACGGCTGGTGCATAGGTACTGTGGCATATTCTGGGTATTATTAAAATTGTACTCAAGTGTTGAGATGTTGGGAATTGTGGGACTTTGATGAATCGATCGAAAAGTTTAACGTCGTCCGGGTATCATGTAATGGGATACAATATTTGGAATCCACAAGTAGTTATGAGATAACTAATTTGAATGTTATAAATCTAGCAGTTTAGTCTCATTTGATCGGTTGCCACGGGAATTTGATGTGATCAAAAGTCCGTCGCAATCATGTAGCGTACCCGGATACTTTCCGGGTAAACTTAATAGATAGTCACGCCCCATAGTCCCGACCAAGTGACTGTAGGAGAACTCCGTCGCCAAAAGCATCCGTTCGGGTGCTCATGGCAGCGGTGTTCCTCCTTAGTGCACTTAGTCGACGGTATCGGGGGGTGCGGCCGTCTACTAAAGTTTCCGACGAGCATTTGATCAGGATGTCGGGAATCTTGTTGAATTGCCCGACTTGTTATTGAAAAGTGTTTTCGGTATCGAGACTAAAATGCGGGGTTTATAATTGTTAGGCATGTGATGTCTAAGGAATTCATTTGGTTAGGCATGAAATCCAAAGTATGTGATACGTTGGGTTTATGATGTCTAAGGTGGTTGCGGATTCCAACTGTTATAGTTTTTCACTTTCTTTTCTGTGACCGTAAGTGTAATTTGTGGTGTATCTCTAGTTTTGGTGCTATATGTCAACGACAATTGGGATACGCATATTTACTTACGTTGATGACATGTGATGTTATGTGTTGCTGTGATATGTTATATTGGATCGTCGTGTTTGAATAGCCGGGGGTTTTATGTGAGGTGGGAGTTTTTCATTTTCATTCATGTACAATTCATTATATGTAATATTCTTTTATTGGGGCACTTCCGGGTTGAGGATGTTGTCACCATTGTATATTATTTACTTTTCCACATTAGGATAGACCCAAGGCGGGGAGCACAAGTAACCGGGTTCTAGGGTCCAGTGGGAGACCATCTCGAAGAGTCGAGACCGGGTCTCCTAACTTTAGAATTGGAAGGGTTGCTTGCCGCTCTCTTAGTGGTCTAGGGGTGTGGGATTGGCTATTCATCATGACCGTGGAATCCGTGTTTTATACAGGCTTAATTTAAAACACGGAAATCGTAGTATATCCAATATTTCATATGTTTTATTCTGCTGTGATGTTCTTTGATGAGATCATATTACTGCCTGAGATGAATGCCTATATTATATATATATATATATATATATATATATATGATATATATTACTGCTTTCGTTTCACATTTGATGCTTGGGAAGCATAATAAATGGGACTTCATTAATGAGATTAATGAAATAAAAGAATCCTAAAGATGTTGTGGAAACTTGTCTCGAAAACTTGTAGCTCTAGTTATTTCTTTGCATAGCGGTATTCCTTGCAGAATATTCAGCACCTTATTCGATAAGGAAAGGGCCGAGATCCCTTCACTGGGAGTGGCCTCTTTAGAGAAACTAGAAGATGCTACAAACTCGGTTTTTCTTTTGATTGCTTTTATAGTTTTTTCTTTGCATAGTGGTATTTATGAAATATCTTGCACCTTATTTGATAAGGAAAGAGCTGAGATCCCTTCACCGGGAGTGACCTCTTTAGCAAAACTAGTAAAGGCCTAAAAAACACTCCTTTTCAAAATCACTCGATTCTACGACGATATCAAGTTCATTACGCAAAGGGTTTTCTTAAAAACCTGTCGTAGCCCTCCGTCATTTCAGATAAGTAATAGTTAGTATTCGTGCTGTGTTTGTTGACCTTTGTCAAGGCGTAGTGTGCGGTAGCTGATTAGTGCTTATCTGCTTTGCATATGATGTGATTGATTTAGGGTAGTTGTGCGACCTTGTTGACCTCTGTCAAGGGTCGTGTGGGTGGGTTTACTTCAATCAGGAAATGACGGGTTGAACTGGACTAGCAGCCTATGGTTTGTTGACCTCTGTCAAGGTCATAGGACGCTTGGGGCAAAACATTATCAGGAATTTCAAGTGTTGAAATTTGCAATGAGATTGCATACCGTCTATGAGATAGTTGGATCCCGATACCCACTGCGAGTAAGAGTTATTCCTGGGAGAGTTTTACACATTACAATAAGCCGATCAAGTAGGTGTCTAGAAAGGTGTTAACGGGGTTACGCCCATAGAAAAATGAGGTTTATTTTAGTTAGGTCTGTGCGAAAGCACGGGAAACCTCACTCAAAGTACCGGCACTGGCCTGGCTAAATGATTGGCGAAATTGTAGGGTGTAATTAATCCCGGCTATTCTTTCCTTTTAGGGTTTGAAGGAAAATTTGACAAAAACAGTGGGCGCCATTCTGATTAGATATATTAATAACCAATCTAATCTTGCAAGAGCATACGCTGAGTGTTTTCTTCTCTCTCTCTCCAGGTAGCAACCATGTCACGCCTTAATAAAGAAAATAATACGGATGTATTGACCGAGCCCGCTTGTTATACTGAGCTAGGGTAACGTTGGTCCCGTTCCAACTTATAATTGTTATAAGACCGAGCAGGAAATAGGGGATTACCAGTATTCCCGTGCCGCCCAAACGAAGAAAGTGCATACTGATGCATCTTCTTCGGGTGTGTTCATTACCGAGAACTGTTTCTCAGTATTCTCTACGTCCTGGGTATGAGTGAAGATGTTTCTACAGCAGCACTACTAGGGTTTGGTAGCATCACACATGCCATATTAAAAATTATAGGGTGCTAAAGAAACTAACCTAGGGATTACACTAGAAAAGCTAGGGTAACTAAACTTTAACACAAACACAAGTGGTAAAAAGCTAGGGTTTGAGAATACAACCTTTGTAGCTCCCTACGCTAGACTCCTTGACCACTTGAGAGTTGAAAGAAGCTCGTTTGAGATCCTCTAGGTCCACGACGATCCACCCGGAGTCCTCTTTGTCCAAGCAAGATGCTTCACTAGATCAAGAGAAGAAGAAGCCAACACTCTAAACTAATGGGCAAGAGTAGTGTAGAATGGTGATGTGGTTTGTTTTCTCACTTCAAAACCCTAACTAGATCACTCTTTTGCTCACTAATGAAAGCTAGAGAGCAAGAGAGAGGAGGAAGAAGATGATGGAAAATGAAGAGCTCAAGATAATGATAAGTATTGAGATAAGAATGAGAAAAGAATATATATATATATATATATATATATATATATATATATATATATTCTCCTTCTCACTCTTAACCCTAGTTTATAAATATCTAGATATTTTCGTTTGGATGCAAAATGGCCATGGAAATTAACTCAAGGTTAATACAAAGGTTAGTGGGTGAATAAAATAATCAACCATGAGTAATTATCCAATTCCATTTTCATTTATCTAAACAGAAATATCAACATATTTATATAAGTGTGTGAGTCTTATATTGCCACCATCCATTGTATCAATAACCATGATACAAGAGTGTATGCATGTATGTGTGCATGCACATCCATATGTGCATCAATGAGAATAAATGCATACATGCATGCATACAACAAAAGACAAGAAGGGTTTAAAGTGAAAAAGCTTATAGTGAATGATAAATCAACACTTGATTTAGCAAACTGGTCATATCACATATGACTCGACCAATAGCAAACCGCCCGATTAATATACGGTATCACATACGCACATTTAATTGGGTCCCCGCGCATATCTCATATGCACACCACATCGTTTCGCCTGGACTAGGTAACTCCATTGTGGGACTCTAAGACTCATCAATACGCCGGCAGTGGGTGATGATCATATCAAGCACCTCCAAGCCGCAAGAGGTCAGCTAAATGTAACGGCCACCCGGGTATTGAGCGATCAGAAGTGTTAGTTATATGTATGCCCTAGAGACCATTACTGTACATTGGATGTATATTGTAGTGGATGCTGGGACATATATAGGTATGACTTTCTTGCTCGACATGATAATATGCTATCTGGTTGCTCTTTATCCTAACATGTATACTTTCTGTCTCTCTGTTACATGTTGATAAAGCCCTTAGGATGTGTACTCGACTTCCAGGACTATGATGTAGATCATACTAGTGGGGCCTGGGTAGTCCATGAGTACATCCTTCAATGTTCCTAGTCGTGGGAATATCGAGACGGGGCATCGATATTCCAGTGTAGACTAGCATATATCTTCTCGACCCATGTGATGGGCGATGGATGATCCCATATCCATTGGTGTTTGACATCAGAGATGGTATGCGGGTGCTCAGTGGAGACTGGGTACATTGAACGGACTCACCGAGAACTCCCAGATGGTATTATACCTTACGTTAGATGGCAGTTCTCTGGTGACACTGGTACAACTTAGTCTGTTGACCCGAGATCGTCATAGAGTCTTGTGTGTCTCCCACTGTGCTTTGATTTCCACCCTACCACGGCTCTACTGAGTCGTGCAAACATGTGGTTTTTGGATACAGTCCCGATTCACATGGAGGCAATGAGCGATAGGAGGGGATTCGTCTCTCCCGGTATTGGGGGTTGATGTTGCGCTATGCTCGACTGGCCATAACTGGAAATCCCTGGCCAGGGTTGCAGTGATCTACTGGTAAGCGTTATCAGTAGTTTCATGCTATGTTATGGACCTTACATCGGCATGACTTATCAAACTACTGGGGTCTGACGTTTACCACCCCTAGGCAAGATATGCGGCATATCAGACGAACATACCGGACTGTACGGTAAGTGTTGCTGGTTGGATTCACAGGAGTGTGAGCGGGCTTGCTCGTTGATCTTCTGATCGCTTAATACTCGGGTGGCCGTTACGTTTAGCAGACCGCTTGCGGCTTGTGGGTGTTTGATATGATCATCACCTGCTGCCAGCGTATTGACGAGTCTTTAGAGTCCTACACAGAGGTTTCCTGGCTCAAGTGAAACGAAATTGGAGCGCATATGAGATATGTGCGGGACCGAGAATAATACCAGTATGTGATACTGTATTCTATTCTCGCGATTTGTATCATCGGACGGTTATATAAGATATAGCCGGGTTACCGAATCAAATGTTGATTCGATACATTGATACACTTGATATTAGTCGGTTATATGTAGTATGACCGGATCATTAAATCAAGTGTTGATTTAATGATTTAATGTATAATTATATATTTGATATATTACTTTACATTAACTAGTATTGGTTCACTTAAGATTTGTTTTCTCACTAGTTTGTGCATAAGTGTATATATGATATATATTTGTGTACATATGTTTATATCATGTTTGATGATACATACAAGTTGTGTGTATGAGAATTATATCAAGATTAAGTTTAAGATTAGGGTATTGTTTTATCAAGAGAATTAACAAAAGAAATAAACTTGGTCAAAGTTGTCAAGCTTGAAGAAGCTTGGAGAAACCTTGACAAAGTCCACTCTTTTGTCATTTCTTTTGATAATTCTTTAACCCAACCCTTAACCCAAGTCTTTGGTTAATTCTCTACACAAGTTAAGCTTGAGGGCTTAACTTAACCATGGTACCATAATTAAAAGGATAAGTTTCATTTTTATTTCATTATCTTATTATTCTTTTCTTTTTCTTCATCTTCTTCAAGCTTCAAGAAAGCTTGCTACCTCTAATGGTGCCATGAGAAAAAGAGTGAGAAATCCAATTCTAAAGTGAACCCACTTCCTATTTTTTCATCCTCTACTACTTGCCATGTAGTATAGGGTGTTCTCTTCACAAAGTTTTTGACCGAGTGAAGGAATAGCTTGAGTTTGAGTTGCCTCGACGTAGATCATCTTCGGCATCGAAGTCAAGGACCTAGCGCGCCCATTTCTCCGATGAAACCGACGCTAGTGTCCGGGATTCCGATGATCGCAGCGGAGGGACGTCAACACGGAGCTAGAGAGGTGGAGGACCGGATCTACAAAGATTGTAGTCACTTTCACTTAGTAGCAAAAGTAGTTTGTTTACTTACTTTCTCCTTACCTCTAGTTAACGATCTAGTATAGAGTTCTTTGGCACATGGAATTTTTTGAATTGGACATGGTTTATCAGTTGTAGAACCTCATAAGTGTGCCTAGGAACCCTATATTGGTATCAGAGCCTAGCTAGAGCTTTAGGCGAAGTGTAGACGATGTTAGAAGTCTGATCGAACCCGAAACCCTAATCCAAAACCCTTCTCTGTACAAAACTGGGATTTTTGTGAATTAAAAATATGCAGAAAAATTAGCAGGGTTTTCTATGAAATACTGTGCAGCACGTGCGCCTGAGTCGACTAAAGCGCCGCGGAACCGCGGCACGAGCATGGCTCGTGCGGCGGTTCCGCGGCCATACAGTACCATTATTTTGTGAATTTTGCACAGTAATTTCTTTCTTTAGTTGCTGAGTTTTCTGGGAATTTTTAAATTATACTCAAGAGTTGAGTTTTCTGGGTTGTATTGGGAGTTCGTTGTTTCGATCGAAAGTTTAACTTCGTCTATGTGTTTTTCCGGGTATTTTAGAACATGTTGAATAGTTCGACCGGATATAAATACCCAATTTTTCCCCTATCGGGAAATTTCCAAATGCTGGATTTTTCCGTAGTTTGAGAACGTTCTGAGTAGTGCAAGTAACGCGATGGACCCTCTAGAAGACAACAAACCTTAACTCGATTATGTGACCGTCTTGAACTGCCCTTTGAACCTTAGGGTTTGGGGCAGTACGGCGTGCCACATGTGAGGCGTTGGCTTGACCCTTCTACGGCTGGACCGTTGGTACTGTGGCAAGAAGTGAATGTTCTTAAACTTATTTCATGTGTTGAGCTGTTTCGGGAAAACTTGGGTGTTTGATTGTTCGATCGGAAAGTTTAACATTTTCTATTTATCTGGAATGTGATATAATATTTGGAATCCACAAGGAGTCATGAGATAACTGATTTGGATGTTATAAACATAGCAGTTTAGCCTCACTTGATTGGTTGCCACGGGATTTTGATGTGATCAAAAGTCCGTCGCAATCACGTTGATTACACGGATACTCGCCGGTAAACTTAATAGACAGCTACACCCCATAGCCCCGACCAAGTGACTGTTGGAGAACCCCGTCGCCAAAAAGCATCCGTTCGGGTGCTCGCGGCAGCGGTGTTCCACCTTAGTGCAGTTCGTCGACGGTATCGGGGGTGCGGCCGTCCACTAAAGTTTGCGACGAGCATTCGTTCTGGATGTCGGGAATCTTGTTGAATTACCCGACTTTATATTGAAAAGTGTTTTCGATATTGAGACTAAAATGCGGGGTTTATAATTGTTAGGCATGCGATGTCTAAGGAATTCATATGATTAGGCATGCGATATCTAAAGAGGTTGCGGATTCCAACTGTTATAGTTTTACACTTTCTTTTCTGTGACCGTAAGTGTAATATGTGATATCGCCGGTTTCGTTGCTATATGTCAACGACAATTGGGATACGCATGTTTACTTACGTTGATGACATGTGATGTTATGTGTTGCTGAATATGTTATATTGGATCGTCGTGTTTGAATAGCCGGGTTTTTTTTTATGTGAGATGAGTGTTTTTCATTTTCATTCATGTAAAACTTGTATGTAATATTCTTTTATTGGGGCACTTCCAGGTTGCGGAAGATGTCACCGTTGATGTATATTATTTACTTTTCCATATTAGGATAGACCCAAGGAGGGGAGCACAAGTAATCGGGTTCTAGGGTCCAGAGGGAGACCAACTCGAGGAGTCGAGTCCGGGTCTCCTAACTCTGGAATTGGTAGGGTTGCTTGCCGCTCTCGTAGGGGTCTAGGGGTGTGGGATTGGCTATTCATCGCGACCGTGGAATCCGTGTTTTATACTGGCTCGTATTAAAAACACGGACGTCCTAGTATATCCAATATATCATATGATATTTTCTGCTGTGTTATCTGTGATGTGATCATGTGATATGTTCAGATAGATATTGTATATAGTATATATGATATATTATATAGACGTTGCTTATGTTTTACACCCGCGCTAGCCCTGCCTCGCCCTGGCGTTAGTTATCTAACCTAACGGTGCAGACGGGACATCGGGGCGAATGCGGATGGCATAAGCGTACGTTATATTTATCTGTGATGTTTAGGTGGACTTAAATGATGGGACATTCATTAATGAGATTAATGAAAGAAAATAAACCTACAAGATGTTGTGGAATCGAATTTCAAAAATAAAAACAGGTAGCTACAGTTCTTGCTTTGCATCGCTGTCTTAATTGTAGAACATCCTGCACCTTATTCGATAAGGAAAGGACCGAGATCCCTTCACCGGGAGTGACTCCTTTAGCAATAACTGGCAGATGCTACAACCCTCGGTTTTTCTTTTGATTGCTTCTATAGTTCTTTCTTTGCACAGCGGTATATATGATATATCCTGCACCTTATTCGATGAGGAAAGGGCCGACGATCCCTTCACCGGGAGTGACCCCTTTAGCAAAACTAGAAAAGCCTCAAAAACATTCCATTTAAAAACCATTTGATTCCGCAACGAGATCAAGTTCAAAGCGTTAAAGGTTTTATTAAAAACCATTCGCAACCCTCCGTCATTTTAGGAAGTAGAGTACTTAGTATTCGTGCTGTGTTTGTTGACCATAGTCAAGGCACAGTGTACGGTAGCTAAGTGATGTCTTCCTACATCGCATATGATGCGATTAGTTAGGACAATCATGTGGCTTTGTTGACCTTAGCCAAGGGTCATGTGGGTGGGTCTAATTAATCACGAAATGACGGGTAGAACTTGACTAGTGCTTATGATTTGTTGACCTTAGCCAAGGTCATAGGTGCTAGGGGTAAAAACCACTATCGGGAGTTTCAAGTGTTGAAATTTGCATTGAGATTGCATACCTTCTATGAGATAGTTGGATCCCGATACCCGCTGCGAGTAATTGTTACTCCTGGGATAGTTTTACACATTACAATTAGCCGATCAAGTAGGTGTCTAGAAAGGTGTCAACGGGGTTACGCCTCTGGGAAAACGAGGTTTACTTTAATTAGGTCCATGCGAAAGCACGGGGAACCTCCCTCAAAGTACCGACACTGGCCTGGCTGAAAGATTGGCGAACTTGTAGCGTATAATTAATCCCGGCTAGTCTTTCCTTTTAGGGTTTGAAGGAAGATTTGATAAAAAACAGTGGGAGCCATCCTGATTAGATAAAATAATAACCAATCTGATCTTACAAGAGCATACGCTGAGTGTTTTCTTCTCTCTCTCTCCAGCTAACAACCATATCACGCCTTAATCAAGATAATAAAAAGGATGTATTGACCGAACCCGCTTGTTATACTGAGCTGGGGAACGTTGGACCCGCTCCAACTTATAATTGTTATAAGACAGAGCAGGAAATAGGGGAATACTAGAATTCCTATGCCGCCCAAACGAAGAAAGTGCATATGATGCATCTCCTTCGGGTGTGTTCATTATAAAGACTGTTTCTCAGTGTCCTATACGTCCTAGGTATTAGATACCGGATCAGGATCCCGCAAATGTAATCCGTTACATGGGCTACAGACAGGTAGAGAACAGAGAACGGGTGATAAGTTTCATGAGACAGAAAACGGGGCAAGTGTTATAGCCAAGTCTGTTGGTCACTGTCACCCTGTATTACCAATACATTGATTCTGAACAAATGCTATTAGATACCGAACCTGATATACAAAATCATATCAATCTCTTTATTTATTAAAGAAGGATATAATTTTGTATTGTTGGATAATGTTTTGAACATTTCCTATATCAAGAGTTGATCGGGTCAGGCACGTTATCTAAAAGCATTGACGTTCTAAATCAAACTACAGTTCCTAGTATACAGAACACACATAAGAAGAAGAGTTCAGAAATGAACGGATCCTTCTTGAGGCATTGTAGACTAGGTTATATCAATATGACCCGACTAGCTTAAGTTACATTTTAGATGCATATTTAAATTAGTTTGAATTTACATCTTGTGAAACTTGCCAGTCATGTCACAAAGATTAGATGACCATAGCTCTGTTTATTGGAAACAGAGAAAGAGTTAGTGAACTCTAGGGACTGATACATAGTGATGTATGCAAGGTCACCTGTCTATACATGCTAGGACCGATTCTTTATACTTCATTACATTCTCTGATGATCTCTCAAGATTCAGCCATATGTTCCTGTTGAAACATAAGTCCGAAGTTTTTGAGATATTCACAGAATATAAGTTAGAAGTAGAGAACCAAAAACCGGGTATAAGTATTATGTCCTATGATAAGATCAGGGAGGAGAATACTTGTGCATGAAATTCTTGGACTATTCTAAAGGAGAATGAGATTCTCTCTCGGTGTTACTCCTCTGAATACACCACAGCACAACGGTGTATCGGGGCGGAGCAATCGCACCATATTAGATATGGTGTGCTCTATGATGAGTACTACTGAGTTACCTATTTTCTTTTGGGGTTGTGCACTTGAGAAGCTGCATACCTATTGAATTGGGTTCGAATCAAATCAGTGCCTACCACTCCATATAAGATATGGTATGGGAAGAGCCTATCTCTTAAGTAAGTTAAGATTTGGGATTGTCCGGCCTATGTCAAAAGAAAAATCCGGACAAGATCGAGGCAAGGTCAGTTCTGTAGAACCGGAAAGGTTCCAGCTATACAAAACTGCAGCTGATGATTTGATAGAACCAAAGGATTCAATAAGTCCCCAACGAACCTCAGCCTCTCCGCCGATCTGGTAGGGCTCCTCATCCGCCTGAGACATACTTCGGTTTCTCGATGACAGTGGGAGCGAGGATTGCATCATGAGATGATGACCCAACTAGATTCGAGCAGGCCATCGAGAGTGGGGACTTTGTAAGAATGGCTGGGTGCTTAGCGATCTGAGATGGAATCCATGTACACCAACAAAGTATGGACTTTGGTTGCTGTATCTGAAGGGTTAAATCCCCATCAGGAGCAAGTATATCTTGAGAAGATTACTTGGTGTAGATGGAAAAAGTTGAGACTTTCAAAGCTAGACTTGTTGAAGGTTTTCGTCATCAACCAGGCGTGGATAATGATGAAACCTTTTCTAAGTGGCTATGCTTAAGTCCATCCGGATCCTACTTGCCACGGCTACATACCATGACTACGAAATCTGGCAGTTGGGTGCCATGACAACTTTTCTAAATATTGATTTAGAAGAGAACGTTTATAAGTATACAGCCAGAGGGCTTCGTAAATAGTGGGAGCAACGGAAACGTGTGCAAGTTGCTTTACAAGATAAAGCAGGCATCGCAGAGTTGGAACGTCTGTTTTGATATGGTAGTCAAAGAGTTTGACTTCATCAAAATGGTAGATGAACCTTGTATGTACAAAAAGGTAGTATGGAGTATGGTGATGATCCTCGTAGAGTGCGTGGATGACATACTCTTGATAGGAAAGGAGTTTCCTATGCTACGCTCGGTCAATCTCCACTTATCACAAGGATTCTCCATACAGGATTAAAGTGATACCTCCTAAATCCTGGGATTTGGATCTATGAGATAGATCTAAATGGATATTAGGGTTCTTACTGGGTTTAGTGAGATGGTATCAATCGATCCTGGGGAGAATCACTGGAATGGTTCCAGGGTGATAAAGACGACTGAATGTCAGTCGCAGGCAATGTCTTTACTCTCAGTGGAAGGACGGTATGTTGGAAGAGTTCCAAGCTAGATACCGTGGCAGACTAGAAGATAAAGGCTAGGGACATCGCTCTCAAAGATACTACCAAAGAGACAGTTTGGGTGTATATTGGTTCATAAGATGAACTAGGTTCCAACCATTGTATGACAATGGAAGTGTGGCTTTGGCCCAGGAACCCTGGTCCCATCAGTGACCCAGACATATTCTGAGGCAGCATCACCTGATCATGGAGATAGTTGATCTCCAGGGTGATCGAGGTTAGGAGAGTAGACTCAGAGGACAACACAGCGGATCCACTCACAAAGGCCTTTTCCCATAGAGAGACTTATATGGGATGGTTGAGTATGAGATACTGCAACCACTGCTACAGATGGCCCTAGTGCAAGTGGAAGATTGTTAGTTATATGTATGCCCTAGAGGCCATTACTGTACATTGGATGTATATTGTAGTGGATGCTGGGACATATATAGGTATGACTTTCTTGCTCGACATGATAGTATGCTATCTGGTTGCTCTTTATCCTAACATGTATACTTTCTGTCTTTCTGTTATATGTTGATAAAGCCCTTAGGATGTGTACTCGACTTCCAGGACTATGATGTAGATCATACTAGTAGGGCCTGGGTAGTCCATGAATACATCCTTCAATGTTCCTAGTCGTGGGAATATCGAGACGGGGCATCGATATTCCAGTGTAGACTAGCGTATATCTTCTCGACCCATGTGATGGGCGATGGATGATCCCATATCCATTGGTGTTTGACATCAGAGATGGTATGCGGGTGCTCAGTGGAGACTGGGTATACTGAACGGACTCGCCGAGAACTCCAAGATGGTATTATACCTTACGTCAGATGGTATTATACCTTACGTCAGATGATGTGCGGGACCGAGAATAATACTAGTATGTGATACTGTATTCTATTCTTGCTATTTGTATCATCGGACGGTTATATAAGATATAGCCGGGTTACCGAATCAAATGTTGATTCGATACATTGATACACTTGATATTAGTCGGTTATATGTAGTATGACCGGATCATTAAATCAAGTGTTGATTTAATGATTTAATGTATAATTATATATTTGATATATTACTTTACATTAACTAGTATTGGTTCACTTAAGATTTGTTTTCTCACTAGTTTGTGCATAGGTGTATATATGATATATATTTGTGTACATATGTTTATATCATGTTTGATGATACATACAAGTTGTGTGTATGAGAATTATATCAAGATTAAGTTTAAGATTAGGGTATTGTTTTATCAAGAGAATTAACAAAAGAAATGAACTTGGTCAAAGTTGTCAAGCTTGAAGAAGCTTGGAGAAACCTTGACAAAGTCCACTCTTTTATCATTTTTTTTGATAATTCTTTAACCCAACCCTTAACCCAAGTCTTTGGTTAATTCTCTACACAAGTTAAGCATGAGGGCTTAACTTAACCATGGTACCATAATTAAAAGGATAAGTTTCATTCTTATTTCATTATCTTATTATTCTTTTCTTCTTCTTCATCTTCATCAAGCTTCAAGAAAGGTTGCTACCTCTAATGGTGCCATGAGAAAAAGTGTGAGAAATCCAATTCTAAAGTGAACCCACTTCCTATTTTTTCATCCTCTACTACTTGCCATGTAGTATAAAGTGTTCTCTTTACAAAGTTTTTGACCGAATGAAGGAATAGCTTGAGTTTGAGTTGCCTCGACCCAGATCATCTTCGGCATCGAAGTCAACGACCTAGCCCGCCCATTTCTCCGATGAAACCGACGCTAGAGTCCGGGATTTCGATGATCGCAGCGGAGGGACGTCAACACGGAGCTAGAGAGGTGGAGGACCGGATCTACAAAGGTTGTAGTCACTTTCACTTAGTAGCAAAAGTAGTTTGCTTACTTACTTTCGCCTTACCTCTAGTTAACGATCTAGTATAGGGTTCTTTGGCACATGGAATTTTTTGAATTGGACATGGTTGATCAGTTGTAGAACCTCATAAGTGTGCCTAGGAACCCTACAAGAAGAAAATAAGCGAACTTGTCACAACTCCCGTCGAGCCAACCGGTAACACTACCGTACAGTCCGGTCTCTTCGTCAGATATGCTGCATATCGAGTTGGGATGGTAACGTCGACCCCAATAACTCAATAAGTCTTGCCGATGAATGGTCTATAACAGATCGAGAAATTACTTATAACTCTTATCAGTAAATCTCAACAGCCCTGGCCAGGGACTTACTGATATAGCCAATCGAGCACAGCACAGCATCAACTCCCAATACCGGGAGAGACGAAACCCCTCATATCGCTCATCGTCTTCATGTGTCTCAGGACTGTACCCAAAATTCACCTGTTTGCACACCTCAGTAGAGCCGTGGTAGGGTGGTAATCAAAGTATAGTGGGAGAACGCACAAGACTCTATGACGATCTCGGGTCTACAGACTAACCTGTACCAGTGTCACCTGAGAACTGCTATCCGACGATAGATATAATACCATATAGGAGTTCTCGGTGAGTCCGTCCAGTGTACCCAGTCACTACTGAGCACTCGTATACCATCTCGATGTCAAACATCAATGGATGTGGGAACATCCATCACCTATCATTTGGGTCTAGTATCATATATGCTAGTCTACTCTGGTATATCGATGCCCCATCTCGATACAGCTTCGACTAGTGACATTTCAGGATATGCTTATAAACTACAGATGTCCCACTAGTATGATCTCCATCATAATCACTATAGTTAAGCAAATATCCTCAGGGCTTTATCAACATGTGTAAATGAATAAAAGCATGATCAAGTCAACATGTCAGATAAAGAAGAACCAGATAGCATACTATCATGTCGAGCAAGAATGTACACTGAATATATATATATATATATATATATATATATATATATATATATATATGCACACACACATGTATAAATACATCCACTATCATATAATGGCCTCTAGGGCATACATATATCCAACAATCTCCTACTTGCACTAAGGCCGGTTATTGGCGTATCTCATACCCAACATCTCAAAAAGTCGCTCATGCTGCGGCTGAGGGAGGGCCTTGGTAAGTGGATCCGCGGTGTTATTCTTTGTGTCTACTCTCCTAATCTCGATCTCGCGGTGATCTACAATCTCCCGGATCAAATGAAAGTGCCTCAGGATGTGTCTGGACCGCTGATGGAACCTAGGCTCCTTGGCTAACGCCATAGCCCCATTATTATCACAATACAATGGTATTGGATCAATAATGGTTGGAACTACTCCTAGCTCCGAGACGAACTTCCTCATCCAGACGGCTTCCTTGGCGGCATCATTCGCAACAATGTACTCAGCCTCCATCGTAGAGTCTGCAACAGTATCCTGTTTGGAACTCTTCCAACTTACCGCCCCTTCATTGAGGGTAAATACAAACCCAGAGATAGATTTGATGTCGTCCTTATCGCTCTGGAAGCTCGAATCGGTAAAGGCCTCCATTTGGAGATCTCTATTACCATACACCAAGAACAATTCTTTAGTCTTTCGTAAGTACTTAAGAATGTTCTTCACAGCTATCCGGTGATTCTCTCCTGGGTTGGATTGATACCTGCTTACTACACTAAGTGCATAAGCTACATCTGGGCGTGTACATAACATCGCATACATTATAGATCCTACTGCAGAAGTATAGGGTATAATGCTCATGCGAGCTCTCTCTTCATCGGTCTTTGGGCAAGAGTCCTTAGAGAGAGTGACCCCATGGAAAGCGGGTAAGGCACCCCGCTTGGAGTCTTCCATACTAAACCTTTTTAGGATGGTTTTAATGTACCTGGTTTGGGACAATCCCAATAACCTCTTGGATCTATCCCTATAGATTTGAATGCCCAGAATGTATGTAGCATCACCCAGGTCCTTCATGGAGAACCTTAGTGATAAGAATGATTTGACCGACTGTAGCATAGGAATATCATTTCCTATCAGAAGAATGTCATCCACGTACAATATGAGGAATGTCACAGCTCTCCCTTGAGACTTCTTATAAACACAAGGTTCATCTGGATTTTTGATGAAATCAAACTCTTTGATAACATCATCGAAATAGATGTTCCAACTCCGTGATGTCTGCTTTAATCCATAAATGGATTTAAGCAGTCTACATGCTTTCCCGCTGCTCCCACCTTCAATGAAGCCCTCTAGCTGATCCATATAAACGCATTCTTCTAAATCTCCATTTAGAAATGATGTTTTAACGTCCATCTTGTTAGATATATGTATGCCCTAGAGGCCATTATATATATAGTGGATTCTTGGACATGTATATATGTATATAGATGACTTTCTCACTCAACACGATAGTATGCTATCTGGTTTACTTTATCTTGACATGTTGATTTGATCATGCTTTTATTCATTTGCACATGTTTATAAAGCCCTCAGGATATTTGCTTGACTACTGTGACTATGATGCGGATCATACTAGTGGGGCATGTGTAGTTTATAAGCATATCCTTGAACTGTTCCTAGTCGTGGGTGTATCGAGATAGGGCATCGAGATTCCAGAGTAGACTAGCGTATAGTATTCTTGTCCCATATGATGGGCGATGGATGATCTCATATCCATCTGGTGAGGTGACACCAAAGATTGTATGCGGATGCTGAGTGCAGACTGGTTACACTGAACGGACTCGCCGAGAACTCCTATGTGGTATTATATCTATCTTCGGATAGCAGTTCTCAGGTGACACTTGTACTGGTTAGTCTGTAGACCCAAGATCGTCATAGAGTCTTGTGTGTCCTCCTACTGTGCTTTGATCTCCACCATACCACGGCTCTACTGAGTCGTGCAAACAGGTGGACTTTGGGTACAGTCCCGAGGCACATGGAGGCGATGAGCGATAGGAGGGGTTTCGTCTCTCCCGGTATTGGGAGTTGATGTTGTGCTATGCACGATTGGCTATAACAGTAAGTCCCTGGCCAGGGCTGCTGAGATTTACTGATAAGCGTTATCAGTAGTTTCTAGATCTGTTATGAGCCATACACCAGCATGACTTACTGAGTTATTTGGGCCAACGATTCCATTCATAGACTCGATATGCAACATATCTGACGACGAGACCGGACTGTAGGGTAAGTGTTGCCAGTTGGCTCGACGGGAGTTTTGACAGCTTCGCTGGTTTTCTTCTGATCGCTCAATACCCGGGTGGCCGTTACGTTTAGCTGACCGCTTGCGGCTTGTGGGTGTCTGATATGATCATCACCTACTGCCGGCGTATTGACGAGTCTTAGAGTCCCATAATGAAGTTTCCTGGCTCTGCCGAAAAGATGTGGTATGCATATGAGATATGCGCGGGGACCCGATTAAATACGGATATGTGATACCGTATATTAATCGGGCATTTTCTATTGGTCGGGTCGTATGTGATATGACCGGTTTGCTAAATCAAGTGTTGATTTAACAAATGACTTTTAGATTAATTCTTTAATTAAACCCTTTTGTTTTTTGTACGCATGCATGTATGCACATGATGATGTGCATGGACACATACATACATACATTGTATCATGGTTGTTGATACACATTTGGTGGCTATGCAAGACTCACATGGTTCATTTATATATAGATATATATATTTTTTTTTGAGAAAAAGAAAAAGGAAATGAAAATTAAATCATGGTTAATAATTATCCAAACTTGACTATTCTTTGACCTAATTCAAACCATGGTTTAAATTTCATTTGGACTTTAACTCAACACAATAATATCTAGATATTAGTTAACCATGGTTTGAAGTGAGAAGGATTAATATTGATTATTCATTCTCACTTAATTCGTTCAACACAAAATATTTTGAGCTCAAGCTAAGCCATCATCTTCTTCTTCCTCTCTTGATTTTTCTCTTGAGTGAGGTTGATAAAAAGATAGTGTTTTGATTATAGAATACAAACCACATCATCATACTACACACATCTAGCCCATTTGTGTAGGATGTTTGCTCTACTTTATTCACAAATCAAGTAAAGCAAGAAGCTTTGAGCAAAGGGACTTCGGGTGGATCTTCGTGGACTAGGAAGGCTTCCATCGATCCGTTCCAAACTCTCATAGTTCCAAAGAGTCACCAAGGGAGGTCTACAAAGGTTGTAATCTCTACCCTTAGTGATAGGTTTTCATTTGCATGTGATGCTTAGTTGAATGAAACCATAAATTTCTAGTTATGATTCTTGTCAAGTTCACTTAGCACTTTTAAAATTTGATTATGGCATATGTGATGCTTCCAAACCCTTGATGAGGTGCTAGGTAAACCCAACAATGGTATCAGAGCCAAGCTAGAGCTTTAGGTAATGCGTAGACGAAGTTAAAAGTCCGATCGAACCATGAAACACCTATTTAGACCCCTCTGTGGAAATTTTCTAAAAAAATGATTTTTTCCACATTAAAAATACTCAAAAAATCAAGCAGGTAATTGTATGGATTACTGTGAAATACGAGTCACTGTAGCCTTTAAGGCGCTGCGGAACCGCTACCATACCATGATTTTAGCGGCGGTTCCGCGGCAGTACTTGGGTGTCAGGGATAATTATTTCTAGGGTTCATCCGTATGTATTACTACATGCTTCTGGGTATTTTTAATATTACTCAGGTGTTGAGTTTTCTGGAGATCTTTTGTATTCGTAGATTTGATCGGAAAGTTTAACATCGTTTAGTTTTTCAGGTAATTTAGAACGTGTTAAAATGTTCGAACAAATATCAATAACTCACTTTTTCCCGTATTGGAAGATTTTCAAGTGTTGGATTTTTCACGAGTTTGAAGCTTTCGGAAAATCATGCAAGCGTATCTGTGGACCCTCTAGAAGAACGTAACCTTTACTCGATTATGTGACCGTCAAAACTGCCACTGAACCCTAGGGTTTGTGGTAGTTTAGCGTTGCCACATGTTAGGCGTTGGTTTGACCCTTCTACGGCTGGATCATAGGGGTTGTGACATGTTTTGGAAATTTTTGAACTCGGCTCAGGTGTTGTGCAATTTGGGAAATCTTGGGTGTTTGTTTATTCGATCGAAAAGTTTAGCATTGTCTATTTATCTGAAATGTGATACAATATGTGGAATTCATAAAGTTAGGCATGAAATGCGAAGTATATGATATTTCAGATTTATGATGTCTAAAGTGATTGTGGATTCCAAATGTTGTAGTTTTTCACTTTATTTTCTGCGACCGCAAGTGTAGTATATGGTGTATTGCCAATTTCGTTGCTATACATCAACGACAATCGGGATACGCATACTTGCTTATGTTGATTATATGAGATATTATGTGTTGCTGAGATAAGATGTGCAGGATTGTCGCGATTGAATAGCCGGGGGTTTTATTTGAAATGAGAGTTTTATTTTCATTCATGTATAAATGAATTGTATGTAATATTCTTTTATTTGGGGCACTTCCGGGTTGAGGAAGATGTTTCCATCATTGTATATTATTTACTTTTCCGCATTAGGATAGACCCAAGGAGGGGAGCACAAGTGATCGGGTTCTAGGGTTCATTGGGAGGCCATCTCGAGGAGTCGAGATCGGGTCTCCTAAACTCTAGAATTTACAGGATCACTTGCCGCTCTCGTAGGGGTTTAGGGGTGTGGGCTTGGCTATTCATCGCGACCGTGGAATCCGTATTTTCTATTGTTGGCTAAATAAAAAATACGAACATCCTAGATATCCTTTTATTTTCATATGTGCTTCTGCTGTTGATATTCTGTAATGTGATTACTTAGTATCTGATGTTAGTTATATGTATGCCCTAGAGGCCATTACTGTACATAGGATGCATATTGTAGTGGATGCTGGGACATATATAGGGAGGACTTTCTTGCGCGACATGATAGTATGCTATCTGGTTGAACTTTACCTTAACGTGTATACTGATTGTCTCTCTGTTACATGTTGGTAAAGCCCTTAGGATGTGTGCTTGACTACCTGGACTATGATGCGGATTATACTAGTGGGGACATGGTAGTCCATAAGTACATCCTTCAAAGTCCCTAGTCGTGGGTGTATCGAGACGGGGCATCGATATACCAGAGTAGACTAGCGTATACCTTCTCGACCCATACAGATGGGCGATGGATGATCCCATATCCATCGATGTTTGACATCAGAGATGATATACGGGTGCTCAGTAGAGACTGGGTACACTGGACGGACTCGCCGAGAACTCCCAGATGGTATTATACCTCACGTCAGATGGCAGTTCTCTGGTGACACTGGTACAGAGTAGTCTGTTGACCCGAGATCGTCATAGAGTCTTGTGTGGTTCCCACTGTGCTTTGATTTCCATCTTACCACGTCCAAGAGGGCATGCAAAACGGTGGTTTTTGGGTACAGTCCCGAGTCACATGGAGGCAATGAGCGATAGGAGGGGATTCGTCTCTCCCGGTATAGGGGGTTGATGTTGCGCTGTGTTCGATTGGCTATAACAGGAAATCCCTGGCCAGGGTTGCTGAGATTTACTGGTAAGTGTTACCAGTAGTTTCTCGAATTGTTATAGACCTCATATCGACACGACTTATCGAGCTATTGGGGTCTGACGTTTACCACCCCTAGGCAAGATATGCGACATATCAGACGATCAGACCGGACTGTACGGTAGTGTTACTGGTTGGATTCACTGGAGTGTAAGCGGGCTTGCTCGTCGATCTTCAGATCGCTCAATACCCGGGTGGCCGTTACGTTTAGCAGACCGCTTGCGGCTTGTGGATGTTTGATATGATCATCATCTGCTGCCGGCGTATTGACGAGTCTTTAGAGTCCTACACAGAGGTTTCCTGGCTCAAGCGAAACGAAATAGGAGCGCATATGAGATATGTGCGGGACCGAGAATAATACGGTATGTGATACTGTATTCGATTCTCGCGATGTGACATTGATCGGTTATATGCGATATAGCCGGGTTATCGGATCAAGTGTTGATTCGATAAGTTGTTACTGATGATACCAGTCGGTTATGTGCGACATGACCGGATCGTTAAATCAAGTGTTGATTTAATGATTTAATGCATAATTGTATATTTGATATATTACTTTGCATTAACTAGTATCGGTTCACTTTAAAATGGATTTTCTCACTCGGGTGTGCGCATTGCATATGCGATATGATTTTGTGCACTTGCTTGTATCATGTTTGATGATGCATGCCAAACTTGGTTAAGTGTAAAGAATGAACCATGGTAATGAATGGGTTAGGGTTTTGATTTTTATTTGTTCATTTATCTTTCTTATTTATTCTTTTTGGAAAAAGGAAAAAGAAAGATAAATGGTGGCATTTTTGGATTTAGTTGAAGTTTCTTGAAACTTTGACTAAGTCTTCATTCTTGTCCTATACTTAACCCTAACCATTTTAACTAACCTAAGTTAATTCTCTACACTTAACTAGAGTTAAAAGTATGATAAGTATTGTATTATTTTCTATTTTTAATTCAAGACTTATCATATCTTCTTCTTCTTCCTTTCTTCAAGTGAAGAAACCTTCACTCCATCAATGGTGATTGTTGGAAAAGAGTGAGAAATCCAATTCTAAAGTCTACCCACTTCCTATTTCTTCATCCTCTACCTCTTGCCAAGTAGTAGAGTGTGTTTCCTTCACAAGTTTTCAAAGCTAGGTGAAGGTGGAGCTTGATCTATCGATGCCTCGACGTAGATCATCTTCGGCATGGATATCGACGACCTAGCTCGCTTTTTCTCCGACGAAGCCGACTCTAGAGCCCGGACAATTTTTGGACAGCGGAGAGGACTTCTTCATGGAGCTATGGAGGTGGACAAACGGATCTACAAAGGTTGTATATCCGAATCCCTTAGTTAAATGTTAACTAGTTAGCTTTTTCGCCTAGAATTCTAGCCGACGATCCGTAGTCTAGGGTTTCTCGGCACCGTAAAATTTTAATTTGGCATGATCGATGCCTTGTGAGACCTCATTAGGGTGTCTAGGAACCCTACAGTGGTATCAGAGCCTAGCTAGAGCCTTAGGCGAAGTCCAGACGGAATTTGAAGTCCGAACGAACCCGAAACCCCGAACCAATATTGCTCTCTGTCCTTTTTGCAAAAATGTGGATTTTTGTGTATTAAAAATTCCCAAAAAATTCAGCAGGTAATTGCATGAGTTACTGTGAAGCACGTGACAGTAACTCGACGACAGAGGCGCGGATCCGCGGTCCCACCATAGGATTCGCGGCGGTTCCGCGGCCACTGTGTCGAGTTACACCACGTGTCTTGCACAGTAATTCATTTCTTGTAATGCTGAGTCTTCTGGAAATTTTTAATTTTTATTCAAGAGTTGAATTTTCTGCAGTTGTTTTGAGGATTCGGTGTTTCGATCGGGGTATCAAATTTTGTCTGTGTGGCTTTCCGGATAAATTTTAGAATATGTTAAAAAGTTCGACCGGATATAAATACCCAATTTTTCCCCTGCCGGGAAATTTCCAAGTGTTGGATTTTTCCGTAGTTTAACGACATTCTAAGTAGTGCAAGTAACGCGATGGTCCCTCTAGAAGACAACAAACCTTAACTCGATTATGTGACCGTCTTGAACTGCCCTTTGAACCTTCGGGTTTGGGGCAGTACGGCGTGCCACATGTGAGGCGTTGGCTTGACCCTTCTACGGCTGGACCGTTGCTACTGAGGCACGAACTGAATGTTGTTAGACTTATTTCATGTGTTGATCTGTATCGGGAAAACTTGGGTGTTCGATTGTTCGATCGGAAAGTTTGACATTTTCTATTTATCCGGAATGGGATGCAATAATTGGAATTCACAATAGTTATGAGATAACTAAATGAATGTTATAAACATAGCAGTTTAGTCTCACTTGATCGGTTGCCACGGAATTTTGATGTGATCAAAAGTCCGTCGCAATCACGTAGCGTACGCGGATACTCGCCGGGTAAACTTAATAGACAGCCTCACTCCAAAACCCCGACCAAGTGACTGTAGGAGAACCCCGTCGCCGAAAGCATCCGTTCGGGTGCTCGCGGCAGCGGTGTTCCGCCTTGGTGCACTTCGTCGACGATATCGGGGGTGCGGCCGCTTACTGAAGTTTGCGACGAGCATTCGATCAGGATGTCGGGAATCTTGTTGAATTTCCCGACTTGATATTGAAAAGAGTTTTCGATTTTGAGACTAAAATGCGGGGTTTATAATTGTTAGGCATGCGATGTCTAAGTAATTCATTTGGTCAGGCATGCGATGTCTGAGGTGATTGCGGATTCCAACTGTTGTAGTTTTACACTTTCTTTTCTGTGACCGTAAGTGTAATATGTGATATCGCCGGTTTCGTTGCTATATGTCAACGACAATTAGGATGCGCATATTTACTTACGTTGATGACATGTGATGTTATGTGTTGCTGGATATGTTATATTGGATCGTCGTGTTTGAATAGCCGGGGGTTTTTATGTGAGATGAGTGTTTTTCATTTTCATTCATGTAAAAACTTGTATGTAATATTCTTTTCTTGGGGCGCTTCCAGGTTGCGGAAGTTGTCACCCTTTGTATATTATTTACTTTTCCGCACTAGGATAGACCCAGGGAGGGGAGCACAAGTAACCGGGTTCTAGAGTCCAGTGGGAGACCAACTCGAGGAGTCGAGTCCGGGTCTCCTAACTCTAGAATTGGTAGGGTTGCTTGCCGCTCTCGTAGGGGTCTAGGGGTGTGGGTTTGGCTATTCATCACGACCGTGGAATCCGTGTTTTATACTGGCTCATATTGAAAACACGGACGTCCTAGTATATCCAATATTTCATATGATACTTCTGCTGCGATATCTGTGATGTGATCATGTGATGTTCTGTGATAGATACATATATAGTATATATGATATATTATATAGACGTTACTTATGTTTTACACCCGCGCTAGCCCTGCCCCGCTCTGTCGTTAGTTATCTAACCTAACGGTGCACGAGGGGACATCGAGGCGAATGCGGATGGCATAAGTGTACGTCGTATTTATCTGTGATGTTCAGGTATTTAAATGATGGGACTTCATTAATGTGATTAATGAAATAAAAGAAACCTAAGATGTTGTAGAATCGAATTTCAAAATAAAACAGGTAACTACAGTTCTTGCTTTGCACAGCGGTATATGTGATATATCCTGCACCTTATTCGATGAGGAAAGGACCGAGATCCCTTCACCGGGAGTGACTCCTTTAGCAATGACTGGCAGATGCTACACACTCGGTTTGTCTTTTGATTGCTTTTAAGAGTTTTTGCTTTGCACAGTGATATATATGATATATCCCGCACCTCATTCGACGAGGAAAGGACCGACGATCCCTTCACCGGGAGTGACTCCTTTAGCAAAACTAGAAAAGCCTCAAAAGCACTCCATTTTAAAATTCATTCGATCCTACAACGATATCAAGTTCATTACGCAATAGGTTTTCAGAAAAACCTGTCGTAGCCCTCCGACATTTCAGATAAGTTGTATATAGTATTCGTGCTGCATTTGTTGGCTTTCGTCAAGGTGCAGTGTGCGGTAGCTATATGCTGCTTATCTGCTAGCATACGATGCGATTGGATTAGGGTAGTCGTGCGGCTTTGTTGGCTTTCGTCAAGGGTCGTGCGGGTGGGTTTAATTCGATCAAGAAATGTACGGGTTGAACTTGACTAGCGGGCTATGGTTTGTTGGCTTTCGTCAAGGTCATAGCACGTTAGGGGCAAAATATTATCGGGAATTTCAAGTGTTGAAATTTGCAATGAGATTGCATACCTTCTATGAGATAGTTGGATCCCGATACCCGCTGCGAGTAAGTGTTACTCCTGGGAGAGTTTTATACATTACAATTAGCCGATCAAGTAGGTGTCTAGAAAGGTGTTAACGAGGTTACGCCTCTGGGAAAACGAGGTTTACATTAATTAGGTTCGTGCGAAAGCACGGGGGACCTCCCTCAAAGTACCGACACTGGCCTGGCTGAAAGATTGGCGAACTTGTAGTGTGTAATTAATCCCGGCTAGTCTTTCCTTTTAGGGTTTGAAGGAAGATTTGATAAAAAGCAGTGGGAGCCATCCTGATTAGATAAAATAATAACCAATCTATTCTTGACAGAGCGCACGCTGAGTGTTTTCTTCTCTCTCTCTCCAGGTAGCGACCATATCACGCCTTAATCAAGATAATAATATGGATTATTGACCGAACCCGCTTGTTATACTGAGATGGGGAACGTTGGTCCCGCTCCAACTTATAATTGTTATAAGACAGAGCAGGAAATTGGGGAATACCAGATTTCCCGTGCCGCCCAAACGAAGAGAGTGCATGCTGATGCATCATCTTCGGGTGTGTTCATTACAGAGAACTGTTTCTCAGTATCCTTTACGTCCTGAGTATGTGATACCAGATCAGGATCCCAGATATGTAATCTGTTACATAGGGCTACAGAAAGGTAGAGAACTGAGAACGGGTGATAAGTTTCATGAGGCAGAAAACGGGAAAAATGTTGCAGCCAAGTCTGTCGGTCACTGTCACCCTGTATTACAATATATTGATTCTGAACGAATGTTATTAGATACCGAACCTGATATACAAAATCATATCAGTCTCTTTATCAGTAAAGAAATGATAAAATTTTGTATTGTTGGATAATGTTTTGAACATTTCCTATATCAAAAGTTGATCGGTTCAGGCACGTTATCTAAACGCATTAATGTTCTAAATCAAACTACAGTTCTTAGTATACAGAACACACACAAGAGGAAGAGTTCAGAAATGAACGAATCCTTCTTGAGGCATTGTAGACTAGGTCATATCAATGTGACCCGACTAGCTAGAGTTACATATAGATGCATATTTAAATCAGTTTGAATTTACATCTTGTGAAACTCGCCAGTCATGTCACAAAGATAAGATGACCACAGCTCCGTTTATTGGAAACAGAGAAAGAGTTAGTAAATTCTTGGGATGATACATGTTGATGTATATAGGTCCCCTGTCTACACATACCAGGACTGGTTCTTTGTACTTCGTTACATTCTCTGATAATCTCTCAAGATTCAGACCTATGTTCCTGTTGAAACACAAGTCCGAACCTTTTGAGGTATTCACAGAATATAAGTTAGAAGTAGAGAACCAAAATACGGGTATAAGTATTATGTCCTATGATGAGATCAGGGAGGAGAATACTTGAGCACGGAAATCCTGGACTATTCTAAAGGAGAATGAGATTCTCTCTCAGCATTACTCTTCCGTATATACCATAGCACGATGGTATGTCGGGGCGGAGCAGATACACCCTATTTGATATGGTGTGCTCTATGATGAGTAATACTGAGTTACCTGTTTCCTTTTTGGGAGTTATGCGCTTGAGAAGCTGCATACCTATTGAATAGGGTTCGAATCAAATCACTTGCTTACCACTTCATATGTGATATGGAAAGGGAAGAGCCCATGTCTTAAGCTAGTTAAGATTTGGGGTTGTCCGGCCTATGTCTAAAACTATAATCCGGACAAGCTCGAGGCAAGGTCTGTAATCTAGAACTGGAAAGGTTCCAGCTATACAAACTACAGCAGATGATTTGATAGAGCCAAAGGATTCAATAGATTCCAACGAACCTCAGCCTCTCCGCCGATCTAGTAGGGTTCCTCACCCACCTGAGAGATACTTCGGTTTCTCTATGACAGTGGGAGCGAGGAATGCATCATGAGATGATGACCCAACTATTTTCGAGCTGGCCATCAAGAGTGAGACTCTGTAAGAATGGCTGGATGTTTATCGATCTGAGATGGAATCCTTATACACCAACAAAGTATGGACTTTGGTTGCTATATCTGAAGGGTTAAATCCCCATCTGGGGCAAGTATATCTTGAGAAGATTACTTGGTGTACATGGAAAAGTTGAGACTTTCAAAGCTAGACTTGTTAAAGGTTTTCGTCATTGACCAGGCGTGGATAATGATGAAACCTTTTCAAGTAGCTATGCTTAAGTCCATCCGGATCCTACTTGCCACGGCTACATACCATGACTACGATATCTGGTAGTTGGGTGTCATGACTGCTTTTCTAAATGATGTTTTAGAAGAGTGCGTCTATAAGTACACAGCCAGAGGGCTTCGTAGACAGTGGGAGCAGCGGAAACGTGTGCAAGATGCTTTATAGGATAAAGCAGGCATCGCGGAGATGGAACATCTGTTTTGATGAAGTAGTCAAAGAGTTTGACATCATCAAAATGGTAGATGAACCTTGTATAAACAAGAAGGTAGTAGGGAGTATGGTGACGATCCTCGTAGAGTACGTGGATGACATACTCTTGATAAGAAAGGAGTTTCTTATGCTACGCTCGAGCAATCTCCGCTTATCACTATGATTCTCCATATAGGATCAAAATGATACCTCCTAAATCCTGAGTTTTGGATCCATGAGATAGATTTAAATGGATGTTAGGATTCTCACTAGTTGTAGTGAGAAGGTATCAATCGACCCTAGGGAGAATCACTGGAAGTGTTCCAGGGTGATAAAGACGACTGAGTGTCAGTCACAGGCATTGTCTTTACCCTTAGTAAAGGGACGGTATGGTGGAAGAGTTCCAAGCTAGATACCGTGACATACTAGACGATAAAGGCACGATACATCGCTACTTAAGATGCTACCAAAGAGGCAGTCTGGGTGTATATTGGTTCATGAGATGAACTACGTTCCAACCATTGTGAGACAATGGAGTTGTGGCTTATGCCAAGGAACGTCCGTCCCATCAGTGATCCAGACATATTCTAAGGCAGTATCACTTGATCATGGAGATGGTTGATCTCCAGGGAGATCGAGGTTAGGAGAGTAGACTCAGAGGACAACTCAGCGGATCCACTCACAAAGGCCTGTTCCCAGAGAGAGACTTTTATGGGATGGTTGAGTATGAGATACTGCAACCACTGCTATCAGATGGCCCTAGTGCAAGTGGGAGATTGTTAGTTATATGTATGCCCTAGAGGACATTACTGTACATAGGATGTATATTGTAGTGGATGCTGGGACATATATAGGGAGGACTTTCTTGCTCGACATGATAGTATGCTATCTGGTTGAACTTTACCTTAACGTGTATATTGATTGTCTCTCTGTTACATGTTGGTAAAGCCCTTAGGATGTGTGCTTGACTACCTGGACTATGATGCGGATCATACTAGTGGGGACATGGTAGTCCATAAGTACATCCTTCAAAGTCCCTAGTCGTGGGTGTATCGAGACGGGGCATCGATATACCAGAGTAGACTAGCGTATACCTTCTCGACCCATACAGATGGGCGATGGATGATCCCATATCCATCGGTGTTTGACATCAGAGATGATATACGGGTGCTCAGTAGAGACTGGGTACACTGGACGGACTCGCCGAGAACTCCCAGATGGTATTATACCTCACGTCAGATGGCAGTTCTCTGGTGACACTGGTACAGAGTAGTCTGTTGACCCGAGATCGTCATAGAGTCTTGTGTGGTTCCCACTGTGCTTTGATTTCCATCTTACCACGTCCAAGAGGGCATGCAAAACGGTGGTTTTTGGGTACAGTCCCGAGTCACATGGAGGCAATGAGCGATAGGAGGGGATTCGTCTCTCCCGGTATAGGGGGTTGATTTTGCGCTGTGTTCGATTGGCTATAACAGGAAATCCCTGGCCAGGGTTGCTGAGATTTAATGGTAAGTGTTACCAGTAGTTTCTCGAATTGTTATAGACCTCATATCGACACGACTTATCGAGCTATTGGGGTTTGACGTTTACCACCCCTAGGCAAGATATGCGACATATCAGACGATCAGACCGGACTGTACGGTAGTGTTACTGGTTGGATTCACTGGAGTGTGAGCGGGCTTGCTCGTCGATCTTCAGATCGCTCAATACCCGGGTGGCCGTTACGTTTAGCAAACCGCTTGCGGCTTGTGGATGTTTGATATGATCATCATCTGCTGCCGGCGTATTGACGAGTCTTTAGAGTCCTACACAGAGGTTTCCTGGCTCAAGCGAAACGAAATAGGAGCGCATATGAGATATGTGCGGGACCGAGAATAATACGGTATGTGATACTGTATTCGATTCTCGCGATGTGACATTGATCGGTTATATGCGATATAGCCGGGTTATCGGATCAAGTGTTGATTCGATAAGTTGTTACTGATGATACCAGTCGGTTATGTGCGACATGACCGGATCGTTAAATCAAGTGTTGATTTAATGATTTAATGCATAATTGTATATTTGATATATTACTTTGCATTAACTAGTATCGGTTCACTTTAAAATGGATTTTCTCACTCGGGTGTGCGCATTGCATATGCGATATGATTTTGTGCACTTGCTTGTATCATGTTTGATGATGCATGCCAAACTTGGTTAAGTGTAAAGAATGAACCATGGTAATGAATGGGTTAGGGTTTTGATTTTTATTTGTTCATTTATCTTTCTTATTTATTCTTTTTGGAAAAAGGAAAAAGAAAGATAAATGGTGGCATTTTTGGATTTAGTTGAAGTTTCTTGAAACTTTGACTAAGTCTTCATTCTTGTCCTATACTTAACCCTAACCATTTTAACTAACCTAAGTTAATTCTCTACACTTAACTAGAGTTAAAAGTATGATAAGTATTGTATTATTTTCTATTTTTAATTCAAGACTTATCATGTCTTCTTCTTCTTCTTCCTTTCTTCAAGTGAAGAAACCTTCACTCCATCAATGGTGATTGTTGGAAAAGAGTGAGAAATCCAATTCTAAAGTCTACCCACTTCCTATTTCTTCATCCTCTACCTCTTGCCAAGTAGTAGAGTGTGTTTCCTTCACAAGTTTTCAAAGCTAGGTGAAGGTGGAGCTTGATCTATCGATGCCTCGACGTAGATCATCTTCGGCATGGACATCGACGACCTAGCTCGCTTTTTCTCCGACGAAGCCGACTCTAGAGCCCGGACAATTTTTGGACAGCGGAGAGGACTTCTTCATGGAGCTATGGAGGTGGACAAACGGATCTACAAATGTTGTATATCCGAATCCCTTAGTTAAATGTTAACTAGTTAGCTTTTTCGCCTAGAATTCTAGCCGACGATCCGTAGTCTAGGGTTTCTCGGTACCGTAAAATTTTAATTTGGCATGATCGATGCCTTGTGAGACCTCATTAGGGTGTCTAGGAACCCTACATCTGAGACGAATGGATTATTATTATATATATGATATATAATAAACGTTGCTTATGTTTTACACCCGCACTAATCCTGCCCCGCTATGCCGTTAGTTAAGTAACCTAACGGTGCATAACGGGACTTTGTGGCGAATGTGGATGGCATAAGTGTACGTTCTATTTTCGTTTCTTTTCTGTGATGGATTAGGAACTTAAATGATGGGATTACATTAACGAGATTAATGTAAAGTAAAAGAAACCTAAAAGATGTTGTAGAATCAGATTTGAAACCCACTCGGCCTTTTTATGAAAAATGCAAGTTTCAAAAGATGCGGAGCTTAAGCCACTCCTTTTCTAAACTGTTTTGATTCTACAACGAGATCAAGTTCAAAGCGTTAAAGGTTTTCATAAAAACTATCCGCAACCCTCCGTCATTTTAGGAAGCAGAGTACTTAGTATTCGTGCTGCGTATTTTGTTCATAGTCAAGGCGTAGTGTACGGTAGCTAAGTGATGTCTTCCTACAAAGCATATGATGCGATCAGTTAGGACATTCATATTATTATGTTGATCATAGTTAAGGGTCATATGGGTGGGTCTAGTTAATCTCGAAATGACGGGTAGAACTTGACTAGTGCTTATGATATTTTGACCATAGCCAAGGTCATAAGTAACTAGGGGTAAAAACCATATCGGGAGTTTCAAGAGTTGAAATTTGCAATGAGATTGCATACCATCTATATGATAGTTGGATCCCGATCCCGCTATGAGTAAGAGTTACTCCCAGGAGAGTTTTGCACTTTACAATTAGCTAATCCAGTAAGTGTCTAGAAAGGTGTTAACGGGGTTTGACCTCTGGGAAAACGAGATTTATTTTAATTAGGTCCGTGCGAAAGCATGGGGAACCTCCCTCAAAGTACCGACACTGGCCTGGCTGACCGGTTAGCGAAACTGTAGAATGTAATTAATCCTGGCTAGTTTTCTTTTCAGGTTTTGAAAGAAAATTTGATAAAAGCAGTGGGAGACATCGATTAGATAAGATAATAACCAATCTAAATCTTTGCAAGAGCATTCCGCTGAGTGTATTCTTTTCTCTCTCCTAATGGCAGATACCGATGACGGGACTTAAGCTTCTACTAGAGAAAAACAAATTGACAGGACCGAACTATAAAGAATGGTTGAGGAACTTGAACATTGCACTCACATATGATAAAGTATCATATGTCCTCACAACCAAAGCCCCACCCGTCCCAGGACCTGAATCATCTGTTTCGGATAGGGAGATCCGAAAAACATGGGATATTGATTGTAACACAGCCAAGTGCCTCGCGCTTGCTTCTATGGAAAATATCCATCAGAAGAAACACGAGAATATGGATGTGCAATCCATCTTTCTTCACACAAAGGACTTGTATGAAGAGCAATCTCGTATTTTAAGATACGAGGAATCTCGAAAATTGTTTCAGATGAGAATGACCCCTGGTACATCAGTAGGAGACCATGTTTTGAAGATGATTGGTCTTATAGAAAAACTTGAGGAACCGGGATAGACCATGGATAATGAGCAATATACGGATATTGTTCTACAGTCTCTCCCCCCTTGCCTTTGCTCCGTTCATAGTGAATTTCAATATGAACGATTTGGAGAAATCATTTCCTGAACTTCTCAATATGTTGAGAAGTACAGAGAGCACGTTGAAAACAATGAGGACTCCCGCTCTTCTTGCTAGGCCATCTTCCTCTTCAATCCCAAAAGCCAAGGCCAAGGGAAAGAAGAAGAAGAATTCCATCAAACAGAAAGGTGGAGTTAGAAAGGAAAAGGGGAAAAACAAATCCGTGGCTGCGGGAAGCGGGAAAGGAAAATGTTTTTACTGCCACAAGTCGGGACATTGAAAACGTAACTATGCTATGTATCTTGCTGATCTCAAGAAGAAGAAGCATGCTGATGGTTCCACTTCAGGTGTGTTTGTAACTGAAAAGTGTTTTTCTTTAAACTCTGCATCTTGGGTATTAGATACCGGTTCTGGTTCTCACATCTGCAATTGTATGCAGGGATTGAGAAACAGTAGAGTTTTGAAGATAGGTGACCATACTCTGCGGGTTGGAAATGGTTCCAATGTACATATTGTATCCGTAGGAGAGTATCATCTTGGGTTGCCTTCGGGTTGTACTTTGGTTTTGAACCCGTATTATTTTGTACCTAGTATGCTATGTAATATAATATCCATTTCTTTGTTGGACAATGAAGGATATCATTTTGTATTAGAAAATAATGTTATGAACATTAACTTGAATCAAAAGTTGATTGGGTATGGTACACTAAATAACGGTATTTACGTCCTGAACCAACACACAGTTTTCAATATACAACATACTAATAAAAGAAAGTTTTCAGATATAAATGAAGCTTTTCTTTAGCATTGTAGACTTGGTCACATTAATGAAACAAGACTAAACAAGCTACATAAACATGGATATTTAAATCCTTTTGAATATAAATCTTATCCGACCTGTCAGTCTTGTATCAAAGGTAAAATGACCAAAACTCCGTTTACTGGATATGGAGAAAGAGCTGTGGAACTCTTAATCCTTATACATATTGATGTATGCGAACCAATGTCTACACATGGTAAAGGTGGTTTTTCATACTTCATTACTTTTACTGATGATTTCTCAAGATTCGGACACGTGTTTTTGATAAAGCACAAATCCGAAGCTTTCGAGAAATTCAAGGAGTACAAACTTGAAGTAGAAAAACAAACAGGCTTGAGCATCAAGAAACTTCGATAAGATCGAGGTGGAGAATATTTAAGTACAGAGTTTTTAGACTTCTTAAAAGAGAATGTGATTCTCTCTCAGCTCACTCCTCCTTACACACCACAGCACAATGGTGTGTCAGAACGGAGGAATCGTACCCTATTAGATATGGTATGATCCATGATGTGTGATGCTGAGTTACCGCTTTCCTTTTGGGGGCATGCATTAAAGATAGTGATGAATCTGTTAAACAGTGTTCCAACCAAGACCGTGTCTACCACTCCATATGAAATATGGAGTGGAAAGAGACCATCTCTTAAAAGAGTTAGGATTTGGGGTTGCCCGGCTTTTTTTAAAAGCAGAATCTAGACAAACTCGAGACACGATCGGTCATGTGTAAATTTGTGGGATATCCAAAACATTCATATAGATATCTATTCTACCACAAGGAGGAACAAAAGGTGTTTGTTGCTCAGCATGCCACATTTTTGGAAAATGAAATCTTTACAGATAGTACTGATGGCAATGCAGTAGAACTAGAAAAAGTTCTAGAGACACAAATTACTCAGGACGAATTGGTTGAAACTGATGTTGCAGTAGAACTTCAAGAACCTCAGCCGCTCCGAAGATCTAGTAGAACTTCTCGCCCACCAGAGAGATACTATGGGTTTCTCATTGATGGTGATAGAGAAGATTGCATCATGGATGATGATGATCCTACTAGTTTTTAGCAAGCTATCACGAGTGGTGACTCAGTGAAGTAGCTGGAAGCCATGAGATCCGAAATGGAGTCCATGTACACCAACAAAGTATGGACTTTGGACGTTGCGCCTCCTGGGATAAAACCTGTTGGGTGCAAATGGATCTTTAAAGGAAAGATTGGTGTGGATGGACAGGTAGAGACCTTTAAAGTAAGGCTAGTAGCGAAAGGTTTTCGTCAAAGACCAGGATTGGAATATGATGAAACTTTCTCTCCAGTAGCAATGCTTAAATCCATTAGGATCCTACTTGCTATTGCTGCTCACTATGATTATGAAATCTGGCAGATGGACGTTAAAACTGCATTTCTAAATGGTGATTTAGAAGAATGCGTTTTTATGGATCAGCCAGAAGGCTTCATTGACAGTGGGAGCAGCGGGAAAGCATGTAAATTGCTTAAATCCATTTATGGATTAAAGCAGGCCTCACGGAGCTGGAACATCTACTTTGATGATACAATCAAAGAGTTTGATTTTATCAAAAATATAGATGAACCATGCATTTATAAGAAGATTGTAGCGAGTACTGTCACATTTCTCGTATTGTACGTAGATGGCATTCTCCTGATAGGAAATGATATTCCTATGCTACAATCGGTCAAACTATTCTTATCACAAAGGTTCTCCATGAAGGACCTGGGTGATGCCTCGTGCATTTTGGGCATTAGGATCTATAGAGATAGATCCAAGAAGTTATTGGGACTGTCCCAATCAAAGTACATAGACACCATCCTAAAAAGGTTTAGTATGGAAGATTCCAAGAGTGGTGCCTTGCCTGCTTGTCATGGAATCATTCTCTCCAAGGACTTCTGTTCGAAGACTGATGAAGAGAGAGCTCGCATAAGCGTTATACCCTACGCTTCAGCCGTAGGATCTATAATGTATGCGATGTTATGTACTCGCCCTGATGTAGCTTATGCACTAGCTGTAGTAAGCAGGTATCAATCCAACCCAGGGGAGCAGTGAAGAACATTCTTAAATACTTGCGAAGGACTAAAGAATTGTTCTTGGTGTATGGTAATGGGGATCTCCAGATGGAGGCCTTTACCGATTCCAGCTTCCAAAGTTATAAGGATGATAGCAAATCTATCTCAGGGTTTGTATTTACCCTCAATAGAGGGGCGGTTAGTTGGAAGAGTTCCAAATAGGATACCGTTGCAGACTCCACGATTGAAGCTGAGTGTATTGCAGCAAATGATGCTGCCAAGGAAGCCGTCTGGATGAGGAAGTTCATCGCGGAACTAGGAGTGGTTCAAACCATTGTTGATCCAATACCATTGTATTGTGATAATAATGGAGCAATGGCATTAGCCAAAGAACCAAGGTCCCATCAGAAGTCCAGACACATCCTGAGGCGATATCATTTGATCCGGGAGATAGTAGATCGCTAGGAGATCGAAATTCGGAGAGTAGATACAAAGGATAACACAGCGGATCCACTCACCAAGGCCCTTCCACAGCCGCAGCATGAGCGACTTTTTAAGATGTTGGGTATGAGATACGCCAATAAATGGCCTTAGTGTAAGTGGGAGATTGTTAGATATATGTATGCCCTAGAGGCCATTATATGTATAGTGGATGCTTGGACATGTATATATGTATATAGATTACTTTCTCGCTCAACATGATAGTATGCTATCTGGTTTACTTTATCTTGACATGTTGATTTGATCATGCTTTTATTCATTTGCACATGCTGATAAAGCCCTCAGGATATTTGCTTGACTACTGTGACTATGATGCGGATCATACCAGTGGGGCATGTGTAGTTTTTAAGCATATCCTTGAACTGTTCCTAGTCGTGGGTGTATCGAGACGGGGCATCGATATTCCAGAGTAGACTAGCCTATACTATTCTTGTCCCATATGTTGGGCGATGGATGATCCCATATCCATCTGGTGAGGTGACACCAAAGATTGTATGCGGGTGCTGAGTGCAGACTGGGTACACTGAACGGACTCGCCGAGAACTTCTATGTGGTACTATATCTATCGTCGGATAGCAGTTCTTAGGTAACACTTATACAGGTTAGTCTGAAGACCCAAGATCGTCATAGAGCCTTGTGTGTCCTCCTACTGTGCTTTGATCGCCACCATACCACGGCTCTACGGAGTTGTGCAAACAGGTGGACTTTGGGTACAGTCCCGAGGCACATGGAGGCGATGAGCGATAGGAGGGGTTTCGTCTCTCCCGGTATTGGGAGTTGATGTTGTGCTATGCTCGATTGTCTATAACAGTAAGTCCCTGGCCAGGGCTGCTGAGATTTACTGATAAGCGTTATCAGTAGTTTCTCGATCTGTTATGAGCCATACACCAGCATGACTTATTGAGTTATTGGGATCGACGATTCCATCCCTAGACTTGATATGCAACATATCTGACGAGGAGACCGGACTGTACGGTAAGTGTTGCCAGTTGGCTCGACGGGAGTTTTGACAGCTTCGCTGGTTTTCTTCTGATCGCTCAATACCCGGGTGGCCGTTACGTTTAGCTGACCGCTTGCGGCTTGTGGGTGATTGATATGATCATCACCTACTACCGGCGTATTGACGAGTCTTAGAGTCCCACAATGAAGTTTCCTGGCTCAGGCAAAAAGATGTGGTATGCATATGAGATATGCGCGAGAACCCGATTAAATACGGATATGTGATACCGTATATTAATCGGGCATTTTCTATTGGTCGGGTCATATGTGATATGAACGGTTTTCTAAATTAAGTGTTGATTTAACAAATGACTTTTAGATTAATTCTTTAATAACCCTTTTCTTTTTTGTATGCATGCATGTATGCACATGATGATGTGCATGGACACATACATACATACATTGTATCATGGTTGTTGATACACATTTGGTAGCAATGCAAGACTCGCATGGTTCATTTATATATATATATATATATATATATATATATATATATATTGAGAAAAAGGAAAACGAAATCAAAAATAAATCATGGATGATAATTATCCAAACTTGACTATTCTTTGACCTAATTCAAACCATGGTTTAAATTTCATTTGAACTTTAACTCAACACAATAATATCTAGATATTAGTTAACCATGGTTTGAAGTGAGAAGGATTAATATTGATTATTCATTCTCACTTAATTCATTCAACACAAAATATTTTGAGCTCAAGCTAAGCCATCATCTTCTTCTTCCTCTCTTGATTTTTCTCTTGAGTGAGGTTGATAAAAAGATAGGGTTTTGATTATAGAATACAAACCAAATCATCATACTACACAAATCTAGCCCATTTGTGTAGGATGTTTGCTCTACTTTATTCACAAATCAAGTAAAGCTAGGAGCTTTGAGCAAAGGGACTTCGGGTGGATCTTCGTGGACTAGGAACGCTTCCATCGATCCGTTCCAAACTCTCATAGTGCCAAGGAGTCACCAAGGGAGGTCTACAAAGGTTGTAATCTCTACTCTTAGTGATAGTTTTTCATTTTCATGTGATGTTTAGTTGAATGAAACCCTAAATTTCTAGTTATGATTCTTGTCAAGTTCACTTAGCACCTTTAAAATTTGATTGTGGCATATGTGATGCTTCCAAACCCTTGATGAGGTGCTAGGTAAACCCAACACATCTGCCAGATTTCATGGTCGTAGTGAGCAGCGATAGCAAGTAGGATCCGAATGGATTTAAGCATGGCTACGGGAGAAACAGTTTCGTCATAGTCTAGACCTGGTCTTTGACGAAAACCCTTCGCCACAAGTCTTGCCTTATAGGTCTCTACCTGCCCATCTACACCGATCTTTCTTTTAAAGATCCATTTGCACCCCACAGGTTTTACCCCAGGGGGTACAATGTCTAAAGTCCATACTTTGTTGGTGTACATAGACTCCATTTCGGATCTCATGGCATTCAGCCACTTCACAGAGTCTCTACTCGTGATAGTTTGCTGAAAGCTGGTTGGATCATCATCCTCCATGATGCAGTCTTCTCTATCACCATCAATAAGGAAACCATAGAACCTCTTCGGTGGGCGAGAAGTCCTACCAGACTTACGGAGTGGCCGAGGTTCCTCTGTTTCTGTTGCAACAGCCGGTTCAACCAAGTCATCTGTTGTAATTTGTGTTTCTAGAACATCTTCTAGATCTACCACACTGCCATCTGTATCATCTGTAAAAAACTCTTTTTCCAAAATCGTGGCATACTGAGAAACAAACACTTTTTGTTCCTTTTTGTGGTAGAAAAGATATCCATAAGAATTCTTTGGATATCCCACAAAATTACACATGACTGACCGTGTCTCGAGTTTTTCCGGGTTCTGCTTTTTAACATAGGCCGGACAACCCCAAATCTTAATTCGTTTAAAAGATGGTATCTTCCCATGACATATCTCATATGGCGTGGTAGACACGATTTTGGTTGGGACCCTGTTCAGTAGAAATGCCGCAGTCTCCAATGCATGCCCCCAAAATGAAACGGGTAACTCAGCATCACTCATCATTGAACGGACCATATCTAACAGGGTCCGATTCCGTCTTTCTGACACACCGTTGTGCTGTGGTGTGTAAGGAGGAATGAGCTGAGAGAGAATCCCATTCTCTTTTAGGAAGTTTGCAAACTCTGTACTGAGATACTCCCCACCTCGATCTGATCGAAGCATTTTGATGCTCAAGCCGGTTTGTTTTTCTACTTCGAGTTTATATTCAGTGAATTTCTCAAAAGCTTCGGACTTGTGCTTTAATAAAAATACATGACCGAATCTTGAGAAATCATCAGTGAAAGTAATGAAGTATGAAAAATCGTCTCTAGCCTGTGTAGACATTGGCCCGCATACATCACTATGTATGAGGCCTAAGAGCTCAGTAGCTCTTTCTCCGTGTCCTGTAAATGGAGTTTTGGTCATTTTACCCTTGATACAAGACTGGCAAGTTGCATAAGATTTATATTCAAAAAGGCTTTAAATATCCATCTTTGTGTAACTTGTTTAGTCTTGTTTCGTTAATGTGACCAAGTCTACAGTGCCAAAGGAAATCTTCATTTATTTCTGAAAATTTTCTTTTATTAGTGTGTTGTATGCTGAAAACTGTGTGTTGATTTAGGACGTAAATCCCGGTATTAAGTGTACCATACCCAACCAACATTTGATTCAGATGAATGTTCATAACATTGTTCTGCAATACAAAATTATATCCTTCATTGTCTAACAAAGAAACGGATATTATATTACAAAGCATACTAGGTACATAATAACATGGGTTCAAAACCAATATACACCCAGACGGCAACCCCAAGTGATACTCTCCTAGTGCAACTGTATGTACATTGGAACCATTTCCAACGCGGAGAGTATGGTCACCTGTCTTCAAAACCTTACTATTTCTTAGCCCCTGCATAGAATTGCAAATGTGAGAACCTGAACCAGTATCTAATACCCAGGAAGCAGAGTTTATTGAAAAACAGTTTTCTGTCACAAACACACCTGAAGCGGAAGCATCCCCATGCTTCTTCTTAAGATCCCAGTACTCCGTGCAGTTGCGCTTCCAGTGTCCTATTTTGTGGCAGTGATAACATTCCCCTTTCCCTGATTCCCCAGCTTTGGACTTGTCTTTCCCCTTGGCCTTTTTGACTCCACCCTTAGGTTTGGTGGGTTTCTTCTTCATCTTTCCCTTGGCCTTAGCCTTCGGGCGAGAGGAGGAAGATTGCCCAACACTCAAAACGAGAGTTTTCATTGATTTCAGCGTGCTCTCTATACTCCTTAATATATTAAGGAGTTCAGGTAGTTCCTTCTCCATGTTGTGCATGTTGAAGTTAACTATAAATTGAGCAAAGGTGGAGGGGAGAGACTGCAGAATAATATCCGTATATTCCTCATTGTCCATTGTCCACCCAAGGTCCTCAAGCTCTTCTATGAGAGCTATCATCTTTAGAACATGGTCTCCTATTGGTGTGCCAGGGGCCATTCGCATCTGAAACAACTTTCTGGATGCTTCGTATCGTAAGACACGAGATTGCTCTCCATACAACTCCTTTGTATGGAGGAATATGGCGTGGACGTCCATATTCTCGTGCTGCTTTTGATGTGTGTTATCCATCGATGCAAGCGCGAGGCATTTTTCCATGGCACAGTCCGCGTCCCATGTCTTGCGGACTTCAATATCCACAACTGAGAATTTAAGACCTGGGACGGGCGGGGCTGGAGCCGTGAGGACATATGATACCTTATCATAAGTCAAGGCAATGTTAAGATTCCTCAGCCAGTCTTTATAATTGGTCCCATTCAGTTTATTTTTATCTAGCAGAAGCTTGAGTCCTGTCATTGGTATCTGCCATTAAGAGAGAGAAAAGAATACCCTCAGCGAAAGCTCTTGCAAAGATCAGATTGGTTATTATCTTATCTAATCAATGTCTCCCACTGCTTTAATCAAGTTTTTCTTTCAAACCTTAAAAAGAAAACTAGCCAGGATTAATTACAGTCTACAACTTCGCTAACCATTCAGCCAGGCCAGTGTCGCTACTTAAGGGAGGTTCCCCATGCTTTCGCACAGACCTAATTAATATAAACCTCGTCTTCTCAGAGGCATAGCCCCGTTAACACCTTTCTAGACACCTAATAGGTTAGCTAATTTTAAACTGCAAAACTCTCCTAGGAGCAACTATTGCCCATAGTGGGATCGGGATCCAACCATCATATGGAAGGTATGTAATCTCATTGCAAATTTCAACTCTTGAAACTCCCGATGTGGTTTTTACCCCTAGCATTCATGACCTTAACTATGGTCAACAAATCATAAACACTAGTCAAGTTCTACCCGTCATTTCTTGATTAATTAGACCCACCCACATGACCCTTAACTATGGTCAACAAAGTCGCATGAATGTCCCAATTAATCTGCATCATATACAGTGTAGGAAGACATCACTTAGCTATCGTACACTACGCCTTAACTATAGTCAACAAACGTAGCACGAATACTAAGTACTCTACTTCCTAAAATGACGGAGTGTTGCGGGTGGTTTTTAAGAAAACCTTTAACGCTTTGAACTTGATATCGTCGTAGAATCAAATGGTTTTCAAAAGGAGTGGCTTAAGCTCCGCTGTTTTGAAATGTAGCTTTTTTGTAAAAAGCCGAGTGGTTTTCTAATCTAATTCTACGACATATTTTTAGGTTTATTTTCCTTACATTAATCATATTAATGTAGTCCCATCATTTAATTCCTTAAGCCAATCACAGAAAAGAAACGAAAATTCAACGTACGCTTATGCCATCCGCATTCGCCGCAATGTTCCGTTATGCACCGTTAGGTTACTTAACTAACGGCATACCGGGACGGAACTAGTGCGGGTGTAAAACATAAGCAACGTCTATTATATATCTCATATATAATAAAGCATTCGTCTCAGATATATTAAGCGATCACATCACAGAATATAGGCAGCAGAAACACAGATATGATAATATAGGATATACTAGGACGTCCGTATTTAGTATTTAGCCAACAATAGAAAATACGGATTCCACGGTCGTGATGAATAGCCAATCCCACACCTTAGACCCCTACGAGAGCGGCAAGCGACCCTACCAATTCTAGAGTTAGGAGACCCGGTCCCGACTCCTTGAGATGGTCTTCCACTGGACTCTAGAACCCGGTCACTTGTGCTCTCCACCTTGGGTCTATCCTAATGCGGAAAAGTAAATAATATACAACAATGGTGACATCATCCTCAACCCGGAAGTGCCCCAAATAAAAGAATATTACATTGTAAATGAATTTTACATGAATGGAAAGTAAAACTCTCATCTCACATAAAAAAAACCCCGGCTATTCGATCATGACAATCCTATACATCACAACACAGCAACACATAACATCACATGTCATCAACGTAAGCAAGTATGCATACCCCAATTGCCGTTGACATATAGCAGCGAAACCGGCGAAACGCATACTACGCTTACGGTCGCAGAAACAAGTATCACATACAATAAGGCGATGTTAAACCCTCCGATCAAATTAACAAACACCCATATTCCCCAGCAAGCTCAACACTTGAGCACCGTTAAACAATACCCAAAATCTATGCCACAGTATTTAATGGACCAACTATAGAAGGGCAGACCCAAGCTCATTTGTGGCGCTACTAACTACGGTAAACCCTAAGGTTTAGTTGCAGTTTGGTGGTCACATCTCGAGTTAGGGTTACATTCTTTTAGAGGGTCCATAGGAATACCTGCATTATACATCGAGTACGTTCAACCTGGAAAATACCAGTGTTTGATAATTCGTTCGACCTGTTCAACGTCGCCAAAGTTACCAAATAAAATGCTATAAAATACGAATACGAAATACTCCGCAGAGAACCCATTTCCAAACTAACATCACATGCAAATTTGGACTTCAAAACAATTCCAGAAACCCAAGAATAAGAATAAAAGATCACAGGTACAATACGAGGTGCAGTGGAGAAGAAGGGGTCGGCGACGTCGGATTTTCTGGCCTCGTCGCCGGCCAGGAACCGAGCACACCCCCTCGTCTTGCACCTGTGTTCTTAAATCATCCTAAATGCCACTCTGCAGTTGGTAAAATGATTTTTTGAACACTTTTTAAAAAATTTACAGAGAGCATTTTCAAGGGGTTTCCAAAATCGTATTTTGCGGGGTTTTTCGTTTTCGTATTGTCATAATATCGTCTAGGCTTCTAGTTAGGCTCTGATACCATGAAAGTGTTTCTACAGCACAACTACTAGGGTTTGATAGCATCACACATGCCATATTAAAAATTATAGGGTGCTAAAGAAACTAACCTAGGGATCACACTAGAAAAGCAAGGGTAACAAAACTTTAACACAAACACAAGTGGTAAAAAGCCAGGGTTTGAGAATACAACCTTTGTAGCTCCCTACGCTAGACTCCTTAACCACTTTAGAGTTGATAGAAGCTCGCTTGAGATCCTCTAGGTCCACGACGATCCACCCGGAGTCCTCTTTGTCCAAGCTAGATGCTTCACTAGATCAAGAGAAGAAGTAGAAGCCAACACTCTAAACTAATGGGCAAGAGTAGTGTAGAATGGTGATGTGGTTTGTTTTCTCACTTCAAAACCCTAACTTGATCACTCTTTTGCTCACTAATGAAAGCTAGAGAGAAAGAGAGAGGAGGAAGAAGATGATGGCAAATGAAGAGCTCAAGATAATGATAAGTATTGAGAAAAGAAAATATATATATTTTCTCCTTCTCACTCTTAACCCTAGTTTATAAATATCTAGATATTTTCTTTTGGATGCAAAATGGCCATGGAAATTAACTCAAGGTTAATGCAAAGGTTAGTGGGTGAATAAAATAATCAACCATGAGTAATTATCCAATTCCATTTTCATTTATCTAAAAAGAAATATCAACATATTTATATAAGTGTGTGAGTCTTATATTGCCACCATCCATTGTATCAACAACCATGATACAAGAGTGTATGCATGTATGTGTGCATGCACATCCATATGTGCATCAATGAGAATAAATGCATACATGCATGCATACAATAAAAGACAAGAAAGGTTTAAAGTGAAAAAGCTTATGGTCAATGATAAATCAACACTTGATTTAGCAAACTGGTCATATTACATACAACCCGACCAATAGCAAACCGCCCGATTAATATACGGTATCACATACGCGTATTTAATCGGGTCCCCGCGCATATCTCATATGCACACCACATCGTTTCGCCTGGACTAGGTAACTCTATTGTGGGACTTTAAGACTCGTCAATACGCCGGTTGTGGGCGATGATCATATCAAGCATCCCCAAGCCGCAAGAGGTCAGCTAAACGTAACGGCCACCCAGTTATTGAGCAATCAAAAGAAAACAAGCGAACTTGTCACAACTCCCGTCGAGCCAACCGACAACACTACCGTACAGTCCAGTCTCTTCGTCAGATATGCTGTATATCGAGTCTAGGGATGGTAACGTCGACCCCAATAACTCAATAAGTCGTGTCGATGAATGGTCTATAACAGATCGAGAAACTACTGATAACTCTTATCAGTAAATCTCAACAGCCCTGACCAGGGACTTACTGATATAGCCAATCGAGCACAGCATAGTATCAACTCCCAATACCGGGAGAGACGGAACCCCTCCTATCGCTCATCATATTCGTGTGTCTCGGGATTGTACCCAAAAGCCACCTATTTGCACGACTCAGTAGAGCCGTGGTAGGGTGGTAATCAAAGTATAGTGGGAGAATGCACAAGACTCTATGACGATCTCGGGTCTACAGACTAACCTGTACCGATGTCCCTGAGAACTGCTATCCGACGATAGATATAATACCATATAGGAGTTCTCGGCGAGTCCGTCCAGTGTACCCAGTCACCACTGAGCACCCGTATACGATCTCGATGTCAAACGTCAATAGATGTGGGAACATCCATCGCCCATCATATGGGTCTAGTATCATATACTCTAGTCTACTCTGGTATATCAATGCCCCATCTCGATACACCTTCGACTAGGGACATTTCAGGATATACTTATAAACTACAGACGTCCCACTAGTATGATCTCCATCATAATCACAGTAATCAAGCAAATATCCTCGGAGCTTTATCAACATGTGTAAATGAATAAAAGCATGATCAAGTCAATATGTCAGATAAAAAAGAACCAGATAGCATACTATCATGTCGAGCAAGAATGTACACTGAATATATATATATATATATATATATATATATATACATGTATAAATACATCCACTATCATATAATGGCCTCTAGGGCATACATATATCCAACAATGAGATACCGGATCAGGATCCCACAAATGTAATCTGTTACATGGGCTACAGAGAGGTAGAGAAATGAGAAAGGGTGATAAGTTTCAAGAGTTGGAAATGGTGCAAATGTTGCGGCCAAGTATGTTGGTAGTTATCACCGTGTATTACCAAATACATTGATTCTGAACGAATGTTATTAGATACCGAACCTGATATACAATATCATATCAGTCTCTTTATTGAGATAAAGAAGGATATAATTTTGTATTGTTGGATAATGTTTTGAACATTTCTTATGTCAAGAGTTGATCGGTTCAGGCACGTTATCTAAAAGCATATACGTCCTAAATCAAACCACGGTTCTTAACGTACAGAACACACACAACAGGAAGAGTTCAGAAATGAACGAATCCTTCTTGAGGCATTATAGACTAGGTCATATCAATGCGACCCGACTAGCTAAGTTACATTTAGATGCATATTTAAATCTGTTTAAATTTACATCTTGTGAAACTTTCGAGTCATATCACAAAGATAAGATGACCGTAGCTCCGTTTATTGGAAACAGAGAAAGAGTTAGTGAACTCTTGGGATTGATACATGATGATATATATAGGTCCCCTGTCTACACATGCCAGGACTGGTCCTTTGTACTTCATTACATTTACTGATGATCTTTCAAGATTCACACATGTGTTCCTGTTGAAACACAAGTCTGAAGTTTTTGAGAAATTTAATGAATATAAGTTAGAAGTAGAGAACCAAAATGGGTATAAGCATTGTGTCCTTTGATGAGATCAGGGAGGAGAATACTTGAGCATGGAATTCCTGGACTATTCTAAAGGAGAATGAGATTCTCTTTCAGTATTACTCCTCCGAATACACAACACGTTAATATATCGGGACGGAACAATCGCACCCTATGTGATATGGTGTGCTCTATGATGAGTACTACTGAGTTGCCTATTTCCTTTTGGGGGTTATGCACTTGAGAAGTTGCATATCTATTAAATAGGGTTCCAATCAAATCAGGTGCCTACCACTCCATATGTGATAAGGTATGGGAAGAGCCCATATCTTAAGGAAGTTAAGATTTGGGGTTGTCCGGCCTATGTCTAAAAACAAAATCCGGACAAGATCGAGGCAATGTCAGTTCTGTGAAAGTTTGTTGGATATCCCAAGCATTCGCAAGGGAATATCTTCTACCACACTGAGGAGCAAAATGTGTTCTGTTTCTCAGCATGCCACCTTTTGAGAAAGGAATTTCTTGTGAAGAAATTAGTGGTCATGAGGTAGAACTGGAAGGAGTTCCAGCTATACAAACTACAGCTGATGATTTGGTAGAACCAGAGGATTCCATAGTTCCCAACGAACCCCAGCCTCTCCGCCGATCTGGTAGGGTTTCTCACCTACCTGAGAGATACTTCAGTTTTCTTTATGACAGTGGGAGCGATGATTGCATCATGAGATGATGACCCAACTAGTTTCGAGCAGGCCATCAGGAGTGGGGACTCTGTGAGAATGGCTGGATGCTATGCGATTTGAGATGGATTCCATATACACCAACAAAGTATGGACTTTGGTTGCTATATCTGAAGGGTTAAATCCCCATCAGGAGCAAGTATATCTTGAGAAGATTACTTGGTGTACATGAAAAAGTTGAGACTTTCAAAGCTAAGACTTATTGCAAAAGGTTCTCGTCATCGACCAGGTGTGGATTATGATGAAACCTTTTCTCCTGTAAGCTATGCTTAAGTCCATCCGGATCCTACTTGCCACTGCAACATACCATAACTACGGTCTCTGGCAGTTGGGTGTCATGACTGCTTTTCTAAATGGTGATTTAGAAGAGAGCGTCTATAAGTACACGGCCAGAGGGCTTCGTAGACAGTGGGAGCAGCGGAAACGTGTGCAAGTTTCTTTATGGGATAAAACAGGTATCGCGGAGTTGGAACATCTGTTTTGATGTGGTAGTCAAAGCGTTTGACGTCATCAAAATTGTAGATGTACCTTGTATATACAAAACGGTAGTAGGGAGTATGGTGGTGATCCCCGTATTGTACGAGGATGACATACTCTTGATAGGAAGGGAGTTTCCTGTGCTACACTCGGCCAATCTCCTCTTATCACACGGATTCTCCATATAGGATCAAGGTGATACCTCCTAAATCCTGGGTTTTGGATCTATGAGATAGATCTAAGTGGATGTTAGGATTCTCACTAGGTGTAGTGAGATGGTATCAATCGATCCTGGGGAGAATCACTGGATAGCTTCCAGGGTGGTAAGGTCGACTGAATGTAAGTCACAGGCATTTTCTTTACCCTCAGTGGAGGGACGGTATGTTGGAAGACTTCCAAGCTAGATGCCGTGGCAAACTAGACGATAAAGGCTGGATACCTTGCTACCAAAGATTCTACCAAAGAAGCAGTCTGGATATATATAAGTTCATGAGATGAACTTCGTTCCTACCATTGTGTGACAATGGAGTTGTGGCTTAGGCCTAGGAACCCCTGTCCTATCTATGATCCAGACATATTCTTAGGCAGTATCACCTGATCATGGAGATGGATGATCTCCAGGGAGATCGAGGTTAGGAGAGTAGACACAGAGGACAACATAGCGGATCCACTCACAAAGGCCTATTCCCAGGAGAGACTTTTATGTGATGGTTGAGTATGTGATACTTCAACCACTGCTGATTTTGTGTATTAGATACTAGAACAGATGGCCCTAGTGTAAGTGGGAGATTGTTAGTTATATGTATGCCCTAGAGGCCATTACTGTACATACGATATATATTGTAGTGGATGCTTGGACATATATAGGGATGGCTTTCTTGCTCGACATGTTAGTATGCTATCTGGTTGCTCTTTATCTTAACATGTACGATGATTGTCTCTATGTTACATATTGATAAAGCCCTTAGGATGAGTACTTGACTACCAGGATTATAATGCAGATCATACTAGTAAGGACAGAGTAGTCGCTAAGTACTTCCTTCAAATGTTCCTAGTCGTAGGTGTATCAAGACAGGGCATCGATATACCAGAGTAGACTAGCGTATAGCTTCTCGACCCATGTAGATGGGCGATGGATGATCCTATATCCATTGGTGTTTGACATCAGAGACAGTATACGGGTGCTCAGTGTTGACTGGGTATACTTAACGGACTCGCCGAGAACTCTCAGATGGTATTATACCTAACGTCAGATGGCAGTTCTATGGTGACACTAGTACAGGTTAGTCTGTAGACCCGAGATCGTCATAGAGTCTTGTGTGATTCCCACTGTGCTTTGATTTCCACCTTACCACGTTCAAGAGAACGTGCAAAACAGTGGCTTTTGGGTACAGTCCCGAGTCACATGGAGGCAATGACCGACATGAGAGGTTTTGTCTCTCCCGGTATTGGGAGTTGATGTTGCGCTGTGCTCGATTGGCTATAACAGGAAGTCCTTGGCCAAGGCTACTTCAGAGATATACCGGTAAGTGTTATCAGTAGTTTCTCGACCCGTTATAAGCCTCATATCGACACGACTTACCGAGTTACTATGGTATGATGTTTACCACCCCTAGACGAGATATGTGACATATCAGACGAAGAGACCGGACTGTACGGTAGTGTTACTGATTGGATTCGTAGAAGTGTGACCAGGCTTGCTTGTTGATCTTCTGATCGCTCAATACCCGAGTGGCCGTTACGTTTAGCAGACCGCTTGCGGCTTGTGGGTGTTTGATATGATCATCACCTGCTGCCGGCGTATTGAAGAGTCTTTAGAGTCCTACACAAGGGTTTCCTGGCTCAAGCAAAACAGAGTAGGAGCACATATATGATATGTGCGGGACTGAAATTGATACGATATGAGATACCGTATTTTATTCTCGCGAAATGTGACATTGGTCGAGTATATGCGATATAGCCGGGTTATCGGATCAAGTGTTGATTCGATAAGTTGTTACACAAGATATTAGTCGGTTATATCCGGATTATTAAATCAAGAGTTGATTTAATAATTTAATGTATAATTATATATTAGATATATTACATTACATTAACTAATATTAGCTCACTTAAGATTTCTTTTCTCACTAGATTGTGCATATTGTATATATGTGATATATGCAAGTGTACATGTTTGTGTCATGCTTGATGATACATACAAGATGGGTGTATGAGACTTAAACCATATTAAGGTTAAATTAGGGTTTATTTATTTCTCAAAGAATAACAAAAGAGAGAGACTTGGTCAATGTTGTCAAGCTTTCATGAAGCTTGTAGAAATATTGACAAAGTCCACTCTTTTGTCATTCCTTAAGATATTATTTAACCCAACCTTTAACCTTATAGCTTGGTTAATTCTCTACATGAGTTAAGCATGAGGACTTAACTCACCCATGGTTACATAATTCATTTGGATTAACTCATGAGATGAGTTCTTCTTCTTCTTCTTACTCCTCAAAAAGCTTTCTAGCTCTAATGGAGGTATGAGATAAAATGTGAGAAAATGAATTCTAAAGTGAGCCCACTTCCTACTTCATCATCCTCTACTACTTGCCATTTAGTATAGGGTGTTCTCTTCACAAAGTTCTTGACCTAATGAAGAAATTGCTTGGGTTAGTGTCTCCCCGACGTAGATCATCTTCGTCCTCGAAGTCTTCGAAGCAAGCATATTCGTTTCTTCATTGGAGCTTCTCTAGAGTCCGGAGTTCATGATCCCAGCGAAAGGGAATACTACACGGAGCTATTGAAGTGAAGGAGCGGTCTACAAAGGTTGTATTCCTTGCTCACTTAGATTTGCAAAGTGTTTGCCTTTATTTTCCGTCGATTTCTAGTATACGATTCTTAGTTAGGGTTAGCTAAAACGGCAAATTTTTGAATTTGGCATGGACGATGCCTTCCAAAACTTTGCTGCCGTCTTAGGTAACCCTGCACTTTTCTCTCTGGAGAATTAAATTTTCTTTTCTTTTGTATTCTCTCTCTGTTGTTCTATATCTCTTTTCTCTTCTTGGCTCCTATTTGTAGGAGAAAGAAAGAATCAGGTTGTTTAGTCAATCTTTCATTGAATGATTTTGATTGATTTTATAACCAACATAATCTTTTAGATCACTCGGTGAACTTTATTCACCATTGGATTTTTTAATCCCCAAAAGATATTTTGTTTGTTGTTCCTGGCAAATTTTAGGAAAATATTTCCTTGTATAGAATCTTTCTATAAATTGGTGATTTTTTAATCACCATTAGATTTTTAATCCAGCGGTGTTTTCTTTACAAAGTGCAATCTTTTTGTTTGGAAAGATCTAGGAAATATTTTTCCGGTTAGGGATTTTGATTTCCTTTTAATTAGAATTTAATTCTATTAGTTCAGAGGGTTTAAGAGTCTATCACGTGTCAGCACATGACACCACTGATAAAGCTTTTAATTAGAATTTAATTCTATTAGTTCAGAGGATTCAAGAACCCATCACGTGTTGGCACGTGACCCCTGGTCACGTGTGGGCACGTGATGCCCCATTTTGGGTTTTCTTTCCATTAACTCAGAGAGTATTAAGACCCTATCACGTGTTGGCACGTGCCCACTGATTAAGCATTTAACCAGAATTCAGTTTTATTATTTTAAAGAACTCGGGAACTCATCACGTGTGGGCATGTGACCCCTGGTCACGTGTGGGCACGTGATGCCCTATTGGGGTTTTTTCTTGCTGTTTTATTATACCTTTTAATTCCTTTCAGTAGGTTTAAAGGCCCATCACGTGTGGACACATGACCCCATTTGATTAGGATTCAGTTCTTATTATTTCAGAGTCCTCAAGAAGCCATCACGTGTTGGCACGCGACCCCCGATCATGTGTGGGCACGTGATGCCCCATTAGGGTTTTTCCTTGTATTTTATGAGGGAATAAAGTTCATTACGTTCACGGTTTCACAAAAACCATTCGTAGCCCTCCGTCATTTCAGTTGGACATTCAATAGTATTCAAGCTATGTATTTTTACCTTTGCCAAGGCATAATGATTGGTAGCTGCTGAATATTCATCTGTAGTATAGATAGATGCGTTGGTTTGGGACAGTTGTACTGCTATTTTGGCCTTCGTCAAGGGTATGTATGGGTGGGTTCAAATTAACCTGGACAATGATGGGTAGAACTTGACATGTGACTTATGATATGTTAGCCTTCATCAAGGTCATAAAAGCATGGGGCAAAAATCCACATCGGGAGTTTCTAAAGAAACTTAAACTTGCTAGTGTTGCATATCATTTGGAGTGTGATAATTTTGGTAGGATTCCTTTGATTTAATCACACGATGATATTTGGATCCCGATCCTACTTTGAGTATATGCTACTCCTCGGGAGATTTTTTCACTTAACGATCAATGCTATAAACCAAGTAGGTGTTTAGAAAGGTGTTAGTGGGGTTACGCCCCCAGGGAAAATAGGTTATTTAATTAAAGAACTTCACGAAAGCGTCGTAAAACCTCCCTCGAAGTACCCACACTGGCCTGGCTGAAAGGTTAAGCAAGTATTGTACAGTGAGATTAATCCTGACTAATTCTTCTTTTATGGTTTGAGGAAGGATTCGAGAAACAGTGGGAGTCATCCTGTTTAGATAAACTAAAAACCAATCTAAACTTGTAAGAGCATCATGCTAAAGTGTTTCTTCTCTCTCTCTCCTAATTACAGCAACCAAAGATGATGGGCCTTAAGTTACTATTAGATAAAAATATATTGACAGGGCCAAACTACAAAAATTGGTTCAGGAATATTAAGATGGCAATCACGTATGACAAATTGGGGTATGTCCTCACTACTAAAGCCCCCGCTGTCCCGGGTCCAGAATCTAGCGTCGCGGATAGGGAAATCTGTAAGACCTGGGAGATTGACTGCGCGAAGGCCAAGTGCCTCATGCTGGCCTCTATAGACAATGAGCACCAGAGGCGGCACGAGAATATGGATCTTGAATCGATATTCCTCCATACCAAGGAATTATATGGAGAGCAATCTCGTATCGCAAGATACGAGACCTCGAAGAAGCTATTTCAGGCGAGGTTGGCCGTCAGATCATCTGTAGGGGAACACGTCCTTAAGATGATCGGCTACATTGAGGAGCTCGCATACCTCGGGACCACGTTAGAGAATGAGCTATATACAGACTTAATTCTGCAGTCCTTCCCTTCTACCTACGCCCAGTTTATCTTGAATTTTAATATTCAATATAAAGACGTTGAACTTCCGGAACTCCTCAACATGTTAAGGAGTGCTGAGGGTACCCTGCAGAAAGCCAGGGAAACACCCATTCTACTTGTTGGTGGAGCTTCATCTTCTAGATCCAAGGCGAAAGCCAAAGAAAAGAAGAAGAAGGCCCTACCAAGCCGAGAGGCGGTGTTAGTAAGGTGGAAGCAAAGGGAAAGGCAAAAGTAGTGGGACCGACAGTAGGAAAGGAAGAATGCTTCTACTATCATAAGAAGGGCCATTGGAAGAAAGATTGCAGGGCTTGGAAGGCCAAGAACCAGGACTTGAAGCAAGTTGTGGCTTCGGCTTCAGGTGTGTTTGTAATTGAAAACTGCCAGTCAATCAGCTCTACTTCCTAGGTATTGGATACCGGATCAGGATCTCATATCTGCAATTCTTTGCAGGCACTGAGAAGCCATAGTGTTCTGATGACCGGTGATATGACCCTCAGGGTTGCTAACGGAGCGAGCATGGATGCTGTGTCCGTAGGGGAATATCACCTAGGATTGACGAGTGGACATATTTTAGTTTTGCGCAACTGTTTTTGTGTACCTAGTTTGACTTTTAATATCATTTATGTACCTTTGTTATCTAAAGAAGGTTATGATTTTACATTTGTAAGCGATGTCGTAAACATCCACCTTAATCATGGTCTGATTGGGTTAGGTACTCTTAATAATGGTATATACGTATTAAACCAATTACAAATTTTCAATGTCCAGAATACTCATAAAAGAAAGACTCCAGAAATAAATCATGCTTTCTTATGGTATTGTAGACTAGGTCTCATCAACGAAACAAGGTTGACCAAGTTACATAAAGAAGGATATTTGGATCCGTTCGAATATCAATCTTATGCAACTTGTCAATCATGTCTCAAAGGAAAGATGACAAAGACTCCATTCACTCGACGCGGAGTAAGAGCGAGCGAGCTCTTGGGACTAATACACAGCGACGTGTGTGGTCCAATGTCTACACATGCAAGAAGTGGTTATTCTTATTTCATTACTTTTACAGATGATTTCTCTATGTATAAACATATTTTCTTGATGAAACATAAATCCGAGTCCTTTGAGAAATTCCGAGAATATAAGAATGAAGTGGAAAAACAAACCGGCAAAAGTATCAAGACACTGAGATCTGATCAAGATGGTGAATACTTGAGTGCCGAGTTCCTGGATTACCTAAAAAAGAATGGAATTCTCTCTCAGCTTACTCCTCCATACACACCACAACACAACGGTGTATCGGAGAGACGGAACCGATCCCATTTGGATATGGTACGTTCCATGATAAGTAACGCTGAGTTACCGCGATCATTCTGGGGCTATGCACGAGAATCAGCTGCATATCTTTTGAATAAGGTTCCTACCAAGACTGTGCCTACCACACCATATCAGATGTGGAGTGGGAAGAAACCCTATCTTTAGTATCTGAAGATATGGGGATGTCCAGCTTTTGTTAAAAAGCAGCATGCGGACAAACTCGATGCACGCTCAGTACTGTGTAAGTTTGTGGGATATCCAAAGAACTCCAGAGGGTATCTTTTCTATTACGCAGAGGAACAAAAGGTTTTTGTTTCTCGTCATGCCCACTTTTTGGAACATCAATTTTTAGAAAAAGAAACTAGTGGGAGCGCAATAGAACTGGAAGAAATTCCAGAACCACAACCTATTACTGAAAGCTTGATGGAACCAGAAGTTTCAAATGAACAGGGCATTCCCGCGCCACTCCGCAGGAGTAGTAGGCTGTCTCATCCCCTTGAGAGATATTACGGTTTTTTTATAGACGGGGATAGAGATGATTGCATCATTGATAATGATGATCCAACTAACTTCCAGCAAGCCATTCAGAGCATTGAGTCGGTAAAATGGCTGGATGCAATGCGGACCGAGATGGAGTCCATGTACACCAACAAAGTATGGACTTTGGACATTACTCCAGAAGGGGTAAAACCCATAGGCTGCAAATGGATCTTCGGAAAGAAGATTGGTGTAGATGGACATGTCGAAACCTATAAGGCTAGATTTGTTGCAAAAGGATTTCGTCAGAGACCTATGATGAAACCTTTTCTCCAGTGGCTATGCTTAAATCCATTCAGATCCTTCTTGCCATTGCTGCCTTCCACGATTATGAGATTTGGCAGATGGACGTAAAAACCGCTTTTCTAAATGGAAGTTTGGAAGAGTGTGTCTATATGGACCAGCCAGAGGGTTTCATTCAGAGTAGGAGAGAGGGAAAGTGTGCAAGTTGCTTAAGTCCATCTATGGACTAAAGCAGGCATCGCGGAGTTGGAACATCTGTTTTGATGAGACGGTCAAAGAATTTGACTTTATCAAAAATCCAGATGAGCCATGCATTTATAGTAAGATTGTAGCACGAACTGTTGTATTCATCGTCTTGTATGTGGATGACATTCTCTTGATAGGAAATGACATTCCTATGCTACAATCTGTCAATGGGTTCTTGTCACAAAGGTTCTCCATGAAAGACCTGGGTGATGCCTCTTACATTCTGGGGATCCAGATCTATCATGATAGATCTAAGCGAATGTTGGGACTTTCACAGTCCAGGTACATTGACACCATACTGAAAAGATTCAGTATGGAAGATTCAAAGCGCGGTAATTACCGGCTTGTCACGGAATCACCCTCTCCAAAGAGATGTCTCCTAAGACTAATTTGGAAAAGGATCGCATGTCTATTATACCCTACGCTTCTGCGGTAGGCTCTATAATGTATGTGATGTTGTGTACCAGACCAGATATAGCTTATGCACTAAGCGTGGTAAGCCGGTATCAGTCAAACCCTGGGGAGAAGCACTGGATAGCCGTAAAGAACATTCTCAAGTACCTGAGAAGGACTAAGGAAATGTTCTTGGTTTACGGTGGAAAAGACCTCCAGATCGAGGCCTTTCTGACTCTAGCTTCCAGAGTGACAAGGATGACTCCAAGTCCTTATCGTGTTATGTCTTTACCCTCAATGGAGGAGCGGTCTGTTGGAAGAGTTCCAAGCAAGACACCGTTGCTGACTCGACAATGAAAGCGGAGTATATCGTAGCTTCAGATGTCGCAAAAGAAGCAGTCTGGATGAGAAAGTTCTTAACAGAACTTCAGGTGGTTCCATCCATTATTTCTCCAATACTTCTGTATTGTGACAAAAACGGGGCTATAGCTTTAGCAAAGGAACCCAGGTCCCATAAGAAGTCCAGACACATCTTGAGGTGGTATCACTTGATCAGGGAGATCGTGGATCGCCGAGAGATTGAGATGCGGAGGGTTGCTATAGAGAACAACACTACAGATCCATTCACAAAGGCCACCCCTCAGACGCAGTTCGAGAGGCTATTCGAGATGATAGGTCTGGGATATGCCAGCACATGACCTTAGTGCAAGGGGAGATTATTAGTGTGATATGCCCTAGAAGCCATTATTGTATAGTACTAGTTTGTATATTATATTTTGGAAGCTTGGGATATATACACGGATTTATGACTATGCTACTTGGTTTGTATCTATCTTAATATGTGTGTATGTTTCTTTTAACGTATCGCTAATAAATATTGGCAGAGCCCTTAGGATCTTTGCTTGACTACCAGCGTTATGATGGCAGTCACACTAGTGGGGACTGAGTAGTCAAGAAGCGCATCCTTATACATGTCCCTAGTCATAAGATTATTGAGACAGGGCATCGATACTCCAGAGTAGACTAGTGTATATGCTTCTCACCCCAGCAGGGGAGATAGTCTGTCCCACAACTATCAGTACGTCATACTGGAGATAGTATGCAGGTGCTCATTGGGTTATGAGTTACACTGGACGGACTCGTGGGGAACTGCTGGTTAGTAACTACTTATCGTTAGGTAGCAGTTCCCAGGTGACATGAGTACAGCTTAGTATGTCGACTTGACACTGCTACTTCGCCTCAAGTGTGTTCCCACTGTTCTTAGATTACTATCCTACCACGGCTCTGCTGAATCATGCAAACAGGTAGTAGTTGGGTGCAGTCCCGAAGCACTTGGAGGCAGTGGCGGTTAGATAGGATTCGTCTCTCCCGGTATTGGGGGTTGATGTCGCGCTCGGTTCGGAAAGCCATTACACAAAGTCCCTGGCCAAGGCAAGCGAGATTTTCTGGTAGGGATTCCAGTAGTTTGTCAGGGTGTTTTTGGCCACACTCCGACATGACTTATTGCTCTATTAGGGGTCCGACGCTTGCCTCCCCTAGGACCGATATGCGATACTCTTAGACGAACAGACCGGATTGTACGGAGATTGCCACAGACAGGCTCAATTGGGGTACGGATGAGTTTGCTCGTCGGCCTTCTTATCAAAAGATACCTGGGTAGCTGTTACGTATAGCTAGTGCTGCTAACGCGCTTATGGTTAAACCCACTGCCAGCGTGTTGTCGAGTCTTTAGAGTCCCACACAGAGGGTTTCCCAGCTTCGGGCGAAACGTGTATAGGTCGTATAGTTTTATGACAGGGTTCGAACACATACGTATACTTGTGCGCATATGATGTTCGGAGGGACAATACTAGTGGGCTTTGGTTTAAGCCGGATCCTATTATATGATTATTAGATTAGTTTCGTCTCATTGTATTCGTGTTTCTCGGAATACGGATACGGGTATGTATATACGGATGAGAAGGGCATTCTTGTGATATGATCAAGATTGTTTTTAGAGCATGACACCTCAAATTAGGGTTTTTATTTATTAGTGAAATCTTTTATGAGGTGGAGAAAATGAGAGAGGAAACTTTGTGGTATTTTAGTGAAATGAGATTAGGGTTTCACATTGACTTTCTTGGACTCATTTGGTTTTTGTTGACTTAGATATTTGTTAGATATTTGTATAAGATATTTTCTTTAGGTTTAAAGTCTAAAACTCTAGCCATTTCACATTAATCTTTTTACTTGAGAAAAATAACAGATACTTTTTTCTCTCTCTTTTCTTCAAGCTTTCTCCAACTCCTCTCAAACCCTGACCATCTCATGAGTTGAGAATCCTTGGGTTTATTGAGAAAACTTGATCCCTCATCACTCTCTACACATCCTAGGCTACTTAGTATAGCACACCAAGTGTCCTAGTTACCTCAAGTTAGAGGTTAAGCTTAAAGTCGGAACTCTCGGGTGGATCTTCTATGATTTGGAGAAGCCGACGAGGAAGCACGATCCGTACTCACTTCAAGGAGTTCACGACTTCGAGAAGGACAACGAGGAGGTGAAGGACAACGAGAACTTAAGGTATAACACTCACACATAGTAGTTAAACCTCTATGCTAGTTTGTTAGTTAGGGTTTAGTATCGATCCTGGAGTTTTGTCGATGATAAGAAGCTTATAAAAATCATTTTTTGCAAACTCCGCCTCCTCGCGAACACATGGGGTTCATGGCATCGACTTACAATACCTTCCTCAGTGTCCGCTTGGACCACCTGTCCAAACTACTGCCCCTCAAAAGAGGAAAGACTATAACTCTGACGGTCACTCTGTCATCCAGGTCACCTTGGAAGCCTGGAATGATAACCGTCTCCCGAAGGAGGCTGCCGTTACCATATCCCTAGAATATCCACTTATGTTCATAAACTACTTCTGAACGTTTCTCCAGGATTTGGATTAATATAAACCTATTGCATCTAGTGCAAAAACAACATCTAGTGTGGTACTTGACATCTCATGATTGACTCAATTACCGAAGCAAGTGATATGCCAATCATGAACATCCCTCTCCCCTTTAGCCTTTAAGACACCTTTAGAGTGGGTGACTCCATCACCTGCATGTACACTACCATGCCAGGAGTCGACCGTTCTAAACCACCTTTAGAATAGTGTCAAAGTACCCAGATTGGGAAACTATCTAAATCTAGATCTAGTAACCAGAATGCCTGATATAATTTCCATATCCTATTTGGAGAAACCACTATGTGGCAACCACAGTGTAACCGATCATAGTATAGGAATTTCACTTCCTATAAAGTGCATGTCATCCAAATACTAGGACATCACACCCTACTACCTTCTTAATAGATCCATCTCCTATTCTGATGAAGTCAAAGCCTATGACTGTCACATCAAAAATAGATGATCTATCTCCGCTATACTTTCTTTAGTCTATAAATAGACACAAGATTCTTGTCCACTATGCTTCCGCTGCTCTCACTGACTATAACAACCCTCTGGCAGAGTCATATACACGTGCACTTCTAAATATAGTTTAGAACGACGCTATACTCATCCTCCTGCCGGGTCTCATAGTCTAGAACAGCAGTAATGGCAAGTCTGGGTAAACAAGAACCTCCCGGTCACCGTCTTTGAGGATACCGAAGTACCTCTCGGGCGCCTGAGATTACCCACCATATCTGCAGAGTGGATAATGGAATGTCAAACCCGATTGAATCTTTAGGTTCTATTAAATTTTCAGTAATCGTTTGTGGTTCTGGAATCACTTCCAGTTCTACCACTCCCACTACTGTTTTCTGAAAAAATCCATTTTCCTAAAATTGTGGCGAGTCAAGAACAATATCACTATTGATCTTCCAGATGGTTGAAAGTTATCCCTCGTCATAGCCCGGGATAATTCACAAACTGCTATTACTGAAATGTGCCTTGAGTATGTCCAGAGTCTTGTTTTAAGCATAAGCCGGACAACTCCATATACCTTAACATCGTCAAGATATGAACCATTCTATATACAATATAGAAACAGAGGCACCAATTAAATTGGAACCAGATTCAAATCATGCAGCTGTCTCCAGTGATGTCAACTAAATGGAGAGAAACCGATCAGCATTACTCAACTAGGAGTGCATCCAGATATGAGTAACCTGAAAGAGAAGCAAGTTCTCAAAACCATTACTATCAACAGAATACCAAACACAAGTATCTACATCTTCGATCACCTTAAAGAATCCCGATACTTGCAACACATGGTTCTCTACTTTATTCTTGTACCTATAACTTCTTAAAACCTGGACCTTGTATTTCTACGAAACACTTGTCTAAAACTGAAGAAGTCATAAGTAAATAGAACATAGAACGAGCACCAACCCCTCTGTCCGAATGGACACTGGACAACATACAATACTTTGTATAAGTCTCCTGAGTTCAATAACTCAAACCCTTTGCGTCGTAGTTTGAAAACTGTACTATGGTTAAGAAGAATTACACCGTTGTTGAATGCTCCTTATCTAACCATCAACTGATATAGGTAAATATCATAGACATAATTTCAAAAAATTATATCTCACTTTATAAAATAAACGTACAGATATTTCAGTTTGAAACTAGTGCATAACTATGGATATTTAAAACCAAATATTTGCCGTCCGGCAAAAACCCAGGTGATTTCCTCAAATATCACTAATCACAACGAATTCTGATATAATGAGGATATAATCACCTAATTCCCAATATCTTACTCCCACTCATCATCTGTAATACCATACAGATGTGAGAATCAAACCTAGTAAATACATACTCTGGAGTAATAATCTAATTGGGAAATCAGTTTTCAATTAACAACTCCTAGTGAAACTGAAATATGAAAATGTTTCGAAGGGGTATCTGGGTATTCCTACTAATGCCTCTTCCACTATCCAGATTCATGACTGTAACCTTATATTTCCTTGCCATCTCTCCAATCCCTTTATTTGTCTTTACTTATTACCTTCTGTACACCGTACTTAGGCCAAATGGTTTTCTTCCTTCCCTACCTTTTGGCACCAGCCTAAGGTTTGGAAGAAGACTATCCAATAAGCATAATAGGTGTACCCACCTAATCCTAGGAGCCCTCGCCACCTGAGAGAAGGTAAAAGGAAAAAGACAACTGAATAATTCTTATTCTATTTTTCCTGAACCAGAAACCATTCTCGAACTGGAACAAGTTCTTTCGAGTTCGTATGTAACTATACGATGGATTATCCAATAAATGTGGATCTTCGTAGTGATACGGAATGTTCTAGAGAAATGCAAAGGTGAAGTAGGAGTGGCGATGATATACACGGTTTCGTCGTGAATGATAGTAGTCGCATTTTACTTTGCCCACTTTCTAATCCCTTTATTTATCTTTACTTATTACCTTCTGTACACCTCACTTAGTCTAATTGGTTTTCTTCCTTCCCTATCCTTCAGCACCTGGTTATGGTTTGGAATAAGACTATCCAATAAGCGCAATAGGTGCACCCTCTCCTAATCCTAGGAGACCTCACAACCTGAGAGAAGGTAAAAGGAAAAGACAACTGAATAGTCCTATTCAATTTCTCCAGAACCGGAAACCATCCTCGAATCTGAAACAAGTTTCTTCAAGTTTGTATGTAACTATAAGATGATCATATCAAATAAATGTGGATTTTCATAGTGATACGGAATGTTCCGGAGAAATTCAAAGGGTAAAAGTAGGAGCGGCAATCATAAATGTGACTCTGACAATTCAAAAGCCAAAGTGTTTTAAGAAGGTTCGGTTAACTTGGTTCATGAGTTCTAGTCTAGGGTTGGGCCATGGTCGCTGCCAAAGAGAGAGAGAGAAAAGAAACACTCAGCGTGCACTCTAATCTAGATCGGAATGGTTAATCACTTTATCTAATCCGGATGGCTCCCACCGTTTCCTCGAATCTTCCCCCAAACCCAACGGAGAATTAGTCGGGATCATCTAAAATCACCCGAGGAGTAAACCAACTCATCATTAGGAATCGGGATCCAACTATCATCGCATGATAACTTGATGGAATCCACTCAAGTTATCACACTCCAGAAGATATGCGCATGCCTGGAAAGTTTCAGTTTCTTTAGAAACCCCCGATGTAATTTTTTCCCCATGCTCTTATGACCTTGACTAAGGCCAACATATCATAAGTCATGTGTAAGGTTCTACCCGTCATTGTTCAGGTTAATTTGAACCCACCTGTACATACCCTTGACGAAGGCCAACATAGTAGTACGACAGTCCCAAACCAACGCATCTATCTATATAACAGAAAAGTAACAAATAGCTACCATACACTATGCCTTGACGAAGGCCAACATACATAGCATGAATACTAAGTGCTTCCCGTCTGAAATGACGGAGGGCTACGAATGGTTTTTGGCGAAAAACCTTTAACGTAATGAACTTGATATCGTTGAAGGAACCAGATAGCTTTAGAAATATATAGCGGCGAAAACCTTTGCTAAAGAGGTCACTCCCCATGAAGGGATCTCGGCTCTTTCCTTGTCGAATGAGGTGCAGGATATTCCCAACTGAATACCTCAATGCAAAGCAAAAAAGTAATCGACTATAGTGAAGTTATTACCCTGATGCAAACTTCTGCTCAAGAGGTCACTCCCAGTGAAGGGATCTCGGCTCTTGTCTCATCGAATGAGGTACTGAATATTCATAACCGAATACCGCTGTGCAAAACAAAAGAAAACGTTCTTGTAATAACAGCTTTTGAAAATTGTTCCAACAACATCATATACAGGTTTGTTTTATCTTTGCATTGATCAGAATCAACGCAGTCCCATCAATTAATCACACCAGAAAAGAATGAAAATATGATATACGTATATGCCATCCGCATTTGCAACTGGGCCCCGTCATCCACTACTAAAATAGGGGGTTGCCCCTACGGATAACGACATCCGTAGGGGCAATTTTAGTTTGGCCCTACGGATTAATCCGTAGGGCCAAAAGGTTGCCCCTACGGTCCTTACATATTAATTTTAAAATATTAAATCTTAAATTGTTGTTTGCCCCTACGGAGTTGCAAACCAAGAACCTACGGACTTATCCGTAGAGGCATCTAAATAGGGATTTAAGTTTAAATGAACAGATCGATCCTTACGCTCACTATCCCTAATATTTATTTTCTCGCGCGAACCCAAATTCATAAACCCTCGTTCCCGCCGATCGATCGTCATTCTCTTCGTCGCCAGCGCCGGCCGATTCATCATAGCCACCGCCTGCTTTCGTCGTCGCTAGCACCGGCTCATCTCCGTTTTCGTCGTCGCCTCCGATCGATCGTCGCCTCTGCACAGGTAAGGAAATCTACAATTACTCAAATTTTTGATTGTTTTAGGGCTATGGTTCATGGTTTGGGTACCGATGAGGCATCGGTTAGGGTTAGTGTTAGGGTTGGGGCTGGGGCTGGGGCTGGGGCTCGGGCTGGGGTTAAGGCTGGGGCTCGGGCTGCGGTTAGCGTTAGGGTTGGGGCTGGGGCTGCGGTTGCGGTTGGGGTTGCGGTTGGGGTTGGGGTTAGGGTTGAGGTTGGGGTTTTGGATTTCAGGGTCTAAGTTAATTTCCATTCTAATTAGCATTAAGCTCGTTAATTGAAATGTTGATGATGATCATGAGAGGAAAATGTGTCTAGTTTGAGATCGGTGCTCAGGTGTTGGAAACTGGACTAATAATGTGGGTAAAGTCCAGTTTAATTAATAATTTTATTTGTCATTCTCAAATTTTCTTGGAAATGGAGACTGTTTTGTGGAACTTTTAGCCGTTGGGCATATTGGGGTTTTGTTTTTGGAGTCATGGGACCTGGCATTTGGTAGGTATCCAAAGACCCCGTGTCTGATTTTGGATATTTTTTATTGATTTAAACTGTGGGTCTGAGTGGTCCCTTAATTTGATCTGGTTGGGGTTTGAGTATGCAAAGGATTTGTAGTCTGGTGGAAATTTTGAGGGTGTTTTCGGTTGAATATGTTTGCTAATTGCATAAGATGCTCATAAGATTTTGGATTTTGAGGATGGGCCGTTGTAATTGGAAATGCTTAGAATTATAGGACATTCTTTGTTTTAGCTATATATAATTGCAAAAAAAAAAGACACATTTCTGATTTGAAGAAAAGGAAGGGCAAGATAAGGATTTAGTTATGGATTTTACTTGGGCGCCTCCTCTTTTAATACATGTCTATCTTTACAAGAGTATCGTGTCACATATTCGGTTTTAGCATCTGTACGCAACTGCTTTGATTATCATCGTGTTATTAACATCTTGAACTTCTATCCTTTTTCTAATATGTTTCATAGTTAATATAATAATCCTTTGTCTATATTTGTTGACAGTGGCCTTTCTTTTGGATGAACATGTTTTTTGATGCATGTTCCAGTCATGTGAATTCATATGTTGTGTATTACGCTTTATGATATCAGTATCCTACATTTGTAGTTTTAATTGTTGATTGTTATAGATGAATGCCATTGCAATAATAGTTTTTGGTAGATGAATGCCATTGCAATGTAGGATGATCAGTTCTATCAATCTTGATCTCAATAGTTTAAAATCATGTTACACATACAACAAGAATACACAACAAACGCATAATTAGAGAGTGATTCGAGATGTTCAAGTTAAAACCAATATATGATACTCGATGATAATACGAAACCTTCATATTCTCATCGATACTCATATATGAAACTAAAACCGCCACTTAGTCCCCGTCTATCGGTTAACATACGTGCGATGTTCGTCGTGACATAGAACTATATGAAGGTTGTTAAATATCGAACGGTATAGCTCGATACTAACAACCGTCGTATAGTCTATGCGACGAGAAGATTCAATCGTATGGTAACCGATAGATTTGTCCCGTGTGGACAAGTTAGGAATGTATAAAGAAAACACCTTCATTCACTTGTGTTTTCATCCGTTTCGAGATATTTCGTCAGTAGATTTCCGCTGGTTCTCCGTATACAAAGATAGATTAGATGTTCATTTCAACGTTGTTTCACAGCTTTGAAATGATTATCTATTCTATTACAGTGTACTCGGAGAACAGCGGGGTGGTGCTGCCGAAATTTACTCGAAACGGTTGAAAGCACAAGTGATGGGTGTTCGCTCTATACATTCTTAATGGGATAGAAGCCTTACCCCTGACAGCCGGAACACATACATACAACAAGAATACACAACAAACGCATAATTAGAGAGTGATTCGAGATGTTCAAGTTAAAACCAATATATGATACTCGATGATAATATGAAACCTTCATATTCTCATCGATACTCATATATGAAACTAAAAGCGCCACTTAGTCCCCGTCTATCTGTTAACATACGTGCGATATTCATCGTGACATAGAACTATACGAAGGTTGTTAAATATCGGACGGTATAGCTCGATACTAACAACCGTCGTATAGTCTATGCGACGAGAAGATTCAATCGTATGGTAACCGATAGATTTGTCCCGTGTGGACAAGTTAGGAATGTATAAAGCAAACACCTTTATTCACTTGTGTTTTCATCCGTTTCGAGATATTTCGTCGGTACCTTTCCGCTGGTTCTCCGTGTACAAAGATAGATTAGATGTTCATTTCAACATTGTTTCACAGCTTTGAAATGATTAACTATTCTATTATAGTGTACTCGGAGAACAGCGGGGAGGTGCTGCCGAAATTTACTCGAAACGGTTGAAAGCACAAGTGATGGGTGTTCGCTCTATACATTCTTAATGGGATAGAAGCCTTACCCCTGACAGCCGGAATACATACATACAACAAGAATACACAACAAACGCATAATTAGAGAGTGATTCGAGATATTCAAGTTAAAACAAATATATGATACTAGATGATAATATGAAACCTTCATATTCTCATCGATACTCATATATGAAACTAAAACCGCCACTTGGTCCCCGTCTATCGGTTAACATGCGTGCGATGTTTGTCATGACATAGAACTATACGAAGGTTGTTAAATATCGGACGGTATAGCTCGATACTAACAACCGTCGTATATTCTATGCGACGAGAAGATTCAATCGTATGGTAACCGATAAATTTGTCCCTTGTGGACAAGTTAGGAATGTATAAAGCAAACACCTTCATTCACTTGTGTTTTCATCCGTTTCGAGATATTTCGTCGGTACCTTTCCGCTGGTTCTCCGTGTACAAAGATAGATTAGATGTTCATTTCAACATTGTTTCACAGCTTTGAAATGATTATCTATTCTATTACAGTGTACTCGGAGAACAGCGGGGAGGTGCTGCCGAAATTTACTCGAAACGGTTGAAAGCACAAGTGATGGGTGTTCGCTCTATACATTCTTAATGGGATAGAAGCCTTACCCCCCGACAGCCGGAACACACACATACAACAAAAATACACAACAAACGCATCATTAGAGAGTGTTCGAGATGTTCAAGTTAAAACCAATATATGATACTGGATGATAATATGAAACCTTCATATTCTCCTCGATACTCATATATGAAACTAAAAGCGCCACTTAGTCTCCGTCTATCGGTTAACATACGTTCGATAATTTATTCTTTTCAACGACAAACGCACACACAAAGCATATACACGGATTTTCTCCTTTGTCAGTAACTATCCCGTTCTTATATTTCTCAATATAGTCACCATAACCTACAATTTATATGTTATACAGTCTAACATGGCCCATGAGTACGTCAGAGTTAAGGACTGGATGTATGTGGATTGGCAACAACGTATGCAACCTAAGTTTGTCGCAGGAGTTGCTGCTTTCATTGAATTTGCACGCGCACATAATAAGATCATAATAGAGAAGATTCTCTGTCCGTGCGATGGATGTAGCAATAAGTACTGGCAGAAGGTAGAATTGGCAGAGCTTCATATTGTAAAATATGGGTTTACTAGACTTTATACAACTTGGAAATATCACGGGGAAGGAGAAGAATGCAGTAATGCGGCAGAAGAAGAAGGAGAACACGATAATGCGACAGGAGAAGACGGTAATTTATTTCCATTAGAAGAAATGGTGGATATGGTAGAGGCTGCCCTAGGTGAATCTATTCGTACCGAAGATGACATTCTTTCCGGTCAAGGACCGCGTGCGGATAAATATGAAAATTTCATGAATGATGCTAGAAAACCAATTTATGAGAATGCGAAGTATTCCACCCTCTCATGGTTCGTCCAACTTTTCCAGATTAAGTGCCTAAATGGATTGAGCAACAAGTCATTCATAATGCTTCTTTCGTTTTTGAAAGATTCTATGCCTCCGGGAAATAACATGCCCGACAGCTGGTATGGAGCCCAGAAGATGATGTCTGATTTGGGTCTAAAGTGCGAGAAGATTCAAGCATGTCCTAAAAATTGCGTGTTGTACCGGAAAGAGAATTCGGATTTGAAAGAATGTCCAACATGCGGAGAGGCCAGGTATAAGCCGAAAGATTCTGATAAGAAGCCTGATATAGCTGTCAAGCTAGCATGATACTTTCCCATAACACAGAGGCTACATAGGCTATTCAGGTGCAAGAAAGCAGCCGAGGCAATGATTTGGCATCACCGTGCTCCTCCAAGTGAAGATGGAAAAATGAGCCATCCAAGAGATTCACCGGCATGGAAGGATTTCGATAGGAGGCACGCAATATTCAGTAGCGATCCTCGCAATGTCCGGCTCGGACTGGCTACTGATGGCTTCTGCCCATTCAACTATATGGCTGGAAGTCACAGCACATGGCCCGTTGTAATGATAATTTATAATCTGTCGCCTTGGTTGGTTATGGACCAATCATACTTTATGATACCTCTTCTTATCGATGGACCAAACTCACCGGGGAACAATATCGACGTCTATCTCCGACCTCTGATCGAGGAGTTGAAATCTTTGTTCATTGATGGTGTAGAGACATACGATGCAAACATAAATACAACTTTCATACTGCGTGCGGCTTTAATGTGGACAATTAATGACTTTCCTGCGTATGGAATGCTATCAGGTTGGTCCGTACATGGTCACAAAGCATGTCCTCATTGCCATGAACACACAACATCGAAATTCTGGAATTTTAGCAGGAAGTTTTGTTGCTGCGGCCATCGACGTTTCCTGCCTCCAGACCACCCCTATAGGTTAGACACGGTTCACTTTGATGGTCATCAGGAGCTTCTTGGACCTCCATCCCCATTGTCCGGAGAGGACGTGACTGCTAAATGGGATGGTTACAATAATGTGACCTTCGGGATGGATCCGACGAAACAGGTCAAACCACCATTTTGGAACAAGTTAAGCATTTTTTTCGAGCTTCCGTACCGGTCAACAAATTTAGTGCGTCATTGTCTGGATGTCATGCATATAGAGAAGGGAGTATCAAAGCACATACTTAACTTTCTTCTTTGTAAAGACGGGAAATCAAAAGACAACCTGAATGCTCGGATGGATCTACAGGAGTAGGGAATAAGAAGTGAATTGCATCCTAGACCGGTAGCGGGTAAACCGGGCAAGTTTGTACTTCCCAATGCCGCTTATCATATGTCACAACCGGAGAAGAAAAGATTCCTGCAGGTGTTGCATGATTTGAAAGTTTCCACAGGTTTCTCAGGATCATTCAGCAAGAAAATAAAAATTGTGAAAGGCAAGATCGATGGGCTGAAAAGTCATGATCACCATGTTATCGTGGAGCACCTTCTTCCATTAGCCCTCAGGACTTCTCTCCCCGAATCGGTTGGTCTAGTAATCAACGACCTATGTTGTTTTTTCAGAGAGTTGTGTGCTAAAACACTGGAGGTTGTGAAGCTGGATAAACTAGAAAATTCTATTGCGTTGATACTTTGCAAGTTTGAGCTTATTTTCCCACCGTCATTCTTCGATATCATAATACACTTGACGGTTCATCTTGCAACCGAGGCTAAGTTAGCCGGACCGGTACAATATCGATGGATGTATCCCGTCGAGAAGTATGTGTAATTTTTCGTTTCGCGCAATTTATAAATTTATTGTTGTCCTGTATGCCCGTATTTATTTATTCAACATATTTTCATTAGGTACCTCTACACTCTTAAAAAGTATATACGCAATAAAAATCGACCAGAAGGTTCTATCATGCAAGGTTATCTTCTTGATGAAGCAACCACATTTTGTTCCCACTATCTGGACGAGAATATTGAGACAAGACTTAACCGGCCTCGAAGAATTCAAGACGGGTCATATGGTAAAGCCGAGTATAAGAGAGCAGACACTATGTTTATCAACAAGATATACCGGTTTATCTTGCTTAATTGCAGATGTCTTGAACAAATTAGAGAGTAAGTTTTTTTTTGGATAAATTGTTATATTTGTGTTTGTGTGTGTATGAAATGATATAATATTAATGTCACCATTATTTGTCGAAAACAGAATTCATTTTAACGAGGTACGTGAGGGACATCCTGATTGGAACGAAGAACGATTGGAAAAATATCATCAGGATAATTTTTGTGATTGGGTCACAGATCATGTAAGTTATTTGAATAACATTTTATTGCTATCAGTTTTAATCTAAACTTGTATCATTATGTATTTTTCGTAAAATTTGTTTTGTTAGATCCACGATTCGAACTTGTCTGCATCATTCAAGAGTGATTCAAGATGTTTAGCTCAATTTCCTAGTATGGAGGTTGCATATTACAAAGGATTTGGTGTCCTTGGATACAAATTCGAAGTTAAGGACATAGAAATATCTAGAACCACTCAGAATAGTGGGATTGCGACGGTAGGATCGGACGGTGTGATTTATTATGGGTACTTAAATTGTATACTCGGCATCCACTATCTCGGATGATCAGAATCCTTTTATATATTCCAGTGTACTTGGTACGATACGCGAACCGATATGGATAAGTGAAGAAGCAATCTTGGGACTTGGAAAGATGAATATGGATTGACCAGTGTGAACACACTTCGATTTTACGGTCAGGAAGATCCGTTTATCTTTCCGAACTAAGCGTTCCAAGTATACTACTCACAGAGTTTGAAGCATTCGGGATGGAGTGTTGTATGCCGATGGAAACCCAGAGATGTCTACGATGTCCCAGAATTCGAGGATAGCGATGAGGATGAAGAAGAGAGAAGGCTTAGAGTGCTCCGACCGTCTGTTTCGAAGGACGGGTTGTCTTCGACCGATCATGAAGTTACGTGGGTTAGAAATGACATCGATGATGAAATCCAAGTAGATATGTGTAATGCGCCCACGAAACGAAAAAGGTTATCAGTAATGTTATATTACTACTTCACATTTTACGATCTATACATATATAGTCAATACTTTTAATGATTGTCTAATGCGTCCACGAACCGTTTATCTAGATTTGATGACGATGTCGGGAGTAGTGAGGGGCGGCAGGAGCTCCAGCCGTGGCAGAGGCAGAGGCAGAGGCAGAGCGGTTCTGCCGCCCGGAGAGCTCCGTAGGGAGCTTCAGAGGGCCGGTCTTGCACCCAGATCGGAGACCCTTTCGGATGCCTCCTTCCGTGTGGATTTTGCCACACCTCCAAATATATTGCACGCATATCCATTTTGAATGTAATATTATACATATTCATGCCTGTTTATGTCAAAATTACTTATATTGTCAATGTTTGATTGTCTAGTTGTTGGTAATGCGTCCACATCTGGGACAGACGCCACTCCCGCTCCTCCAGGTATGTTTATATATCATATGGTGCATGTATATTGATTTAGAATGCTATATCATAAATATACACACATTCCTTTTGCTCTTACTTAGATAGTAATTTTTATTATTGTCTAGCTGTAGGTGGTGACACCACCGCACCTGTGGGTATGTTTATATATCCTATAGTGCATGCATATTGATTTAGAACGTTATATTATTGATCTACACATTCTTTTTGCAATTACTTATATAATCTATTTTTAATTTTCTAATTATAGGTGGTGCGTCCACATCTGACGCAGGGGCCACTCCTGCCACTTCCATACCCTCCGCATCGCTTGCAGGTTAGTATGAATAAATATAAAATATTTATTCATTTTACATACGCTCTATAGAATAAATATGAACTTCATGGAAATTTAGCGTCAATGTTTATTTTCTAGTTGGAGGGGATGCGTCCGCATCCGGGACACCGGCTGTTCCTCACCGGAGGAACTATCGTCCCGCTCGTGCTGCTGCCCGGGCCCAGGCTCATGCTTTAGTCACCGGAGGTATATATCACACTTCAATTTTCGTTTAACCTTGATTTCTTAATACAACTTTGTCTTAATATTGATTGTCTTGATATTTCTTGCAGACGCAGGGCCTCCCCATCCCAAGAGGGGGACTCGAGGCCCGAATCAGTCCCATAGGCTGAGGCTTGACAGAGCTAGGGGGACTCCCCCCTCTTTTTTACCCTTGACTATCGCTATATCGGTCCTCATGCCAAGAGGTTCGGCCGGTATATGGGGGATGAGAGCCGGCTCGTGATGAACTATCCACTTCACGTTGAGTGGGGCGAGCAGCACCGGCGCTCATTCGCCCTCTTCTTTGATCAGGCTCGGGTATTAATATATATTTTCATTTGATTTATCCAATATATTTATTATTAACACTTGCAATCTAATAACAATGTTTTTTTGTATTTTCAGTTGGATTACGATTTTCAGCCTGTACCCGACCCTGATCACCTTGGGAGGGTGCTCGACCTTCATGCTCTATACAATGGCCTGCTGAAGAACATGCAGACCAAGGTCCGATACAACAGGAATGAGCTGAAGGCAGACTGCTACTCCCTGTGGATGGCGACCCCTGAGGCAGAGAGAGCGGCCCTCCTATCTACTCCGGCGTTTGCGAGAGTCGACATAGAGACATGGCCTCTATTGTGCGAATATTTCGACTCTCAACGCAAACAGGTATGTATTTTAAATGTAATTCATTGTTTAGGATATAATTTATTTTTTTGTGTTCCTTAATTAGAAAACTAAATGTGAATGCGTTGTGCAGAAACAGGCCGCTCAAAATACAGAGAATAGGAAGTCGTCGAAGAGGGGTCGCCCCACTTACACAGGTGGCTCGAGAAATATTACTCGAGCCATGGAGTTATCGGTAAATTACAATAGACCAGCCTTTGTGATATAATGCAATATTAAGAGTTATTTTCTAATATATCTAATATTAAGAGTTATTTTCTAATATTGCAGACAGCTCAGACCCTGGCGCAAGGTGGTACACCGAGCGTGTTGTCCGCATATCTTGCCATCCACGGCACCTCGACAGATCCCGCCACGGGCAAGCTTCGATATCCCGACGTCGCTACCCAGGAGTATTGCGTAAGTGTTAATATTTATTCTACCCATATTTGAAATTTTAGTTTTGGAAGGTTCAAATTTAAATTTTATACTTATACTTTACTGCTTAATGTGGATGTAGGAGCGGGTGGTTGAGCAGGCCGAGGCCTCGGGGATCGATTTTACCGGACAGAGTGATCCGAGGCTGCTGACCCCAATCCTGGACGCCGCACACGGAGGGCACCACGAAGGTTGGGAGAGAGGCCGGGGACTGGGCCCTAGCAGGGCCCATATGAGATTGGACTCCACCCCGGCGGTTACTTCCTCCGTCTCCAGTAAGCGACGTGTCCAGCAGGAATTGGAGAGCTTGAAGGCCACCGTTCAGGAGTTGAAGGAGATGCTGGTATGTATACTACTTTATAGTAAAATATCATCTCATATTATAGATATCAACATATCCAATATTAGTACGTAGCCTGAGCTTATTTGGTTGTAGACTTAGGTTTGATTAATCATACATACATATCTAATTAAAATAAACTACGGTTTTCCAAACTAGATATCCAAATGAGGTTTCGAAATAACTTGATAATGATACGAATTCGAATAATACACAGTTCTTATACGCTTATTACACACGTTAGGTCCAGACACGACAGTGTACATTGGCCGAGCCTCCACATGCATCTCCTTCGGCTGCGGCTCCGCAAGCCACTACATCGGCTGCGGTTCCGCAGACAGCTCCTATAGCTCCACCGCCCGCTCAAACTCCCGCAGCCGTGGCTCCGCAAGCCACTACCTCGACGGCGGCCGCGTATACCACATCTCCAGCTCCACAGCCCGCTCAGACTCCTGCACGCGCCGAATTGCATGGTTTATTGACCGAGGAGCAGTCGCGCCAGATTCTAGCGTTTATCAGAGGTGGATCTGGACCGAGCTAGGGTAGCTTTTTGATTCTTGTTTTTTGAAACATGTATTTATTTATATGATACATATTGTACTACATTTTGGACGATATTGATATTGGTGGTCCTACGGTGTTTATATTTATATCATATTCTGTTTTTTGGTTTCTTTTGTATATTATATGCGTGAGATGTGATTATGAATACTGCGATATATGTTGTGTGATGATTAATTTTATATTCGATTGATGTATATATTATTGTGCACAGGGCGAGAAAAAAATAAGCAGCCCTTTTTAAAAAAAACTGATAGTATGTACCTACGGATTAATCCGTAGGTACACACTTTGCCCCTACGGATTAAACCGTAGGGGCAAAATATCAGGATATCTGATATTTCCCCTGTGATCTCAGTATAAGGGGGGTTGGGTTTTCCCCTACGGATATATCCGTAGGGGCAAACAAATGGCCCTACGGAGTTATCCGTAGGGGCAAAATATCAGGAATCCTGATATTTTGCCCCTACGGATAAGTACCTATGTATGTATCCATAAGGGCTATTACTTGGCCCTACGGATTCATCCGTAGGTACAAGTAATATATTTTAAAAAACCGTAAATAAAATAAATTTGTTTCCCCTACGGCCTAATCCGTAGGGCAAACGGGACCTACACAGAACTCCGTAGGGGCAAATATTTGTCCGTAGGGGCAAGTTCAGGGCTTCAACTTGCACCTACGGCATTTGTATCTACAGGGTATTTTATTGTCCCTACGGATATATCCGTAGGGGCAGTGGTTTGCCCCTACGGGTAAATCCGTAGGGGCAACCCTAATTTGTAGTAGTGATCACCCGTTAGGTTACTTAACTAACGACAGAGCGGGGGCAGGACTAACGCGGGTGCAAAATATATACAACATCTACTAGTATATATATATATATTACAATATATAATAATCATTCCAAGCTTGATATATGCAACATCACAGATAAGCGATAAGCATCACAGAACAAACGGCAAATCTGGGAGCCCCGGGTTTCCTTTGAGCCGCAAGTGAAACCCGACGTTCCCCTGGTCGTATGGATAGCCTGTGCAATGAAAACCTAGACCCCTACGAGCACGGAATGTTACCCACCAATCCCAGAAGTGAGGCAACCCCCTTCATCAAAGTGAATGGGCCACTCGGCACTTTACGGAATCCGGTAACTTGAGCACCCCTCCTTGGGTCAACCTGTACCCCGTACGAGTGCAGTGAATAACCCGCCAATTCTAGAGTGAGGCTCCCTCCATCTCAACACCATGATATGCGGGCCTTTTTCCATCTAGAACCTGCCTATCTATGCACTCCACCGCGGGGTAATCCTAGTACAGAAAAGAAAAATATGTACAACGGTGACATCGACCTCAACCCGGTCGTGCTCCAAACAAATAATATACAAAATGGCAGTGACGGAAGTCCACATGTCGGACGATCGCCCTACAATATCAAATATATAAATAAATCCAGTACTACCATTGCACCCAAGCTATCCACCATGACGATCCAGCCATAACACAGCACAACACAGAATATCAACGTGAATGTCATGTTCGCAAACCCGTCTAAAAGAAAATATAGCAGTTAGATGAATTGTATCGCTCGAATGACATTCACGGTCACAGATAGTAATGTATGTACTGAAAACCACGACATTAGAATTCCGCACGCAATCAGCAAACTAAACCAATTTCCAAAACTATGAAAAAACAGTGAGCTAAAGTTCCAAAAACCGGCCGTTTAAAGCCAATTCGGAAGTCCGAATCAAAATGAAACACGCCCGAATCTTCATGGTGAGTTAGAGCACGAAATTAACTTCGAGTCAGGGGGCCTAGAGGGGGTACCCTACCCATGAGGCCACCACGAGGTGGCCACGGGGTGAGGCAGACCCGAAACTGCCCAAGGTGGGGAAGTTTCGGGTCCCCATCGCCAAGACCACCTTGTGGTGGTCTTGGGGAGTGGGCCCAGCCGTTTGGCCCCCCCGAGGGTTCCCCGGGATGCCCATGCACCACCCTACGGCTTCACAGTTCAAACCGTAAGCCCGCGGGGTGTGCAAACATTTCAAATTTTCAGTTTTCGGAATTGTTTTTGTCAGCAGTTTTTGCACGAAAAAACGACGGATTTATAACGTCGTAATGAGTGAACTAAGGCTTATGGAGTGGCTCTGATACCATGTTGGGTTATGCAAGCGCCCCGGCCATCAATCCGTGACCAAATGCGGAACAAAAATTTATAAAATTTGGCGCTAACACAACCAATTACCCGGATCTACCCATAAGCCCTAGATAACAAAACATGCAGAGGAGTTAGAATGATTATACCGATCGATCTGTGATCAGTCGAAAATATTGCATTTTTAACACATCAATTTCCCTACTATTTGCACTCATCTAAAGGTGTTCGGTATGAATAAAGCACATATTAGAGAAACGTCTGTAAAATACCAAATAACTTGTGTTATATATTATAACCGGCATTTTGAGGGAAATTGAGTGTTTATCATTGCACGCATGATCTTTTGTATACCGCAACACTTGTCTCGAGAATCTGTGCAGGAAATTCCTGGAATAGAGCCGAAACTGCTAAAAGTGCTGATAAAAATACGCCAAGTCCAAGACTTGTGATCTGGCAGTGAACAAAAGAGTATAAAAATATTCCAAATAAAAAATAAGGCCCCATGGATCAGCACTAATGCACCTACGAAATTGCATGCACAGATGCCATCAAAGGGCCGCGGATCCGCGGTCGAATGGCCCTATTGGCGGCGGATCCGCGGCCACGAGATCATGACGTCAGCAAGTTGTGGCTTCAGGTTTCTCATTTCAAGGTCAAAACATCTTCTGTAGGGATCCTAGGCACTCTCAAGAGGTCTCACAAGGCATCGACCATGCCCGTTTTCAAAAATTATGGGTGCCGAGAAACCCTAATACGGACCGTTGGCTAAAGTTTAGGCGAAAACAAAAGCTAGTTAACAATTTAACTAATGGGTAATCGGAAATACAACCTTTGTAGATCCGGTTCTCCACCTCCATAGCTCCGCAATGAAGTCTCCTCGCTGTCCATAACAAGTCCCGGGCTCTAGCGTCGGCTTCATCGGAGAATGGACGGGCTAGGTCATCGATGTCCATGCCGAAGATGATCTACGTCGAGGCATCGCTAAATCAAGCTCCCACTTCACCAAGTCATGAAACTTGTGAAGAGAACACACTCTACTACTTGGCAAGAGGTAGAGGATGAAGAAATAGGAAGTGGGTATACTTTAGAATTGGATTTCTCACTCATTTGCATCAATCACCATTGATGAAGTGAAGGTTTTCTTCAACTTGAAGAAGAAGAAGAAGATGGATAAGTTATGATAAGTTATTTAGAAAATACAAAATAAAAGAATACTTATCATAATCAACCATGGTCAAGTGTAGAGAATTAACTAAGGTTAGATTAATGGTTAGGGTTAAAGATAAAGACAAAGTGGTCACTTTGGTCAAAGCTTCATGAAGCTTCAAAAAGCTTCATGAAAGAAAATAAAATAAAGAAACCATTTTGCTTTTCTTTTATGCTTTTATTAATATCCAAAATGAATAAACAAATGATTAAATGAAAAAGCAAAACCCTAATCATTAAGTTAACCATGGTTTAATTCTATACACTTAACCAAAAGGCATGTATCATCAAACATGATACAAGCAAGTGCACAAAAGCATATCGCATATGCAATGCGCACAATCCGAGTGAGAAAATCCATTTAAAGTGAACCAATACTAGTTAACGCAAAGTAATATATCAAATATATAATTATGCATTAAATCATTAAATCAACACTTGATTTAACGATCCGGTCATATCGCATATAACCGACTAGTATCCAATGTATCGGCTTATCGAATCAACCCTTGATTCGATAACTAGGTTATATCGCATATAACCATACGACACATTCATCGCGAGAATGAAATACGGTATCACATACACGCATTATTCTCGGTCCCGCACATATCTCATATGCGCTCCTATTTCGTTTCGCTTGAGCCAGGAAACCTCTATGTAGGACTCTAAAGACTCGTCAATACGCCGGCAGCAGGTGATGATCATATCAAACACCCACAAGCCGCAAGCGGTCTGCTAAACGTAACGGCCACCCGGGTATTGAGCGATCTGAAGATCGATGAGCAATCCCGCTCACACTCCAGTGAATCCAACCAGTAACACTTCCGTACAGTCCGGTCTGATCGTCTGATATGTCGCATATCTCGCCTAGGGGTGGTAAACGTCAGACCCCAATAGCTCGATAAGTCGTGTTGATATGAGGTCTATAACAGTTCGAGAAACTACTGGTAACACTTACCATTAAATCTCAGCAACCCTGGCCAGGGATTTCCGGTTATAGCCAATCGAACACAGCGCAACATCAACTCCCTATACCGGGAGAGACGAATCCCCTCCTATCGCTCATTGCCTCCATGTGACTCGGGACTGTACCCAAAAACCACCGTTTTGCACGCCCTCTTGGACGTGGTAAGATGGAAATCAAAGCACAGTGGGAACCACACAAGACTCTATGACGATCTCGGGTCAACAGACTACTCTGTACCAGTGTCACCAGAGAACTGCCATCTGACGTGAGGTATAATACCATCTGGGAGTTCTCGGCGAGTCCGTCCAGTGTACCCAGTCTCTACTGAGCACCCGTATATCATCTCTGATGTCAAACACCAATGGATATGGGATCATCCATCGCCCATCTGTATGGGTCGAGAAGGTATACGCTAGTCTACTCTGGTATATCGATGCCCTGTCTCGATACACCCACGACTAGGGACTTTGAAGGATGTACTTATAGACTACCATGTCCCCACTAGTATGATCCGCATCACAGTCCAGGTAGTCAAGTACACATCCTAAGGGCTTTACCAACATGTAACAGAGAGACACCCAGTATACACGTTAAGGTAAAGTTCAACCAGATAGCATACTATCATGTCGAGCAAGAAAGTCCTCCCTATATATGTCCCAGCATCCACTACAATATACATCCCATGTACAGTAATGGCCTCTAGGGCATACATATAACTAACATCTTCAAGCCACTTTAAAATCCAGAGATCTCCAGAAGCTTCCGTCCCAACAACCAAGCTTCTTGTACAAGCTAAATACCTCCAAGCTTCTCAAATAAGCTAGCTAAACCTAGAAGGTTCTTCCTAACAACCAAGCTTATCAAGGAAGTGTAAGTCTATGCTACCTCTCCCGGTACTTACAGGCTTGCGGAAATGATGAAAAACAATTTTCTAGAGGCGGTAACATGGACTCAAAACGGATCTTTGTTAAACTATCTATCTAACATCCTAACTAGGAGTTGTTAACTACTCGGTTAGGGGGTTATACCTTTCTTGAACTCCTTCATCTTCAACTCGTGATGGTGTACGGGTCGGCTTCACCCCGTCGTCTCCTTGCGCCGAAGATCGATCCACCCGAAAGCTTCTACCTTTGGCTTCTTCTTCGATCTTTGAAGAAAACTAGTTCACTCGGTTTACTAAACCTTGTGAACTAGAGTGAGTAGAGGAGAGTGTGTTGGGATTTTTCTCTATGGTTCTTGCTTCTCAACACATGAGACAAGTGAACCATAGACAAGAGAGAGCAAGAGGAAGAGGGAGAGCTCAAGAGAATGAGAGAGCTCAAGCAAGAGAGAGAAAGGAAATGAGAGAATGAGAAAGACTTTTTCCCTCTTGCTCTCATAATCCAAAGTCATCATAACAAATAATAGCAATCAAGTATTATGTGATGGTTTAAGTCAAAATAGCCATATCATTTCAAGCACTCATTTTGCACAAGATAAACAAGCAAGCAAAAGTTTTTGCCATGAAATGATAGCCATTGTCATGATGATGGTCAACTAGTCCAACCTAGTCAACCGGTCAACAAAGTCAACAACTCAACAACCATGTCACTATAATACTTAATTAATATTATTGTTAATTATATTTCATATTCTCATTAGGGTTTAGCAAAAAGTCAATAGTCAACAGTCAACAGTCAACAACCCTAATGAGAATCCCCTGCCTCTGTCTCTCTGTCAACTGTGCATACACACCCGTATCCGCGTTCCGAGGAACACGAATACATACGAGATAAAACCAATCCCAAAACGTACACTAGGATCTAGCTTAAACCAAAGCCCGCTAGTGTTAACTGTCCGGACACTAAACGTGCACAAGTGCACGGATGTGACTGAACACTGTCGCAAAACCATGCGACCTGTCGCAAAACCATGCGACCTCTACTCTTTTGCCTGAAGGCGAATAGCTCTCTGTGTGGGACTCTAAAGACTCGACACTACGCTGGCAGTGGGTTTAACCACAGACCGCAAGCGGCACTAGCTGTGCGTAACGGCCCCCAGGTAGATGCCGACAAGAAGACTGACGAGGTGAAACCCATCTGAACTCCTACTGAGCCTGAATGTGACAGTCTCCGTACAGTCCGGTCTGTTCGTCTGATACATCGCACGGCGGGCCTAGGGGGCGGTAAACGTCAGTCCCCTAATAGCGGTACAAGTCATGTCGGAGTGTAGCCCAGAACACCCTGAGATAACACTGGAAGCCTACCAGTATATCTCGCTTGCCCTGGCCAGGGACTACTAGTGTAATGGCTCTCCTAGACACAGCGCGATGTCAACCCCCAATACCGGGAGAGACGAATCCTGTCTAACCGTCACTGCCTCCAAGTGCTTCAGGACTGCACCCAACTACTACCTGTTTGCACGACTCCTTTGAGCCGTGGTAGGGTAGTAATCAAATTACAGTGGGAACACACTCAAGGTGAAGTGACAGTGTCAAGTCAGCGGACTAAGCTGTACTCATGTCACCTGGGAACTGATAACTGACGATAGGTATAATACCAACTAATCAGTTCCCGACGAGTCCTGTCCAGTGTACTCGTAACCTAACGAGCACCCGCATACTATCTCAAGCATGACGTACTGACGGCTGTGGGACAGACCGTCTCCCCCGCTGGGATGAGAAGCGCATACGCTAGTCTACTCCGGAGTATCGATGCCCTGTCTCGATAGTCCTGCGACTAGGGACCTGTATAAGGATATGCTTATGGATTACCCAGCCCCCACGAGTGTGACTACCATCACAACGCTGGTAATCAAGCAAAGATCCTAAGGGCTCCACTAATGCGTATAGGTGATATAATGAAATAAACACATGTATACATTGAAGTAGAAACAAACCAAGTAGCATACTACCATTTTTAGCAAGATTGTCTATACAACTGTGAATATCCCAAGCTTCCATTAAGTAATATACAAACTAGTATGATACAGTAATGGCCTCTAGGGCATATACACTAACAATCTCATACTTGCACTAAGGCCATGTATTGGCGTATCGAAGACCTATCATCTTGATCAGCCGCTCGAACTGAGTCTGGGGCAAGGACTTGGTGAATGGATCTGCAGTGTTATCTTCTGAAGCAACCCTCCGAACCTCGATCTCCTGGCGATCCACGATCTCCCTGATCAGGTGATACCGCCTCAAGATGTGTCTGGATTTCTGATGGGACCTGGGTTCCTTCGCTAAAGCTATAGACCCGTTGTTGTCGCAATACAGAGGTATTGGATCAACAATGGACGGAACCACCTGAAGTTCTTTCAAGAACTTCCTCATCCAGACGGCTTCTTTTGCGGCATCAGATGCAGCGATGTATTCCGCTTCCATAGTCGAGTCAGCAACGGATTCCTGTTTGGAACTCTTCCAACACACCGTCCCTCTATTGAGGGTAAAGACAAAACCCGACATGGACTTGGAATCATCCTTGTCACTCTGAAAGCTGGAGTCAGCAAAGGCCTCGATCTGGAGGTCTTTTCCGCCATACACCAAGAACATCTCCTTAGTCCTTCTCAGGTACTTGAGAATGTTCTTTACCTCTATCCAGTGTTTCTCCCCGGGGTTTGACTGATACCGGCTTACTACACTCAGTGCATAAGCTACATCCGGTCTGGTACACAACATCGCATACATTATAGAGCCTACCGCAGAAGCGTAGGGTATAATAGACATGTGATCCCTCTCCAAATCAGTCTTGGGAGACATCTCTTTGGAGAGGGTGATCCCGTGACAAGCCGGTAGGTAACCGCGCTTGGAATCTTCCATACTGAATATTTTTAGTATGGTGTCGATGTACTTGGACTGTGAAAGTCCTAATATCCTCTTGGATCTATCACGATGGATCCGGATCCCCAGGATGTATGAGGCATCACCCAGGTCTTTCATGGAGAACCTATGTGACAAGAACCCCTTGACAGATTGTAGTATAGGAATGTCATTTCCTATCAGAAGAATATCATCCACGTATAAAACGAGGAATACGACAGTTCTTGCTACAAATCTACTATAGATGCATGGTTCATCTGGATTTTTGATAAAGCCAAATTCTTTGACCGTCTCATCAAAACAGATGTTCCAACTCCGCGATGCCTGTTTTAGTCCATAGATGGACTTAAGCAACTTGCACACCTTTCTGCTGCTCCCACTCTGAATGAATCCCTCTGGCTGGTCCATATAGACACACTCCTCTAAATTTCCATTTAGAAAAACGGTCTTTACGTCCATCTGCCAAATCTCATAAAGTGGAAGGCAGCAATGGCAAGAAGGATCCGAATGGATTTCAGCATAGCCACTGGAGAAAAGGTTTCGTTATAGTCCAAACCAGGTCTTTGACGAAAACCCTTTGCAACAAGTCTAGCTTTATAGGTCTCAACCTGTCCATCTACACCAATCTTCCTTTTGAAGATCCACTTGCATCCTACGGGTTTTACCCCATCTGGAGCAATGTCCAACGTCCATACTTTGTTGGTGTACATGGACTCCATTTCGGTCCGCATTGCATCCAGCCATTTTACCGAGTCAACGCTCTGAACGGCCTGCTGGAAGCTAGTAGGCTCATCATAATCAATGATGCAATCCTCTCTATCCCCGTCTATGAGAAAACCGTAGTATCTCTCGGGCGGATGAGACTGCTTACTACTCCTGCGGAGCGGCGTAGGAATGTCCTGATCTTTTGAACCTTCTGGTTCTACTAAGCTTTCAGTAATAGTCTGTGGTTCTGGAATTTCTTCCAGTTCTATTGCGCTCCCACTAATTTCCTTTTCCAAGAACTGGTGTTCCAGAAAATGTGCATGACGAGAAACAAAAACCTTTTGTTCATCTTCGCAGTAGAAGAAATATCGCTTGGAGTTCTTTGGATATCCCACAAACTTGCACTGTACTGAGCGTGCCTCGAGTTTGTCCACATGCTGCTTTTTGACAAAAGCGGGACTTCCCCTGTTAGTGTATATGCCCTAGAGGCCATTACTGTATCATACTAGTTTGTATATTACTTAATGGATGCTTGGGATATTCACCTTGTATATACAATCTTGCTCAAAATAGTAGTATGCTACTTGGTTTGTTTCTACTTCAATGTGTACATGTGTTTATTTTGTATATCGCCTATACACATTAGTAGAGCCCTTAGGATCTTTGCTTGATTACCAGCGATGTGATGGCCGTCACACTAGTGGGGCTGGGTAATCTATAAGCACATCCTTATGCAGGTCCCTGGTCGCAGGACTATCGAGACAGGGCATCGATACTCCGGAGTAGACCAGCGCATGCGCTTCTCATCCCAGTGTGGGAGACGGTCTGTCCCACAGCCGTCAGTACGTCGTACTTGAGATAGTATGCGGGTGCTCGTTAGGTTACGGGTACACTGGACAGGACTCGTCGGGAACTGACTAGTTGGTATTATACCTATCGTCAGTTATCAGTTCCCAGGTGACATGAGTACAGCTTAGTCCGCTGACTTGACACTGTCACTCCGCCTCGAGTGTGTTCCCACTGTACTTTGATCACTACCCTACCACGGCTCAAAGGAGTCGTGCAAACAGGTAGTGGTTGGGTGCAGTCCCGAAGCACTTGGAGGCAGTAACGGTTAGACAGGATTCGTCTCTCCCGGTATTGGGGGTTGACATCGCGCTGTGTCTAGGAGAGCCATTACACGAGTAGTCCCTGGCCAGGGCAAACGAGATATACTGGTAGGTTTCCAGTGTTATCTCAGGGTGTATTGGGCTTCACTCCGGCACGACTTGTACCGCTATTGGGGGACTGACGTTTACCGCCCCCTAGGCCCGCCATGTGATGTATCAGACGAACAGACCGGACTGTACGGAGAATGTCACACTCAGGCTCAGTAGGAGTTCAGATGGGTTTCGCCTCGTCGGTCTTCTTGTCGGCATTACCTGGGGACCGTTACGCACAGCTAGTGCCGCTTGCGGTCTGTGGTTAAACCCACTGCCAGCGTAGTGTCGAGTCTTTAGAGTCCCACACAGAAAGCTTTTCGCCTTTAGGCAAAAGAGTAGAGGTCGCATGGTATTGCGACAGGTCGCATGGTTTTGCGACAGGGTTCGGTCACATCCGTGCACTTGTGCACGTACAGTGTCCGGACAGTTTACACTAGCGGGCTTTGGTTTAAGCCAGATCCTAGTGTACCTTATGGGATTGGATTTATCCAGTTTGCATTCGTGTTCCTCGGAACGCGGATGCGGGTGTGTATGCACAGTTGACAGGGAGGCAGAGGCAGCGGATTCTCATTAGGGTTGTTGACAGTTAACCGTTGACTTTTTGACTTTATGCTCAACCCTAATGAGAATATGATATATGATTAACTATTATATTAATTAAGTATTATGGTGATATGGTTGTTGACTTGTTGACTTTTGTTGACTTGTTGACTTTGGTGACTTGTTGACTTTTGTTGACTTGTTGACCGGTTGACTAGGCTTGACTAGTTGACCATCATGATAACCATGGTTATCATTTCATGCCAAATACTTTTTCTTGCTTGCTCATTTGAGTAAAATGAGTGCATGACATGATAAGCTTATGGTTGCTTCAAACCATCACCAAAGACTTTTTTGATATGATGAGTTATGATCACTTTGGATTATGAGAGGGTGAAAGACAAAAGGGTTGCTCATTCTTTCTTGCTCATTCTCTCTCTTGTTCTTGAGCTCTCCTCTTGCTCTCACCCTCAACCTCTTGCTCCCTCTCTTGATCTATGGTTCTCTTGTCTCATGAGTTGAGAATCAAGAACCATAGATAAAATCCCATTTTATTTCCTCTCTACTCATTCTAGTTCACTAGGTTTAGCAAACCAAGTGAACTAGTTTCTTCAAAGACCGAAGAAGGAGCTAAAGGTTGGAGCTTTCAAGTGGATCTATCTTCGGCGTACGGAGACGACGAGAAGGAGCCATCGGACCACCACCGGAGCTTGAAGACGAAGGAGTTCAAGACAAGCTAGGTATAACCATCTCTATCCGAGTAGCTAAATATCTTTAGCTTAGTATGCTAGTTTTAGTTTAGGTAAAGATCCCGACCTAGCTTAGTCCATGTTGCCTCTTGCGTTAAAATTTTGATTTTATACCGTTTCCGCCTCCCCGTAAGAACCGGGGGTCGCAACGTGGACTTACAGTGGTATCAGAGCCTAACTAAACTTAAACTAGCTTGGTAGTGAAGTGTAACGAAGTTCGGAACCGAAAAAATCCAAAAACCTAACTTTTTCAAAACCTGAGTTTCTGTTGAAATTTTTTCTGGTCAAAATGAAAAACTTTATACTTGTAAATTCGGCTCAGGGTTTTGTGAGAACACCCAAGAAAAACGATGCAGTAATTCCTCCAAGCCGCCGCCCATCCGCCGCGTGAGCCCTGTATCCGCCGCGGAAGCGCCGCGAGTTGTAGTCCTCTGTGCATCGTTTTTCGTGCAGTGTGTGTCTGTGTTGGTTTTGGGATTTTTGATATATATTATATGTGCCCAGATTTTCCAGAAAAGAAATTTCCTTTTGGGGTCCTATAATTCCGTATTTTTCCGAACTTCACTGCACTTTGACTATGATGGTTATATCTGTGATGTTTGCATGTATTGAACGTCGGCCAATCGCTATAAGTCGATTGGTCGGGGTTATACATGATCTGTAATGTGCTGGAATGTGTATATAAATATGTTGGATTGTCGTGGGTGAATAGCCGGGGGTTGTGAGACGAGAGTTTTCTTTTCTTGCAATTCATGTAAATTTGTAAATTGATGTAATAATTATTTGTATGGCCGCACAACCGGGTCGGGGTTGTAGCCGTCATTGTATAATTTCTTTTTACTGCTTTTGCTCCTAGGATAGACCCATGGAGGGGGTGCACAAACTACCGGGTATGCCGAAGTGTCGAGTGGCCTACTCATGGAGATGAGGGAGGTTGCTACGCTTCGGGTACTTGGCGGGTAGTTTGCCGCACCCGTAGGGGTCTTGGGTGGGGTTTTGGCTATTCACCGCGACCGTGTAATCTGTTTTTGTTGCAGGCTCGTGCAAATTACAGATTCCTAGTATATCCAATGTATTTATCTGTGATCTGAAATGTTTATCATTGCAGTATATCTATATAAGATATTATTTAGGCGTTGCTTATGTTTTACAGACGCGCTAGCCCAGCCCCCGCTCTGTCGTTAGTTAAGTAACCTAACGGGTAATGACGGGGCCCCGTGGCGAATGCGAATGGCATAAGCGTACGTCATATTTTGGTTGTTTTCTGCAATGGTAGGATTAAATGATGGGACGCATTAAAAGAACTAATGCAAGAATATCACGCATTAAAAGAACTAATGCAAGATAATAAACCAAGTTAAAGTCGTTGGAACACTTTCGAAAAACCACTCGGTTCTTTTCAAAACAACTTTTAAATGCGGAGCTTGAGCCACTCCTTTTAAAAGCTATCTCGTTCCATCGACCAAATCAAGTTCACTACGTTCACGGTTTTGCCAAAACCATCCGTAGCCCTCCGTCGTTTCACATGAATAGTCAATAGTATTCAAGCTGTGTTTGTTGGCCAAAGTCAAGGCACAGTGATTGGTAGCTATTGGGTATTCATGTGCAGCATAGATAGATGCGTTGGTTTGGAACAGTCGTACTGCCTTGTTGGCCAAAGTCAAGGGTAGGTGCGGGTGGATTCAAATTAACCTGGAGAATGACGGGCAGAACTTGACATGTGACTTATGATTTGTTGGCCAAAGTCAAGGTCATAAGAGCATGGGGCAAAAATCCACATCGGGAGTTTCATAAGTACTGAAACTTGCTAGATTTGCATACCATTTGGAGTGTGATGATTTTGGTAGGATTCCTTCAGTTTCGTCGCGCAATGATATTTGGATCCCGATCCTACTGTGAGTATATGCTACTCCTCGGGAAATTTCTCACTTAACGATCAATGCTATAAACCTAGTAGGTGCCTAGAAAGGTGTTAGCGGGGCTACGCCCCCAGGGAAAGAGGTTCTCTAATTAAGGAACTTCGCGAAAGCATTGGAAAACCTCCCTTGAAGTACCGACACCAGCCTGGCTGAACGGTTAAGCAAGTATTGTACGGTGGGATTGATCCTGACTAATTCTTCCTTTATGGTTTGAGGAGGGATTCGAGAAACAGTGGGAGCCATCCTGTTTAGACAAACTAAAAACCACTCTAAACTTGCAAGAGCATCATGCTGAGTGTTTCTTCTTCTCTCTCCTAATTGCAGCGACCAATCAACATGACTGGACTTAAGTTACTCCTAGATAAAAACAAACTGACAGGGCCAAACTACAAAGATTGGCTCAGGAATGTCAAGATAGCAATCACTTATGACAAGCTGGGGTATCTTCTTACCACCAAAGCTCCCCCTGTCCCTGGTCCAACTTCCAGCGTCGCGGATAAGGAAATCCGCAAGACTTGGGAGATTGATAGCGCGAAGGCCAAGTGCCTCCTGCTTGCCTCGATGGACAACGAACATCAGAGGAGGCATGAGAATATGGACATGGAGTCCATATTGCTCCATACAAAAGAACTGTATGGAGAGCAATCACGTATCGCAAGATACGAAGCGTCGAAAAAGTTATTTTCGACAAGAATGGCCGTCGGATCATCAGTAGCCGAGCACGTGCTAAAGATGATCGGCTTCATTGAGGAGCTCGCTGACCTAGGGATCACATTGGAGAGTGAGCTATATACGGATACAGTTCTCCAGTCCCTTCCTTCCACTTACGCCCAGTTTATACTGAACTTCAACCTACAAGAAAAAGAGGTTGAACTATCAGAGCTCCTCAACATGCTGAGGAGCGCAGAGGGCACCCTACAGAAAAGTAGGGATACATCCACTTTGTTTGTAGGAGGATCATCTTCTTCTAGGTCCAAGGCGAAAGCCAAGGGAAAGAAGAAGAAAGCCCCCGCCAAACCAAGGGGCGGTGTTAGTAAAGTGGATACGAAGGGAAAAGGCAAAGCAACAAAGATAGCGGGGAAGCTTGTGGATAAGGAAGAATGCTTCTATTGTCATAAGAAAGGACACTGGAAGAATGATTGCAGGGCCTGGAAGGCCAGAACACAGGAATTGAAGCAGGTTGCAGCTTCAGCTTCAGGTGTGTATGTTATTGAAAACTGTCTTTCAATAAACTCTACTTCCTGGGTATTGGATACCGGATCAGGATCTCATATCTGTAATTCTTTGCAGGCGTTGAGAAACCGTAGGGTTTTGAAGGCGGGTGACATGACCCTCAGAGTTGCAAACGGAGCTAGCATGGATGCTAAAGCCGTGGGGGACTATCACCTGGGAATGTCAGATGGACATGTTTTGGTTTTGCGTAATTGCTTTTTTTGTACCCAACGCAACTTGTAATATCATTTCTGTATCTTTAGTTTCTAAAGAAGGTTATGAATTTGCGTTTGTAAGTAATGTTGTAAACATTCACCTTAATCAAGTTCTGATTGGGTCAGGTACATTGAGTAATGGTATATACGTGTTAAACCAACCACAGATTTTTAATGTCCAGAATACACACAAAAGAAAGTCTCCAGAAATAAATCAGACTTTCTTATGGCATTGTAGATTGGGTCACATCAATGAGAGAAGGTTGACTAAGTTACATACAGAAGGATATTTGAATGCATTCGAATATCAATCGTATGCCACTTGTCAATCTTGTCTCAAAGGAAAGATGACAAAGACTCCGTTTACTGGACAAGGAGTAAGAGCGAGCGAGCTCTTGGGACTCGTACACAGTGACGTGTGCGGTCCAATGTCTACACATGCCCGAAGCGGACATTCTTACTTCATTACTTTTACGGATGACTTCTCAAGGTACGGTTATGTCTTCTTAATGAAACATAAGTCCGAGGCCTTTGGAAAATTCCAGGAGTATAAGAATGAAGTAGAGAAACAGACCGGCAAAAGTATTAAGATTCTAAGATCGGATCGAGGTGGAGAATACTTAAGTGCCGAGTTCCTGGACTATTTAAAAGAGAACGGAATTCTCTCTCAGCTTACTCCTCCATACACCCCGCAACATAACGGTGTATCGGAGAGACGGAACCGCACCCTATTGGATATGGTGCGGTCCATGATGAGTAACGCTGAGTTACCGCGATCATTCTGGGGATATGCGCTAGAATCAGCAGCATACCTTTTAAACCGAGTTCCTACTAAGACCGTGCCTACTACACCATATGAGATGTGGTGTGGGAAGAGACCCTATCTTAAGCACATTAAGACATGGGGATGTCCGGCTTTTGTCAAAAAGCAGCATGCGGACAAGCTCGAGGCACGCTCAGTACAGTGCAAGTTTGTGGGATATCCAAAGAATTCCAAAGGATATTTCTTCTACTGTGAAGAGGAACAAAAAGTCCTTGTTTCTCGTCATGCCTACTTCTTGGAAACTGAGTTTTTGGAAAACCAGATAAGTGGGAGCACAATAGAACTGGAAGAAATTCCAGAACCACAGACTGTTACTGAAAGCTTAGTAGAACCAGAGGGTTCAACAGAACACGACATTCCTACGCCGCTCCGCAGGAGTAGTAGGCAGACTCATCCGCCCGAGAGATACTACGGTTTTCTCATAGACGGGGATAGAGAGGATTGCATCATAGATTATGATGAGCCTACTAGCTTCCAGCAGGCCGTTCAGAGCGTTGACTCAGTGAAATGGCTGGATGCAATGCGGACCGAAATGGAGTCCATGTACACCAACAAGGTATGGACGTTGGACATTGCTCCAGACGGGGTAAAACCCGTAGGATGCAAGTGGATCTTCAAAAGGAAGATTGGTGTAGATGGACAGGTTGAGACCTATAAAGCTAGGCTGGTAGCAAAGGGTTTTCGTCAAAGACCTGGCTTGGACTACGACGAAACCTTTTCTCCAGTAGCCATGCTGAAATCCATTCGGATCCTTCTTGCCATTGCTGCCTTCCACGATTATGAGATCTGGCAAATGGACGTAAAGACAGCTTTTCTAAATGGAAATTTAGAGGAGTGTGTCTATATGGACCAGCCAGAGGGTTTCATTCAGAGTGGGAGCAGCGGAAAGGTGTGCAAGTTGCTTAAGTCCATCTATGGACTAAAGCAGGCGTCGCGGAGTTGGAACATCTGCTTTGATGAAACGGTCAAAGAATTTGGCTTTATCAAAAATCCAGATGAACCATGCATCTATAGTAGATTTGTAGCGAGAACTGTAGTATTCCTCGTTTTATACGTGGATGACATTCTCTTAATAGGAAATGACATTCCTATGCTACAATCTGTCAAGGGGTTCTTGTCACACAGGTTCTCCATGAAAGACCTGGGTGATGCCTCGTACATTCTGGGTATCCGGATCTACCGTGACAGATCCAAGAGGATATTAGGACTATCACAGTCCAGGTAGATCGACACCATACTGAAGAGATTCAGTATGGAAGATTCCAAGCGCGGTAACCTACCGGCTTGTCACGGGATCACCCTCTCTAAAGAGATGTCTCCCAAGACTGATTTGGAAAGGGATCGCATGTCTATTATACCCTACGCTTCTGCGGTAGGCTCTATAATGTATGCGATGTTGTGTACCAGACCGGATGTAGCTTATGCACTGAGTGTGGTAAGCCGGTATCAGTCAAACCCTGGGGAGAAACACTGGATAGCGGTAAAGAACATTCTCAAGTACCTGAGAAGGACTAAGGAGATGTTCTTGGTGTATGGCGGAAAAGACCTCCAGATCGAGGCCTTTGCTGACTCCAGCTTCCAGAGTGACAAGGATGATTCCAAGTCCATGTCGGGTTTTGTCTTTACCCTCAATGGAGGGGCGGTGTGTTGGAAGAGTTCCAAACAGGAAACCGTTGCAGACTCGACGATGGAAGCGGAATACATCGCTGCATCTGATGCCGCAAAAGAAGCTGTCTGGATGAGGAAGTTCTTGAAAGAACTTCAGGTGGTTCCGTCCATTGTTGATCCAATACCTCTGTATTGCGACAACAACGGGGCTATAGCTTTAGCGAAGGAACCCAGGTCCCATCAAAGATCCAGGCACATCTTAAGGCGGTATCACCTGATCAGGGAGATCGTAGATCGCCAGGAGATCGAGGTTCGGAGAGTCGCTTCAGAAGATAACACTGCAGATCCATTCACCAAGGCCCTGCCCCAGACTCAGTTCGAGCGGCTGATCGAGATGATAGGTCTTCGATACGCCAGTACATGGCCTTAGTGCAAGTGGGAGATTGTTAGTGTATATGCCCTAGAGGCCATTACTGTATCATACTAGTTTGTATATTACTTAATGGATGCTTGGGATATTCATCTTGTATATACAATCTTGCTCAAAATAGTAGTATGCTACTTGGTTTGTTTCTACTTCAATGTGTACATGTATTTATTTTGTATATCGCCTATACACATTAGTAGAGCCCTTAGGATCTTTGCTTGATTACCAGCGATGTGATGGCCGTCACACTAGTGGGGCTGGGTAATCTATAAGCACATCCTTATGCAGGTCCCTGGTCGCAGGACTATCGAGACAGGGCATCGATACTCCGGAGTAGACCAGCGCATGCGCTTCTCATCCCAGTGTGGGAGACGGTCTGTCCCACAGCCGTCAGTACGTCGTACTTGAGATAGTATGCGGGTGCTCGTTAGGTTACGGGTACACTGGACAGGACTCGTCGGGAACTGACTAGTTGGTATTATACCTATCGTCAGTTATCAGTTCCCAGGTGACATGAGTACAGCTTAGTCCGCTGACTTGACACTGTCACTCCGCCTCGAGTGTGTTCCCACTGTACTTTGATCACTACCCTACCACGGCTCAAAGGAGTCGTGCAAACAGGTAGTGGTTGGGTGCAGTCCCGAAGCACTTGGAGGCAGTGACGGTTAGACAGGATTCGTCTCTCCCGGTATTGGGGGTTGACATCGCGCTGTGTCTAGGAGAGCCATTACACGAGTAGTCCCTGGCCAGGGCAAACGAGATATACTGGTAGGTTTCCAGTGTTATCTCAGGGTGTATTGGGCTTCACTCCGGCACGACTTGTACCGCTATTGGGGGACTGACGTTTAAAGCCCCCTAGGCCCGCCATGCGATGTATCAGACGAACAGACCGGACTGTACGGAGAATGTCACACTCAGGCTCAGTAGGAGTTCAGATGGGTTTCGCCTCGTCGGTCTTCTTGTCGGCATTACCTGGGGACCGTTACGCACAGCTAGTGCCGCTTGCGGTCTGTGGTTAAACCCACTGCCAGCGTAGTGTCGAGTCTTTAGAGTCCCACACAGAAAGCTTTTCGCCTTTAGGCAAAAGAGTAGAGGTCGCATGGTATTGCGACAGGTCGCATGGTTTTGCGACAGGGTTCGGTCACATCCGTGCACTTGTGCACGTACAGTGTCCGGACAGTTTACACTAGCGGGCTTTGGTTTAAGCCAGATCCTAGTGTACCTTATGGGATTGGATTTATCCAGTTTGCATTCGTGTTCCTCGGAACGCGGATGCGGGTGTGTATGCACAGTTGACAGGGAGGCAGAGGCAGCGGATTCTCATTAGGGTTGTTGACAGTTGACCGTTGACTTTTTGACTTTATGCTCAACCCTAATGAGAATATGATATGTGATTAACTATTATATTAATTAAGTATTATGGTGATATGGTTGTTGACTTGTTGACTTTTGTTGACTTGTTGACTTTGGTGACTTGTTGACTTTTGTTGACTTGTTGACCGGTTGACTAGGCTTGACTAGTTGACCATCATGATAACCATGGTTATCATTTCATGCCAAAGACTTTTTCTTGCTTGCTCATTTGAGTAAAATGAGTGCATGACATGATAAGCTTATGGTTGCTTCAAACCATCACCAAAGACTTTTTTGATATGATGAGTTATGATCACTTTGGATTATGAGAGGGTGAAAGACAAAAGGGTTGCTCATTCTTTCTTGCTCATTCTCTCTCTTGTTCTTGAGCTCTCCTCTTGCTCTCACCCTCAACCTCTTGCTCCCTCTCTTGATCTATGGTTCTCTTGTCTCATGAGTTGAGAATCAAGAACCATAGATAAAATCCCATTCTATTTCCTCTCTACTCATTCTAGTTCACTAGGTTTAGCAAACCAAGTGAACTAGTTTCTTCAAAGACCGAAGAAGGAGCTAAAGGTTGGAGCTTTCAAGTGGATCTATCTTCGGCGTACGGAGACGACGAGAAGGAGCCATCGGACCACCACCGGAGCTTGAAGACGAAGGAGTTCAAGACAAGCTAGGTATAACCATCTCTATCCGAGTAGCTAAATATCTTTAGCTTAGTATGCTAGTTTTAGTTTAGGTAAAGATCCCGACCTAGCTTAGTCCATGTTGCCTCTTGCGTTAAAATTTTGATTTTATACCGTTTCCGCCTCCCCGTAAGAACCGGGGGTCGCAACGTGGACTTACATCCCCATGTCTTAATGTGATTAAGATAGGGCCTCTTCCCACACCACATCTCATATGGTGTGGTAGGCACAGTCTTAGTGGGAACTCGGTTCAAAAGGTATGCGGCTGATTCTAGCGCATACCCACAGAATGATCGCGGTAACTCAGCGTTACTCATCATGGACCGTACCATATCCAATAGGGTTCGGTTCCATCTCTCCGATACACCGTTATGTTGCGGAGTGTATGGAGGAGTAAGCTGAGAGAGAATTCCATTCTCTTTTAAGTAATCCAGGAACTCGGCACTCAAGTATTCACCACCTCGATCAGATCTCAGTGTCTTGATACTTTTGCCGGTTTGTTTTTCTACTTCATTCTTATATTCCTGGAACTTTCCAAAGGTTTCGGATTTATGTTTCATTAAGAAGACATAACCGTACCTTGAAAAGTCATCCGTAAAAGTAATGAAGTAAGAATAACCGCTTCGCGTATGTGTAGACATTGGACCGTACACGTCGTTGTGTACGAGTCCCAAGAGCTCGCTCGCTCTTACTCCGTGTCCAGTAAACGGAGTCTTCATCATCTTTCCTTTGAGACAGGATTGATAAGTGGCATACGATTGATATTCGAACGGATCCAAATATCCTTCTGTATGTAACTTAGTCAATCTTCTCTCATTGATGTGACCAAGTCTACAATGCCATAAGAAAGTCTGATTGATTTCTGGAGATTTTCTTTTGTGTGTATTCTGGACATTGAAAATCTGTGGTTGGTTTAATACGTATATACCATTGCTCAATGTACCTGACCCAATCAGAACTTGATTAAGGTGAATGTTTACAACATTGCTTACAAATGCAAATTCATAACCTTCTTTAGAAACCAAAGATACAGAAATGATATTACAAGTTGCGTTGGGTACAAAAAAGTAATTACGCAAAATCAAAACATGTCCATCTGACATTCCCAGGTGATAGTCCCCCACGGCCTTAGCATCCATGCTAGCTCCGTTTGCAACTTTGAGGGTCATGTCACCTGCCTTCAAAAACCTACGATTTCTCAACGCCTGCAAAGAATTACAGATATGAGATCCTGATCCGGTATCCAATACCCAGAAAGTAGAGTTTATTGATAGACAGTTTTCAATAACATACACACCTGAAGCTGAAGCCGCAACTTGCTTCAGATCCTGTGTTCTGGCCTTCCAAGCCCTGCAATCTTTCTTCCAGTGTCCACTCTTATGACAGTAAAAGCATTCTTCTTTATCCACCAGCTTCCCTACTTTCTTTGTTGCTTTTGCCTTTCCCTTCGTATCCACTTTACTAACACCGCCCCTTGGTTTGGCGGGGGCTTTCTTCTTCTTACCCTTGGCTTACGCCTTGGACCTAGAAGAGGAAGATCCTCCTACAAACAAAGTGGATGTTTCCCTACCTTTCTTTAGGGTGCCCTCTGCGCTCCTCAGCATGTTGAGGAGTTCTGAAAGTTCAACTTCCTTTTCTTGCAAGTTGAAGTTCAGGATAAACTGGGCGTAAGTGGAAGGAAGGGACTGGAGAATCAAGTCTGTATAGAGTTCATTCTCCAACGTGGTCCCAAGGTCCGCGAGCTCCTCTATGTAGCCAATCATCTTAAGCACGTGTTCCGCTACCGATGATCCGACGGCCAACCTTGCCGAAAATAACTTCTTCGACACTTCGTATCTTGCGATACGAGACTGCTCTCCATACAGTTCTTTTGTATGAAAAAATATGGATTCAAGGTCCATATTCTCGTGCCTCCTCTGATGTTCATTCTCCATAGAGGCAAGCACGAGGCACTTGGCCTTCGCGCAATCGATCTCCCATGTCTTACGGATTTCCTTATCCGTGACGCTGGAGGTGGGACCTGGGACAGGGGGAGCTTTGATGGTAAGAAGATACCTCAGCTTGTCGTAAGTGATTGCCATTTTGACATTCCTGAGCCAATCTTTGTAGTTTGGCCCTGTCAGTATGTTTTAATCTAGAAGTAACTTAAGTCCGGTCATGTCGATTGGTCGCTGCAATTAGAGAGAGAGAAGAAACACTCAGCATGATGCTCTTGCAAGTTTAGAGTGGTTTTTAATTTATCTAAACAGGATGGCTCCCACTGTTTCTCGAATCCCTCCTCAAACCAAAAAGGAAGAATTAGTCAGGATCAATCTCACCGCACAATACTTGCTTAACCGTTCAGCCAGGCCAGTGTTGGTACTTCGAGGGAGGTTTTCCAATGCTTTCGCGAAGTTCCTTAATTTAAGAACCTCTTTTCCTTGGGGGCGTAGCCCCGCTAACATCTTTCTAGACACCTACTAGGTTTATAGCATTGATCGTTTAGTATGAAATTTCCTGAGGAGTAGCATATACTCAGAGTAGGATCGGGATCCAAATATCATTGCGTGACGAAACTGAAGGAATCCTACCAGAATCATCACACTCCAAATGGTATGCAACTCTAGCAAGTTTCAGTACTTATGAAACTCCCGATGTGGATTTTTGCCCCATGCTCTTATGACCTTGACTTTGGCCAAAATATCATAAGTCACATGTCAAGTTCTACCCGTCATTATCCAGGTTAATTTGGACCCACCCGTACCTACCCTTGACTTTGGCCAAAATGGCAGTACGACTGTCCCAAACCAACGCATCTATCTATGCTGCACATGAATACCCAATAGCTACCAATCACTATGCCTTGACTTTGGCCAACATACATAGCTTGAATACTATTGACTATTCATGTGAAACGACGGAGGGCTATGAATGGTTTTGGCGAAACCGTGAACGTAGTGAACTTGATATAATCGATGGAACGAGATAGCTTTTAAAAGGAGTGGTTCAAGCTCCGCATTTAAAAGTTGGTTTTGAAAAGAACCGAGTGGTTTTGAAAGTGTTCCAACGACTTTTACTTGGTTTATTTTCTTGCATTAGTTCTTTTAATGCGTCCCATCATTTAATCCTACCATTGCAGAAAACAACCAAAATATGACGTACGCTTATGCCATTCGCATTCGCCACGGGGCCCCGTCATTACCCGTTAGGTTACTTAACTAACGACAGAGCGGGGGCTGGACTAGCGCGGCTGTAAAACATAAGCAACGCCTAAATAATATCATATATAGATATATTGCAATGATAGCCATTTCAGATCACAGATGAACAAATTGGATATACTAGGAATCCGCAATTCGTACGAGCCAGTAACGAAAAGCAGATTACACGGTCGCGGTGAATAGCCAATACCCCACCCAAGACCCCTACGGGTGCGGCAAATTACCCGCCAAGTACCCGAAGCGGAGCAACCTCCCTCAACACCGTGAGTAGGCCACTCGGCACTTTGAGATACCCGGTAGTTTGTGCACCCCCTCCATGGGTCTATCCTTGGAGCAAAAAAAGTAAAAAGAAATTATACAATGACGGCTACAACCCCGACCCGGTTGTGCGGTCATACAAATAATATTACATCAATTTACAAATTTACATGAATTGGAAGAAAAGAAAACTCTCGTCTCACAACCCCCCGGCTATTCACCCACGACAATCCAATAAATTCATATATACATACCAGCAACATTACAGATCACAGATTTGTTTAACCCCCACTAATTGACACATAGCGATTAGCAGACGTTCAATACAAATAACACATCACAGATATAAACCCGTTAGCATTAGTCTTTAGAAGTTCGATAAAATTACAGTTTTTCAAGCCCCAAAACAAAATTTTCTTTCTGGAAAACCTGGGCAGAAAAAACATATCCCAAAAATCCCAAAATACCCCATATAGAGTATACTGCAGTGAAGACGATCCACAGCCGAGTCAAATCGGCCGCGGAACCGCGGCGGGAGCAAGCTCCTGCCGCGTTTCCGCGGCGCTTTAATGGGATCTGTGGATCGTTTTTCTGCAGTACACTATAAAAACCCTGAGTCGATTTTTGAAGCATGATTTATTATTTTTACAGCACTTTAAAAATCGACAGTAAGTTTGATTTCCGGGTGTATTTCGCGACTTTTTCTCCGATCGAATTTCTACTAACTTTGCTAACATGTTAGATAGTGTTTAACTAGGCTCTGATACCACTGTAAGTCCATGCTACCTCTCCCGGTACTTACGGGCTTGCGGAAATGATGAAAAACAATTTTCTAGGGGCGGTAACATGGACTCAAAACGGATCTTTGTTAAACTATCTATCTAACATCCTAACTAGGAGTTGTTAACTACTCGGTTAGGGGGTTATACATTTCTTGAACTCCTTCGTCTTCAACTCGTGATGGTGTACGGATCGGCTTCACCCCGTCGTCTCCTTCCGCCGAAGATCGATCCACCCGAAAGCTTCTACATTTGGCTTCTTCTTCGATCTTTGAAGAAAACTAGTTCACTCGGTTTGCTAAACCTTGTGAATTAGAGTGAGTAGAGGAGAGTGTGTTGGGATTTTTCTCTATGGTTCTTGCTTCTCAACACATGAGACAAGTGAACCATAGACAAGAGAGAGAGCAAGAGGAAGAGGGAGAGCTCAAGAGAATGAGAGAGCTTAAGCAAGAGAGAGAAAGGAAATGAGAGAATGAGAAAGACTTTTTCCCACTTGGCTCTCATAATCCAAAGTCATCATAACAAATAATAGCAATCAAGTATTATGTGATGGTTTAAGTCAAAATAGCCATATCATTTCAAGCACTCATTTTGCACAAGATAAACAAGCAAGCAAAAGTCTTTGCTATGAAATGATAGCCATTGTCAAGATGATGGTCAACTAGTCCAACCTAGTCAACCGGTCAACAAAGTCAACAAGTCAACAAAGTCAACCCCTCAACAACCATATCACTATAATACTTAATTAATATTATTGTTAATTATATTTCATATTCTCATTAGGGTTTAGCAAAAAGTCAATAGTCAATAGTCAACAATCAACAACCCTAATGAGAATCCCCTGCCTCTGTCACTCTGTCAACTGTGCATACACACCCATATCCGCGTTCCGAGAAACACGAATACATACGAGATAAAACCAATCCCAAAACGTACACTAGGATCTGGCTTAAACCAAAGCCCGCTAGTGTTAACTGTCCGGACACTAAACGTGCACAAGTGCACGGATGTGACCGAACCCTGTCGCAAAACTATACGACCTGTCGCAAAACCATGCGACCACTACTCTTTTGCCTGAAGGCGAATAGCTCTCTGTGTGGGACTCTAAAGACTCGACACTACGCTGGCAGTGGGTTTAACCACAGACCGCAAGCGGCACTAGCTGTGCGTAACGGCCCCCAGGTAGATGCCGACAAGAAGACTGATGAGGTGAAACCCATCTGAACTCCTACTGAGCCTGAATATGACAGTCTCCGTACAGTCCGGTCTGTTCGTCTGATACATCGCATGGCGGGCCTAGGGGGGCGATAAACGTCAGTCCCCTAATAGCGGTACAAGTCGTGTCGGAGTGTAGCCCAGAACACCCTGAGATAACACTGGAAGCCTACTAGTGTAATGGCTCTCCTAGACACAGCGCGATGTCAACCCCCAATACCGGGAGAGACGAATCATGTCTAACCGTCACTGCCTCCAAGTGCTTCGGGACTGCACCCAACTACTACCTGTTTGCACGACTCCTTTGAGCCGTGGTAGGGTAGTAATCAAATTACAGTGGGAACACACTCAAGGTGAAGTGACAGTGTCAAGTCAGCGGACTAAGCTGTACTCATGTCACCTGGGAACTGATAACTGACGATAGGTATAATACCAACTAATCAGTTCCCGACGAGTCCTGTCCAGTGTACTCGTAACCTAATGAGCACCCACATACTATCTCAAGCAAGACGTACTGACGACTGTGGGACAGACCGTCTCCCCCGCTGGGATGAGAAGCGCATACGCTAGTCTGCTCCGGAGTATCGATGCCCTGTCTCGATAGTCCTGCGACTAGGGACCTGTATAAGGATATGCTTATGGATTACCCGGCCCCCACTAGTGTGACTGCCGTCACAACACTGGTAATCAAGCAAAGATCCTAAGGGCTCCACTAATGCGTATAGGTGATATAATGAAATAAACACATGTACACATTGAAGTAGAAACAAACCAAGTAGCATACTACCATTTTGAGCAAGATTGTCTATACAACTGTGAATATCCCAAGCTTCCATTAAGTAATATACAAACTAGTATGATACAGTAATGGCCTCTAGGGCATACACACTAACAGGAAGCTAGCTAGCTAACTAACTCTAGAATCTTCTACTCAACTACCAAGCTTGCAAGAGAAGCTAAACTAAACCTAGCTTCTAAAGGAAGCTAATCCTAATCAAGCTTCTAGGGGAAGCTAAAGGAGAGGGCTATAAAAGGGGACCCAAGGATTTTTCTCAAAGGTTGTTCAACAATTTCCACCCACAAGTTGAGTGACACGACTTGTGCATCCAAACCCTAATCCAATTCCAAAAGCCAATTCAAGATCTCCGAGTACAAAATCAAGCAAGAAGCCATGAAGCCTTTTTGAAGCGACGCCGATCTTCAACCGAGCAAGTGATCCAAGACGATCCGCGACTCACGGAGACGATGCGAAGCTAATTCGACGATCGAGTTCTTTTCTCAATTCTTATAGTCTTGAGCAAATTGTAACGAAATTGTTGGATAATAAAAGGTGAAATTTCTTAATCTTCCTTTTCTTTATATTTGAGCATTATGATGAGATCTCAATTCTTGATTGTTTTCTTTGTTATGATACTTGAGTAAAAACTCCGCTCGTGGAGGAATCGAGAAAATAGATAGATGATGATTATTACATTCTTGAACGATTCTTAAGTCCTATGAGTTTTGTGAACTCTAGAAAATTGAATCATCGACAACCTAGTTTTGAGCGAGATGCTTTCTTGAATGTTTTCGCTCTTAATTAGAAATCAACGATCGATGATTGAATTTTCTAGAAGCTAGCATTTGAATGATAATCAACGAAAGGACAAAGGATAAGATAAAGAAACCCTAGTTCCTTCAATAGATCCTTCAACCTCGTTGATCATCATCGAACTAGCAACAAATCATCAAAGGATAAGAATACGTAATCACAAGTCTTCATCCTCACTATCGATTCGATCGATTCCTACGAGCCTCATTACAAATCTTGATAACTAATTCAAATTGGACGATTCTTGATTCTTGATCTTTATTTTCTCCTAATTCTTGAAACTAAATTTCAAAATTCTTGAATCATTTTCTTTTCTTCTTTAATTTTCAACTCGACTAAAACAATTACGATCAAATCTCACTTTCCCTGTGGACGATCTGCACTCGCTAACGAACCTACATAGACACCGTTAATTGATTGCGGTTTACAAATTTCTTTGGTTGTGATATATTTTACATTTTCCATACACGACATCGAACTTTAGATCAATCAATCTGTGTCCTTCGGTATTCAACCTTCATCCCAAGCTCCTCGCGGATTCCTTGATCAAGTTTGATCTCCGATCTCCCCATCGAAGACGATCCATGTCGAAGGTTAGTAATATGGGCTCCCGCCTCAAAATCGAAGCAACTCGGATATCTAGTTTGCTAGCCTAGATAGACAAGATGAAGTAGAGAGTGATGAAGGATTAATTTGTTTCAAGACACCCAATGATTCTCAACTCATGAGAGGGTTTGGGTGGAGCTAGAGGAAGAAGAAGGTGCCATGAGAATGAGGTGTTGAGAGCAACTCAAGAGAGAGAAAAAGAAATGAATAATGGCTTGTGTTTTTTTTTTTGTTGTGTGAGTGTGATAAGAAATAATGGAGCCATCACATAAATGTCCATGTCTCCAAAATATCTTAGTCAAAAAAAAATATCTCAAGTCAACATAATCTCACAATAAACAAAAACCCTAAGCGAATAGTAACCATGGGTCACTAATTAGCTATGCCACAAAAATGCAATAAACACCTCATCCTACACCTCAATAACCTTTTAATCCAAAAGGTCTAAACCATGATGATGTATAATCTTCTAAAAATAATCTTGTAATAAATTATAAGAATACCTCTCAACCGAATATACATACCTTCATCCGTATTCCGAAGAATACGAATACAAAGAGACGAAAATAATCCAACAAATATAATACTAGGATCCAGCTTAAACCAAAGCCCACTAGTATATCCGTCCGAACATCATACGTGCACAAGTACACGTATGTGATTGAACCCTGCCGTAAAACCATACGGCCTCTGCATCGTTTCGCCCGAAGCAGGGAAACCCTTTGTATGGGATTCTAAAGACTCGTCAATACGCTGGTAGTGGGTTTAACCACTACCACGTCAGTGGCACTAGCTGTATGTAACGGCTACCCAGGTATTGAGCGAAAGGGAGGCCGACGAGCAACTCATCCTGAAACCCTACTGAGCCTGACAGTTACAATATCCGTACAGTCCGGTCTGTTCGTCTATGAGTATCGCATATCGAGTCTAGGGGGTGGATAAAGTCAGACCCCTAAGAACACGACATATAGTATCGGTATGAAACCCATCACCATTTGAGAAACTACCGATCCTAGATCGGTAATTCTCGTCTATCCCGGCCGAGGATTTCTGGTGATGTCCACCCGTGCACTCCGCAACATCAACCCCCAATACCAGGAGAGACGAATCCCCTGATGATCCGCTCACTGCCTCCATGTGGCTCGGGACTGTATCCAACTAAAACATATTTGCACGACTCTTTTGAGCCGTGGTAGGGTAGTAATCAAAGCACAGTGGGAACTCACACGAGACAAATGACGATCTCATGTCGATAGACTAACCTGTACACATGTCATCAGGGAACTGCTATCTGATAATAGGTCTAATACCAACTAACATGTTCCCGGCGAGTCCGTCCGGTGTACTCATAACCCAATGAACACCTGTTACATCTTAGGTGAACCAACTAACACCAATGGCTTGTGAGACCGGCCACCGCCCCTCGTCGGGGTCTCGATCAGTATACACTAGTCTACTCTTGGAGTATCGATGCCCAGTCTCGAAACTCCCACGACTAGGGACACTTTAAGGATGTACTTATAGACCACCCAACTCCAACGTATATGATCGCCATCATACTGCTGGTAGTCAAGCATGAATCCTATGGGCTCTATCAACATGTAATAGTGATCTGTAATGTCACCTGAAGCATGTACACGATGATAAAGACAAACCAGATAGCATACTATCATCTCGAGTAAGACTGTTCTACCGGTATAGGTCCTACATCAATCATTGCAATCACGTGCCTGCGATCCAATAATTGACTTGAGGGCACTATAGCCAACAACTTGTACAGGTTAGTCTGTAGACTCGAGATCGTCAGTGTCTTTTGTGCTTCCCACTGTGCTTTGATTTCCTCCCTACTACGGCTCAAAGGAATCGTGCAAATAGGTGGATTTTGGGACAGTCCCGAGTCACATGGAGGCAGTGAGCGATAAGAGGGGTTTCTTCTCTCCCGGTATATGGAGTTTATGTTGCGCTATGCTCAATTGGCTATAACAACAAGTCCCTGGCCAAGGCTGATGAGATTACTGGTAAGTGTTATCAGTATTTTCTCGAACGGTTATAGGCCACACATCGGCAAGACTTATTAAGTTACTGGGGTCTGACGATTCCACCCCTAGACTCGATATGCGACATATCAGACGAAGAGACCGGACTGTACGGTAAGTGTTGCTTATAGGATTCATGAGATTTTGGACAAGCTTGCTTGTTGATCTTCTATTCGTTCAATACCTGGGTAACCGTTATGTCCTGATAGTACCACTAACGGCTTGTGGGTATCTGATGTGGTTATTACCTACTGTCGGCGTATTGACGGGTCTTTAGAGTCCCACACAAAGGTTTCCTAGCTTAAGAGAAACGAAGTAGGGCACATATGATGATATGTGCGGGAGCTTGATTAAATACGAGTATGTGATCCCGTATTCCAATCTCGCGATATTTGATATTGGTTAGGTTATATGTGATATAATCGGATTATTGAATCAAGTGTTGATTCAATGATTTGTTATATGTATATATATTTGATATTGGCCGGTTATATATGATATGACCTGATTATTGAATCAAGTGTTGATTTGATATTGTATATTGAATATTAGTCGGTTATATGTGATATGACCGGGTTATTGAATCAAGTGTTGATTTGATAAAATGATATACATATATATGATATTAGTCGGTTATATATGATATAACCGGATTATTGAATCTAGTGTTGATTTAATAATTTGATATATATTTATATATTAACTAATATTATTGCTCACTTATGATTTTCTTCTCTTGCTATATATTATTGTGTATATATGATATATATATATAATGGAATTGTATCATGGTTGATGATACATAGAACATGGGTGTATGAGACTCACACAAGGGCAAAAGATATTTGTGATGATTTAATCAATAAAGAAAATAAAAAGGATTAAAAATGAGTCATAGCTTGGATGCTTGGAGAAGCATTGAGAAGTCATGACTCATCTCTCTCTTTTTGTTTTACTCTAGATATTTATTCATCACAACATTATCTCATGCTCATGGTTCACTCTCTCATCACAAGTTGATTCTTCACCCAAGTTCATCTTCTTCCTCAAGAGCTCATTCTAGGGTTTTTCTTGAGTTGGAAAAATTGAGAGGGAAATATTTCTAAAGTGAGAAAAACTCCTACTTCATCAACCTACACTATCCTAGCACTTTAGTATAGGTTGTTTGCTTCACTAATACCTTGATTAGTGAAGAGTTAGCTTGACCTAGAGAGGCTTCAAGGTGGATCATCTTCGGCTTCAAAGATCACATAGCAAGATCGTTTCTTTCTTCAAGTGGAGCCAAGAAGAGTTCTAGGGACTACTACTTGGAGCTATAGAAGTGAAGGACTTGGTCTACAAAGGTTGTAACCCTCTTCACTTAGTTATAGAACTTGTTATCTTGCTTAAAACCCTAATTCTCTAGTTTGATTCTAGGTTAGTGTAGCTTAGACCTCTAGATTTTTTTAAATTGCATACTTGATGCATGTGGAAACCTAGTAGAGGTGCTAAGACACACTTTCACCAGCACTTCCAAAATCCGATGGCTTGGGAACCCCTCCATGGGTCAATCCTATACCCCCTACGAGTGTGACGAATAGCCCGCCAATTCTAGAGTAAGGCATCCTGATCTCAACGCTATGAGATGGTGGCCCATTGCCCTCTAGAACCCGGCTACTCGAGCACTCCGCCGTGAAGTATACCTAATGAATGTAAAAAAAATACCATAATATACAACGGTGACCACATCCGCAACACGCGCCCCAACGAATAATACAAGCCGCGATGACGACAGTCCACGTGTCGGACACTCACCACGCAATATGAATATACATTACATTATCATAGAACTTCTGATACTATATGCATCGGGCTATCCAACACGACAATCCAACACAACCATAAATAAGAAACATCACAACACAAACATCCCAACAATGCGATCAATGCGAGTATCAATTCCATAACCCCATCTAATTGATACATATAGCGATTAGACGACGTTTTACCAAACGTTATGATACTTCACAACACAAGCACACCAAGACTACTAGAATTACAAGAACCCTTGAGGCAGGCACTTGAAATTTCCAAGCAATGAAATTCAAGCGCACCCCGCAACCTAAAACCTAACTTTATTATTAAAAACAAGCCCCCCGATAGTGCCTGGAGTAACCCTTGATGCTCTACGGATTCCCTATTCCGAAATGAGACCCCCAGCATCGAATTGAAGCAATAAAATCAAGTTTCGGATCAGATTTTCGAAAAATGGTCGCTGGTTTGGAAAAATGAGCCAAGCCAAGTAAAATTGTTTTGAAAAGTTTGGGTTTATGTGATTTCTAAAGTCTCCAAATCAAATTGTGATGTTTGGACAAGCTCTTATACCATATTAGGATGTTAAGTTTACCAAGCTACTATTTTTAAAACAAGTGGAATGTATATTTTTAATAATCAAGAGAGCTAAACATCCAGACCAAGAAAATTGTCAAAGTTCGCAACTTGAACAAGAATGGGTTCAAATCTTTAGTTAGGCTCTGATACCACTTGAAGGTGAAAGCGTTTATTACCACCACCACTGTGTTTTACTAGCATCAAGCATGCCATTTTTGAAATTTTGCGGTACTAATTAACACTAACCTAGAATCTAAACTAAATGATTAGGGTTTTAGCTTGATATAAAGAAAACTATACTAAGAGAAAGAGGCTACAACCTTTGTAGACCATTTCCGGCTCTTATCAAGCTCTATGTAGTAGTTTACGCGACTCCACTAGGCTCCACTTGAAGTTGGATCAAGCTTCCTTTGCGATCTTCGTGCCGAAGATAATCCACCCGAAGCTCCGCTAATCCAAGCTATCTCTTCACTAAACTCTTTAGTGAAGAAAACACACTACACTTAATTCTAATTAAGTGTAGGATGGTGAAGTAGGGGTTTTGTTTGCTCACTAGGGTTCTCACAAGCTCAAGGTTTCATAACTCATGTGAGGGATTGAGCTTTGGAGGATGTGAGGAAGATGATGAAGAGAGCTAGAGAGCACGAGCTCATGTAAGAAAAAGAACAAGTGTTGTGAAAAAAATATGAAGAATGGCTCATCAAAATACCCCACTCATTGAAGCATCCACAATTTCCAAATAAACAATTGGAACCTTGCTTCAATAGTGAGTAAAAACCAATATAATAATCATCAAAGCCATGCTTCACCATTCCATAAAAGTCTCCCCGTTTTCCACCTCTTTTTCTATTTTCTAAAAATAGAAAATCAACCATGCTTCATATAATTTATATATATGTGTGTGTGTGTGTGATATATATATATATATATATATATATAAGCAAATAATTAGTAAGTAATAATATTAGTTAATATATAATGAGAATAATGGAGAAAATAGGCCATTGGAGGGAATTTCCCCCTATGACGTCAAAAAAGTAATGCCTCAATCGTGTTTTCCGACGATCAGAATCCATCAACTTCATCGTTATCATCTAAGATGTGGGTATGCCAAATTTCATGTGATTCTACAACTTTTTCACCGTTGATTTAGCAATGTAGAAAGTTCTATTGTCGGTAGACCGTTAATTTTGAACCCACTAATTCAACGGTGAAAAGGTTGTGGAATCACATGAAATTTGGCGTACCCACATCTTAGATGATAACGATGAAGATGATGGATTCCGATTGTCAGAAAACACGATGGAGGGCTTACTTTTTCGACGCCATAGAAGGAAATTCCCTCCTATGGTATCTTTCCTCCATTATTCTTATATATAATTATATCAAACATAAATATATATCATATTATTAAATCAACACTTTATTTAATAATCCGGTTATATCACATATAACCGACTAATATCATTTATCTGTATATCACATTATCAAATCAACACTCGATTCAATAATCCGGTTATATCACATATAACCTAACTGATATCAAATAACCGCCATATTAGAATACGGTATCACATACTCGTATTTAATCATGCCCCCCCACATATCAGCATATGTGCCCTAATTTGTTTCGCCTGAACTAGGAAACTTCTATGTAGGACTCTAAAGAGTCGTCAATATGCCAGCGGTAGGTAATAATCATATCAGTTACTCACAAGCCGCCAGCGGTACTAGCTGGAAGTAACGGCTACCCAGGTATTGATCGAATAGAAGATCAACAAGCAAGCTTGTCCAAAATCCCATGAAGCCTATAAGTAACACTTACCGTACAGTCCGGTCTCTTCGTCTGATATGTCGCATATCGAGTCTGAGGGTGGAATCGTCAGACCCCGATAACTTGATAAGTCATGCCGATGTGTAGCCTATAACGGTACGAGAAACTACTGATAACTCTTACCAGTAAATCTCATCAACAGCCCTGGCCAGGGACTTCCTGTTATAGCCAATCGAGCATAGCGCAATATCAACTCCCTATGCCGGGAGAGACGAAACCCCTTCTATCGCTCATTGACTCCATGTGACTCGGGACTGTAACCAAAATCCACCAGTTTTCACAACTCCTTTAAGCCGTGGTAGGGAGGAAATCAAAGCACAGTGGAAACCACACAAAACTCTATGACCATCTTGGGTCTTCAGACTAACATGTACCCGTGTCACCAGAGAACTGCTATCTGACGATAGGTATAGCACCATCTAGGAGTTTTCGGCGAATCCTGTTCGGTGTACCCATTCTCTAATGAGCACTTGTGTACAATATTTGATGTCAAACACCAATGGTTATGGGATCAACTCTCGCCCCATACAGGGTCAAGAAACATACACACTAGTCTACTCTGGAATATCGATGCCCTGTCTCGATACTCCCTCGACTAGGAACTGTTAAAGGATGTGCTTGTAGACTACACAAGTACCAGTAGTATGATCTGCATCATAGTCCTGGTAGTCAATCAAACATCCTAAGGGCTTTATCAACATGTATCGGAGAGACAGTATAATAATACAAGTGTACATGTTAAGATAAAGAGCAACCAGATAGCATATTATCATGTCGAGCAAGAAAGTTCTCTATATATATGTCCAAGCATCCACTATATCATACAATAATGGCCTCTAGGGCATACATATTCCTAACAATCTCCCACTTGCACTAAGGCCAGTTGTTGTAGTATCTTATACCCAACATCCTAAAATGTCTCTCGAGCTGTGTCTGGGGGAGGGCCTTTGTGAGTGGATCTGCTGTGTTGTCCTTCGTGTCAACTCTCCTGATCTCGATCTCCCTATGATCTACTATCTCTCTGATCAGGTGATACCACCTAAGAATATGTCTGGATCACTGATGGGACCGGGGTTTCTTGGCCAAAGCCACAACTCCATTGTTATCACAATACGCAGGTATTGGATGCTCAATGTATGGAACCACACCAAATTCGGCTATGAACTTCTTCATCCAGACAGCCTATTTCGCAGCATCGTTGGCAGCGATGTATTCGGCCTCCATCTTCGAGTCTACGACGGTATTTTTCTTGGAACTCTTCCAATATACTGCCCCTCCATTGAGGGTGATGGCAAAACCCGAGACCGACTTACTGTCGTCCTTATCACTCTGGAAGCTCGAATCGGTAAAGGACTCCACCTGGAGTTCACCGTTACCATATACTAAGAATATCTCTTTAGTCCTTCTCAAGTACTTAAGAATGTTCTTCACAGCTGTCCAGTGTTTTTCCCTGGATCTGATTGATACCTACGCACTACACCTAGTGAGTAAGCTACATCTGGTCTGGTACATAACATCACATACAGGATAAACTCGACTGCCGAAGCATAGGGTGTCCCTTGCATGTGAGCCCTCTCCAAATCTGTCTCGGGAGACATCTCTTTGGAGAGAGTGATTCCTGAACAAGTGGGTAAATTACCACGCTTAGAATCTTCCATACTAAACCTCTTTAGTATGGTATCTATGTACCTGGATTGGGACAATCCCAACATCTGTTTAGATTTATCTCTATATATCTTTATCCCCAAGATGTAGGAGGCATCACCTAGATCTTTCATGGAGAACTTGTGTGATAAGAAGAGCTTGACCGAGTGTAGCATAGGAACATCGTTTCCTATCAAGAGTATGCCATCCACGTACAATACGAGGAAGACATTCTTACTCTCTACAACCTTCTTGTATATACATGGTTCATCTATATTTTTGATGAAGTCAAACTCTTTGATAGCTTCATCAAAACAGATGTTCCAGCTCCGTGATGCCTGCTTTAATCCGTAGATTGATTTAAGCAGCTTGCACATGCTTCCGCTGCTCCCACTATCTATGAAGCCCTCTGGCTGTGTTATATACAAGCTCTCTTCTAAATCACAATTTAGAAAAGCGGTCTTGACGTCTATCTGCCAGATTTCGTAGTCATGGTATGCAGCAACGGCAGGTAGAATCCTGATGGACTTAAGCACAGCGATAGGAGAAAAGGCTTCATCACAGTCGACGCCCGGTCGTTGACGAAACCTTTTACTACAAGTCTAACTTTGAAGGTCTCAACCTTTCTATCTACACCGATTTTCTTCTTAAAGATCCACTTTCTCCCGATGGGATTTACCCCTTCAGGAGCAACTTTCAAAGTCCATACTTTGTTGGTGTACATAGATTCCATCTCAGATCGCATAGCATCCAGCAATTTCACAGAGTCTCCACTTGTAATGGCATGCTCGAAACTAGTTGGGTCATCATCTTCTATGATGCAATCCTCGCTCCCACAGTCTATGAGAAAACCGTAGTATCTCTCAGGTGGATGAGGAACCCTACTAGATCTGCGGAGTGGCTGAAGTTCGTCGGGGACTATTGAATCCTCCGGTTCTACCAAATCGTCAGTTATAGTTTGTGTAGCTGGAACTTCTTCCAGTTCTACCTCATTACCACTAATTTCTTTCACAAGAAATTCTTTTTCTAAAAAGGTGGCATGTTCAGAAACAAATACTTTTTGTTCCCCAGTATGGTAGAAAATATATCCATATGAATCCTTTGGATATCTCACAAACTTGCACAAAACAGACCTTGGCTCAAGCTTATCCGAATTTTGCTTTTTATGATATGGCATGTTAAGATAAAGAACTGATCTTGCCTCGAGCTTGTCCGGATTTTGCTTTTTAACATAGGCCAGACAACCCCATATCATAACTCGTTTAAGAGATGGTCTCTTCCCATTCCATATCTCATATGGAGTGGTAGGCACGGATTTGGTCGGAACTCTATTCACTAGATATGCAGCTATCTCAAGTGCATAACCCCAAAAGAAAATAGGCAACTCAGCATTACTCATCATAGAGCACACCATATCTAATAGGGTGCGATTCCTCCTCTCCAAAAATCCATTGTGCTGTGGTGTATACGGAGGAGTAAGCTGAGAGAGAATCCCATTCTCTTTTAAGTAGTCTCTGAATTCCGTGCTCAAGTATTCTCCTCCCTGATCAGATCGAAGGATTTTAATACTTTTACCCATCCGGTTCTCTACTTCGTACTTATATTCCTTGAATTTCTCAAAATATTCAGATTTATATTTCATCAGCAACACATGTCCGTATTTTGAGAGATCATCGGTGAATGTAATAAAGTACGAAGAACCATTCCTGGCATGTGTAGACATAGGACCGCATACATTACTATGTATCAGTCCCAAGAGTTCAGTAGCTCTTTCTCTGTGTCCAGTAAATGGAGTTTTGGTCATCTTGCATTTGAGACATGACTGGTAAGTTTCATAAGATGAAAATTCTAACGGATTCAAATATCCATCTTGTAAGTCCACGGTAACGCCCCGGCCGTTTAACAGACGCCAAATGCGGAACAAAAACTTCTACAACTGGCGCTATCGCGTACTGTAACCCGGATCTGCCATTAAAGCTAAACTAACAAACTACAAAGTGGGTAGAAATGTTATACCGAACGATCCGAGTCCTTCGGTCTTCAACCATCATCCCACGCTTTGTTGCGGCTGCTCCGATCTCCTGAATCTCCAGTCTTCTCGTCCAGGTGGCACCACGTCGACGGATCTTTAAACGGGCTCCCGCCTCTAAACCGAGGCAACTCGATCGTCAAGTTTGCTAAAAGAGACGACCAAGATGATGTAGAGAATGAGTAGAACACTTTGTCTCGTTACGTCCAAAGCTATGGACGAACGGTTAATGAAGTTGCCTTTTGGATTGGGTGGAAATGTGAAATGAGTATCTATCAAATTTCCATGAGTCTAAAACTATCGTAATCTTTTTACAAGCAACCATAATTCCTATACTAGGAATGGCCGGCCACTTATACAAGAGGGGGAGGTGAGTGTAGGAGAGGGGAAGGTGACCACAAGATAAAGATCAATCATGAAAAGAATGAGTCACCTTAACACATCACAAAAAACCATTAAATGCAATAATGACTCACTAACTTAGTCATCATCCATTTAATGCAACCAATGAATCATCAAGCCTTGTCACCAAATCTAGGACCTTCTAGAAACTTCTACACTCATGACTCACCTCAAGAAGAAAAGATAAATCCGCATTTAACCGAATGTTAAATACGGCCGATATAAAACTGGAAACTGGCAACTTCCAAAAGTGATCCTGAAACGAATTTCAGGATAACCCCGTAACAGTATAAACATACCCGCATTTGTATTACGACCGAATACAAATGCAACTGAGACAAAGATATTATATCTACACAGTATAATACTCGGATCCGGCTTAAACCAAAGCCTACCAGTATTATCTGCCCGAAAAATGACACATGCGAAAACGCACGTGCATTTTCCGAACCCTGCCATAAAACCATACGGCCTCTACAACGTTTCGCCCGAACTTGGGAAACGGTCTGTGGGGGACTCTAATGACTCATCAACACACTGGCACTGGGTATAACCTCTAGCACGTCAGAGGTACAAGCTGTACATAACGGTTGCCTATGTATTGATTGGAAGGGAAGCTGACGAGCGAACTCATCCAGAAACCCTACTGAGCCTGACAGTGACAATATCCGTACAGTCCGGTCCGTTTGTCTAAAGAGTATCGCATATCGAGTCTAGGGGGGTGGATAAAGTCAGACCCCTAATAACGCGATAAATCGTGTCGGCATGAAGCCCATCACCACCTGAGAAACTACTGATCCAAATCAGTAATTCTCTACTACCTCGGCCGAGGATTCTAGTGATGGCCACCCGTGCACTGTGCGATATCAACCCCCAATTCCGGGAGAGACGAATCCCCGACGATCCGCTCACTGCCTCCATGTGGCTCGGGACTGTACCTAAAAAATACCTGTTTGCACATCTCCTTTGAGCGTGGTAGGGTAGAACCAAAGCATAGTGGGAACTCACACGAGACAAATGACGATCTCAGGTCGACAAACTAACCTGTACACATGTCACCAGGGAACTGCTATCTGGCGATATATATAATACCAACTAGCATGTTCCCGGCGAGTTCTGTCCGGTGTATTCATAACGAGATGAGCACCTGTACCTTAGGTAAACCAACTGACACCAATGGCTTGTGAGACCGGCCATCGCCCCTCGTCGGGGTCTCGACTGTATACACTAGTCTACTCTGGAGTATCGATACCCTGTCTCGAAACTCCTACGACTAGGGACACTTTAAGGATGTGCTTACAGACCCCAGCTCCCACGTATATGATCGCCATCATACTGCTGGCAGTCAAGCAAGAATCCTATGGTCTCTATCAACATGCAATAGAGAACTAAAGCATGTAAACGATGATAAAGTCAAACCAGATAGCATACTATCATCTCGAGCAAGACTTTCATATCGGTATAGATCCTCCCTCAATCATTGCAATCACGTATCTGCGATCCAATAATTGACTTAGAGGGCACTATATCCAATAATCTCCCACTTGCACTTAAGGCTATTATTGCGATGTCGCATACTCATAGCCTCAGTGAGTGGATCCGCCCTGATGTTTCTTTCTATGTCTCTCTTAATCTCAAGTTCGCGGAGAAAACCATCTCCCGAATTGAGTAATACCTGTCTTAGAATATGTCTGAATATCTGATGGGACCTAGTTCATAAATGAACTCCAAATCCAAATTTCTTAGACTGTATCGATAACTGAACCAAATCAGTATCCAGCACCATGCCTCCCACAGTATCCTCTTGGACCACCTGTCCAAAATACTGTCCCTCGTCAGAGGGAAAACTATAACCCGACAATCATTCTGTCATCAAGGTCACCTTGGAAGTCTGGAATGATAACCGTCTCCTCAAGGAGACTGCCATTATCAAATCCATAGAACATCCATTCATGTTCTAAAACTGCTTCCTTATGTTTCTCCAGGATTGGATTAATACAAACTTATTGCATCTAGTGCAAAGAACAACACCTGGTGTGGTACTTGATATCTCATGATTGACTCAATTGCCTAAGCAAGTGATCTGCCAATCATGCACATCCCTCTCCCCTTTAGTCTATAAGACACCTTTAGAGAGGGTGACTCCATCATCTGCAGGTACACCACCATGCCAGGAGTCATCTATTCTAAATACCATTAGAATACTGTCAAAGTACCCAAATTGGGAAACTTCCCAATTCTAGATCTAAAACCATAGATCTAGTAACCAGAATGTCTGATATTATATCCATGTCCTTTATGGAGAAACAACTGTGTGACGACCAAAGTATAACCGATCGTAGTATAGAAATTTTACTTCCTACTTTGTGTATGTCATGCAAATACCAGGACATTACACCCTACAACCTTCTTAACAGATCCATCCCCTATTCTGATGAAATCAAACCCATGACTGTCACATCAAAAATAGATGATCTATCTCCACTATATGTGCTCTAGTCTATAAATAGACATAAGCTACATGCCCACTATGCTTCCGCTGCTCCCACTGACTACGACAACTCTCTGGCAGAATAATATCTACGTACACTTCTAAAGCTAGTTTAGAACGACGTTATACTTATCCTCTTGCCGGGTCTCATAGTCTGGAACAACAGTAGTGTCAAGTCTGGGTAAACAAGAACCTCCCTGTCACCGTCCTTGAGGCTATCGGAGTACCTCTCGGGTGTCTGAGGTTACCCACCATATCTGCGGAGTGGCTAATGGAATGTCAAACCTGATTGAATATATAGGTCCTATTAAATTTTCCGTAATCGTTTGCGGTTCTGGAATCACTTCCAGTTCTACCATACTCCCACTACTGTTTTCTGAAAAAATCCATTTTACTAAAACTGTGGCGAGTCAAGAACAATATCACTATTGATCTTCCAGATGGTAGAAAATCAACCCTCGGCAAAGCCAGGATTAACCCACAAACTGCCATTACAGAAACGTGCCTTGAGTTATCCAGTGTCTGGTTTTAAGCATAAGCTGGACAACTCACCGTACCTTAACATCCTTAAGATATGAACCATTCTATATCCAATATAGAAACCTTTGGCACTTTATTTAATTGGAACTAGATTCAAATCATGCAGCTGTCTCCAGTGCATATCATCTTTAATGAAGAGAGGCTAATCAGCATTACTCAACTTAGGAAAACATCCAATTATGAGTAACCCGAAAGAGAAACAAGTTTCTCAAAACCATTACTTGAATACCAATCACAAGAATCTACATCTTCGATCTCTTTGAAGAATCCCGATACTTGCGATACCTGGTTCTCTACTTTATTCTTATACCCACAACTTCTCAAAACTTAGACATTGTATTTCTACGAAACACTTGACTAAAAACTAGAGAAGTCATAAGTAAACAGAACATAGTATGAGGACCTACCCCTTTGTCCTGACGGACACTGGATAACATACAAAACTCTGTATAAGTCCGCTGAGTTGAATAACTCAAAACCTGTGCATCATAGGTTGAAAACTGTACTTATGGTTAAGAACTACTCCGTTGTTCAATGCTCCTTACTCAATCGTCAACTGATAAAGGTAAATGTCACGGACATAATTTCAAAAAGTTATATCTCACTTTATAAAAATAAACGTACAGATATATCATTTTGAAATTGGTGCACAACAACGAATACTCAAAACCAAATACATGTCGTTCTGCAAAAACCCAGACGACTTCCTCAAATATCACCAATTACAACGAATTCCGATATAATGAGGATGATCACCTAATTCCCAATAACCTACTCCCACTCATTATCTGTAAAACCATACAGATAAGAGAATGAAACCTGGTAAATACATTCCCTTGAGTAAGTATGTAATCGGGAAATCAGTTTTCCTTTAACAATGCACGGAAACATGAAAATGATTCGTAGGGGTATCCTGGTATTCCTAGTAATGCCTCTTCCATAATCCAATTCATGATTTTAACCGTATATTTCTTTGCCTTCTCTCCAAATCATTTTATTTGTCTTTAGTCGTTACCTTCTGTACACCTTCGTTAGGCTAAATGGTTTTCTTTCTTCCCTACAGTTTGGCACCAGCCTATGGTTTGGAAGAAGACTATCCAGTAAGCATAATAGGTGTACTCTCCTAATCCTAGGAGTACTCGCAACTTGAGAGAAGGTGATGATAAAAGATAACTGAATAATACCTTATTCTATTTCTCCCGAACTGGGGAAAAAGAAAAGGTGAAATAGGAGTGGCGATGAAGTACGCGGTTTGGTCGTGAATGATAACAGTCGCAATTTACTTTGCCCTCTTTCTAATCCCTTTATTTTGTCTTTAGTTATTACCTTCTGTACACCCTACTTAGGCTAATTGGTTTTCTTCATTCCCTACCTTTCGGCACCAGCCTATGGTTTGGAATAAGAAAATCCAATAAGCGTAATAGGTGTACTCTCCTAAACTGAGGAGCCCTCGCAGCCTGAGAGAAGGTGATAATAAAAGACAACTGAATAAACTAATTCTATTTCTCCTGAACCTGGATCCATGCTCGAAGAAGTCCCTTCGAGTTCGTATATAACCATACGATGGATCTATCCAATAGAAGTGGATATCCGTAGTAATACGGGGTGTTCTGAGAAATGCAAAGGGTAAAAGAAGGAGTGGCAATGACTTATACAACTTTAGACAATCTAAAAGTCAGTATTTTAAGAAGGTTCGGTCAACATGGTCACTGAGTCATAGTCTAGGGTCGGTCAAAGGTCGCTGCCAAAGAGAGAGAGAGAAAAGAAACACTCTACGTGCACTCTAACCTAGATCAGAATGGTTATCAATTTATCTAATCAGGAAACCTCCCACTGTAATCTCAAATTCTCCTCCAAACCTGAAAGAAGAATTAGTCGGGATCACCCGAAGAGTAAACCAACTCATCAATGAGAATCGGGATCCAACTATCATCGCATGATAACTTGGTGGAAGCCACTCAAGTTATCACACTCCAGAAGGTATGGGCATGCCTGGCAAGTTTCTTTATGTTTGAAACTCTTGATGTGATTTTTGCCCCATGCTCTTATAGCCTTGGCTTTGGTCAAAATATCATAAGTCACATGCCAAGTTCTACCCGTCACCATCCAGGTCAATTTGAACCCACCCGCACATGCCCTTGACTTTGGCCAAAATGGCAGAACGGCTGTCCCAAACCAACTCATCTATTTATGCTACAAATGAATACCCAGCAGCTACGAAACACTATGCCTTGACTTTGGCCAACAAACATAGCTTGAATACTACTGACTATCCATAAGAAATGACGGAGGGCTACGGCTGGTTTTTGGCGAAAAACCTTTAACGTAATGAACTTGATCTCGTTGAAGGAACCTGATAGCTTTTTATAAAATATAGTGACGAAAACCTTTGCTAAAGAGGTCACTCCTGGTGAAGGGATCTCGGCTCTTTCCTCGTGGAATGAGGTGCAGGATATTCCAACTGAATACCTCGATGCAAAGCAACTTGTAATCGACTATATTGAACTTATTACCCTGACGCAAACTTCTGCCCAAGGGGTCTCTCCTGGTGAAGGGATATCAGCCCTTGCCTCGTCGAATGAGGTGCAGGATATTCCAACCGAATATCACTATGCATAACATAAGGAAACGTCTTTGTAATAACACTTTCTTTCTTTTTTTTTAAATTTGTTCCAACAACATCAAATATAAGTTTGTTTTATCCTTGCATTGATAAGAATCAATGCAGTCCCATCAATCAATCACACCAGAAAAGAACGAAAATATAATGTATGTATATGCCATCCGCATTCGTCACTGGGTCCCGTCATCACCCGTTAGGTTACTTAACTAATGACAGAGCGGGAGCTGGACTAGCGCGGGTGTAAAACATATACAACATCTAATAGTATATATACCAATATACAATAATCGCTCCAGGCGTGATATTATGCAACATTACAGAAAAGTAATAAGCATCACAGAACAATACAGATAATCTGGGATCCCCGGATTTCACAGAGCCGCTACTGAAACCCGACGTTCCCTTGGTCGTGTGGATAGCCTGTGCAATGAAACCTAGACCCCTACGGGTGCGGCAAGTTACCCGCCAAAACCTGAAGCGAGGCAGCCCCCTACAGCAAAATGAATAGACCACCCGGCACTTCACGGAATCCGGTAACTTGAGCACCCCTCCTTGGGTCAACCTGTATCCCCTACGAGTGTGGCGAATAGTCTGCCAATTCTTGAGTGAGGCCCCTCTGCCTCTCAAAGCCATGAGATACGGACCTGTTGCCCTCCAGAACCCGGCTATCCGTGCACTCCGTCGCGGGATAAACCTAGTACAGCGGGTACATCGACCTCAACCCGGTCGTGCCCCAAAAGAATATTATACAAACAGGCAGTGACGGCAGTCCACATGTTGGACGCTCGCCCCGCAATATCAAATGTACAAATAAATCCAAACTGCACTATCATTGCACCCTGCTATCCACCACGACAAATCCGCAACATCACAGCACAACACAGAACATCAACGCGAATGTCACGTTCGCAAACCCGTCTAAAAGAACTATAGCAATCAGACGTGGTTTACCGCTCGAATGACATTCCCGGTCGGAAATAAAATATAAGTACTGCATACTAACAAGTTTAAAATTTCGATCGACAAAACTTTCCGAAGTGGGCCCCACGTACATCTGCTGTACAGTATAAAATCTGGGCCCAAAAGAAATATACCAAAAACCACAATTTCCACTGAAAAGCCACTGTACAAATTTGGAACACTGAACCGACAGACTGGCCGCGGATGCGTGGTCAAACCCTAGGTTTGACCGCGGATCCGCGGCGGTCTTGTAGGGCCACGTGACCAAATTTCTACAGTTAGCTTAAAAACCCTTGCTCAATTTTCTGTGATATGCAAAATAATTTTTAAACCCTTTTAAAAATCGACAGAAACTTTCAACATGGAAATTGTAGTTTTCGAAATTCGGTTCGATCGATGTTTTAAACGCGTTAGTACAAATTAGTATAGCTTAATGGTGAGGCTCTGATACCATTGTAAGTCCACGGTAGCGCCCTGGCCGTCTAACAGACGCCAAATGCGAAACAAAAACTTTTACAACTGGCGCTATCGCGTACTATAACCCGGATCTGCTATTAAAGCTAAACTAACAAACTACAAAGTGGGTAGAAATGTTATACCGAACGATCCGAGTCCTTCGGTCTTCAACCATCATCCCACGCTTTGTTGCGGCTGCTCCGATCTCCTGAATCTCCAGTCTTCTCGTCCAGGTGGCACCACGTCGATGGATCTTTAAACGGGCTCCCGCCTCTGAACCAAGGCAACATGATCGTCAAGTTTGCTAAAAGAGAGGACCAAGATGATGCAGAGAATGAGTAGAACACTTTGTCTCGTTACGTCCAAAGCTATGGACGAACGGTTAATGAAGTTGCCTTTTGGATTGGGTGGAAATGTGAAATGAGTATCTATCAAATTTCCATGAGTCTAAAACTATCGTAATCTTTTTACAAGCAACCATAATTCCTATACTAGGAATGGCCGGCCACTTATACAAGAGGGGGAGGTGAGTGTAGGAGAAGCGAAGGTGACCACAAGATAAAGATCAATCATGAAAAGAATGAGTCACCTTAACACATCACAAAAAACCATTAAATGCAATAATGACTCACTAACTTAGTCATCATCCATTTAATGCAACCAATGAATCATCAAGCCTTGTCACCAAATCTAGGACCTTCTAGAAACTTCTACACTCATGACTCACCTCAAGAAGAAAAGATAAATCCGCATTTAACCGGATGTTAAATACGGCCGATATAAAACTGGAAACTGGTAACTTTCAAAAGTGATCTTGAAATGAATTTCAGGATAACCCCGTAACAGTATAAACATATCCGCATTTGTATTACGACCGAATACAAATGCAACTGAGATAAAGATATTATATCTACACAGTATAATACTCGGATCCGGCTTAAACCAAAACCTACCAGTATTATCTGCCCGAAAAATGACACGTGCGAAAATGCACGTGCGTTTTCCGAACCCTGCCATAAAACCATACGGCCTCTACAACGTTTCGCCCGAACTTGGGAAACGGTCTGTGGGGGACTCTATTGACTCATCAACACACTGGCACTGGGTATAACCTCTAGCACGTTAGAGGTACAAGCTGTACGTAACGGTTGCCTATGTATTGATTGGAAGGGAAGCAGACGAGTGAACTCATCCAGAAACCCTACTGAGCCTGACAGTGACAATATCCATACAGTTCGGTCCGTTCGTCTAAAGAGTATCGCATATCGAGTCTAGGGGGTGGATAAAGTCAGACCCCTAATAACGCGATAAATCGTGTCGGCATGAAGCCCATCACCACCTGAGAAACTACTGATCCAAATCAGTAATTCTCCACTATCTCGGCCGAGGATTTCTAGTGATGGCCACCCGTGCACTGTGCGACATCAACCCCCAATACCGGGAGAGACGAATCCCCGACGATCCGCTCACTGCCTCCATATGGCTCGGGACTGTACCCAAAAAATACCTGTTTGCACGTCTCCTTTGAGCGTGGTAAGGTAGAAATCAAAGCACAGTGGGAACTCACACGAGAAAAATGACGATCTTAGGTCAACAAACTAACCTGTACACATGTCACCAGGGAACTGCTATCTGACGATTTATATAATATCAACTAGCATGTTCCCGGCGAGTCCTGTCCAGTGTACTCATAATGAGATGTGCACCTGTATACATCTTAGGTGAACCAACTGACACCAATGGCTTGTGAGACCGGCCATCGCCCTTCGTCGGGGTCTCGACTGTATACACTAGTCTACTCTGGAGTATCGATACCCTGTCTCGAAACTCCTACGACTAGGGACACTTTAAGGATGTGCTTACAGACCCAGCTCCCACGTATATCGCCATCATACTGCTGGCAGTCAAGCATGAATCTTATGGGCTCTATCAACATGCAATAGAGAACTAAATCATGTAAACGATGATAAAGTCAAACCAGATAGCATACTATCATCTCGAGCAAGACTTTCATATCGGTATAGGTCCTCCCTCAATCATTGCAATCACGTATCTGCGATCCAATAATTGACTTAGAGGGCACTATATCCAACACATCTTTATGCAACTTAGCCAGTCTTGTCGCATTGATATAACCTAATCTACAATACCACAAGAAGGCTTCGTTCATTTCTAAATTGTTCCTCTTATGTGTGTTCTGTATACTTAGAACTGTTTTGTGATTTAGAACGTATATACCATTATACAACGTACCATACCCAATCAACACTTTATTTAGGAAAACATTCACAATATTTTTGGTACGAAATAACAGTCGCTCAGAATTATTGTGTTACCACTTGGTAATACAAGGTGATATTCGCCAACTGCTTTGGCTGCAACAATTTCACCATTCCCTTCTCTGAGGGACATATCACCTTTTCCCAGTTCTCTACCTTTACTTAACCCATGTAACAAATTACATACGTGGGATCCTGATCCTGTATCCAATAACCAGGATGTAAAGCAAACTGAGAAACAGTTCTCGGTAACGAACATACCCGAAGAAGATGCATCATCATGCTCTTTCTTCGTTTTTGGTGGCGGGGGAATCCAGGTATTCTACTATTCCTTGATCAGACTTATAACAGTCATAAGATAATGTTACGACCCAAAGTTCGGCCTATGACCGGCACTTAACCACGTAACGTCTACAAGCGCAACGCGATCAAGAAAGCCGAAACCCAGAAATCAAAACCATTAAAATAGTGAACGAAGAAAACATTAGTTTAAAACATTTAGAAAACCTTGAGTAATTGAGTAAAAATCTTTAAAGTTTAAGTGTTTTCTTAAAAATTTCGGCAGCACCTCCTTTGTAAAAACTAGCCCCGAAAACGGGTACAAAACATGATATAAGTAAAATGACTGATAACAAAAATATAACATCCCCAAACGGGAGCAATCACGCCCAACGGCGGAAAAAATCACCACAAGAATAATATACGACGCCGTAGCGAAGAAATGAGCAATATATAAAAGATAAAACTGCATAAATAAATAAAGCCGGCTCACATGAGCTCGACGTCCAGAGTACAAAATAATATACAACATCGTCCTCACAACTGGTCTCTAAGTCAATACATGAAATAGCAGATGGAGAGTACTAGATACAATAGAGTGTACAAATGGAAAATAACCGGATACCATAAACCCACCTATCCACAAAATAGCTCACGCGCCAACTGCAGTGGTATCCGTAGCCAAAAAGATACAAGAGATAGCCCTGCCGCAACTTCTCTGAGGGTCGACCTGCAAACACTGTGGCACAAAGGGGGTGAGTTTCCAACTCGTGAATAGTAAATAACATATAAAGGTAATCGCGAGTATGCACGTACTGCGATACTCTAACATGTGCAATCTGATAACATCTAAATGATGAGCGGGGTATGCAATAATCATGCATAACAAGTGAAATCTAATAACATCTATATGATGAGCTGGGTATGCAATAATCATGCCAAAGTACTCTATCAGGTACTATGACTACAGGATGCGATGCATAAAAATGAATGCTGAGCATGGGGTAAAATATCATCTATACGGAATATCAACGTGGAAAACCCCGGTGTCTACCAAAAACACCCTAAAATCCCGATAACTCGGACGCCGTCAGTCTATCCGGCCCTCAATCCTGTAAATCTCATAAAAGCGGGGTGCCCAACATCGGCACCCGAAAACATCATGAAATACTTGTGTCCAGCATCGACACGCAAACCCTTATATATCGGGCTCCGTCAGTCCGGATCGGCCCACGGGCTCCGTCTGCGGAATCAGCCCTCGGCCCCGGCAGTACGGGTCGGCCCGTATCCATCTCTCGACTCTGGTTAGTATCCTCCGGATAACCGCCAGGTCCAACCAATCACCGGTAGGTAGTAGTCCCTCTGCCAGGCTCACCGTCTGTATACACAGCATCCTTTTCTTGCCCTGGGGTACCATACCGGGTCCACCATGTACCCGCAATCGGCCTCATCCAGCTCCTCGAATCGGGTTCACATGTCATACGTCTCAGAACCGAGAAAACACATGGTGGACACATTGAAATATCATATCAAGAGAAACCGGGTTTTCAAAACAGTGCATACTTTCTTAAAATAATTGTTGGAGATAGTGCCCTCAGAGTCAATTATTAGGTCACAGGTACGTGATTGCAATGATTGATGGAGGACCTATCCCGGTAGGACAGTCTTACTCGAGATGATAGTATGCTATCTGGTTTACCTTTATCATCGTGTACTGTTTTAAGTGACCTGACACGTCGCTATTACACGTTGATAGAGCCCCTAGGATTCTTGCTTGACCACCAGCAGTATGAGGGCGATCATATAAGTGGGAGCTGGGGGTCTATAAGCATATCCTTAAAAGGTCCCTAGTCGTGAGAGTTTCGAGACAGGGCATCGATTCTCCATAGTAGACTAGTGTATACAGTCGAGACCCCGACGAGGGGCGGTTGCCGGTCTCACAAGCCACTGGTGTCAGTTGGATCACCTAAGATGTATACAGGTGCTCATTGGGTTATGAGTACACCGGACAGGACTCGCCGGGAACATGCTAGTTGGTCATATACCAGACGTCAGATGGCAGTTCCCTGGTGACATGTGTGCAGGTTAGTTCATCGACCTGGGGATCGTCATTTGTCTCGTGTGAGTTCCCACTGTACTTTGATTACTACCCTACCACGGCTCAAAGGAGTCGTGCAAACAGGTTTTAGTTGGGTACAGTCCCGAGCCACATGGAGGCAGTGAGCGTATCTTCAGGGGTTCGTCTCTCCCGGTATTGGGGGTGAGGTCGTGCTGTGTCTAGGAGAGCCATTACACGAAGCCCTCGGCCGAGGCAAGGAGATTTACTGGTAGGTATTCCAGTAGTATCTCAGGGTGTTCTGGGCTACACTCCGACACGACTTGTACCGCTTTTGGGGGTCTGACTTTTACCAACCCCCTAGGCCCGCCATGCGATGCTCATAGACGACCGGACCGGACTGTACGGATATTGTCACTGACAGGCTCAGTAGGGAGTCAGGCTGAGTTCGCTCACAGACGTCCCTTTTGGTCAATACCTGGTAGCCCGTTATGTATTGGCTTATACCTCTAACGTGCTAGTGGTTAAATCCACAACCAAGGTGTTGATGAGTCTTTAGAGTCCCCCACATTCAGTTACTCAGCTTTCGGGCGAAAGGTTGTAGAGGCCGTATGGAGATATGGCAAGGTCTGATCAGATACGTGCGGTAATGCACGGATCAGGATCGGACAGTCTGTACTATAGGCCGTATGGTTATATGGCAGGGTTCGATCAGATACGTGCGGTGTTGCACGGATCAGGATCGAACGGATATTACTAGCCGGCTTTGGTATAAGCCGGATCCTAGTATAGTACAGTGTAGATTTTGTCTCCTTGCATTTGTATTTCGGTCGAAATACAGATGCGGGTGTGTATGCACAGTATCGGGGTTTTCCTGTAATTTATTACGGGACCAGTTTTCTGGAGTTGCCAGTTTGCTTTCCGTTTCGGCCGATTTCCATTGTTCCGTTCATTGGCCGAAGTTTGGTGGAGGAGGGTTTATTTGCATTGTTGCAAATAGGCTTTTTGTGGAGGGGGTCTTTGCTTATTGTAGCATCATGATGGTTTTCATGATGTGCACCATCATTGACTTCTCCTTCTCATGATGGCTTGACTTTTAGTGGGCATAATGGTTGATGATGATGAGGGGTGAGGTTGGTTGAGTGTGGGTTTATTGTTGTGATCATTTCCTTTTTGGCATGATAGCCTTCTCTCTCTCTCCATTGTATTATTGGTTGGCCACACTCTCATATACACTCTCTCACCCTCACATTCTCTCTCTTCCGATTTTGTATGGCCGGCCAAAGCCATAGAGGGGCTGTCCAAAATGAGAGAGTGGGGTTTTTGGTTGATATCATGTTGCAAAACTCCTACTAATCCCTCCACAAAAGTTCATGTTTCATACCTCCACCAAAAGGCAATTCCACAACCCCAAAAGTGAGACACAAGCTCTACTATAGATTCTACAGTAAATCTTGGGCACGTCGAGTAGCCGGCTTCGTGCCCGAGTTGCCTCGGCATTGAGGTGGGAGCCCGTAAAAGAAGTAGGCGATGTGGTGCACTTCCGGCGACGAGGAGGAGACGGGACATTCCGCAGGAGATCGGGACGATGACGAGAAGACCGGAGGACTTGGATCGTCGGTATATCTCTATTCCCTTTCTTGTAGATAGCTAGGACTAATTAATGGTTCGATCCGGGTATTAGTGCGCGGCGGTTTGCCAGTTCAAGAAAATTTAAGTTATTCACCGCTTCCGCATTTGGCCGTCGGATTGACGGCCGGGGCGCCGCCGTGCACTTACAGTGGTATCAGAGCCTCGCCATTAACTTAGTCTAGCTTGGTGTAGTGTGTTTTTCTGTTTCGATCGATCGAATGTTCCAAAACTACATTTTTGTTAGCATCAGTTTTCTGTTGGAAATTTTTGGTGTCGAAAATTTTTTCAGGTTGTAAAATATTGATGTACTGGAAAATCTAAGAACTCTGTAAAATTTCGATGAAGTGAATCCACAGTGGGAGCGCGGAACCGCCGCATATACCCCCATTCCGCCGCTCTTCCGCCGCACACTGTGGAGATCACTTCACCAATTTTTTTCAGAGGCTTTCTGGGCTTAAAATATGGGTTTTGGAATATTAATTTTGGGCCCATAATTTCTGTGAGTGCTACAGTATTGTTTGGGGGCCCACTTGTTAAAGTTTGATCGATCGGATATTTTAAACACATTTTTCACAGTATTTACATTATATCTGCGACCGTGAATGTCACTTGATCGGTAAATCCGGTCTAACTGCTATAGCCCGGTTAGACGGATTTGCGAACGTGACTTTCACGTTGATGTTTTGTTTTTGCTGTGATGTTGCGGACCGGTCGTGGGGGATAGCCTGGATGCAATGCTAGTACAGTTGTGGTTGTATTATGTACATTTGATATTGCGGGGCGAGCGTCCGACATGTGGACTGCCGTCACTGCCTGTTTGTATTATTTTTTTTTGGGGCACGACCTGGTTGCGGTCGATGTACCCGTTGTATGTATATTTTACTTTCTGTACTAGGATTGCCCCGCGGAGGGGTGCAAGGATAGCCGGGTTCTAGAGGGCAACAAGCCCGCATCTCATGGCATTGAGACGGAGGGGGCTTCACTCTAGGATTGGCGGGATATTCGCCGCACTCGTAGGGGGTACAGGTTGACCCAGGAGGGGTGCCCAAGTTACCGGATTCCGTGAAGTGCTGGGTGGTCCATTCACGTTGCTGAAGGGGGCTGCCTCGCTTCAGGTTTTGGCGGGTGACTTGCCGCGCCCGTAGGGGTCTAGGTTTTCATTGCACAGGCTATCCATACGACCAGGGGAACGTCGGGTTTCAGCAGTGGCTCTGTGAAACCCGGGGATCCCAGATATCTGTATTGTTTCTGTGATGCTGTACATTTCTGTGATGTTGCATTTTATTCACGCCTTGAGCGAATATAATATATTGGTATATATATTAGTAGATGTTGTATATGTTTTACATCCGAGCTAGTCCAGCCCCCGCTCTGTCGTTAGTTAGCTAACCTAACGAGTAATGACGGGACCCAGTGGCGAATGCGGATGGCATATACGTACATCAGTATATTTTCGTTCTTTTTGGTGTGATCAATTGATGGGACTGCATTGATTCGGATCAATGCAAGTTAAAACAAACCTAATCTGATGTTGTTGGAACACTTTTCAAAAAGCTGTTATTGCAAGGACGTTCTCTTTTGTTTTGCACCGTGGTATTCAGTTGGAATATCCTGCTCCTCAGTCGACGAGGCAAGGGCCGAGATCCCTTCACCGGGAGTGACCCCTTGGACAAAAAGTTTGCGTCAGGGCATTAACTTCACTATAGCCGATTACTTTTGCTTTGCATCGTGGTATTCAGTTGGAATATCCTGCACCCCATTCTATGGGGAAAGAGCCGAGATCCCTTCACCGGGAGTGACCTCTTTAGCGAAGGTTTTCGTCACTATATTTTTAAAAGCTATCCGTTCCTTCGACGATATCAAGTTTATTACGTTAAAGGTTTTCGCCAGAAACCATTCGTAGCCCTCCATCATTTCAGTTAAATATTCGGTAGTATTCAAGCTATGTATTTTGACCTCACGCCAAGGCATAGTGTTTGGTAGCTGCCGGGTATTTATCTGTTGCATAGATAGATGCGTTGGTTTGGGACAGTCGTACTACTATTTTGGCCTACGTCAAGGGTATGTACGGGTGGGTTCAAATTAACCTGGATAATGATGGGCAGAACTTGACATGTGACTTATGATATTTTGACCTCACGCCAAGGTCATAAGAGCATGGGGCAGAAATCACATCGGGAGTTTCAAAAGAACTGAAACTTGCCAGATATGCGCATACCATCTGGAGTATGATGATGTGAGCGGATTCCGTCACGTTATCATGCGATGATAGTTGGATCCCGGTTCCCACTGATGAGTTGGTTTACTCCTCGGGTGTTCCCGACTAATTCTTCTTTCAGGTTTGGAGGAGAATTTGAGGTACAGTGGGAGGATTCCAGATTAGATAAATTGATAACCATTCTGATCTAGGTTAGAGTGCACGCTGAGTGTTTCTTTTCTCTCTCTCTCTTTGGCAGCGACCATTGACCCGACCCTAAGACTATGACTCAGTGACCAAAATTGACCGAACCTTCTTAAACACTGGCTTTTGGATTGTCAGAGTTGCAAACCTCATTGCCACTCCTACTTTTACCCTTTTCTCCAGGACACCCCGTATTACTACGAACGTCCACTTCCATTGGACAAAACCATCGTATGGTTAGATACGAACTCGAAGGAATTTATTCGAGGATGGTTTCAGGTTCTGGAGAAAACGGATAGGATTATTCAGTTGTCTTTTCCTTTTACCTTCTCTCAGGTTGCGAGTACTCCTTGGTTTAGGAGATAGTACACCTATTACGCAAATTAGATAGTCTTCTTCCAAACCTTAGGCTGGTGCCGACCGATAGGGAATGAAGAAAACCAATTAGCCTAACGATGGTGTACAGAAGGTATTATGTAAAGACAAAGCAAGGGATTAGTAAGAGGGCAAAGTAAATTGCAACAGATATTCACGACCAAACCAAATATTTCGTTACCACTCCCACATCACCTTTGTATTTCTCCAGGACACTCCGTATCACTACGAAGATCCACAGTTTATTTGGATACTCCATCGTATGGTTATATACGAACTCGAATGGAACTTGTTCCAGTTCGGGGATGGATTCTGGTCCAGGAGAAATAGGAATAAGGTTTATTCGGTTGTCTTTTATCTTCACCCTCTCTCATTGCGAGTGTTCCTAGGATTGGGACAGTACACCCATTATGCTTATTGGATAGTCTTCTGCCAAACCATAGGCTGGTGCCGAACGGTAGGGAAGGAAGAAAACCATTTGGCCTAAAGGGGTGTGCAGAAGGTAAAGACTAAAGACATATGAAGGGATTTGGAGAGGTGGCAAAGAATTATACGGTTACAGTCGTGAATCTGGAAGAGGCATTACTAGGAATACTGGGATACCCCATCGAAACATTTCAATGTTTCAGTTTCACTATGTACTGTTAAAGGAAGACTGATTTCCCAGTTAGACACTTGCTCTAGGGTATGTATTTACCAGGTACGATTCTCACATCTGTATGGTTTTACAGATGATGAGTGGAAGTAAGTTATTGGGAATTGGGTGATTATCCTCATTATATCGGGATTCGTTGTAATCGGTGATATTTGAGGAAATCGCCTGGGTTGTTTGCCGGTTGGCAAATATTTGGTTTTGAATATCCGCAGTTATGCACCAATTTCAAATTGATATATCTGTACGTCTATTTTCATAGAGTGAGATATACCTTTCTGAAATTATGTCTACGACATTTACCTATATCAGTGGATGGTTAGGTAAGGAGCATTAAGCAGCGGTGTAATTCTTCTTGACCATAAGTACAGTTTTCAACCTACGACACACAGTGAATGAGTTATCAGACTCAAGGGACTTATACAGAGTATTGTATGTTGTCCAGGGTCCATCAGGACAGAGGGGTTGGTCCTCGTACTATATTCGGTTTACTTATGACTTCTCTAGTTTTTAGACAGGTGTTTCGTAGGAAACACAGGGTCCGAATTTTGAGAAGTTATAGGTATTTGAATAGAGTACAGAACCAGGTGTAGCAAGTATCGGGATTCTTCAAAGTGATCGAAGATGTAGATACTTGTGTATGGTATTCAGATGATAGTAAGGTTTAAAGAGAAATTGCTTCTCTTTCAGGTTACTCATAATTGGAAGCATTCCTAAGTTGAGTAACGCTGATCGGCCTCCTTCCATTTAGTTGACATGCACTGGGGACAGTTGCATGTTTTGAATCTAGTTCAATTAAATCAGTGACTCTGTTTCTATATGGTATATAGAACAGTTCATATCTTAACGATGTTAAGGTACGTGGAGTTGTCCGGTTTATGATTAAAACCAGACACTGGACAACTCAAGGCACGTTTCTGTAATGGCTGTTTGTGGGTTGACCCAGGCTATGACGAGGGTTGATTTTCTACCATCTGGATGAACAATAGCAATATTGTTCTAGACTCGCCACAGTTTTAATAAAAATGGATTTTTTCAGAAAAACAGTAGTGGGAGTATGGTAGAACTGGAAGTGATTCCAGAACCACAAACGATTACTGAAAATTTGATAAGGAACCTAAAGATTCAATCTGGTTTGACATTCCATTGGCCACTCCGCAGATAAGGTGGGTAACTTCAGGCACCCGAGAGGTACTACGGTAGCCTCAAGGACAGTGACAGGGAAGTTCTTGTTTACCCACAATTACCATTGCTGTTGTTCCAGGCTGCGAGACCCGGCGGGAGGATGAGTATAGCGTCGTTCTAAACTAGTTTTAGAAGTGTACGTCTATATGACTCTGCCAGAGGGTTGTCGTAGTCAGTGGGAGCAGCGGAAGCATTGGTGGACAAGTAGCTTATGTCTATTTATAGACTAAAGCAGATGTAGTGGAGATAGATCATCTATTTCTGACGTGACAGTCATGGGTTTGACTTCCTCAGAATAAGGGATGGATCTGTTGAGAAGGTAGTAGGGTGTGATATCCTGGTATTTGGATGACATACACAGAGTAGGAAAAGAAACTCCTATACTACAATCGGTTATACTTTGGTCGTCACACAGTGGTTTCTCCACAAAGGAAATGGATTTTATATCAGACATACTGGTTACTGGATCTATGGTATTAGATCTAGATTTGGGTGGTTTCCCAATCAGGGTACTTAGACAGCATTCTAAGGGTATTTAGAATGGACGACTCCATGCACGGTAGTGTACCTGCAGAAGATGGAGTCACCCTCTCTAAAGGTGTCTTATAGACTAAAGGGGAGAGGGATGTGCATGATTGACAGATCACTTGCTTAGGCAATTGAGTCAATCATGAGATGTCAAGTACCACACCAGACATTGTTCTTGCACTAGATGCAATAAGTTAACATTAATCCAATCCTGGAGAAACAGTCGGAATCAGTTTTAGAACATAAGTGGATGTTCTAGGGATATGATAACGACAGCCTCGTTGAGGAGACAGTTATCATTCCAGGCTTCCAAGGTGACGTGGACGACAAGCAGGTTGTCAGAGTTATAGTTTTTCCTTCTGATGAGGGGCAGTATTTTGGACAGTTGGTCCAAGGCAATACTGAGGGTGGCATGGCGCAGGATACTGATTAAGTTCAGTTGATGATACAGTCTAAGAAGTTTGGATTTGGAGTTCATTTATGAGCTATGTCCCATCAGACATCCAGACACATTCTAAGACAGGTATTGCTCATTTCGGGAGATGGCTTTCTCCGCGAACTTGAGATATAGAGAGACATAGAAAGAAACAACAAAGCGGATCCACTAACTGAGGCTGTTCCTCGAACGCAATAGTTTCGCAAACGAGCTTTGTGAGACTGACTAGTAGAGGAGTTGGGTGTTCGGTATCACACGGGCTGTGAGTATGCGACATCGCAATAATTAGCCTTGAGTGCAAGTGGGAGATTGTTGGAGATAGTGCCCTCAGAGTCAATTATTAGGTCACAGGTACGTGATTGCAATGATTGATGGAGGACCTATCCCGGTAGGACAGTCTTACTCGAGATGATAATATGCTATCTGGTTTACCTTTATCATCGTGTACTGTTTTAAGTGACCTGACACGTCGCTATTACACGTTGATAGAGCCTCTAGGATTCTTGCTTGACCACCAGCAGTATGAGGGCGATCATATAAGTGGGAGCTGGGGGTCTATAAGCATATCCTTAAAAGGTCCCTAGTCGTGAGAGTTTCGAGACAGGGCATCGATTCTCCATAGTAGACTAGTGTATACAGTCGAGACCCCGACGAGGGGCGGTGGCCGGTCTCACAAGCCACTGGTGTCAGTTGGATCACCTAAGATGTATATAGGTGCTCATTGGGTTATGAGTACACCGGACAGGACTCGCCGGGAACATGCTAGTTGGTCATATACCAGACGTCAGATGGCAGTTCCCTGGTGACATGTGTGCAGGTTAGTTCATCGACCTGGGGATCGTCATTTGTCTCGTGTGAGTTCCCACTGTACTTTGATTACTACCCTACCACGGCTCAAAGGAGTCGTGCAAACAGGTTTTAGTTGGGTACAGTCCCGAGCCACATGGAGGCAGTGAGCGTATCTTCAGGGGTTCGTCTCTCCCGGTATTGGGGGTGAGGTCGTGCTGTGTCTAGGAGAGCCATTACACGAAGCCCTCGGCCGAGGCAAGGAGATTTACTGGTAGGTATTCTAGTAGTATCTCAGGGTGTTCTGGGCTACACTCCGACACGACTTGTACCGCTTTTGGGGGTCTGACTTTTACCAACCCCCTAGGCCCGCCATGCGATGCTCATAGACGAATGGACCGGACTGTACGGATATTGTCACTGACAGGCTCAGTAGGGAGTCAGGCTGAGTTCGCTCACAGACGTCCCTTTTGGTCAATACCTGGTAGCCCGTTATGTATTGGCTTATACCTCTAACGTGCTAGTGGTTAAATCCACAACCAAGGTGTTGATGAGTCTTTAGAGTCCCCCACATTCAGTTACTCAGCTTTCGGGCGAAAGGTTGTAGAGGCCGTATGGAGATATGGCAAGGTCCGATCAGATACGTGCGGTAATGCACGGATCAGGATCGGACAGTCTGTACTATAGGCCGTATGGTTATATGGCAGGGTTCGATCAGATACGTGCGGTGTTGCACGGATCAGGATCGAACGGATATTACTAGCCGGCTTTGGTATAAGCCGGATCCTAGTATAGTACAGTGTAGATTTTGTCTCCTTGCATTTGTATTTCGGTCGAAATACAGATGCGGGTGTGTATGCACAGTATCGGGGTTTTCCTGTAATTTATTACGGGACCATTTTTCTGGAGTTGCCAGTTTGCTTTCCGTTTCGGCCGATTTCCATTGTTCCGTTCATTGGCCGAAGTTTGGTGGAGGAGGGTTTATTTGCATTGTTGCAAATAGGCTTTTTGTGGAGGGGGTCTTTGCTTATTGTAGCATCATGATGGTTTTCATGATGTGCACCATCATTGACTTCTCCTTCTCATGATGGCTTGACTTTTAGTGGGCATAATGGTTGATGATGATGAGGGGTGAGGTTGGTTGAGTGTGGGTTTATTGTTGTGATCATTTCCTTTTTGGCATGATAGCCTTCTCTCTCTCTCCATTGTATTATTGGTTGGCCACACTCTCATATACACTCTCTCACCCTCACATTCTCTCTCTTCCGATTTTGTATGGCCGGCCAAAGCCATAGAGGGGCTGTCCAAAATGAGAGAGTGGGGTTTTTGGTTGATATCATGTTGCAAAACTCCTACTAATCCCTCCACAAAAGTTCATGTTTCATACCTCCACCAAAAGGCAATTCCACAACCCCAAAAGTGAGACACAAGCTCTACTATAGATTCTACAGTAAATCTTGGGCACGTCGAGTAGCCGGCTTCGTGCCCGAGTTGCCTCGGCATTGAGGTGGGAGCCCGTAAAAGAAGTAGGCGATGTGGTGCACTTCCGGCGACGAGGAGGAGACGGGACATTCCGCAGGAGATCGGGACGATGACGAGAAGACCGGAGGACTTGGATCGTCGGTATATCTCTATTCCCTTTCTTGTAGATAGCTAGGACTAATTAATGGTTCGATCCGGGTATTAGTGCGCGGCGGTTTGCCAGTTCAAGAAAATTTAAGTTATTCACCGCTTCCGCATTTGGCCGTCGGATTGACGGCCGGGGCGCCGCCGTGCACTTACAATAATACCACGGTTCTCAAATCCAGAAATCACATGAATCCAAAATTCACTACGTAAATCCATGCAATGTGCCGTTTACCGCATAAAATCGTACTATAAGTAAAAGGGAAAACCGCTCTTTTAAAAGGATCCAGTTGAAAACATTTCATGCGGTCCCCAATTGTTTAAATCAAAGTCAGCACCATCAATGTATGTGCAAGAGTATGTATGTATGTAGGCATGGATGTACAAAGAAATATATGCAAGCATGAGTGTACAGTATGTATATGTGTCAATACAGATGTACATGTGGTATATACGTAAGCATAAGTGTAAAGTATGTATGTGTGCCAATATGGATGTACAAGTGGTATATACGCAAGTATGAGTGTACAGTATGTATATGTGTCAATATAGATGTAGATGTGGTATATACGCAAGCATGAGTGTACAGTATGTATGTGTACCAATATGGATGTACAAGTGGTATATACGCAAGTATGAATGTACAGTATGTATATGTGTCAATACAGATGTACATGTGGTATACCTAAGCATGAGTGTACAGTATGTATGTGTGCCAATATGGATGTACAAGTGGTATACACGCAAGCATGAGTGTACAGTATGTATATGTGTCAATATAGATGTACATGTGGTATATACGCAAGCATGAGTGTACAGTATGTATATGTGTCAATATAGATGTACATGTAGTATATACGTAAGCATGAGTGTACAGTATGTATGTGTGCCAATATAGATATACATGTGGTGTATACGTAAGCATGAGTGTACAGTATGTGCATGTGTCAATATAGATGTACATGTGGTATATACGTAAGCATGAGTGTACAGTATGGGGCAGAATCATGTCTAATCATCAATGATGTGGTAATCAAATGATGTATGCTTCGTAGCAATCCTATAGTACGAGTGTCATGGCAATCACTAACGGGGTGGGTGTAACATACAAATAGTGCTCATGCAGCTTGAACCGTTAGTGACAGTGCGGTGTTACATAACTACTGTTTCTATATGCAACAAAAGATGGGTACGCTACAATAGTACATATGCACAAGCAATATATCTATAAATATACATACGCGACTACAATATCCTATCAAGCCCTGACGCTTAACGCCATACAGGCGATTTCCCCGTAGATGTTAAATCTACTCACCGTGGTCTCGTGCTAAGTGTAGCTGACTACTTGCTTTCCCTTCTTTACGGCGTCCGACGTACCCGCTTGTAAACCTAGAATTTGCCCAAAGAATACACATAAGCTAAAATCCTGCAAAAACGTGATATCAAAACCAAACGAGAAACTCGCGTCGCGAACTAAACGCGTGTGTATCCGATACGCTAAAACGTATGAATACGCGTCTGAAACTACCCCGACACGCTGCGACACACAGGAATCACCAAACCCACTCATAAAATGTACGTGTTGCGCCATTTTAAAAGTATTGAAACAAGGTATTTAGTTCCAGATTTTTATACAAACAGAATTAAGAAAAGTTACAAATACCAAACACCTTAAATATGTATCAGACTCCCCCAGAACAAACCCAGACACCCAACTCCCCTTTTTGGCCGCAAATTGCGGCCAGAACGAATTTTTCTGCGGCCAGGGTTGTGAATTAGGGTCTCGTGCTTCGTGTGTGGGGTCTAGATCTAGTGAACAGGCTCCAGTAAACTCAACTTTTCTCTGAAACACCCGGGTCAAAAGAAAATCTCAAAACAGCACTAATTTCTTAACTAAACACTAATTAACACTAAACTTAATACATTATGGGGTTTTAGTGTAACCTGAGGCAAAAACTTGGATTAGATGACCTTAACAACACTTAGTCAAGCTACTTTAACCATAAAAATCCTAATTTGGCTTAAACTCCACTTAAATCACAAAACTAGCACTAAAACCACATTAATTACTAAATTAAGCTAAATAACTACATGTTTAGCAAAATGGAAGTTGAGTTAACATTATACCTCAAATGGTCCTAGGATGCAAGAAGAAGAGAAGAAGAAGAAGAAGAAGAAGAAGAAGAGGGTGTGTGTGTTGTTGCTGTTGTTGTGGCTGTTGCTGTTGTTGCTGCTTCTGCTGCTGCTGCTACTTGCTTCTGCTGCTGCTGCTTGCTTCTGCTTCTGTGGGGGGGGGGGGGAATGAGAGGGAGAGAGTGTGATGAGTGTGTGAGAATGAGGCTTTTTTTTTAAAACAAAAGAGAGTCAACTACACCGCTCTCTCTCTCCTCTCATTAATTACCAAGCATGCTTGCTCATGCCCATCATGCCCTCTCTCTCCTCAACTCTCTCAAGTCAATCCCAAAACTAATTATATTTAAATTTTGAAAATTAGAAAAAAAAACTTAATTAACTTCATTCCTAATGAAATGGGTTAACACACTATGACCTTCTAACATGGTTTAACCCCAAACTTAGCCCTAGTTAGCATGCACATGTGTGCGCAAGCCCAAATAAATTCTAATAAAATACTCATAAATTCTAATAAAATATTTGAAAACCGTTTTGGTAAACTTTATACTAAAAACCATACTATCGCTTAAATAAATCCCTAATCACATCCTAAAGTGTTACAGATAGAGCGGAACCTAGCCCGGTATAATAAGTGGGTTCAGTCAATACATACATATTATTATCTTGATTAAGGTATGTCATTTGTCACTATCAGGATAGAGAGAAGGATAATCACTTTTGCGTGCGCTCTTTGCAAGATTAGATTGGTTATTATCTTATCTAATCAGGATGTCTCCCACTGTTTTTATCAAATCTTCCTTCAAACCCTAAAAGGTAAGATTGGCCGGGATTAATTACACCCTACAAGTTCGCCAATCGTTCGGCCATGTAGGTATTGGTACTCCGAGAGAGTCTCCCTATGCTTTCACATGGAACTAATTAAATAACCTCGTTTCCGCAGGGACATAACCCCGTTAACACCTTTCTTAGACACCTACTTGATCAGCTAATTGTAAAGTGGAAAACTTTCCCAGAAGTAGCTCTTACTCGCGGTGGGTATCGGGATCCAACTATCATATAGAAGGTATGCAATCTCATCGCAAATTTCAACACTTGAAATTCCCGATAGTTGTTTTTACCCTTGACGTCCTATGACCTTGACGAAGGCCAACAAACCATAGGGCACTAGTCAAGTTCAACCCGTTCATTTCTTGATTGAATTAAACCCACTCGCACGACCTTTGACGAAGGCTAATGAAGTCGCACGACTACCCTAATCCAATCGCATCATATACGGCAGATAAGCACTAATCAGCTACCGTACACTACGTCTTGACGGAAGCCAATAAACGTAGCACGAATACTAAATAGTACTTATCTGAAATGATGGAGGGCTACAGCTAGTTTTGAAGAAAACTTTTAACGTAATGAACTTGATATCATTGTAGAATCTAATGATTTGAAAATGGGTGTTTTTTGTAGTTTTTTCTAGTTTCGCTAAAGAGGTCACTCCCGGTGAAGGGATCTCAGCTCTTTCCTCATCGAATGAGGTGCTGGATATTCATCAAGGATTACCACTATGCAGAGTAAGAACTAGAAAAACTATAAAAACAAAACCAAGTGGGTTGTAGCATTTACTAGTTTTGCTAAAGAGGTCACTGCCGGTGAAGGGATCTTGGCTCTTTCCTCATCGAATGAGGTGTTGGATATTCATCAAGGAATACCACTATGCAAAGCAAAAAGTAGAGCCACCTTTTAAAAATTTTGATTCTACAACATATTTAGCTTTCTTTTCTTTTCATTAATCCCATTAATGAAGTCCCGTCATTTATGTTTCCCTAAACATGACATAAAAGAACCGAAAATAGAACATACATTTATGCCATCCGCATTCGCCAAGGCACCCCGTCATGCACCATTAGGTTACTTAACTAACGGCAGAGCGGGGGCTGGACTAGCGCTGGTGCAAAACATAAGCAACGTTTATATATATATATATAGCATTTGTCTCATGCAGTTATATAATCACATCACAGAACCAAGCAGCATAAGTCAACATATGAGATATTGGATATATTAGAAGGTCTGTGTTTTAAATTAAGCCAATAATGAAAAATACGGAATCTACGGTTGTGATGAATAGACAAACCCACATCCTTAGACCGCCACAAGAGCGGCAAGCAACCCTGCCAATTTTAAAGTTAGGAGACCCGGTCTCAACTCCTCGAGATGGTCTCCCACTGGACTCTTGAACCTGGTTACTTGTGCTCCCTGTCTTGGGTCTATCCTAATGCGGAAAAGTAAATAATATATATCAATGGTGACATCATCCTCAACCCGGAAGTGTCCCAATAAAAGAATATTATATACATTTTTACATGAATGAAAATTGAAAAACTCCCATGTCACAAAAAAAACCCTGGCTATTGAATCACGACGGTCCAATATAACATATCTCGGCAACACATAACATCACATGCCATCAACGTAAGTAAATATGCGTATCCTAAATTCCGTTGGCATATAGCAATGAGATTTGGGATACACCACATATTACACTTACGGTTGCAGAAAAGAAATGAAAAACTATAATAATTAGAATCCACATTTTCCTCAGACATCATAAACCCGGAATATCTCATATTCCGGATTTCATGCCTAACCCTATAAACCTTGCATTTTCATCTCTATTCGAAAAACTCTTTTCAATAACTTAGTCGGGTAATTCAACAAGATTCCCGACTACCTGATCGAATGCTCGTCGGGAACTTTTGTAAATGGCCGCACCACCAATGCCGTCGACGAAGTGCACTTAGGTGGAACACCGTGGCCGCAAGCACCCGAGTGGATGCTTTTGGCAACGGGGTTCTCCTACAATCCCTTGGTCGGGGCTATGGGGCGTGGCTACCTAGTAAAGTTATCCAGTGAGTATTCACGTACGATACGCGATTGTGATGGAGTTTCGATCCGAATCGAAACTTTGTGGCAATCGATCAAAAAAGACTAGCATGCTATATTTACAATCACTAACTAGTTTTCTCAAAACTAATTAAATTTGGATTCCAAATATTGTATCACATATCAAACTTAAACCTAAAACGATGTTAAAAACACGACTACGAAACACACCGAATAGCCATAATAGAAAAGTTAGCATCACATGTAAACTGGGCTAAACAAACATAACCTGAAACCCCAAAACCAAGCCTACAGAACACCAAACAAATTCAAGATAAAAAGAAGAATGGGGGGGCGGCCAGGCCGGTCATTTTGATGATCTCGCTAGGTCAATCAAGGAATTTTGGTCTCGAATTTCTATGGTGTTCTAGTTAAATCATATGCAACATTCTACAGTTGTTTAAAAAAAATTCAGAGATCATTTTGAAATCGATAGAAACTTGATGTTTTAAGTTTCGGTTTCAGAGTTGTTTCGTTTTCGTAATCTAGCTAATATCGTCTAATCTTCTAGCCTGGCTCTGATACCATGAAAGTTATTATTACCACCACCACTGTGATTTACTAGCATCAAACATGCCATTTTTGAAATTTTTGGGATGCTAATTTGTTAATGTATATGCCCTAGGGGCCATTATTGTATCATACTTGTATGTATATTACTTAATGGAAGCTTGGGATATTCACAGTTGTATATACAGTCTTGCTAAAAATGGTAGTATGCTACTTGGTTTGTGTCTACTTTAATATGTGCATATATTTCTTGTAACGTATCACTTATACATATTAGTAGAGCCCATAGGATCTTTGCTTGATTACCAGCGTTGTGATGGCAGTCACACTAGTGGGGGCTGGGTAGTCTGTAAGCAACATCCTATACAGGTCCCTGGTCGTTGGATTATCGAGATAGGGCATCGATATTCCGGAGTAGACTAAGTGTGTACGCTTCTCATCCCAGTTGGGGAGATGGTCTGTCCCACAGCCATCAGTACGTCGTACTGGAGATAGTATACAGGTGCTCGTTAGGTTATGGGTACACCGGACAGAACTCGCAGAGGAACTAATTGGTTGGTATTATACCCATCGTCAGTTAACAGTTTCCAGGTGACATGAGTACAGCATAGTCCACAGACTTGACACTGCTACTTTGCCTCGAGTGTGTCCCACTGTTCTTAGATTGCTACCCTACCACGGCTCAAAGGAGTCGTGCAAACAGGTAGCAATTGGGTGCAGTCCCAGCACTTGGAGGCAGTGGTGGTTAGATAGGATTCGTCTCTCCCGGTATTGGGAGTTGATATCGCGCTGTGTCAGAGAGCCATTACGCAAAGTCCCTGGCCAGGGCAAGCGAGATTTACTGGTAGGTTCCAGTAGTTTCTCAGGGTGTAATGGGCTACGCTCCGACACGAATTATACAGTTATTAGGGGACTGACGCTTGCCTCCCCCTAGGCTCGATATGCGATAGTCTTAGACGAACAGACCGGACTGTACGGAGATTGTCACATCAGGCTCAGTAGGAGTTCGGATGGTTTTCCTCATCGGCCTTCTTATCGACATCTACCTGGGGACCGTTACGTACAGCTAGTGCCGCTTGCGGTCTGTGGTTAAACCTACTGCCAGCGTAGTGTCGAGTCTTTAGAGTCCCACACAGAGAGTTTCTCTGCTCCAGGAGAAACGATATAGAGGTCGTATGGTTTTAAGACAAGGGTTCGGACGCATACGTGTGTTTACGCACGTACGACGTTCGGACAGTTTTTACTAGTCGGCTTTGGTTTAAGCCAGTTTCTAGTATCAGCTTATTGGATTTATACAATCTAAAGTTTTTTCGTGTTTTCACGGATTGGAGGGGCGTTCTCGTAATTTTCCGGGAAGCTTCTAGAAGCATGGTGACTTGGAGGGTAAGGTGGCATTAGCATTAATTGATTTTGTGACTCATGAGATGAATCATTCAAGTGAGTTAATGAAGCATTTATTGCTTAATGACTCACTTGATGATTCATTGCACATATTCAATGAAGCATGATGATAATGCATTTGATTTATTCATTTGATAATTCTTTATGCTTCATAATATATTAGAAGTGAGAAACAATTTCAATTCATTCTAATCACCACCTTCTCTCTCCTCAAGCTCTCTCATTCTTGAAACCCTAACCCTAACCTCTCATGTGTTGAGATCATGGGTTAGCTAGACTAATACATCCATAACCTCACTCTATATCCCCTAGGTAGCTTAGATTAGCACTTTGAGCAACCTAGTTATCTCAAGTTAGAGATCAAGCTTGTAGTAGGAGCTCTCGGGTGGATCATCTTTGATTCGAGGAGGCCGTTGAGGTGCCGATGTTCCAAGGAGCCTACGAGGAGTGGTGGACCGCGATGAAGACCCGAAGGACAAGTAACGTGAGGTATAACTTCGAATCCGAGTAGTTAAACCTTTCGTAGTTTGCTAGTAATGGTTTAGATACGATTCATGTGCTCAAGTCTGTGTTACGAAGCTTTGATAATCGTTTTTCATATATTCCGCCTCCCCGCAAGTTCTTGGGGTGCGTGACATGGACTTACAGTGGTATTAGAGCCAACTAAACCATTACTAGCTTGTTAGCAACTAATTAGAAGTTCGATCGACGGAAAACACGAAAATGAAACACCCCGAACCCTAACAGTTTCTGAAAATTTTAAACGTGTCTAAAATTTTTTTTTATATGCCTTAAAATTCACAGCAGGGTATTATAAGAGTTCTGGGAAAATACGAGGCCACAACTCGGGAAGACGGCCGCGGAACCGCGGCCAAATGGTGCTTTTGGCCACGGATCCGCCGCCGAGTCAACGCCGAGTTGACTCGGAGTTTCACAGTAATTCATAGTTTCTGGTGTTTTGTTTTCCTGTATATTCTGTTTTCTACCCAGGTTACTTCAGTACAGGTTTGCTTTTAGGGTAGACACGGATAAAGGTAGTCGATCGATGTTCTAAACTAATTGCTAATCGGGTTTTTATCTGTAATGTTTAATGTGTTCGTTAACCTCCCATAACTGCTAGTATGTCGGTTGGCAAGGGGTTGCACATTTCTGTAATGTTTATTGTTTGTGTATATGGACTTGATTGGAATGTTGTGATGATTAGCCGGGGTTTGAGATGGGTTTAATATTCATTCATTCGATGTAAATGTAATATGATGTAATAATCTTTTGCGGGGCACATCCAGGTTGTGGTTGTAGCCACCGTTGTATTATTTCTTTTTACTGTTTTTGCTCCTAGGATAGACCCAAGGTGGGGTACACAAACTACCGGGTACTTTGAAGTGTTTAGTAGCCTACTCACATTGTTGAGGGAGACCGCTTCACTTCGGGTACTTGGCGGGTAGTTTGCCGTACCCGTAGGGGTCTAGGGTGGGGTAATGGCTATTTATCACAACTGTGTAATCCGTCTTTTATTGCAGGCTCAAAGCAAATGCGGATTGCTAGTATATCCAATAAAGTTCATCAGTGATCTGGAATGCTTATTATTGCGTCTGACGAATGTACAATATCTATATATATAGCTATTAGACGTCACTTATGTTTTACACCCGCGCTAGCCCAGCCCCCGCTCTGTCGTTAGTTAAGTAACCTAATAGGTGATGACGGGACCCCGTGGCGAATGCGGATGACATAAGAGGACGTGGTATTTTCGTTGTTTTCTGCAATGATAGGATAAATGATGGGACGCATTATTATAATGCAAAGAAAATAAACCAAAGTTTAGTCGTTGGAACAAATTTAAAAGAAACCACTCGGTTATTTTAAAAGATCAGAATTTTTAATTGCGGAGCTTTAACCACTCCTTTTAAAAAGTATCAGGTTCCTTGGATTATATCCAGTTCACTACGTTCACGGTTTTGCCAAAACCCCAAAACCAGTCGTAGCCCTCCGTCATTTCATATGGATAGTCAATAGTATTCAAGCTGTGTTTGTTTGGCCAAAGTCAAGGCACAGTGTTTGGTAGCTGTTGGATATTCATATGTAGCATAGATAGATGCGTTGGTTTGGGACAGTCGTACTGCCTTGTTTGGCCAAAGTCAAGGGTATGTGCGGATGGGTTTAAATTAACCTGGATAATGACGGGTAGAACTTGACATGTGACTTATGATTTGTTTGGCCAAAGTCAAGGTCATAAGAGCATGGGGCAAAAATCCACATCGGGAATTTCTAAAGAAACTGAAATTTGCAGAAAGAGCATACCATTTTGGAGTTTGATGAATGTTGGTAGGATTCCTTCAACATTATCATACGATGATATTTTGGATCCCGATCCTACTGTGAGTATATACTACTTATCAGGAGATTTGTCACTTAACGATCAATGCTATAAACCAAGTAGGTGCCTAGAAAGGTGTCAGAGGGGCTACGCCCTGAGAGAAAAGAGGTTATTTAATTAAGGAACTTCGCGAAAGCGTTGGAAAACCTCCCTCGAAGTATCGACACTGACCTAGCTGAACGGTTAAGCAAGAATTGTACGGTGAGAATAGTCCTGGCTAATTCTTCTTTTATGGTTTAAGGAGGAATTCGAGAAACAGTGGGAGCCATCCTGTTTAGATAAATTAAAAAACCATTCTAAACTTGCAAGAGCATCATGCTAAAAAGTTTTCTTGTCTCTCTCTTAATTGCAGCAACCTTGTGACCACGACTAGGTTACATCTAAATAACAAATTGACTGAATCTGACTTATATGACTGGCAAAGGTCTGTCCAGATGTCCATTGCCTATGACAAGCTGGACCACCCTATTACTACTCAAGATCCCGCCGTCCCAGGTCCAGTTTCCACTGTCGCGGATATGGATATCTGTCAGACAAGGGAAAAAGATAAAGCGAAAGCTAAGTGCCTCATGTTAGCTTTAGTTGATGGTGTATACCAGAAGCAGCACGAGAAGATGGACTTAGTTTCCATCTTTCTCCATAACAAAGATTTATATGGAGTGCAATCTCATATCACAAGATATGAAACCTTGAACGAATTAATTCAAGCGAGGTTAGCTGACGGGTCATCTGTAGGGGACAACGTCCTTACAATGACTAGCTATATTGATGAGTTCACGGACCTGAAGACCACGTCGGAGAACGGGTTAGATACTGACTTGATTCTACAGTCTCTACCTTCTAACCTGAAGGAAACCAGGGAAGTAGAAGGAAAGAGAAGGGCAAAAGTTTCGAGACTGAATGTAGTAAAAGAGGGACGTTCCTATTGTTATGGGATTAGGCATTGGCAGAATGATTACAGGGCTTTAGAAGCCAGTAGCCAGGATACGAAGCATGTTGTGGCTTTAGCCTCAAGTGTGTTAGTAATTGAGAACTGTTTGTCAATTAACTCTACTTCCTGGGTACTTGATACCGGAGCAGGATCTCATATCTGTAATTCATTACATACTTTGAGAAACCGTAGAGTTATAAAGGTAGGTGATTGTTCTCTCAAAGTTGCAAACGGAATGACAGTGAACGCTGAATCCGTGGGAGAATATCGCCTGGGTTTAACAAGTGGGCATATATTGATTCTACGTAACTGTTTGTATATACCTAGTATGACTTGTAATATCATATCAGTATCCTCACTTTCGTCACTTTCGAGAGAGGGATATGATTTTACATTCGTAAGCGATGTAGTTAACATCCACCTAAATCAAGTTCAGATTGGGTCAGGTATATTAGATAACGGTATATACATATTAAGTCAAGCTCAGGTTTTCAATATCCAGAACACACTGAAAAGAAAGTCTCCAGAAATAAATCAGGCTTTCTTATGGCATTGTAGACTAGGTCACATCAATGAAACACGATTAACTAAGTTACATAGAGAAGGATATTTGAATCCGTTCGAATATCAATTTTATGCTACTTGTGAATCTTGTCTCATGGGAAAGATGACAAAGACTCCGTTTACTGGACACGGAGTAAGAGCGAGCGAGCTCTTGGGACTCATACACAGTGATGTGTGCGGTCCAATGTCTACACATGCGCGAGGTGGTTATTCCTACTTCATTACTTTTACGGATGATTTCTCTAGGTATGGATATGTCTTCTTAATGAAACATAAATCCGAGGCCTTTGAGAAATTCCAAGAATACAAGAATGAAGTGGAAAAACAAACAGGCAAAAGTATCAAGACACTAAGATCTGATCGAGGTGGTGAATACTTAAGTACCGAGTTCCTAGGTTACTTAAAAGAGAATGGAATTCACTCTCAGCTTACTCCTCCATACACACCACAACACAACGGTGTATCGGAAAGAAGGAATCGAACCCTATTGGATATGGTTCGTTCCATGATAAGTAAAGCTGAGTTACCACGATCATTCTGGGGATATGCACTAGAATCAGCTGCATACCTTTTAAACCGAGTTCCAACTAAGACTGTGCCTACTTCACCATATCAGATGTGGTGTGGAAAGAAACCCTATCTTAAACATATTAAGATATGGGGATGTCCAGCTTTTGTAAAGAAGCATCATGCGGACAAGCTAGAGGCACGATCAGTACAGTGTAAGTTTGTGGGATACCCAAAGAACACCAAAGGATATTATTTCTGTTACGCAGAGGAACAAAAGATTTTTGTTTCTCATAATGCTCGCTTCTTGGAAACTGAGTTTTTAGAAAATCAGATAAGTGGGAGCGCAATAGAACTGGAAGAAATTCCAGAACCACAAGCTATTACTGAAATCTTGGTAGAACCAGAGGTTTCAGAAGAACCGGACATCCCGACGCCACTCCGCAGGAGTGGTAGGCAATCTCATCCGCCCGAGAGATACTACGGTTTTATCATAGACAGGGATAGAGAGGATTGCACTATTGACTTTGATGAGCCTAGTAGCTTCCAGCAAGCCATTCAGAGCGGTGACTCAGTAAAATGGCTGGATGCAATGCGGACCGAAATGGAGTCCAGGTACACCAACAAAGTATGGACTTTGGACATTGCTCCAGATGGGGTAAAACCCATAAGATGCAAATGGATCTTCAAAAAGAAGATTGGTGTAGATAGACAGGTTGAAACCTATAAGGCTAGACTTGTTGCAAAAAGTTTCCGTCAAAGACCTGGTTTGGACTATGACGAAACCTTTTCTCCAGTGGCTATGCTTAAATACATTCGGGTCCTTCTTGCTATTGCTGCCTTCCACGATTATGAAATCTGGCAGATGGACGTAAAGACGGCCTTTCTAAATGGTAATTTGGAAGAGAGCGTCTATATGGATCAGCCAGAGGGATTCATTCAGAGTGGGAGCAGTGGTAAAGTATGCAAGCTGCTTAAGTCCATTTATTGACTAAAGCAAGCATCGCGGAGTTGGAACATCTGTTTTGATGATGCTGTCAAAGAATTTGACTTTATCAAAAATCCAGATGAACCATGCATATACAGTAAGATTGTAGGGAGAGCTGTAGTATTCCTCGTCTTGTACGTGGATGACATTATCCTAATAGGAAATGGTATTCCTATGTTACAGTCAGTCAAAAGATTCTTCTCACAAAAATTCTCCATGAAAGACCTGGGTGATGCCACCTACATTCTGGGGATCTGGATCTATCGTGATAGATCAAAAAAGATGTTGGGACTTTCGCAGTCCAGGTACATAGACACCATAGTGAAGAGATTCAGTATGGATAATTCTAAGCACGATAACCTACCGGCTTGTCACGGAATCACCCTCTCCAAAGAGATGTCTCCCAAGACTGATTTGGAAAGGGATCGCATGTCGATTATACCCTACGCTTCTGCAGTAGGCTCTATAATGTATGCGATGTTATGTACCAGACCAGATGTAGCATACGCATTGAGCGTTGTAAGCCGGTATCAGGAAAACCCAGGGGAGAAGCACTGGATAGCAGTAAAGAACATCCTCAAGTACCTGAGGAGGACTAAAGATATGTTCTTGGTGTATGGCGGAAAAGACCTCCAGATTGAGGCCTTTGCCGACTCCGGCTTCCAGAGTGACAAAGATGACTCCAAGTCCATGTCGGGTTATGTCTTTACCCTCAATGGAGGGGCGGTCTGTTGGAAGAGTTCTAAACAGGAGACCGTTGCTGACTCAACGATGGAAGCAGAGTACATAGCTGCTTGCGATGCCGAAAAAGAAGCTGTCTGGATGAAGAAGTTCCTCACAGAACTTCAGGTGGTTCCTACCAGTGTTGATCCAATACCTTTGTATTGTGACAACAACGGCGCTATAGCTTTAGCGTAGGAACTCAGGTCCCATCAGAAGTCCAGACACATTTTAAGGTGGTTTCACCTGATCAGGGAGATCGTAGATCGCCGGGAGATCGAGATGAAGAGAGTAGAGACGGAGAATAACATTGCTGATCCATTCACAAAGGCCCTTCCTCAGACGCAGTTCGAGAGGCTATTCGAGATGATAGGCCTACGATATGCCAGCTCATGGCCCTAGTGTAAGTGGGATATTGTTAGTGTATATGCCCTAGGGACCATTATTGTATCATACTTGTATGTATATACTTAATGGAAGCTTGGGATATTCACAGTTGTATATACAGTCTTGCTAAAAATGGTAGTATGCTATTTGGTTTGTGTCTACTTTAATATGTGTATATATTTCTTGTAACGTATCACTTATACATATTAGTAGAGCCCATAGGATCTTTGCTTGATTACCAGCGTTGTGATGGCAGTCACACTAGTGGGGGTTGGGTAGTCTGTAAGCAACATCCTATACAGGTCCCTGGTCGTTGGATTATCGAGATAGGGCATCGATATTCCGGAGTAGACTAAGTGTGTACGCTTCTCATCCCAGTTGGGGAGATGGTCTGTCCCACAGCCATCAGTACGTCGTACTGGAGATAGTATACAGGTGCTCGTTAGGTTACGGGTACACCGGACAAGACTCACAGGGGAACTGATTGGTTGGTATTATACCCATCGTCAGTTAACAGTTCCCAGGTGACATGAGTACAGCATAGTCCGCAGACTTGACACTGCTACTTCACCTCGAGTGTGTCCTGTAAGTCCACGTTGCTCACCCCGGTGCTTGCGGGGAGGCGGAAAACGGAATAAAAATCGGATTTTTATCATGCTAGGCAACATGGACTAACTAGAGTCGGATCTTTGCTAAACAAAACTAACTAAAAGCTAACTAGAAATTAGCTACAAGGAAGAATGGTTATACCTAGGGCTTTATGTCCTTCTCTCCTTGCTCCTTGGAGTGTAAGAAAGAGATCGCCTTGTCGCCTTCTCGAGTCGAAGAAGGATCCACCCGAAAGCCTCAACCTTTGGCTTCAACTTCAAGCTAGAAGTAACTAAGGTGCTAGAAGTGCTAATCCTAGAACCATAGATGAGAGTAGAGATTATCTAGAAGAGGTTTTTCTCAAGCTCAAGTGTTTCTCAACGCATGAGAGGGGAGAGCTTGAGGAAGAGGAAGAGCAAGAGTGAGAAAGTATATGATAGAATGAGAGAATTATGAAGCATTCTCACATATATGTGTGAATTATTGTAAATTGATAATTAGTGAGATAATTGTCATGGCTTAATCAAGACATGACCATTATCATTTCATTTTTAATGCAAATTGCAAGGATCAAAGAGCATCTTCCAAATGAAATGATGATGGTCAAAGTGTCAACCTAGGTCAACAAGTCAAGAATGTCAAATGGTCAACAACCCTATGTAGGGTTCCTAGGCACCCCAAGGAGGTCTCACAAGGCATCAACCATGCCAATTTCAAAAATTACGGTGCCGAGAAACCCTAGTGTACGGATCGTTGGCTAGAATTCTAGGCGAAAAGTAAACTAGTTAACACTTAACTATAAGAATACGGAAATACAACCTTTGTAGATCCGGTGCTCCACCTCCACGGCTCCGCAATGAAGTATCCTCGCTGTCCATATCGAGATCCGGGCTCTTGCGTCGGCTTCATCGGAGAAGAAGCGGGCTAGGTCATTGACGACGTGCCGAAGATGATCTACGTCGAAGCATCACTAGATCAAGCTCCACCTTCACCAAGCCATGAAAACTTGTGAAGGAAACACACTCTTCTACTTGGCAAGAGGTAGAGGATGAAGAAATAGGAAGTGGGTTCGCTTTAGAATTGGATTTCTCACTCATTTTCACATTCCACCATTGTTGGTAGAAAGCTTTCTTCAAGGTTGAAGATGAAGAAGAAGAAGATAATGATATGATAAGTTAATTAGAATAGAAAATAAAAAGAATCCTTATCATAACATTAACTATAGTTAGGTGTAGAGAAATGACCAAGGTTAAAAGAATGGTTAGGGTTAAGCTTGAAGACAAAATGGTCATATGGTCAAAGCTTCATGAAGCTTCATCAAGCTTCATGAAAGAAAGAAAGAATGATAACCATTTTGTTTTCTTTTGTCATTTCATTTTAATCCAAATAAAAAGATAAATGAATGGACAAATGAAAAGAAACCTTAACCATTTACTTCACCTAGGGTTAATTCTTTACACTAACCAATTTTGCATGCATCATCAAACATGATACAATCAAGTGCACAAAAATATATCGCATATACAATGCGCACATCCGAGTGAGAAAATCCATCTTAAGTGAACCGATACTGGTTAATGCAAAGTAATCTATCAAATATATAATTATGCATCAAATCATTAAATCAACACTTGATTTAATGATCCGGTCATATCGCATATAACCGACTAATATCAACAGTAACAACTTATCGAATCAACACTTGATCCGATAACCCGGCTATATAACCGATCAATGTCACATATCGCGAGAATCGAATACAGTATCACATACTGGTATCATTCTCGGTCCCGCACATATCTCATACGCGCTCCTATTTCGTTTCGCTTGAGCCAGGAAACCTCTGTGTAGGACTCTAAAGACTCGTCAATACGCCGGCAGCAGATGATGATCATATCAAACACCCACAAGCCGCAAGCGGTCTGCTAAACGTAACGGCCACCCGGGTATTGAGCGATCTGAAGATCGACGAGCAAGCCCGCTCACACACCAGTGAATCCAACCAGTAACACTACCGTACAGTCCGGTCTGATCGTCTGATATGTCGCATATCTCGCCTAGGGGTGGTAAACGTCAGACCCCAATAGCTCGATAAGTCGTGTCGATATGAGGTCTATAACAATTCGAGAAACTACTGGTAACACTTACTAGTAAATCTCAGCAACCCTGGCCAGGGTTTCCGGTTATAGCCAATCGAACACAGCGCAACATCAACCCCCTATACCGGGAGAGACGAATCCCCTCCTATCGCTCATTGCCTCCATGTGATTCGGGACTGTACCCAAAAGCCACCGTTTTGCACGCCCTCTTGGACGTGGTAAGATGGAAATCAAAGCACAGTGGGAACAACACAAGACTCTATGACGATCTCGGGTCAACAGACTACTCTGTACCAGTGTCACCAGAGACTGCCATCTGGCGTGAGGTATAATACCATCTGGGAGTTCTCGGCGAGTCCGTCCAGTGTACCCAGTCTCTACTGAGCACCCGTATATCATCTCTGATGTCAAACACCAATGGATATGGGATCATCCATCGCCCATCTGTATGGGTCGAGAAGGTATACGCTAGTCTACTCTGGTATATCGATGCCCCGTCTCGATACACCCACGACTAGGGACTTTGAAGGATGTACTTATGGACTACCATGTCCCCACTAGTATGATCCGCATCATAGTCCAGGTAGTCAAGTACAGATCCTAAGGGCTTTACCAACATGTAACAGGGAGACAATCAGTGTACACGTTAAGGTAAAGATCAACCAGATAGCATACTATCATGTCGAGCAAGAAAGTCCTCCCTATATATGTCCCAGCATCCACTACAATATACATCCTATGTATAGTAATGGCCTCTAGGGCATACATATAACTAACAATCTCCCACTTGCACTAGGGCCATATGATAGCAGTGGTTGTAGTATCTCATACTCAACCATCCCATAATAATCTCTCTCTGGGAACAGGCCTTTGTGAGTGATCCGCTGTGTTGTCCTCTGAGTCTACTCTCCTAACCTCGATCACCCTGGAGATCAACCATCTCCTTGATCAGGTAATACTGCCTTAGAATATGTCTGGATCACTGATGGGACGGACGTTCCTTGGCATAAGCCACAACTCCATTGTTTCACAATGGGAGGAACTAAGTTCATCTCATGAACCAATATACACCCAGACAGCCACTTTGGTAGCATCTTAAGTAGCGATGTATCCTTCCTTTATCGTCTAGTATGTCACGGTATCTTGCTTGGAACTCTTCCAACATACCGTCCCTTTACTGAAGGTAAAGACAATGCCTGTGACTGACACTCAGTCGTCCTTATCACCCTGGAACCCTTCCAGTGATTCTCCCCAGGATCATGTGATACCATCTCACTTCGACAAGTGAGAATCCTAACATCCATTTAGATCTATCTCATAGATCCAAAATCCAGGAGTTAGTAGGTATCATTATGATCCTATATGGAGAATCATTGTGATAAACGGAGATTGACCGAGCGTAGCATAGGAAACTCTTTCCCTATCAAGAGTATGCCATCCACGTACTCTACGAGGATCACTACCATACTCCCTACTACATTTTTGTTTATACAAGGTTCATCTACCATTTTGATGATGTCAAACTCTTTGACTTGTCCATCAAAACAGATGTTCCAACTCCGCGATGCCTGCTTTATCCTATAAAGCTTCTTGTGCACGTTTCCGCTGCTCTCACTGTCTACGAAGCCCTCTGGCTGTGTACTTATAGACGTCTTCTTCTAAAACATCATTTAGAAAAGCAGTCACGGCACCCAACCACCAGATATCGCAGTCATGGTATGTAGCCGTGACAAGTAGGATCTGAATGGACTTAAGCATAGATCCTTAGAAAAAGTTTCATCATGATCCACACCTGGTCAATGATGCAAACCTTTAACAAGTCTAGCTTTGAAAGTCTCAACTTTTCCAAGTACACCAAGTAATCTTCTCAAGATATACTTGCTCCTGTTGGGGATTTAACCCTTCAGATATAGCAACTAAAGTCCATACTTTGCTGGTGTATAAGGATTCCATCTCAGATCACTAAGCATCCAGCCATTCTTACAGAGTCTTACTCCTGATGGCCAGCTCGAAGCTAGTTGGGTCATCATCTCATGATGCAATCCTCGCTCCCACTGTCATAGAGAAACCGAAGTATCTCTCAGGTGGGTGAGGAACCCTACTAGATCGGCGGAGAAGCTGAGGTTCGTTGGTTTCTACTGAATCCTCTGGTTGTACCAAATCATCTGCTGTAGTTTGTATAGCTGGAACACTTCCAGTTCTACATAACAGACCTTGCCTCGAACTTGTCCGGATTTTTCTTTTAGACATAGGCCGGACAACCCCAAATCTTAACTAGCTTAAGACATGGGCTCTTCCCTTTCCATATCTCATATGGAGTGGTAGGCAACTGATTTGATTCGAACCTATTCAATAGGTATGCAGCTTCTCAAGTGCATAACCCCTAAAAGGAAATAGGTAACTCAGTAATACTCATCATAGAGCACACCATATCATATAGGGTGTGATTGCTCCGCCCCGATATACCATCGTGCTATGGTGTATTTGTTGCGCCACGGCAGCGCCCCGGCCGTCTTACTCGAGGCCAAAATGCGGAATCAAAATTTTTTCCTTGCTCGGAAACCGGCGCTACCGCGGACAAAGAAAAACCCGGATCGTTTACCATTAACCTAACTAGCAAACAAGAGATGGGATAAGAAGTATACCAAGAGATCCGAGTCCTCCGGTCTTCTCATCATCGCCCCGATCTCCCGCGGAAAGTGTAGTCTCCATATCGTCGCCTCCTCGCCGGAAAAGGCACCACATCGCCTTCGTCTTTTACGGGCTCCCGCCTCAATACCGAGGCAACTCGAGCATGAAGCCGGCAACTCGACATGCTCAAGAAGTGCTGTAGAATGTAGTGTAGATGATGCTAGTCTCATTTGGGGTTTGTAGTTGCCATGATGGAGGATTGGGGTTAGGAAAAATGGTGCTTTCATTTTTCCGAAACAAGAAGAAGAAGGAGATGAAGAATTCCTCCCATAACAAAGATGAACTCTCTCTTTCTTTTTCTTCCTCTCTTTCTTTTTCTTTTCTTTCTCATAACCATGAAAGACTTATTCATCAAGTGAGAATAAAGGGTGGAGGAAAAACAATATGAAGCTAGAAGGGAGGTGAGTGTAGGATGAAGGAAGTGGTGACCACATCAAGAGACAAGAAAACAAACAACCATACCCTTATCAAATCAAACCCATACCCTCACTTTATCACAAGTCAAGGTGCAAGAAATGAAAGGTGTCATAATCAATATATATGCAAGAAAACCCTCCACAAAGTGTTATTTGCAAAACTGCAAATAACCCCCTCCATCGGAAAAGTCCGGCCGGGAAAGAACAAAGGAAAACCGGCCGGAACGGAATGCAAACTGGCAACTCCAGAAAACTGGTCCCGTAATAAATTACAGGAAAACCCCGACACTGTGCATACACACCTGCATCTGTATTCCGACCGGATACAAATGCAATGAGACAAAATCTACACTGTACTAAACTAGTACCGGCTTAAACCAAAGCCGGCTAGTAAAAACCGTTCGATCCTGATCCGTGCAATACCGCACGTATCTGATCGAACCCTGCCATATAACTATACGGCCACTAGTACAAAACTGTCCGATCCTGATCCGTGCAATACCGCACGTATCTGATCGGACCCTTCCATATCTCCATACAGCCTCTACAGCGTTTCGCCCGAAAGCTGAGTAACTGAAAGTGTGGTGGACTCTAAAGACTCGTCAATACAATGGCTGTGGATTTAACCACTGGCACGTCAGAGGTATAAGCCAATACGTGACGGGCCACCAGCTATTGACCAAAAGGGACGTCGATGAGGAAGCTCACCCCGACACCCAACTGAGCCTGTCAGTGACAATATCCGTACAGTCCGGTCCGTTCGTCTATGAGTATCGCATGGCGGGCCTAGGGGGTTGGTGAAAGTCAGACCCCCAAAAGCGGTACAAGTCGTGTCGGAGTGTAGCCCAGAACGCCCTGAGATACTACTGGAATACCTACCGGTAAATCTCCTGCCTCGGCCGAGGGCTTTGCGTAATGGCTCTCCTAGACACAGCGCGACCTCACTCCCAATACCGGGAGAGACGAACCCCTGAAGATCCGCTCACTGCCTCCATGTGGCTCGGGACTGTACCCAACTAAAACCTGTTTGCACGACTCCTTTGAGCCGTGGTAGGGTAGTAATCAAAGCACAGTGGGAACTCACACGAGACAAATGACGATCTCAGGTCGATGAACTAACCTGTACACATGTCATCTGGGAACTGCTATCTGACGTCTGGTATAAGACCAACTAGCAGGTTCCCGGCGAGTCCTGTCCGGTGTACTCATAACCCAATGAGCACCTGTATACATCTTAGGTGAACCAACTGACACCAGTGGCTTGTGAGACCGGCCACCGCCCCTCGTCGGGGTCTCGACTGTATACACTAGTCTACTAATGGAGTATCGATACCCTGTCTCGAAACTCCTACGACTAGGGACCTTTTAAGGATGTGCTTATAGACTACCAGCTCCCACGTATATGATCGCCATCATACTGCTGGTCGTCAAGCAAGAATCCTAGGGGCTCTATCAACGTGTAATAGCGACATATCAGGTCACCTAAAGCAGTACACGATGATAAAGATAAACCAGATAGCATACTATCATCTCGAGTAAGACTGTCCTACCGGGATAGGTCTTCCCTTAATCATTGCAATCACGTGCCTGTGATCCAATAATTGACTCTGAGGGCACTATCTCCAACAATCTCCTACTTGCACTCAAGGCTAATTATTGCGATGTCGCATACTCATAGCCCGTGTGATACCGAACACCCAACTCCTCTACTAGTCAGTCGCACAAAGCCTGTTTGCGAAACTATTGCGTTCGAGGAATAGCCTCAGTGAGTGGATCCGCAGGATGTTCCTTTCTATGTCTCTCTATATCTCAAGTTCGCGGAGAAAGCCATCTCCCGAAATGAGCAATACCTGTCTTGGAACGTCTGGATGTCTGATGGGACCTAGTTCATAAATGAACTCCAAATCCAAACTTCTTAGACTGTATCGTTAACTGAACTTAATCAGTATCCTGCGCCATGCCTCCCTCAGTATTGCCTTGGACCACCTGTCCAAAATACTGCCCCTCGTCAGAGGGAGAACTATAACTCTGACAACCTCCTTGTCGTCCATGTCACCTTGGAAGCCTGGAGTGATAACCGTCTCCTAAAGGAGACAGCCGTTATCATATCCCTAGAACATTCACTTATGTTCTAAAACTGCTTCCTACTGTTTTTCCAGGATTGGATTAATATCAACTTATTGCATCTAGTGCAAGAACAACATCTGGTGTGGTACTTGACATCTCATGATTGACTCAATTGCCTAAGCAAGTGATCTGTCAATCATGCGTATCCCTCTCCCCTTTAGTCTGTAAGACACCTTTAGAGAGGGTGACTCCATTACCTGCAGGTACACTACCGTGCCAGGAGTCGTCCATTCTAAATACTCTTAGAATGCTGTCAAAGTACCCTGATTGGGAAACCACCCAAATCTAGATCTAAAACCATAGATCTAGTAACTAGTATGTCTGATATAATGTCCAAGTCCCTTGTGGAGAAAACACTGTGTGACGACCAAAGTATAACCGATCGTAGTATAGGAATATCACTTCCTACTACCTTCTCAACAGATCCATCCCCTATTCTGATGACGTCAAACCCATGACTGTCACATCAGAAACAGATGATCTTACTCCGCTATATCTGCTTTAGTCTATAAATAGACATAAGCACAAAGTCCACCAATGCTTCCGCTGCTCCCACTGACTACGACAACCCTCTGCCAGAGTCATATAGACGTGCACTTCTAAAGCTAGTTTAGAACGACGCTATACTCATCCTCCTGCCGGGTCTCGCAGCCTGGAACAACAACAATGGCAAGTGTGGGTAAACAAGAACTTCCCTGTCACCGTCCTTGAGGCTACCGGAGTACCTCTCGGGTGCCTGAAGTTACCCACCTTATCTGCGGAGTGGCCAATGGAATGTCAAATCAGATTGAATCTTTAGGTTCCTTATCAAATCTTCAGTAATCGTTTGCGGTTCTGGAATCACTTCCAGTTCTACCATACTCCCACTTCTGTTTTTGAAAAAATCCATTTTTAATAAAACTGTGGCGAGTCTAGAACAATATTTCTATTGATCTGCCAGATGGTAGAAAGTCAACCCTCGTCATAGCCTGGGTCAACCCACAAACAGCCATTACAGAAACGTGCCTTGAGTTATCCGGAGTCTGGTTTTAAGCATAAGCCGGACAACTCCCCGTACCTTAACAATGTTAAGATATGAACTGTTCTATATCCAATATAGAACCAGAGGCACTGATTTAATTGAACCAGATTCAAATCATGCAGCTGTCTCCAGTGCATGTCAACTAAATGGAAGGAGGCCGATCAGCGTTACTCAACTTAGGAATGCTTCCAATTATGAGTAACCTGAAAGAGAAGCAAGTTCTCATTATCATTACTATCAACTGAATACCATACACAAGTATCTACATCTTCGATCACTTTGAAGAATCCCGATACTTGCCATACCTGGTTCTCTACTCTATTCAAATACCTATAACTCCTCAAAAACTTAGACCCTGTGTTTCCACGAAGCACATGTCTAAGAACTAGAGAAGTTAAAAGTAAACAGAATATAGTATGAGGACCAACCCCTCTGTCCTAATGGACACTGGACAACATACAATACTCTGTATAAGTCCTCTGAGTCTAACAACTCTTTCACTGTGTGTCGTAGGTTGAAAACTGTACTTATGGTTAAGAAGAATTACACCGCTGTTTAATGCTCCTTACCTAACCATCCACTGATATAGGTAAATGTCATCGACATAATATCAAAAGGTATATCTCACTCTATGAAAATAGACGTACAGATATATCAATTTGAAATTGGTGCACAACAGCGGATATTCATAACCAAATATTTGCCGACCGGCAAACAACCCAGGTGACTTCCTCAAATATCACCGATTACAACGAATCCCGATATAATGAGGATGATCACCCAATTCCCAATAACTTACTCCCACTCATCATCTGTAAAACCATACAGATGTGAGAATCATACCTGGTAAATACATACCCTGGAATAAGTGTCTAATCGGGAAATCAGTTTTCTTTTAACAGTACACAGTGAAACTGAAACATTGTAATGTTTCGATGGGGTATCCTGGTATTCCTAGTAATGCCTCTACCATCATCCAGATTCACAACTATAACCGTATAATTCTTTGCCACCTGTCCAAATCCCTTTATATGTCCTTAGTCAATACCGTCTGCACACCCCTTTAGGCCAAATGGTTTTCTTCCTTCCCTACCGTTCGGCACCAGCCTATGGTTTGGAAGAAGACTATCCAAAAAGCATAAAGGGTGTACTGTCCTAATCCTAGGAGCACTCGCAATGCGAGAGAAGGTGAAGATAAAAGACACCTGAATGTACTTTATTCCTATTTCTCCTGAACCAGAATCCATCCCCGAACTGGAACAAGTTCCTTTCGAGTTCGTATATAACCATACGATGGAATATCCAATAAACTGTGGATCTTCGTAGTGATACGGAGTGTCCTGGAGAAATACAAAGGTGATTTAGGATTGGCGAAGAAATACTTGGTTTGGTCGTGAATATCAGTCGCAATTTACTTTGCCCTCCTACTAATCCCTTTCTTTGTCTGAACTTAATACCTTCTGTACACCGTTTAGGTTAACTGGTTTTCTTCATTCCCTACCGGTCGGCACCAGCCTATGGTTTGGAAGAAGACTACCCAATTTACGTAATAGGTGTACTACTCCTAAACCAAGGAGTACTCGCAACGAGAGAAGGTGAAAAGAAAAGACAACTGAATAATCCTATTCGTTTTCTCCAGAACCAGAAACCATCCTCGAAGTCCTTCGAGTTCGTATATAACCATACGATGGTTTTGTCCAATGGAAGTGGACGTTCGTAGTAATACGGGGTGCCCTGGAGAAAAGGGTAAAAGTAGGAGTGGCAACGAGGTCTGCAACTCTGACAATCCAAAAGCCAGTGTTAAGAAGGTTCGGTCAACTTGGTCACTGAGTCATAGTCCAGGGTCGGGTCAATGGTCGCTGCCAGAGAGAGAGAAAAGAAACACTCAGCGTGCACTCTAACCTAGATCAGAATGGTTACCAATTTATCTAATCAGGAAACCTCCCACTGTACCTCAAATTCTCCTCCAAACCTGAAAGAAGAATTAGTCGGGATCACCCGAGGAGTAAACCAACTCATCAGTGGGAATCGGGATCCAACTCTCATCGCATGATAACGTGACGGAATCCACTCACGTCACCACACTCCAGAAGGTATGCGCATGCTTGGCAAGTTTCAGTTCTTTTGAAACTCCCGATAATTGTTTTTACCCCTAGGACCCAAGTGACCTTGACAATGCCAACAAATCAAAGAGTCCTAGTCAAGTTCTACCCGTCATTATCTTGATTGCATTAAACCCACCCGTACGAGTCCTTGACAATGCCAACAAGACCGCACGACTGTCCTAACCAATCCACTTATCCATGTGACAGAAAAGCATTACATAGCTACCGAACACTGCGCCACGGCAATGCACGACAAACGCAGCACGAATACTAAGTAATACTAATCTGAAATGACGGAGGGCTACGACTGGTTTTTGGCGAAAAACCTTTAACGTAATGAACTTGATATCGTTGAAGGAACTGGATAACCTTTTAGAAAATATAGTGACGAAAACCTTTACTAAAGAGGTCACTCCCGGTGAAGGGATCTCGGCTCTTTCCCCGTAGAATGAGGTGCAGGATATTCCAACTGAATACCACGATGCAAAGCAAAAGTAATCGGCTATAGTGAAGTTAATGCCCTGACGCAAACTTCTGTCCAAGGGGTCACTCCCGGTGAAGGGATCTCGGCCCTTGCCTCGTCGACTGAGGAGCAGGATATTCCAAATGAATACCACGATGCAAAACAAAAGTGAACGTCCTTGCAATAACAGCTTTTTGAAAAAGTGTTCCAACAACATCAGAATAGGTTTGTTTAACTTGCATTGATCCGAATCAATGCAGTCCCATCAAATGATCACACCACAAAGAACGAAAATATACTGACGTACGTATATGCCATCCGCATTCGCCACTGGGTCCCGTCATCACCTGTTAGGTTAGCTAACTAACGGCAGAGCGGGGACTGGACTAGCGCGGATGTAAAACATATACAACATCTACTAATATATATACCAATATATAGTATTTCGCTCAAGGCGTGAATAAAATGCAACATCACAGAAATGTACAGCATCACAGAACAATACAGATATCTGGAAGCCCCGGGTTTCACAGAGCCGCTGCTGAAACCCGACGTTCCCCTGGTCGTGTGGATAGCCTGTGCAATGAAATCCTAGACCCCTACGGGCGCGGCAAGTCACCCGCCAAAACCTGAAGCGAGGCAGCCCCCTTCAGTACCGTGAATGGACCACCCAGCACTTCACGGAATCCGGTAACTTGGGCACCCCTCCTGGGTCAACCTGTACCCCCTACGAGTGCGGCGAATAGCCCGCCAATCCTGGACTGAAGCCCCCTCCGTCTCAATGCCCTGAGATGCGGGCCCGTTGCCCTCCAGAACCCGGCTATCCGTGCACTCCACCGCGGGGCAAACCTAGTACAGAATGTAAAATATACATACACCGGGTACATCGACCGCAACCAGGTCGTGCCCCAAAAGAATAATACAAACGGCAGTGACGGCAGTCCACATGTCGGACGCTCGCCCCGCAATATCAAATGTACATAATACAACAAAGCTGTACTAGCATTGCATCCAGGCTATCCCCCACGACCGATCCGCAACAACACAGCATAAACATAGAACATCAACGTGAAAGTCACGTTCGCAAATCCGTCTAACCGGGCTATAGCAGTTAGACCGGATTTACCGATCGAGTGACATTCACGGTCGCAGATATAATGTAAACACTGTGAAATAATGTGTTTAAAATTTTCCGATTGACCAAAAAATTAACAAGTGGGCCCCAAACAATACTGTAGCACTCACAGAAATAATTGGCCCAATTTTAATATTCCAAAACCCCCATAATAAGTCCAGAAGCCCACTAGAAAAATACGGCCCATTGAACTCTCCAATCAGCGGCGGAAGCGCGGCCCAAAGTAGGGTTATGCCGCGCTTCCGCGCTACAATGGAGGGAACAGTGCATCGTATTTTTCCAGGTATCTTAAAATATCTTGTACATCAATTTTCTGCCACCTGAAAAATTTTTTGAGACTGAAAAAATTCCACAGAAAACTGATGTGAAGCAATACGGGTTTTTGGAACATTCGATCGATCGGAACTGAAAAACACATTAGAACAAGCTAGGCTAGGTTAATGGCGTGGCTCTGATACCATGTTGCGCCACGGCAGCGCCCCGGCCGTCTTACTCGAGGCCAAAATGCGGAATCAAAATTTTTTCCTTGCTCGGAAACCGGCGCTACCGCGGACAAAGAAAAACCCGGATCGTTTACCATTAACCTAACTAGCAAACAAGAGATGGGATAAGAAGTATACCAAGAGATCCGAGTCCTCCGGTCTTCTCATCATCGCCCCGATCTCCCGCGGAAAGTGTAGTCTCCATATCGTCGCCTCCTCGCCGGAGAAGGCACCACATCGCCTTCGTCTTTTACGGGCTCCCGCCTCAATACCGAGGCAACTCGAGCATGAAGCCGGCAACTCGACATGCTCAAGAAGTGCTGTAGAATGTAGTGTAGATGATGCTAGTCTCATTTGGGGTTTGTAGTTGCCATGATGGAGGATTGGGGTTAGGAAAAATGGTGCTTTCATTTTTCCGAAACAAGAAGAAGAAGGAGATGAAGAATTCCTCCCATAACAAAGATGAACTCTCTCTTTCTTTTTCTTCCTCTCTTTCTTTTTCTTTTCTTTCTCATAACCATGAAAGACTTATTCATCAAGTGAGAATAAAGGGTGGAGGAAAAACAATATGAAGCTAGAAGGGAGGTGAGTGTAGGATGAAGGAAGTGGTGACCACATCAAGAGACAAGAAAACAAACAACCATACCCTTATCAAATCAAACCCATACCCTCACTTTATCACAAGTCAAGGTGCAAGAAATGAAAGGTGTCATAATCAATATATATGCAAGAAAACCCCTCCACAAAGTGTTATTTGCAAAACTGCAAATAACCCCCTCCATCGGAAAAGTCCGGCCGGGAAAGAACAAAGGAAAACCGGCCGGAACGGAATGCAAACTGGCAACTCCAGAAAACTGGTCCCGTAATAAATTACAGGAAAACCCCGACACTGTGCATACACACCTGCATCTGTATTCCGACCGGATACAAATGCAATGAGACAAAATCTACACTGTACTAAACTAGTACCGGCTTAAACCAAAGCCGGCTAGTAAAAACCGTTCGATCCTGATCCGTGCAATACCGCACGTATCTGATCGAACCCTGCCATATAACTATACGGCCACTAGTACAAAACTGTCCGATCCTGATCCGTGCAATACCGCACGTATCTGATCGGACCCTTCCATATCTCCATACAGCCTCTACAGCGTTTCGCCCGAAAGCTGAGTAACTGAAAGTGTGGTGGACTCTAAAGACTCGTCAATACTATGGCTGTGGATTTAACCACTGGCACGTCAGAGGTATAAGCCAATACGTGACGGGCCACCAGCTATTGACCAAAAGGGACGTCGATGAGGAAGCTCACCCCGACACCCAACTGAGCCTGTCAGTGACAATATCCGTACAGTCCGGTCCGTTCGTCTATGAGTATCGCATGGCGGGCCTAGGGGGTTGGTGAAAGTCAGACCCCCAAAAGCGGTACAAGTCGTGTCGGAGTGTAGCCCAGAACGCCCTGAGATACTACTGGAATACCTACCGGTAAATCTCCTGCCTCGGCCGAGGGCTTTGCGTAATGGCTCTCCTAGACACAGCGCGACCTCACTCCCAATACCGGGAGAGACGAACCCCTGAAGATCCGCTCACTGCCTCCATGTGGCTCGGGACTGTACCCAACTAAAACCTGTTTGCACGACTCCTTTGAGCCGTGGTAGGGTAGTAATCAAAGCACAGTGGGAACTCACACGAGACAAATGACGATCTCAGGTCGATGAACTAACCTGTACACATGTCATCTGGAAACTGCTATCTGACGTCTGGTATAAGACCAACTAGCAGGTTCCCGGCGAGTCCTGTCCGGTGTACTCATAACCCAATGAGCACCTGTATACATCTTAGGTGAACCAACTGACACCAGTGGCTTGTGAGACCGGCCACCGCCCCTCGTCGGGGTCTCGACTGTATACACTAGTCTACTAATGGAGTATCGATACCCTGTCTCGAAACTCCTACGACTAGGGACCTTTTAAGGATGTGCTTATAGACTACCAGCTCCCACGTATATGATCGCCATCATACTGCTGGTCGTCAAGCAAGAATCCTAGGGGCTCTATCAACGTGTAATAGCGACATATCAGGTCACCTAAAGCAGAACACGATGATAAAGATAAACCAGATAGCATACTATCATCTCGAGTAAGACTGTCCTACCGGGATAGGTCCTCCCTTAATCATTGCAATCACGTGCCTGTGATCCAATAATTGACTCTGAGGGCACTATCTCCAACAGTATTCGGAGGAGTAATGCCGAGAGAGAATCTCATTCTCCTTTAGAATAGTCCAGGATTTCCGTGCTCAAGTATTCTCCTCCTTGATCACATCAAAGGACATAATACTTATACCCGTATATTGGTTCTCTACTTCTAACTTATATTCCGTGAATATCTCAAAAGGTTCGGACTTTTGTTTCAACAAGAACATATGTCTGAATCTAAAGAGATCATCAGAGAACGTAATGAAGTATAAAGAACCAGTCTTGGCATGTGTAGACAGGGGACCTACATACATCAACATGTATCATCCCAAGAGTTTACTAACTCTTTCTGTGTTTCCAGTAAACGGAGCTATGGTCATCATATCTTTGTGACATGACAGGCGAGTTTCACAAGATGTAAATTCAAACAAATTTAAATATGCATCTTTATGTAACTCTAGCTAGTCGGGTCACATTGATCTGACCTAGTCTACAATACCTCAAGAAGGAATCGTTCAATTGTGAACTCTTCCTCTTGTGTGTGATCCGTATACTTAGAACTGTGGTTTGATTTAGAACATCAACGCTTTTAGATAACGTGCCTGAACCGATCAACTTTTGATATAGGAAATGTTCAAAACATTATCCAACAATACAAAATTTTATCATTTCTTTACTAATAAAGAGATAGATATGATTTTGTATATCAGGTTCGGTATCTAATAACATTTGTTCAGAATCAATGTATTCGTAATACAGGGTGACAGTGACTAACAGACTTGGCTGCAACACTTGCCCCGTTTTCTGCCTCATGAAACTTATCACCCGTTCTCAGTTCTCTACCTTTTTGTAGCCCTATGTAACAGATTACATATCTGGGATCCTTATCTGGTATCACATACCCAGGACGTAGAGGATACAGAGAAACAGTTCTTCATAATGAACACACCTGAAGATGATGCATCAGCATGCACTCTCTTCGTTTGGGCGGCACGGGAATTCTGGTAATCCCCAATTTCCTGCTCTGTCTTATAACAATTATAAGTTGGAGCGGGACCAACGTTCCCCACCTCAGTATAACAAGCGGGTTCGGTCAATATTCCGTATTATTATCTTGATTAAGGCGTGATATGGTCGCTACCTGGAGAGAGAGAGAAGAAAACACTCAGCGTGCGTTCTGTCAAGAATAGATTGGTTATTATTTTATCTAATCAGGATGGCTCCCACTGCTTTTTATCAAATCTTCCTTCAAACCCTAAAAGGAAAGACTAGCCAGGATTAATTACACACTACAAGTTCGCCAATCTTTCAGCCAGGCCAGTGTCGGTACTTTGAGGGAGGTGCCCCGTGCTTTCGCACGGACCTAATTAATGTAAACCTCGTTTTCCCAGAGGCGTAACCCCGTTGACACCTTTCTAGACACCTACTTGATCGGCAAATTGCAATGTATAAAACTCTCCCAGGAGTAACTCTTACTCGCAGCGGGTATCGGGATCCAACTATCTCATAGAAGGTATGCAATCTCATTGCGAATTTCAACACTTGAAATTCCCGATAATAGTTTGCCCCTAACCTCCTATGACCTTGACAAAGGCCAACAAACCATAGGATGCTAGTCAAGTTCAACCCGTCATTTCCTGATTGAATTAAACCCACCCGCACGACCCTTGACAAAGGCCAACAAGGTCGCACGACTACCCTAACCCAATCTGCATCATATGCATAAGCAGATAAGCACCAGTCAGCTACCGCACACTACGCCTTGACAAAGGCCAACAAATGTAGCACGAATACTAACTACTACTTATCTGAAATGACGGAGGGCTACGACAGGTTTTTCTGAAAACCTATTGCGTAATGAACTTGATATCGTTGTAGAATCAAATGATTTTTGAAATGGAGTGTTTTTGAGGCTTTTCTAGTTTTGCTAAAGGAGTCACTCCCGGTGAAGGGATCGTCGGTCCTTTCCTCGTCGAATGAGGTGCGGGATATATCATATATATCACTGTGCAAAGCAAAAACTCTTAAAAGCAATCAAAAGACAAACCGAGTGTGTAGCATCTGCCAGTTATTGCTAAAGGAGTCACTCCCGGTGAAGGGATCTCGGTCCTTTCCTCATCGAATAAGGTGCAGGATATATCACATATACCGCTGTGCAAAGCAAGAACTGTAGCTACCTGTTTTATTTTGAAATTCGATTCTACAACATCTTAGGTTTCTTTTTATTTCATTAATCACATTAATGAAGTCCCATCATTTAAGTACCTAAACATCACAGATAAATACGACGTACACTTGTGCCATCCGCATTCGCCTCGATGTCCCCTCGTGCACCGTTAGGTTAGGTAACTAACGGCAGAGCGGGGCAGGGCTAGCACTGGTGTAAAACATAAGTAACGCCTATATAATATATCATATATACTATATACTGTATCTATCACAGAACATCACATGATCACATCACAGATATCGCAGCAGAAGAATCATATGAAATATTGGATATACTAGGACGTCCGTGGTTTCAATACGAGCCAGTATAAAACACGGATTCCACGGTCGTGATGAATAGCCAAACCCACACCCCTAGACCCCTACGAGAGCGGCAAGCAACCCTACCAATTCTAGAGTTAGGAGACCCGGACTCGACTCCTCGAGTTGGTCTCCCACTGGACCCCAGAACCCGGTTACTTGTGCTCCCCTCCTTGGGTCTATCCTAGTGCGGAAAAGTAAATAATATACAAACGGTGACAGCTTCCGCAACCTGGAAGTGCCCCAATAAAAGAATATTACATACAAGTTTTTACATGAATGAAAATGAAAAACACTCATCTCACATAAAAAAAACCCGGCTATTCAAACACGACGATCCAATATAACATATCCAGCAACACATAACATCACATGTCATCAACGTAAGTAAATATGTCCATCCCAATTGTCGTTGACATATAGCAACGAAACCGGCGATATCACATATTACACTTACGGTCACAGAAAATAAAGTGTAAAACTACAACAATTGGAATCCGCAACCTCTTTAGACATCACATGCCTAATCAAATGAAATACTTAGACATCGCATGCCTAACAATTATAAACCCCACATTTTTGTCTCATTATCGAAAACTCTTTTCAATATTAAGTCGGGCAATTCAACAAGATTCCCGACATCCTGATCGAATGCTCGTCGCAAACTTTAGTAGGCGGCTGCACCCCCGATACCGTCGACGAAGTGCACCAAGGCGGAACACCGCTACCGCGAGCACCCGAACGGATGCTTTCGGCGACAGGGTTCTCCTACAGTCACTTGGTCGGGGCTATGGGGTGAGGCTTGAAAGGTTCCTAGGCATCCTAATGAGGTCTCACAAGGCATCAACCATGCCAATTTCAAAAAATCTAGGTGCCGAGAAACCCGACTACGGATCGTTTGCTAGAAAACTAGGCGAAAAAGCTAACTAGTTAACACTTAACTATGAGAATACGGATATACAACCTTTGTAGATCTGGTGCTCCACCTCCACGGCTCCGCAATGAAGTCTCCTCGCTGTCCAAGACAAGTCCCGGGCTCTAGCGTCGGCTTCATCGGAGAATGGACGGGCTAGGTCATCGATGTCCATGCCGAAGATGATCTACGTCGAGGCATCGCTAAATCAAGCTCCGACTTCACCAAGTCAAGAAACTTGTGAAGTAAACACACTCTACTACTTGGCAAGAGGTAGAGGATGAAGAAATAGGAGGTGGGTTCAATTTAGAATTGAATTTCTCACTCTTTATCATCAATCACCATTGATGACCTCAAGCTTTTCTTCTTGAGTTCAAGGAAGAAGAAGAAGAAATGATATGATAAGTTAATTGAAAAAGAAAAGAAAATGAATTCTTATCATAAAATTAACCATGGTCAAGTGTAGAGACTAAACTAGGGTTAGTGGGAATGGTTAGGGTTAAGGATGAGATAAGAATGGTTGACTTGATCAAAGCTTCATGAAGCTTCAACTAAAGAACAAATAAAGCCACCATTCTTTTCTCTTTTCCATTTATTTTCCAAAATGTATAAACAAATAAATAAATGAATAAATAAGTAATGGAAAATAAAACCCTAACCACTCTCACAACCATGGTTTAATCTTCACACAAATCCAAGTTAGTATGCATCATCAAACATGATACATACAAGTGCACAAAAATATATCACATATACAATGTGCACAAACCAAGTGAGAAAATCCATTCAAAGTGAACCGATACTACTTAATGCAAAGTAATATATCAAATATATAATTATACATTAAATCATTAAATCAACACTTGATTCAATGATCCGGTCATGTCGCACATAACCGACTGGTATCAATAGTAACAACTTATCGAATCAACACTTGATCCGATAACCCGGCTATATCGCATATAACCGATCAATGTTACATCGCGAGAATCGAATACAGTATCACATACTGGTATCATTCTCGGTCCCGCACATATCTCATATGCACTCCTATTTCGTTTCGCTTGAGCCAGGAAACCTCTATGTAGGACTCTAAAGACTCGTCAATACGCCGGCAGCAGATGATGATCATATCAAACATCCACAAGCCGCAAGCGGTCTGCTAAATGTAACGGCCACCAGGGTATTGAGCGATCTGAAGATTGACGAGCAAGCCCGCTCACACTCCAGTGAATCCAACCAGTAACACTACCGTACAGTCCGGTCTGATCCCTGATATGTCGCATATCTCGCCTAGGGGTGGTAAACGTCAGACCCCAATAGCTCGATAAGTCGTGTCGATATGAGGTCTATAACAATTCGAGAAACTACAGGTAACACTTACCAGTAAATCTCAGCAACCCTGGCCAGGGATTTCCTGTTATAGCCAATCGAACACAGCGCAACATCAACCCCCTATACCGGGATAGACGAATCCCCTCCTATCGCTCATTGCCTCCATGTGACTCGGGACTGTACCCAAAAACCACCGTTTTGCACGCCCTCTTGGACGTGGTAAGATGGAAATCAAAGCACAGTGGGAACCACACAAGACTCTATGACGATCTCGGGTCAACAGACTACTCTGTACCAGTGTCACCAGAGAACTGCCATCTGACGTGAGGTATAATACCATCTGGGAGTTCTCGGCGAGTCCGTCCAGTGTACCCAGTCTCCACTGAGCACCCGTATATCATCTCCGATGTCAAACACCAATGGATATGGGATCATCCATCGCCCATCTGTATGGGTCGAGAAGGTATACGCTAGTCTACTCTGGTATATCGATGCCCCGTCTCGATACACCCACGACTAGGGACTTTGAAGGATGTACTTATGGACTACCATGTCCCCACTAGTATGATCCGCATCATAGTCCAGGTAGTCAAGTACATATCCTAAGGGCTTTACCAACATATAATTGAGAGACAATCTGTGTACACGTTAAGGTAAAGAGCAACCAGATAGCATACTATCATGTTGAGCAAGAAAGTCCTTCCTATATATGTCCCAGCATCCACTACAATATACATCCTATGTACAGTAATGGCCTCTAGGGCATACATATAACTAACAATCTCCCACTTGCACTAGGGCCATCTTTAGCAGTGGTTGTAGTATCTCATACTCAACCATCCCATAAAAGTCTCTCTCTGGGAACAAGCCTTTGTGAGTGGATCCGCTGTGTTGTCCTCTGAGTCTACTCTCCTAACCTCGATCTCCCTGGAGATCAACCATCTCCATGATCAAGTGATACTGCCATAGAATATGTCTGGATCACTGATGGGACCGACGTTCCTTGGCATAAGCCACAACTCCATTGTCTCACAATGGTTGGAACGTAGTTCATCTCATGAACCAATATACACCCAAACAGCCTCTTTGGTAGCGTCTTAAGTAGCGATGTATCCAGCCTTTATCGTCTAGTATGTCACGGTATCTAGCTTGGAACTCTTCCAACATACCGTCCCTTTACTGAGGGTAAAGACAATGCCTGTGACTGACATTCAGTCGTCTTTATCACCCTGGAACCCTTCCAGTGATTCTCCCCAGGATTGATTGATACCATCTCACTACAACTAGTGAGTATTCTAACATCCATTTAGATCTATCTCATAGATCCAAAAACCCAGGATTTAGTAGGTATCACTTTGATCCTTGATGGAGAATCATCGTGATAAGCGGAGATTGATCGAGCGTAGCATAGGAAACTCCTTCCCTATCAAGAGTATGTCATCCACGTACTCTACGAGGATCGTGACCATACTCCCTACTACCTTCGTGTTTATACAAGGTTCATCTACCATTTTGATGATGTCAACTTCTTTGACAAACACATCAAAACAGATGTTCCAACTCCGCGATACCTGCTTTATCCTATAAAGCATCTTGTACACGTTTCCGCTGCTCCCACTGTCTACGAAGCCCTCTGGCTGTGTGCTTATAGACGTTCTCTCCTAAATCATTATTTAGAAAAGCAGTCATGACACCCAACCGCCAGATATCGTAGTCATGGTATGTAGCCGTGGCAAGTAGGATCTGTATGGACTTAAGCATAGCCACTTGAAAAAGTTTCATCATAATCCACGCCTGGACGATGACGAAAAGCTTTAACAAGTCTAGCTTTGAAAGTCTCAACTTTTCCATGTACACCAAGTAATCTTCTCAAGATATACTTGCTCCTGATGGGAATTTAACCCTTCAGATATAGCAACCAATGTCCATACTTTGTTGGTGTATAAGGATTCCATCTCAGATCAGTAAGCATCCAGCCATTCTTACAGAGTCTTACTCTCGATGGCCAGCTCGAAACTAGTTGGGTCATCATCTCATGATGCAATCCTCGCTCCCACTGTCATAGAGAAACAGAAGTATCTCTCAGGTGGGTAAGGAACCCTACTAGATCGGCGGAGAGGCTGAGGTTCGTTGGAATCTACTGAATCCTTTGGTTCTATCAAATCATCAGCTGTAGTTTGTATAGCTGGAACCTTTCCAGTTGTACATAACTGACCTTGCCTTGAGCTTGTCCGGATTATGCTTTTAGACAAAGCCCGGACAATCCCTAAATCTTAACTAACTTAAGATATGGGCTCTTCCCCTTCCATATCATATATGAAGTGGTAGGCAATTGATTTGATTGGAACCCTATTCAATAGGTATGCAGCTTCTCAAGCGCATAACACCCAAAAGGAAATAGGTAACTCAGTAGTACTCATCATAGAGCACACCATATCAAATAGGGTGTATCTGCTCCGCCCCGACATACCATCGTGCAATGGTGTATACGGAGGAGTAATGCTGAGAGAGAATCTCATTCTCCTTTAGAATAATCCAGGAATTCCGTGCTCAAGTATTCTCCTCCTTGATCTCATCAAAGGACATAATACTTGTACCCTCATTGGTTCTCTACTTCTAACTTATATTCTGTGAATATCTCAAAAGGTTCGGACTTGTGTTTCAACAGGAACATATGTCTGAATCTCGAGAGATTATCAGAGAATGTAATGAAGTACAAAGAACCGGTCTTGGCATGTGTAGACTGGGGACCTACATACATCAACATGTATCATCCCAAGAGTTCACTAACTCTTTCTCTGTTTCCAATAAACAGAGCTATGGTCATCTTATCTTTGTGACATGACTGGCGAGTTTCACAAGATGTAAATTCAAACTGATTTAAATATGCATCTATATGTAACTCTAGCTAGTCGGGTCACATTGATCTGACCTAGTCTACAATGCCTCAAGAAGAATTCGTTCATTTCTGAACTCTTCCTCTTGTGTGTGTTCCATATACTAAGATCTGTAGTTTGATTTAGAACAGCAATGCTTTTAGATAACGTGCCTGAACCGATCAACTTTTGATATAGGAAATGTTCAAAACATTATCCAACAATACAAAATTTTATCATTTCTTTACTAATAAAGAGATAGATATGATTTTGTATATCAGGTTCGGTATCTAACAACATTCATTCAGAATCAATGTATTGGTAATACAGGATGACAGTGACCAACAGACTTGGCTGCAACTCTTGCCCCGTTTTCTGCCTCATGAAACTTATCACCCGTTCTCAGTTCTCTACCTTTCTGTAGCCCTATGTAACAGATTACATATCTGGGATCCTGATCTGGTATCACATACCCAGGACGTAGAGGATACAGAGAAACAGTTCTTTGTAACGAACACACCCGAAGATGATGCATCAGCATGCACTCTCTTCGTTTGGGCGGCACGGGAATTCTGGTAATCCCCAATTTCTTGCTCTGTCTTATAACAATTATAAGTTGGAGCGGGACCAACGTTCCCCAGCTTAGTATAACAAGCGGGTTCGGTCAATAATCCGTATTATTATCTTGATTAAGGCGTGATATGGTCGCTACCAGGAGAGAGAGAGAAGAAAACACTCAGCGTGCGCTTTGTCAAGAATAGATTGGTTTTTATTTTATCTAATCAGGATGGCTCCCACTGCTTTTTATCAAATCTTCCTTCAAACCCTAAAAGGAAAGACTAACCGGGATTAATTACACACTACAAGTTCGCCAATCTTTCAGCCAGGCCAGTGTCGGTACTTTGAGGGAGGTCCCCCGTGCTTTCGCACGAACCTAATTAATGTAAACCTCGTTTTCCCAGAGGCGTAACCTCGTTGACACCTTTCTAGACACCTACTTGATCGGCTAATTGCAATGTGTAAAACTCTCCCAGGAGTAAATCTTACTCGCAGCGGGTATCGGGATCCAACTATCTCATAGAAGGTATGCAATCTCATTGCAAATTTCAACACTTGAAATTCCCGATAATATTTTGCCCCTAGCGTCCTATGACCTTGACAGAGGTCAACAAACCATAGGCTGCTAGTCAAGTTCAACCCGTCATTTCCTGATTGAAGTAAACCCACCCGCACGACCCTTGACAGAGGTCAACAAGGTCGCACGACTACCCTAAATCAATCACATCATATGCTTATGCAGATAAGCACTAATCAGCTACCGCACACTACGCCTTGACAGAGGTCAACAAACGCAGCACGAATACTAACCAGTACATATCTGAAATGACGGAGGGCCACGACAGGTTTTTCTGAAAACCTATTGCGTAATGAACTTGATATCGTTGTAGAATCAAATGATTTTAAAATGGAGTGCTTTTGAGGCTTTTCTAGTTTTGCTAAAGGCGTCACTCCCGGTGAAGGGATCGTCGGTCCTTTCCTCGTCGAATGAGGTGCGGGATATATCATATATATCACTGTGCAAAGCAAAAACTCTTAAAAGCAATCAAAAGACAAACCGAGTGTGTAGCATCAGCCAGTTATTGCTAAAGGAGTCACTCCCGGTGAAGAGATCTCGGTCCTTTCCTCATCGAATAAGGTGCAGGATATATCATATATACCGCTGTGCAAAGCAAGAACTGTAGCTACCTGTTTTATTTTTGAAATTCGATTCTACAATATCTTAGGTTTCTTTTATTTCATTAATCACATTAATGAAGTCCCATCATTTAAGTACCTAAACATCACAGATAAATACGACGTACACTTATGCCATCCGCATTCGCCTCGATGTCCCCTCGTGCACCGTTAGGTTAGGTAACTAACGGCAGAGCAGGGCAGGGCTAGCGCGGGTGTAAAACATAAGTAACGTCTATATAATATATCATATATACTGTATACTGTATCTATCACAGAACATCACATGATCACATCACAGATATCGCAGCAGAAGAATCATATGAAATATTAGATATACTAGGACGTCCGTGTTTTCAATACGAGCCAGTATAAAACACGGATTCCACGGTCGCGATGAATAGCCAAACCCACACCCCTAGATCCCTACGAGAGCGGCAAGCAACCCTACCAATTCTGGAGTTAGGAGACCCGGACTCGACTCCTCGAGTTGGTCTCCCACTGGACTCCAGAACCCGGTTACTTGTGCTCCCCTCCTTGGGTCTATCCTAGTGCAGAAAAAGTAAATAATATACAAAGGGTGACAACTTCCGCAACCTGGAAGTGCCCCAAATAAAAGAATATTACATACAGATTTTTACATGAATGAAAATGAAAAACACTCATCTCACATAAAAAACCCCGGCTATTCAAACACGACGATCCAATATAACATATCCAGCAATACATAACATCACATGTCATCAACGTAAGTAAATATGCGCATCCCAATTGTCGTTAACATATAGCAACGAAACCGGCGATATCACATATTACACTTACGGTCACAGAAAAGAAAGTGTAAAACTACAACAGTTGGAATCCGCAACCACCTCAGACATCGCATGCCTGACCAAATGAATTTCTTAGACATCGCATGCCTAACAATTATAAACCCCGCATTTTAGTCTCAAAATCGAAAACATTTTTCAATATCAAGTCGGGCAATTCAACAAGATTCCCGACAATTTGATCGAATACTCGTCGCAAACTTGAGTAGACGGCTGCACCCCTGACGCCGTCGACCAAGTGCACCAAGGCGGAACACCGCTACCGCTAGCACCCGAACGGATGCTTTCGGCGACGGGGCTCTCCTACAGTCACTTGGTCGGGGCTATGGAGCGAGGCTGTCTATTAAGTTTACCCGGCGAGTATCCGCGTACGCTACGTGATTGCGACGGACTTTTGATCACATCAAAATTCCGTGGCAACCGATCAAGTGAGACTAAAGTGCTATGTTTATAACATTCATTTAGTTATCCCATAACTTGTTGTGAATTCCAAGTATTGTATCACATTCTAGATAAATAGAAAACGCTAAACTTTTCGATCGAACATTCGAACACCCAAGTTTTCCCGATATAGATCAACACATGAAATAAGTCTAACAACATTCAGTTCGTGCCTCAGTACCAACAGTCCAGCCGTAGAAGGGTCAAGCCAACGCCTCACATGTGGCACGCCGTACTGCCCCAAACCCGAAGGTTCAAAGGGCAGTTCAAGACGGTCACATAATCGAGTTAAGGTTTGTTGTCTTCTAGAGGGTCCATCGAGTTACTTGCACTACTTAGAACGTCGTTAAACTACGGAAAAATCCAACACTTGGAAATTTCCCGACAGGGGAAAAATTGGGTATTTATATCCGGTCGAACTTTTTAACATATTCTAAAATTTATCCGGAAAGTCACACAGACAAAAATTTGATAATCCGATCGAAACACCGAATCCCCAAAACAACTCCAGAAAATTCAACTCTTGAATAAATTTTAAAAATACCCAGAGAAGTCAGCACTGAAAACAATGAATTACTGTGTAAAATAGGATGCCACATAAGACAAAATGGCCGCGGATCCGCCGCACGAGCTTTGCTCGTGCCGCGGAACCGCGGCTCAATGAAGGAATTAGCATCACGAATTTTACAGTAATGCTTATATTTTCCTGCTTATTTCTATGCATATTTTTAATCTTGAAAAAACCCAGTTTTTGAAAATTGGACAGAGAGCATGTTTGTAATAGGGTTTCGGGTTCGTTCGGACTTCAAACTCCGTCTAGACTTCGCCTAAGGCTCAAGCTAGGCTCTGATACCACTGAAAGGTTCCTAGGCATCCTAATGAGGTCTCACAAGGCATCAACCATGCCAATTTCAAAAAATCTAGGTGCCGAGAAACCCGACTACAGATCGTTTGCTAGAAAACTAGGCGAAAAAGCTAACTAGTTAACACTTAACTATGAGAATACGGATATACAACCTTTGTAGATCCGGTGCTCCACCTCCACGGCTCCGCAATGAAGTCTCCTCGCTGTCCAAGACAAGTCCCGGGCTCTAGCGTCGGCTTCATCGGAGAATGGACGGGCTAGGTCATCGATGTCCATGCCGAAGATGATCTACGTCGAGGCATCGCTAAATCAAGCTCCGACTTCACCAAGTCAAGAAACTTGTGAAGTAAACACACTCTGCTACTTGGCAAGAGGTAGAGGATGAAGAAATAGGAGGTGGGTTCAATTTAGAATTGGATTTCTCACTCTTTATCATCAATCACCATTGATGACCTCAAGCTTTTCTTCTTGAGTTCAAGGAAGAAGAAGAAGAAATGATATGATAAGTTAATTGAAAAAGAAAAGAAAATGAATTCTTATCATAAAATTAACCATGGTCAAGTGTAGAGACTAAACTAGGGTTAGTGGGAATGGTTAGGGTTAAGGATGAGATAAGAATGGTTGACTTGATCAAAGCTTCATGAAGCTTCAACTAAAGAACAAATAAAGCCACCATTCTTTTCTCTTTTCCATTTATTTTCCAAAATGTATAAACAAATAAATAAATGAATAAATAAGTAATGGAAATTAAAACCCTAACCACTCTCACAACCATGGTTTAATCTTCACACAAATCCAAGTTAGTATGCATCATCAAACATGATACATACAAGTGCACAAAAATATATCACATATACAATGTGCACAAACCAAGTGAGAAAATCCATTCAAAGTGAACCGATACTAGTTAATGCAAAGTAATATATCAAATATATAATTATACATTAAATCATTAAATCAACACTTGATTCAATGATCCGGTCATGTCGCACATAACCGACTGGTATCAATAGTAACAACTTATCGAATCAACACTTGATCCGATAACCCGGCTATATCGCATATAACCGATCAATGTTACATCGCGAGAATCGAATACAGTATCACATACTGGTATCATTCTCGGTCCCGCACATATCTCATATGCACTCCTATTTCGTTTCGCTTGAGCCAGGAAACCTCTGTGTAGGACTCTAAAGACTCGTCAATACGCCGGCAGCAGATGATGATCATATCAAACATCCACAAGCCGCAAGCGGTCTGCTAAACGTAACGGCCACCCGGGTATTGAGCGATCTGAAGATTGACGAGCAAGCCCGCTCACACTCCAGTGAATCCAACCAGTAACACTACCGTACAGTGCGGTCTGATCGTCTGATATGTCGTATATCTCGCCTAGGGGTGGTAAACGTCATACCCCAATAGCTCGATAAGTCGTGTCGATATGAGGTCTATAACAATTCGAGAAACTACAGGTAACACTTACCAGTAAATCTCAGCAACCCTGGCCAGGGATTTCCTGTTATAGCCAATCGAACACAGCGCAACATCAACCCCCTATACCGGGATAGACGAATCCCCTCCTATCGCTCATTGCCTCCATGTGACTCGGGACTGTACCCAAAAACCACCGTTTTGCACGCCCTCTTGGATGTGGTAAGATGGAAATCAAAGCACAGTGGGAACCACACAAGACTCTATGACGATCTCGGGTCAACAGACTACTCTGTACCAGTGTCACCAGAGAACTGCCATCTGACGTGAGGTATAATACCATCTGGGAGTTCTCGGCGAGTCCGTCCAGTGTACCCAGTCTCTACTGAGCACCCGTATATCATCTCTGATGTCAAACACCAATGGATATGGGATCATCCATCGCCCATCTGTATGGGTCGAGAAGGTATACGCTAGTCTACTCTGGTATATCGATGCCCCGTCTCGATACACCCACGACTAGGGACTTTGAAGGATGTACTTATGGACTACCATGTCCCCACTAGTATGATCCGCATCATAGTCCAGGTAGTCAAGTACAGATCCTAAGGGCTTTACCAACATGTAACAGGGAGACAATCAGTGTACACGTTAAGGTAAAGATCAAACAGATAGCATACTATCATGTCGAGCAAGAAAGTCCTCCCTATATATGTCCCAGCATCCACTACAATATACATCCTATGTATAGTAATGGCCTCTAGGGCATACATATAACTAACACCCTAACCATGCACAATTATATTAAACTAATATCAATTAACCATAATACACACACAAGCATTAGGGTTAATAAAATGACAATGGTCATTAACCCTAATCAAAGTCCTCTCCCTCTGTCTCAAGCAACTGTGCATACGCACCCGTATTCGTGATCCGAGGAACACGAATACAAAGAGATAAAACCAATCCCAAATCATATACTAGGATCTGGCTTAAACCAAAGCCCGCTAGTATAAGCTGTCCGGACAGCAAACGTGCACAAGTGCGCGGATGTGAACGAACCCTGTCGCAAAACCATGCGACCTCTACTCATTTTGCCTAAAGGCGAATAGCTCTCTGTGTGGGACTCTAAAGACTCGACACTACGCTGGCAGTGGGTTTAACCACAGACCGCAAGCGGCACTAGCTGTACGTAACGGTCCCCAGGTAGATGCCGATAAGAAGACTGACGAGGTGACCCCATCTGAACTCCTACTGAGCCTGTATGTGACAGTCTCCGTACAGTCCGGTCTGTTCGTCTGATACATCGTATGGCGGGCCTAGGGGGCGATAAACGTCAGTCCCCTAATAGCGGTACAAGTCATGTCGGAGTGTAGCCCAGAACACCCTGAGATAACAATGGAAACCTACCAGTATATCTCGCTTGCCCTGGCCAGGTACTACTCGTGTAATGGCTCTCCTAGACACAACGTGATGTCAATCCCCAATACCGGGAGAGACGAATCCTGTCTAACCGTCACTGCCTCCAAGTGCTTCGGGACTGCACCCAAAGACTACCTGTTTGCATGACTCCTTTGAGCCATGGTAGGGTAGTAATCAAAGTGCAGTGGGAACACACTCGAGGCGAAGTGACAGTGTCAAGTCAGCGGACTAAGCTGTACTCATGTCACCTGGGAACCGATAACTGACGATAGGTATAATACCAACGAACAGTTCCCGACGAGTCCTGTCCAGTGTACTCGTAACCTAATGAGCACCCACATACTATCTCAAGTACGACGTACTGACGGCTGTGGGACAGACCGTCTCCCACGCTGGGATGAGAAGCGCATACGCTAGTCTACTCCGGAGTATCGATGCCCTGTCTCGATAGTCCATCGACTAGGGACCTGTATAAGGATGTGCTTATGGATTACCCAGCCCCCACGAGTGTGAGCGCCATCACAACGCTGGTAATCAAGCAAAGATCCTAAGGGCTCTACTAATATGTATATAAGCGATATGCTAAAAGAAACACATGCACATATTGAAGTAGAGACAAACCAAGTAGCATACTACCATTTCGAGCAAGATTGTATATACAACAGTGAATATCCCAAGCTTCCATCAAGTAATATACAAACTAGTACGATACAGTAATGGCCTCTAGGGCATATACACTAACAATCTCCCACTTGCACTAAGGCCGTGTACTGGCGTATCGAAGACCTATCATCTCGATCAGCCACTCGAACTGAGTCTGGGGCAAGGCCTTGGTGAATGGATCTGCAGTGTTATCTTCTGAAGCAACCCTCCGAACCTCGATCTCCTGGCGATCCACGATCTCCTTTTGAAGATCCACTTGCATCCTACGGGTTTTACCCCATCTGGAGCAATGTCCAACGTCCATACTTTGTTGGTGTACATGGACTCCATTTCGGCCCGCATTGCATCCAGCCATTTTACCGAGTCGACGCTCTGAATGGCTTGCTGGAAGCTAGTAGGCTCATCACAATCTATGATGCAATCCTCTCTATCCCTGTCAATGAGAAAACCATAGTATCTCTCGGGCGGATGAGACTGCCTACTACTCCTGCGGAGTGGCGTGGGAATGTCCTGATCTTTCGAACCCTCTGGTTCTACTAAGCTTTCAGTAATAGCTCGTAGTTCTGGAATTTCTTCCAGTTCTACTGCGCTCCCACTTATTTCTTTTTCTATGAACTGGTGTTCTAGAAAGTGGGCATGGCGAGAAACAAAAACCTTTTGTTCCTCTTCGCAATAGAAGAAATATCCCTTGGAGTTCTTTGGATATCCCACAAACTTGCACTGTACTGAGCATGCCTCGAGCTTGTCCGCATGCTGCTTTTTTACAAAAGCTGGACATCCCCATGTCTTAATGTGATTAAGATAGGGTCTCTTCCCACACCACATCTGATATGGTGTAGTAGGCACAGTCTTAGTTGGAACTCGGTTCAAAAGGTATGCAGCTGATTCTAGCACATATCCCCAGAATGATCACGGCAACTCAGCGTTACTCATCATGGACCGTACCATATCCAATAGGGTTCGGTTCCGTCTCTCCGATACACCGTTATGTTGCGGAGTGTATGGAGGAGTAAGCTGAGAGAGAATTCCATTCTCTTTTAAGTAACCTAGGAACTCGGCACTCAAGTATTCACCACCTCGATCAGATCTCAGTGCCTTGATACTTTTGCCTGTTTGTTTTTCTACTTCATTCTTATATTCCTGGAATTTTTCAAAAGCCTCGGATTTATGTTTCATTAAGAAAACATAGCCGTACCTTGAAAAGTCATCCGTAAAAGTAATGAAGTAAGAATAACCGCTTCGTGCATGTGTAGACATTGGACCGCACACGTCGCTGTGTACGAGCCCCAAGAGCTCGCTCGCTCTTTCTCCGTGTCCAGTGAACGGAGTCTTTGTCATCTTTCCTTTGAGACAGGATTGACAAGTTGCATACGATTGATATTCGAACGGATCCAAATATCCTTCTGCATGTAACTTAGTCAACCTTCTCTCATTTATGTGACCCAGTCTACAATGCCATAAGAAAGTTTTATTGATTTCTGGAAACTTTCTTTTGTGTGTATTCTGGACATTGAAAATCTGTGGTTGGTTTAATACGTATATACCGTTGTTCAATGTACCTGACCCAATAAAAACTTGATTAAGGTGAATGTTCACTACATTACTTACAAATGCAAATTCATAACCTTCTTTAGATAATAAAGATACAGAAATGATATTACAGGTTGCATTTGGTACATAATAACAACTACGCAAAACCAAAAAGTGTCCATCTGACAATCCCAGGTGATAGTCCCCCACGGCCTCGGCATCCATGCTAGCTCCGTTTGCAACTCTGAGGGTCATGTCACCTGCCTTCAAAACTCTACGCTTTCTCAATGCCTGCAAAGAATTACAGATATGAGATCCTGATCCGGTATCCAATACCCAGGATGTAGAGTTTATTGATAGACAGTTTTCAATAACATACACACATGAAGCTGAAGCCGCAACTTGCTTCAAATCCTGGGTTCTGGCCTTCCAAGCCTTGCAATCCTGTTTCCAGTGTCCACTTTTGTGACAGTAAAAGCGCTCTTCTTTCCCCCACAAGCTTCCCCGCTACCTTTGTTGCTTTTGCCTTTGTAAGTCCATGCTACCTCTCCCGGTACTTTCGGGCATGCGGAATTTGATAAAAACGATTTTTATAGAGGTGGTAACATGGACTTAAAACCCGGATCTTTGTTAAACATCTAACTAACAACCTAACTAGGAGTCGTTAACTACTCGGTTAGGGGGTTTATACCTTGCTTGTCTTGAACTCCTTCGTCTTCAAACTCCGATGGTGGTCCGGATCAACTTCTTCCCGTCGTCTCCTTGCGCCGAAGATAGACCCATCTGAAAGCTTCAACCTTTGGCTCCTTCTTCGATCTTTGAAGAAACTAGTTCACTCGGTTTGCTAAACCTTGTGAACTAGAGTGAGTAGAGAAGAGTTTGTATGGGATTTTATCTATGGTTCTTGATTCTCAACTCATGAGACAAGTGAACCATAGAGTCAAAAGAGGGAGCAAGAGGAAGAGGGTGAGAGCAAGAGTATGAGCGCTCAAGAACAAGAGAGAGAATGAGCAAGTGAGAATGAGCCTCTCTTTTGACTTTCACCCTCTCATAATCCAAAACAATGATAACAAATCATATCAATCAAGTGTTATGTGATGGTTTGAGCAACCATAGCCATATCATTTCATGAACTCATTTTGCACAAATGAGCAAGCAAGCAAAAGTCTTTGCCATGAAATGATAGCTATGGTTATCATGATGGTCAACTAGTCAAGCCTAGTCAACCGGTTAACAAAGTCAACAAGTCAACAAAAGTCAACAAGTCAACAAAAGTCAACAAGTCAACAAAGTCAATACCACATCAACCATGTCACCATAATACTTAATTAATATAATTGTTAATCACATATCATATTCTCATTAGGGTTGAGCAAAAAGTCAATAGTCAATGGTCAACTGTCAACAACCCTAATGAGAATCCACTGCCTCTGTCTCCCCGTCAACTGTGCATACACACCCGCATCCGCGTTCCGAGGAACACGAATGCAAACTGGATAAATCCAATCCCAAATGGTACACTAGGATCTGGCTTAAACCAAAGCCCGCTAGTGTAAACTGTCCGGACACTGTACGTGCACAAGTGCACGGATGTGACCGAACACTATCGCAAAACCATGCGACCTGTCGCAAAACCATGCGACCTCTACTCTTTTTGCCTAAAGGCGAAAAGCTTTCTGTGTGGGACTCTAAAGACTCGACACTACGCTGGCAGTGGGTTTAACCACAGACCGCAAGCAGCACTAGCTGTGCGTAACGGTCCCCAGGTAATGCCGACAAAAAGACTGACGAGGCGAAACCCATCTGAACTCCTACTGAGCCTGAATGTGACATTCTCTGTACAGTCCGGTCTGTTCGTCTGATACATCGCATGGCGGGCCTAGGGGGCGGTAAACGTCAGTCCCCCAATAGCGGTACAAGTCGTGTCGGAGCGAAGCCCAAAACACCCTGAGATAACACTGGAAGCCTACCAGTATATCTCGTTTGCCCTGGCCAGGGACTACTCGTGTAATGGCTCTCCTAGACACAGCGCGATGTCAACCCCCAATACCGGGAGAGACGAATCCTGTCTAACCGTCACTGCCTCCAAGTGCTTCGGGACTGCACCCAACCACTACCTGTTTGCACGACTCCTTTGAGCCGTGGTAAGGTAGTGATCAAAGTACAGTGGGAACACACTCGAGGCGAAGTGACAGTGTCAAGTCAGCGGACTAAGCTGTACTCATGTCACCTGGGAACTGATAACTGACGATAGGCATAATACCAACTAGTCAGTTCCCGACGAGTCCTGTCCAGTGTACTCGTAACCTAACGAGCACCCGCATACTATCTCAAGTACGACGTACTGACGGATATGGGACAGACCGTCTCCCACACTGGGATGAGAAGCGCATGCGCTAGTCTACTCCGGAGTATCGATGCCCTGTCTCGATAGTCCTGCGACTAGGGACCTGCATAAGGATGTGCTTATAGATTACCCAGCCCCACTAGTGTGACAGCCATCACAACGCTGGTAATCAAGCAAAGATCCTAAGGGCTCCACTAATGTGTATAGGTGATATACTAAAATAAACACATGTACACATTGAAGTAGAAACAAACCAAGTAGCATACTACTATTTTGAGCAAGATTGTATATACAAGGTGAATATCCCAAGCTTCCATTAAGTAATATACAAGCTAGTATGATACAGTAATGGCCTCTAGGGCATATACACTAACAATCTCCCACTTGCACTAAGGCCATGTACTGGCGTATCGAACACCTATCATCTTGATCAGCCGCTCGAACTGAGTCTGGGGCAGGGCCTTGGTGAATGGATCTGCAGTGTTATCTTCTGAAGCGACTCTCCGAACCTCGATCTCCTGGCGATCCACGATCTCCCTGATCAGGTGATACCGCCTCAAGATGTGTCTGGATTTCTGATGGGACCTGGGTTCCTTCGCTAAAGCTATAGCCCCGTTGTTGTCGCAATACAGAGGTATTGGATCAACAATGGACGGAACCACCTGAAGTTCTTTCAAGAACTTCCTCATCCAGACGGCTTCTTTTGCGGCATCAGATGCAACGATGTATTCCGCTTCCATCGTCGAGTCTGCAACGGTTTCTTGTTTGGAACTCTTCCAACACACCGCCCCTCCATTGAAGGTAAAGACAAAACCCGACATGGACTTGGAATCATCCTTGTCACTCTGGAAGCTGGAGTCAGCAAAGGCCTCGATCTGGAGGTCTTTTCCGCCATACACAAAGAACATCTCCTTAGTCCTTCTCAGGTACTTGAGAATGTTCTTTACCGCTATCCAGTGTTTCTCCCCAGGGTTTGACTGATACCGGCTTACCACACTCAGTGCATAAGCTACATCCAGTCTGGTACACAACATCGCATACATTATAGAGCCTACCGCAGAAGCGTAGGGTATAACAGACATGCGATCCCTCTCCAAATCAGTCTTGGGAGACATCTCTTTAGAGAGGGTGATCCCGTGACAAGACGGTAGGTTACCGCGCTTGGAATCTTCCATACTGAATCTCTTCAGTATAGTGTCGATATACCTGGACTGTGAAAGTCCTAATATCCTCTTGGATCTATCATGATGGATCCGGATCCCCAGGATTTATGAGGCATCACCCAGGTCTTTCATGGAGAACCTGTGCGACAAGAACCCCTTGACAGATTGTAGCATAGGAATGTCATTTCCTATTAAGAGAATGTCATCCACGTATAAAACGAGGAATACTACAGTTCTCGCTACAAATCTACTATAGATGCATGGTTCATCTGGATTTTTGATAAAGCCAAATTCTTTGACCGTCTCATCAAAGCAGATGTTCCAACTCTGCGATGCCTGCTTCAGTCTATAGATGGACTTAAGCAACTTGCACACCTTTCCGCTCCTCCCACTCTGAATGAAACCCTCTGGCTGGTCCATATAGACACACTCCTGTAAATTTCCATTTAGAAAAGCTGTCTTTACGTCCATCTGCCAAATCTCATAATCGTGGAAGGCAGCAATGGCAAGAAGGATCCGAATGGATTTCAGCATAGCCACTGGAGAAAAGGTTTCGTCATAGTCCAAGCCAGGTCTTTGACGGAAACCCTTTGCTACACGTCTAGCTTTATAGGTCTCAACCAGTCCATCTACACCAATCTTCCTTTTGAAGATCCACTTGCATCCTACGGGTTTTACCCCGTCTGGAGCAATGTCCAACGTCCATACTTTGTTGGTGTACATGGACTCCATTTCGGTCCGCATTGCATCCAGCCATTTCACTGAGTCAACGCTCTGAACGGCCTGCTGGAAGCTAGTAGGCTCATCATAATCTATGATGCAATCCTCTCTATCCCCGTCTATGAGAAAACCGTAGTATCTCTCGGGCGGATGAGACTGCCTACTACTCCTGCGGAGCGGCGTAGGAATGTCCTGTTCTTTTGAACCCTCTGGTTCCACTAAGCTTTCAGTAATAGTCTGTGGTTCTGGAATTTCTTCCAGTTCTATTGCGCTCCCACTTATCTGGGTTTCCAAAAACTCAGTTTCCAAGAAGCGGGCATGCTGAGAAACAAAAACCTTTTGTTCCTCAGCGGAATAGAAAAGATACCCCCTAGAGTTCCTTGGGTATCCCACAAACTTACACTGTACTGAACGTGCCTCGAGCTTGTCCGCATGCTGCTTTTTTACAAAAACTGGACATCCCCATACCTTAAGATACTTAAGACAGGATTTCTTCCCAGTCCACATCTGATATGGGGTGGTAGGCACAGTCTTGGTGGGAGCCTTGTTCAAGAGATACGCAGCTGCTTCTAGTGCATATCCCCAGAATGATCGCGGTAACTCAGCGTTACTCATCATGGACCGTACCATATCCAATAGGGTCCGGTTCCGTCTCTCCGATACACCGTTATGTTGCGGAGTGTATGGAGGAGTAAGCTGAGAGAGAATTCCATTCTCTTTTAAGTAATTCAGGAATTCGGCACTCAAGTATTCTCCACCTCGATCTGATCTTAGAATCTTGATACTTTTGCTGGTCTGTTTTTCTACTTCACTCTTATATTCCTGGAACTTTCCAAAGGCTTCGGACTTATGTTTCATTAAGAAGACATAACCGTACCTTGAGAAGTCATCCGTAAAAGTGATGAAGTAAGAATAACCGCTTCGCGCATGTGTAGACATTGGACCGCACACGTCACTGTGTACGAGTCCCAAGAGCTCGCTCGCTCTTACTCCGTGTCCAGTGAACGGAGTCTTTGTCATCTTTCCTTTGAGACAGGATTGACAAGTGGCATACGATTGATATTCGAACGGATTCAAATATCCTTCTGTATGTAACTTCGTCAACCTTCTCTCATTGATGTGACCCAGTCTACAATGCCATAAGAAAGTCTGATTTATTTCCGGAGACTTTCTTTTGTGTGTATTCTGGATGTTGAAAATCTGTGGTTGGTTTAATACGTATATACCATTACTCAATGTACCTGACCCAATCAAAACTTGATTAAGGTGAATGTTTACAACATTACTTACAAACGCAAATTCATAACCTTCTTTAGAAACTAAAGATACAGAAATGATATTACAAGTTGCATTGGGTACAAAAAAGCAATTACGCAAAACCAAAACATGTCCATCTGAGATTCCCAGGTGATAGTCCCCCACGGCTTTAGCATCCATGCTAGCTCCGTTCGCAACTCTGAGGGTCATGTCACCTGCCTTCAAAACCCTACGGTTTCTCAATGCCTACAAAGAATTACAGATATGAGATCCTGATCCGGTATCTAATACCCAGGAAGTAGAGTTTATTGAAAGACAGTTTTCAATAACATACACACCTGAAGCTGAAGCTGCAACCTGCTTCAATTCCTGTGTTCTGGCCTTCCAGGCCCTGCAATCATTCTTCCAGTGTTCTTTCTTATGACAATAGAAGCATTCTTCCTTATCCACAAGCTTCCCCGCTTTCTTTGTTGCTTTTGTTTTTCCCTTCGTATCCACTTTACTAACACCGCCTTTTGGTTTGGCGGGGGCTTTCTTCTTCTTTCCCTTGGCTTTCGCCTTGGACCTAGAAGAAGATGATCCTCCTACAAACAAAGTGGATGTTTCCCTACTTTTCTGTAGGGTGCCCTCTGCGCTCCTCAGCATGTTGAGGAGCTCTGAAAGTTCAACCTCTTTTTCTTGTAGGTTGAAGTTCAGTATAAACTGTAAGTCCACGTTGCGACCCCCGGTTCTTACGGGGAGGCGGAAACGGTATAAAAATCAAATTTTTAGCGCATGGGGCAACATGGACTAACAAAGTCGGGATCTTTTCCTAAACTAAAACTAGCAAACAAGCTAAAGAGAGTTAGCTACTCGGAAAGATGGTTATACCTAAACTTGAACTCCTTCTTCTTCAAACTTTTGTAGAGGTTGATGGTGCTTTCCTCGTTGCCTTCTTCCGTCAAAGATGGATCCACCTGAGGGTTCAACCTTCGGGCTCTTTCTCGAACTTTGAGAGAACTAGAATCTTCGGCTTGCTAAACCTTTGATCCTAGAGTGAGTAGAGAGTGTCTAAGGGGTGTTTTTATCTCAAGGAGAGGGATTCTCAACTCATGAGAGGAATTCTCCTTGAACTAGAGGAGGAAGAAGAACAAGTGAGGAGAGAGAATGGTTATGATAAAATGAGCTCTCTTTTTCCTTTTGCAACCATATCAAAAAGAAAAAGAATTATCTAAATAATAATAATAATTCAAATGAGAATAGTTGATGGTTGTTTTGGAATGACCACTATCATAACTTCATTAAATGAATGTAAGCTAGAATCAAGGAGCATCCTTGCAAAGTAATGATGATGGTCAAACATTCAACCATGGTCAACAAGTCAACCATGGTCAACAAGTCAACAAAATCAACCATGACACAATTTTATTTAATTACAATTATTAATTGATATTTCATAAATCCATTAGGGTTTGGAAAAAGACGACTGTCAACTGTGCATACGCACCCGTTCCGAAACCCTAATGGAAAACCTCTTCCTCCGCCTCAAACAACTGTGCATACACACCTGCATTCTCGTTCCGAGGAACAAGAATACTGAGAGATAAAAGCAACCCCAAAACATATACCAGTATCTGACTCAAACCAGAGCCAGCCAGTAATATCCGTCCGGACTCCAAACGTGCACAAGTGCGCGGATAAGAACGAACCCTGTCGCAAAACCATGCGACCTCTACCCTGTTTTGCCCAGAGGCGAATACCCTCTGTGTGGGACTCTAAAGACTCGACACTACGCTGGCAGTGGGTTTAACCACAGACCGCAAGCGGCACTAGCTGTGCGTAACGGTCCCCAGGTAGATGCCGATAAGAAGACTGACGAGGTAAAACCCATCTGAACTCCTACTGAGTCTGAATGTGACAGTCTCCGTACAGTCCGGTCTGTTCGTCTGATACATCGCATGGCGGGCCTAGGCGGCGGTAAACGTCAGTCCCCTAATAGCGGTACAAGTCATGTCGGAGTGAAGCCCAAAACACCATGAGATAACACTGGAAGCCTACCAGTATATCTCGCTTGCCCTGGCCAGGGACTACTGTGTAATGGCTCTCCTAGACACAGCGCGATGTCAACCCCCAATACCGGGAGAGACGAATCCTGTCTAACTGTCACTGCCTCCAAGTGCTTCGGGACTGCACCCAACTACTACCTGTTTGCACGACTCCTTTGAGCCGTGGTAGGGTAGTGATCAAAGTGCAGTGGGAACACACTCGAGACGAAGTGCCAGTGTCAAGTCAGCGGACTAAGCTGTACTCATGTCACCTGGGAACTGATAACAGACGATAGGTATAATACCAACCTTTCAGTTCCCGACGAGTCCTGTCCAGTGTACTCGTAACCCAACGAGCACCCGTATACTATCTCCAGTACGACGTACTGATGGCTGTGGGACAGACCATCTCCCACACTGGGATGAGAAGCGCATACGCTAGTCTACTCCGGAGTATCGATGCCCTGTCTCGATAGTCCTGCGACTAGGGACCTGTATAAGGATGTGCTTATAGATTACCCAGCCCCCACTAGTGTGACTGCCATCACAACGCTGGTAATCAAGCAAAGATCCTAAGGGCTCTACTAATGCGTATAGGTGATATACTAAAATAAACACATGTACACATTGAAGTAGAAACAAACCAAGTAGCATACTACTATATTGAGCAAGATTGTTTATACAAGGTGAATATCCCAAGCTTCCATTAAGTAATATACAAACTAGTATGATACAGTAATGGCCTCTAGGGCATATACACTAACAATCTCCCAATTGCACTAAGGCCATGTACTGGCGTATCGAAGACCTATCATCTCGATCAGCCGCTCGAACTGAGTCTGGGGTAGGGCCTTGGTGAATGGATCTGCAGGGTTTTCTTCTGAAGTAACCCTCCGAACCTCGATCTCCTTGCGATCCACGATCTCCCTGATCAGGTGATACCGCCTCAAGATGTGCCTGGATCTCTGATGGGACCTGGGTTCCTTCGCTAAAGCTATAGCCCCGTTGTTGTCGCAATACAGAGGTATTGGGTCAACAATGGACGGAACTACCTGAAGTTCTTTCAAGAACTTCCTCATCCAGACAGCTTCTTTTGCGGCATCAGATGCAGCGATGTATTCCGCTTCCATCGTCGAGTCTGCAACGGTTTCCTGTTTCGAACTCTTCCAACACACCGCCCCTCCATTGAGGGTAAAGACAAAACCCGACATGGACTTGGAATCATCCTTGTCACTCTGGAAGCTGGAGTCAGCAAAGGCCTCGATCTGGAGGTCTTTTCCGCCATACACCAAGAACATCTCCTTAGTCCTTCTCAGGTACTTGAGAATGTTCTTTACTGCTATCCAGTGTTTCTCCCCAGGGTTTGACTGATACCGGCTTACTACACTCAGTGCATAAGCTACATCCGGTCTGGTACACAACATCGCATACATTATAGAGCCTACCGCAGAAGCGTAGGGTATAATAGACATGCGATCCCTCTCCAAATCAGTCTTGGGAGACATCTCTTTAGAGAGGGTGATCCCGTGACAAGCCGGTAAGTTACCGCGCTTGGAATCTTCCATACTGAATCTCTTTAGTATAGTGTCGATGTACCTAGACTGTGAAAGTCCTAATATCCTCTTGGATCTATCACGATGGATCCGGATCCCCAGGATGTAAGAGGCATCACCCAGGTCTTTCATGGAGAACCTGTGTGACAAGAAACCCTTGACAGATTGTAGCATAGGAATGTCATTTCCTATTAAGAGAATGCCATCCACGTATAAAACGAGGAATACTACAGTTCTCGCTACAAATCTACTATAGATGCATGGTTCATCTGGATTTTTGATAAAGCCAAATTCCTTGACCGTCTCATCAAAACAGATGTTCCAACTCCGCGATGCCTGCTTTAGTCCATAGATGGACTTAAGCAACTTGCACACCTTTCCGCTGCTCCCACTCTGAATGAAACCCTCTGGTTGGTCCATATAGACACACTCCTCTAAATTTCCATTTAGAAAAGCGGTTTTTACGTCCATCTGCCAAATCTCATAATCGTGGAAGGCAGCAATGGCAAGAAGGATCCGAATGGATTTCAGCATAGCCACTGGAGAAAAGGTTTCGTCATAGTCCAAGCCAGGTCTTTGACGGAAACCCTTTGCTACAAGTCTAGCTTTATAGGTCTCAACCTGTCCATCTACACCAATCTTCCTTTTGAAGATCCACTTGCATCCTACGGGTTTTACCCCGTCTGGAGCAATGTCCAACGTCCATACTTTGTTGGTGTACATGGACTCCATTTCGGTCCGCATTGCATCCAGCCATTTTACCGAGTCAACGCTCTGAACGGCCTGATGGAAGCTAGTAGGCTCATCATAATCTATGATGCAATCCTCTCTATCCCCGTCTATGAGAAAACCGTAGTATCTCTCGGGCGGATGAGACTGCCTACTACTCCTGCGGAGCGGCGTAGGAATGTCCTATTCATTTGAACCCTCTGGTTCCACCAAACTTTCAGTAATAGCTTGTGGTTCTGGAATTTCTTCCAGTTCTACTGTGCTCCCACTTATCTGGTTTTCCAAAAACTCAGTTTCCAAGAAGTAGGCATGACGAGAAACAAGAACTTTTTTTTCCTCTTCACAGTAGAAGAAATATCCCTTGGAGTTCTTTGGATATCCCATAAACTTGCACTGTACTGAGCGTGCCTCGAGCTTGTCCGCATGCTGCTTCTTGACAAAAGCTGGACATCCCCATGTCTTAATGTGATTAAGATGGGGCCTCTTTTCACACCACATCTCATATGGTGTGGAGGGCACAGTTTTAGTAGGAACTCGGTTCAAAAGGTATGCAGCTGATTCTAGTGCATAGCCCCAGAAAGATCGCGGTAACTCAGCGTTACTCATCATGGACCGTACCATATCCAATAGGGTTCGGTTCCGTCTCTCCGATACACCGTTGTGTTGCGGAGTGTATGGAGGAGTAAGTTGAGAGAGAATTCCATTCTCTTTTAAGTAATTCAGGAACTCGGCACTTAAGTATTCTCCACCTCGATCCGATCTTAGAATCTTGATACTTTTGCCGGTTTGTTTTTCTACTTCATTCTTATATTCCTGGAACTTTTCAAAGGCTTCGGACTTATGTTTCATTAAGAAGACATAACCGTACCTTGAAAAATCATCCGTAAAAGTAATGAAGTAAGAGTAACCGCTTCGCGCATGTGTAGACATTGGACCGCACACGTCGCTGTGTACGAGTCCCAAGAGCTCGCTCGCTCTTATTCCGTGTCCAGTGAACGGAGTCTTTGTCATCTTTCCTTTGAGACAGGATTGACAAGTGGCATATGATTGATATTCGAACGGATCCAAATATCCTTCTGTATGTAACTTAGTCAACCTTCTCTCATTGATGTGACCCAGTCTACAATGCCATAAGAAATTCTGATTGATATCTGGAGACTTTCTTTTGTGTGTATTCTGGACATTGAAAATCTGTGGTTGGTTTAATACGTATATACCATTGCTCAGTGTACCTGACCCAATCAGAACTTGATTAAGGTGAATGTTTACAACATTACTTACAAACGCAAATTCATAACCTTCTTTAGAAACCAAAGATACAGAAATGATATTACAAGTTGCGTTGGGTACAAAAAAGCAATTACGCAAAACCAAAACATGCCCATCTGACATTCCCAGGTGATAGTCCCCCACGGCCTTAGCATCCATGCTAGCTCCGTTCGCAACTCTGAGGGTCATGTCACCTGCCTTCAAAACCCTACGGTTTCTCAACGCCTGCAAAGAATTACAGATATGAGATCCTGATCCGGTATCCAATACCCAGGAAGTAGAGTTTATAGAAAGACAGTTTTCAATAACATACACACATGAAGCTGAAGCCGCAACCTGCTTCAGTTCCTGTGTCCTGGCTTTCCAAGCCCTGCAATCTTTCTTCCAGTGTCCACTCTTGTGTCCCTGCAATCTTTCTTCCAGTGTCCACTCTTGTGACAATAGAAGCATTCCTCTTTACCTACAAGCTTCCCCGCTATCTTTGTTGCCTTTGCTTTTCCCTTCGTATCCACTTTACTAACACCGCCCCTTGGTTTGGCGGGGGCTTTCCTCTTCTTTCCCTTGGCTTTCGCCTTGGACCTAGAAGAAGAAGATCCTCCTACAAACAAAGTGGATGTTTCCCTACCTTTCTGTAGGGTACCCTCTGCACTCCTCAGCATGTTGAGGAGTTCTGAAAGTTCAACTTCTTTTTCTTGCAAGTTGAAATTCAGTATGAACTGGGCGTAAGTAGAAGGAAGGGACTGGAGAACTAAGTCCGTATAGAGCTCACTCTCCAACGTGGTCCCAAGTTCTGCGAGCTCCTCAATGTAGCCTATCATCTTAAGCACGTGGTCCGCTACCGATGATCCGACGGCCAACTTTGCCGAAAATAACTTCTTCGACACTTCGTATCTTGCGATACGAGACTGCTCTCCATACAGTTCTTTTGTATGAAGAAATATGGATTCCAAGTCCATATTCTCGTGCCTCCTCTGATGTTCCATGTCCATAGAGGCAAGCACGAGGCATCTGGCCTTCGCGCAATCAATCTCCCAAGTCTTACGGATTTCCTTATCCGCGACGCTGGAGGTGGGACCTGGGACGGGGGGAGCTTTGGTGGTAAGAAGATACCCCAGCTTGTCGTAAGTGATTGCCATTTTGACATTCCTGAGCCAATCTTTGTAGTTTGGCCCTGTCAGTATGTTTTTATCTAGAAGTAACTTAAGTCCAGTCATTTCGATTTGGTCGCTGCAGGGGGAGAGAGAAGGAACACTCAGCACGATGCTCTTGCAAGTTTAGAATAGTTTTTAATTTGTCTAAACAGGATGGCTCCCACTGTCTCTCGAATCCCTCCTCAAACCACAAAGGAAGAATTAGCCGGGATTAATCCCACCGCACAATACTTGCTTAACCGTTCAGCCAGGCCAGTGTCGGTACTTCGAGGGAGGTTTTCCAACGCTTTCGCGAAGTTCCTTAATTTAAGAACCTCTTTTCCCTGGGGGCGTAGCCCCGCTAACATCTTTCTAGGCACCTACTAGGTTTATAGCATTGATCGTTTAGTGAGAAATTTCCCGAGGAGTAGCATATACTCACAGTAGGATCGGGATCCAAATATCATCGCGTGACGAAAATAAAGGAATCCTACCATAATCATCACACTCCAAATGGTATGCAAATCTAGCAAGTTTCAGTACTTATGAAACTCCCGATGTGGATTTTTGCCCCATGCTCTTATGACCTTGACTTTGGCCAACAAATCATAAGTCACATGTCAAGTTCTGCCCATCGTTCTCCAGGTTAATTTGAATCCATTCGTACCTACCCTTGACTTTGGCCAACAAGGTAGTTCGACTGTTCCAAATCAACGCATCTATCTATGCTGCACATGAATACCCAATAGCTACCAATCACTATGCCTTGACTTTGGCCAACAAACATAGCTTGAATACTATTGACTATTTATGTGAAACGATGGAGGGCTACGAATGGTTTTGGTAAAACCGTGAACGTAGTGAACTTGATATAATCGATGGAATGAGATACCTTTTAGAAGGAGTGGCTCAAGCTCCGCATTTAAAAGTTAGTTTTGAAAAGAACCGAGTGGTTTTTCGAAAGTGTTCCAACGACTTTAACTTGGTTTATTATCTTGCATTAGTTCTTTTAATGCGTGATATTCATGCATTAGTTCTTTTAATGCGTCCCATCATTTAATCCTACCATTGCAGAAAACAACCAAAATATGACGTACGCTTATGCCATTCGCATTCGCCACGGGGTCCCGTCATCACCCGTTAGGTTACTTAACTAACGACAGAGCGGGGGCTGGGCTAGCGCGGCTGTAAAACATAAGCAACGCCTAAATATAAAGCAATGATAGACATTACAGATCACAGATGAATACATTGGCTATACTAGGAATCCGCAATCGGTTCGAGCCTGCAACGAAAAGCGGATTACACGGTCGCGGTGAATAGCCAAAACCCCACCTAAGACCCCTACGGGTGCGGCAAACTACCCGCCAAGTACCCGGTAGTTTGTGCACCCCTCCATGGGTCTATCCTAGGAGCATAACCAGTAAAAAGAATTATACAATGACGGCTACAACCCCGACCCGGTTGTGCGGCCATACAAATAATATTATTACATCAATTTACATTTACAAATGAATGAAAGAAAAACAAAAGCTCATCTCACATCCACCCCGGCTATTCACCCGCGACAGTCCAACACATTCATATACACATTCCAATATCAAACACAGATCACAGAGATGTATAACCCCGACTAATCGACTTATAGCGATTAGCCGACGTTCAATACATTACATACATCACAGATATAACCAATATAGCCAAAGTGTAGCGAAGTCGGAAAAAAATACGGATTTATAGGACCCCAAAATTAAATTTCTTTTCTGGAAAATCTGGGCTCATATAACATATTTGAAAAATCCCAAAACCCTACCAGAAGAACACTGCACAAAACACGATCACATGAAGAGCCCAAACGGCGGCGGATCCGCGGCGAAGAGAATAGCTGAGGCCGCGGATCCGCGGCGGTTTGAAAGATTCATGGGATCGTTTTTCTTGGGTGTTCTCACAAAAGCCTGAGCCGATTTTAGGAGTAAAAAGTTTTACTTTTAGAGCAAAAAAATTTCAACAGAAACTTAGGGTTTTTGATTTTCCGGTTTTGCGATTTTTCGGTTTCGAACTTCCATACACTTCGCTACCAAGCTAGTTTAAGTTTAGTTAGGCTCTGATACCACTGTAAGTCCACGTTGCGACCCCCGGTTCTTACGGGGAGGCGGAAACGGTATAAAAATCAAATTTTTAGCGCATGGGGCAACATGGACTAACAAAGTCGGGATCTTTTCCTAAACTAAAACTAGCAAACAAGCTAAAGAGAGTTAGCTACTCGGAAAGATGGTTATACCTAAACTTGAACTCCTTCTTCTTCAAACTTTTGTAGAGGTTGATGGTGCTTTCCTCGTTGCCTTCTTCCGTCAAAGATGGATCCACCTGAGGGTTCAACCTTCGGGCTCTTTCTCGAACTTTGAGAGAACTAGAATCTTCGGCTTGCTAAACCTTTGATCCTAGAGTGAGTAGAGAGTGTCTAAGGGGTGTTTTTATCTCAAGGAGAGGGATTCTCAACTCATGAGAAGGATTCTCCTTGAACTAGAGGAGGAAGAAGAACAAGTGAGGAGAGAGAATGGTTATGATAGAATGAGCTCTCATTTTCCTTTTGCAACCATATCAAAAAGAAAAAGAATTATCTAAATAATAATAATAATTCAAATGAGAATAGTTGATGGTTGTTTTGGAATGACCACTATCATAACTTCATTAAATGAATGTAAGCTAGAATCAAGGAGCATCCTTGCAAAGTAATGATGATGGTCAAACATTCAACTATGGTCAACAAGTCAACCATGGTCAACAAGTCAACAAAATCAACCATGACACAATTTCATTTAATTACTATTATTAATTGATATTTCATAAATCCGTTAGGGTTTGGAAAAAGACGACTGTCAACTGTGCATACGCACCCGTTCCGAAACCCTAATGAAAAACCTCTTCCTCCGCCTCAAACAACTGTGCATACACACCTGCATTCTCGTTCCGAGGAAAAAGAATACTGAGAGATAAAAGCAACCCCAAAACATATACCAGTATCTGACTCAAACCAGAGCCAGCCAGTAATATCCGTCCGGACTCCAAACGTGCACAAGTGCGCGGATGAGAACGAACCCTGTCGCAAAACCATGCGACCTCTACCCTGTTTTGCCCAGAGGCGAATACCCTCTGTGTGGGACTCTAAAGACTCGACACTACGCTGGCAGTGGGTTTAACCACAGACCGCAAGCGGCACTAGCTGTGCGTAACGGTCCCCAGGTAGATGCCGATAAGAAGACTGACGAGGTAAAACCCATCTGAACTCCTACTGAGTCTGAATGTGACAGTCTCCGTACAGTCCGGTCTGTTCGTCTGATACATCGCATGGCGGGCCTAGGGGGCGGTAAACGTCAGTCCCCTAATAGCGGTACAAGTCGTGTCGGAGTGAAGCCCAAAACACCCTGAGATAACACTGGAAGCCTACCAGTATATCTCGCTTGCCCTGGCCAGGGACTACTCGTGTAATGGCTCTCCTAGACACAGCGCGATGTCAACCCCCAATACTGGGAGAGACGAATCCTGTCTAACTGTCACTGCCTCCAAGTGCTTCGGGACTGCACCCAACTACTACCTGTTTGCACGACTCCTTTGAGCCGTGGTAGGGCAGTGATCAAAGTGCAGTGGGAACACACTCGAGGCGAAGTGCCAGTGTCAAGTCAGCGGACTAAGCTGTACTCATGTCACCTGGGAACTGATAACTGACGATAGGTATAATACCAACCTTTCAGTTCCCGACGAGTCCTGTCCAGTGTACTCGTAACCCAACGAGCACCCGTATACTATCTCCAGTACGACGTACTGATGGCTGTGGGACAGACCATCTCCCACACTGGGATGAGAAGCGCATACGCTAGTCTACTCCGGAGTATCGATGCCCTGTCTCGATAGTCCTGCGACTAGGGACCTGTATAAGGATGTGCTTATAGATTACCCAGTCCCCACTAGTGTGACTGCCATCACAACGCTGGTAATCAAGCAAAGATCCTAAGGGCTCTACTAATGCGTATAGGTGATATACTAAAATAAACACATGTACACATTGAAGTAGAAACAAACCAAGTAGCATACTACTATATTGAGCAAGATTGTTTATACAAGGTGAATATCCCAAGCTTCCATTAAGTAATATACAAACTAGTATGATACAGTAATGGCCTCTAGGGCATATACACTAACATAAACTGGGCGTAAGTGGAAGGAAGGGACTGGAGAACTAAGTCCGTATAGAGCTCACTCTCCAATGTGGTCCCTAGGTCCGCGAGCTCCTCAATGTAGCCGATCATCTTTAGCACGTGCTCTGCTACTGATGATCCGACGGCCATTCTTGCCGAAAATAACTTTTTCGACGCTTCGTATCTTGCGATACGAGATTGCTCTCCATACAGTTCTTTTGTATGAAGAAATATGGATTCCAAGTCCATATTCTCCTGCCTCCTCTGATGTTCATTGTCCATAGAGGCAAGTACGAGGCATTTGGCCTTCGCGCTATCAATCTCCCAAGTCTTACGGATTTCCTTATCCGCGACGCTGGAAGTGGGACCAGGGACAGAGGGAGCTTTGGTGGTAAGAAGATACCCTAGCTTGTCGTAAGTGATTGCCATTTTGACATTCCTGAGCCAATCTTTGTAGTTTGGCCCTGTCAGTATGTTTTTATCTAGAACTAACTTAAGTCCAGTCATGTCGAATGGTCGCTGCAATTAGGAGAAAGAAGAAACACTCAGCTTGATGCTCTTGCAAGTTTAGAATGGTTTTTAGTTTGTCTAAACAGGATGGCTCCCACTGTTTCTCGAATCCCTCCTCAAACCATAAAGGAAGAATTAGTCGGGATCAATCCCACCGCAAAATACTTGCTTAACCGTTCAGCCAGGCCAGTGTCGGTACTTCGAGGGAGGTTTTCCAACGCTTTCGCGAAGTTCCTTAATTTAAGAACCTCTTTTCCCTGGGGGCGTAGCCCCGCTAACACCTTTCTAGGCACCTACTAGGTTTATAGCATTGATCGATTAGTGAGAAATTTCCCGAGGAGTAGCATATACTCACAGTAGGATCGGGATCCAAATATCATCGCGTGACGAAACTGAAGGAATCCTACCAGAATCATCACACTCCAAATGGTATGCAAATCTATCAAGTTTCAGTACTTATGAAACTCCCGATGTGGATTTTTGCCACATGCTCTTATGACCTTGGCGTGAGGTCAAAATGTCATAAGTCACATGTCAAGTTCTTCCCATCATTATCCAGGTTAATTTGAATCCACCCGTACCTACCCTTGACGTAGGCCAAAACGGTAGTACGGCTGTCCCAAACCAACGCATTCTATCTATGCAATAGATAAATATCCGGCATCTACCAATCACTATGCCTTGGCGTGAGGTCAAAATACATAGCTTGAATACTACCGAATATTTAACTGAAATGATGGAGGGCTACGAATGGTTTTGGCTAAACCGTGAACGTAGTGAACTTGATATAATCGATGGAACGAGATAGCTTTTAAAAGGAGTGGCTCAAGCTCCGCATTTAAAAGTTGGTTTTGAAAAGAACCGAGTGGTTTTTCGAAAGTGTTCCAACGCTTTAACTTGGTTTATTATCTTGCATTAGTTCTTTTAATGCGTGATATTCTTGCATTAGTTCTTTTAATGCGTCCCATCATTTAATCCTACCATTGCAGAAAACAACCAAAATATGACGTACGCTTATGCCATTCGCATTCGCCACGGGGCCCTGTCATTACCCGTTAGGTTACTTAACTAACGACAGAGCGGGGGCTTGGCTAGCGCGTCTGTAAAACATAAGCAATGCCTAAATAATATCATATATAGATATATTGCAATGATAGCCATTTCAGATCACAGATGAATACATTGGATATACTAGGAATCCGCAATTCGTACGAGCCTGTAACGAAAAGCAGATTACACGGTCGCGGTGAATAGCCAATACCCCACCCAAGACCCCTACGGGTGCGGCAAACTATCTGCCAAGTACCCGAAGCGAAGCAACCTCCCTCATCCCCGTGAGTAGGCCACTCGGCACTTCGGCATACCCGGTAGTTTGTGCACCCCCTCCATGGGTCTATCCTAGGAGCAAAAACAGTAAAAAGAAATTATACAATGACGGCTACAACCCCGACCCGGTTTGCGGCCATACAAATAATTATTACATCAATTTACAAATTTACATGAATTGAAAGAAAAGAAAACTCTCGTCTCACAACCCCCGGCTATTCACCCGCGACAATCCAACATATTCATATACACATTCCAGCAAAATTACAGATCACAGATTTGTATAACCCCCACTAATCGACATATAGCGATTAGCAGACGTTCAATACAAATAACACATTACAGAAAAAAAAAACCGTCAGCTAAAGTCTTTTAGAAGTTCGAACAAAAATACGGATTTTCAGGACCCCAAAAATAAAATTTTCGTGCTGGAAAATCTGGGCAGAAAACACATATTCCAAAAATCCCAAAACAACCCCAGAAATACACTGCACCAAAGATGGACCTCGGCCGAGTCAACTCGGCCGCGGAACCGCGGCGGGAGCGTGCTCCCGCCGCGTTTCCGCGGCGCTTTGACTCGATCGTTGGACCAAATTTGGTGGGTGTTCTCACAAAAGCCTGAGCCGATTTTTAAGATGAAAATTATCAACTTTTGAACAGAATAAAAATCGGTAGAAACTTGAAATTCTCGGGTTCGTTTTCGTGACTTTTTCTTTGATCGATCTTCTAGTTACTTGCTAACATGTTAGATAGAGTTTAACTAGGCTCTGATACCACTGTAAGTCCATGCTACCTCTCCCGGTACTTTCGGGCATGCGGAATTTGATAAAAACGATTTTTATAGAGGTGGTAACATGGACTTAAAACCCGGATCTTTGTTAAACATCTAACTAACAACCTAACTAGGAGTCGTTAACTACTCGGTTAGGGGGTTTATACCTTGCTTGTCTTGAACTCCTTCGTCTTCAAACTCAGATGGTGGTCCGGATCGGCTTCTTCCCGTCGTCTCCTTGCGCCGAAGATAGATCCACCTGAAAGCTTCAACCTTTGGCTCCTTCTTCGATCTTTGAAGAAACTAGTTCACTCGGTTTGCTAAACCTTGTGAACTAGAGTGAGTAGAGAAGAGTTTGTATGGGATTTTATCTATGGTTCTTGATTCTCAACTCATGAGACAAGTGAACCATAGAGTCAAGAGAGGGAGCAAGAGGAAGAGGGTGAGAGCAAGAGTATGAGAGCTCAAGAACAAGAGAGAGAATGAGCCTCTCTTTTGACTTTCACTCTCTCATAATCCAAAACAATGATAACAAATCATATCAATCAAGTGTTATGTGATGGTTTAAGCAACCATAGCCATATCATTTCATGAACTCATTTTGCACAAATGAGCAAGCAAGCAAAAGTCTTTGCCATGAAATGATAACTATGGTTATCATGATGGTCAACTAGTCAAGCCTAGTCAACCGATCAACAAAGTCAACAAGTCAACAAAAGTCAACAAAGTCAATCCCACATCAACCATGTCACCATAATACTTAATTAATATAATTGTTAATCACATATCATATTCTCATTAGGGTTGAGCAAAAAGTCAATAGTCAATGGTCAACTGTCAACAACCCTAATGAGAATCCACTGCCTCTGTCTCCCCGTCAACTGTGCATACACACCCGCATCCGCGTTCCGAGGAACACGAATGCAAACTGGATAAATCCAATCCCAAATGGTACACTAAGATCTGGCTTAAACCAAAGCCCGCTAGTGTAAACTGTCCGGACACTGTACGTGCACAAGTGCACGGATATGACCGAACCCTGTCGCAAAACCATGCGACCTGTCGCAAAACCATGCGACCTCTACTCTTTTTGCCTAAAGGCGAAAAGCTTTCTGTATGGGACTCTAAAGACTCGACACTACGCTGGCAGTGGGTTTAACCACAGACCGCAAGCGGCACTAGCTGTGCGTAACGGTCCCCAGGTAATGCCGACAAGAAGACTGACGAGGCGAAACCCATCTGAACTCCTACTGAGCCTGAATGTGACATTCTCTGTACAGTCCGGTCTGTTCGTCTGATACATCGCATGGCAGGCCTAGGGGGCGGTAAACGTCAGTCCCCCAATAGCGGTACAAGTCGTGTCGGAGCGAAGCCCAAAACACCCTGAGATAACACTGGAAGCCTACCAGTATATCTCGTTTGCCCTGGCCAGGGACTACTCGTGTAATGGCTCTCCTAGACACAGCGCGATGTCAACCCCCAATACCGGGAGAGACGAATCCTGTCTAACCGTCACTGCCTCCAAGTGCTTCGGGACTGCACCCAACCACTACCTGTTTGCACGACTCCTTTGAGCCATGGTAGGGTAGTGATCAAAGTACAGTGGGAACACACTCGAGGCGAAGTGACAGTGTCAAGTCAGCGGACTAAGCTGTACTCATGTCACCTGGGAACTGATAACTGACGATAGGCATAATACCAACTAGTCAGTTCCCGACGAGTCCTGTCCAGTGTACTCGTAACCTAACGAGCACCCGCATACTATCTCAAGTACGACGTACTGACGGCTGTGGGACAGACCGTCTCCCACACTGGGATGAGAAGCGCATGCGCTAGTCTACTCCGGAGTATCGATGCCCTGTCTCGATAGTCCTGCGACTAGGGACCTGCATAAGGATGTGCTTATAGATTACCCAGCCCCACTAGTGTGACAGCCATCACAACGCTGGTAATCAAGCAAAGATCCTAAGGGCTCCACTAATGTGTATAGGTGATATACTAAAATAAACACATGTACACATTGAAGTAGAAACAAACCAAGTAGCATACTACTATTTTGAGCAAGATTGTATATACAAGGTGAATATCCCAAGCTTCCATTAAGTAATATACAAGCTAGTATGATACAGTAATGGTCTCTAGGGCATATACACTAACAGCCTTTCCTTTTCCCTTCATATCCACTTTACTGACACCGCCTCTTGGTTTGGCGGGGGCTTTCTTCTTCTTGCCCTTGGCTTTCACCCTGGACCTAGAAGAGGAAGATCCTCCTACAAACAAAGTGGATGTCTCCCTACTTTTCTGTAGGGTGCCCTCTGCACTCCTCAGTATGTTGAGGAGCTCTGAAAGTTCAACTACCTTTTCCTGTAAGTTGAAGTTCAGGAAGAACTGGGCGTAAATGGAAGGAAGGGACTGGAGAATCAAGTCCGTAGAGAGCTCATTCTCCAACGTGGTCCCAAGTTCCGCGAGCTCCTCTATGTAGCCAACCATCTTAAGCACGTGTTCCACTACCGATGATCCGACGGCCAACCTTGCCAGAAACAACTTCTTCGACACTTCGTATCTGGCGATACGAGACTGCTCTCCATACAGTTCTTTTGTATGAAGAAATATGGACTCTAGGTCCATATTCCCGTGCCTCCTCTGATGTTCGTTGTCCATCGAGGCAAGTACGAGGCATTTGGCCTTCGCGCAATCTATTTCCCATGTCTTACGGATTTCCCTATCCGCGACACTGGTTTTGGGACCTGGGACAGGGGAGCTTTGGTTGTAAGGAGATACCCCAACTTGTCGTAAGTGATTGCCATCTTGACATTCCTGAGCCAATCTTTGTAGTTTGGCCCTGTCAGTATGTTTTTATCTAGTAATAACTTAAGTTCGGTCTTGTTGAATGGTCGCTGCAATTAGGAGAGAGAAAAGAAACACTTTAGCATGATGCTCTTGCAAGTTTAGAGTGGTTTTTAGTTTGTCTAAACAGGATGGCTCCCACTGTCTCTCGAATCCCTTCTCAAACCGTAAAGAAAGGATTAGTCGGGATCAATCTCACCGTACAATACTTGCTTAACCGTTCAGCCAGGCCAGTGTCGGTACTTCGAGGGAGGTTTTCCAACGCTTTCGCGAAGTTCCTTAATTAAGTAATCTCTTTTCCCTGTGGGCGTAGCCCCGCTAACACCTTTCTAGACACCTACTAGGTTTATAGCATTGATCGTTAAGTGAGAGTTTTCCCGAGGAGTAGCATATACTCACAGTAGGATCGGGATCCAAATATCATTGCGTGATAAAACCGAAGGAATCCTACCAGAATTATCACACTCCAAATGGTATGCAGCGCTAGCAAGTTTCAGTGCTTATGAAACTCCCGATGTGGATTTTTGCCCCCATGCTCTTATGACCTTAACTTTGGCCAAAATATCATAAGTCACATGTCAAGTTCTACCCGTCATTCTCCTGGTTAATTTAGACCCACCCGTACCTACCCTTGACTTTGGCCAAAATGGCAGCACGACTGTCCCAAACCAACGCATCTATCTATGCTGCACATGAATACCCAATAGCTACCAATCACTATGCCTTGACTTTGGCCAAAATACATAGCTTGAATACTTTTTGACCATTCATGTGGAATGACGGAGGGCTACGAATGGTTTTGGCGAAACCGTGAACGTAGTGAACTTGATATAATCGATGGAACGAGATAGCTTTTAAAAGGAGTGGTTCAAGCTTCGCGTTTAAAAGTTTAGTTTTGAAAAGAACCGAGTGGTTTTCAAAGTGTTCCAATCGACTTTTACTTGGTTTATTTTCTTGCATTAGTTCTTTTAATGCGTCCCATCATTTAATCCTACCATTGCAGAAAACAACCAAAATATGACGTACGCTTATGCCATTCGCATTCGCCACGGGGCCCCGTCATCACCCGTTAGGTTACTTAACTAACGACAGAGCGGGGGCTGGGCTAGCGCGGCTGTAAAACATAAGCAACGCCTAAATAGTTATCATATATAAATATATAGCAATGATAGACATTACAGATCACAGCTGAATACATTGGATATACTAGGAATCCGCAATCCATTCGAGCCTGCAATGAAAAGCGGATTACACGGTCGCGGTGAATAGCCAATACCCCACCCAAGACCCCTACGGGTGCGGCAAACTACCCGCCAAGTACCCGAAGCGAAGAAACCTCCCTCAACACCGTGAGTAGGCCACTCGGCACTTCGAGATACCCGGTAGTTTGTGCACCCCCTCCATGGGTCTATCCTAGGAGCAAAAACAGTAAAAAGAATTATACAATGACGGCTACAACCCTAACCCGGTTGTCCGGCCATACAAATAATAATACATCAATTTATATATTACAATGAATGAAAGAAAAAGAAACACTCATCTCACATCCACCCCGGCTATTCACCCGCGACAATCCAACGCATTCATATACACATACCATCATCAAACACAGATCACAGATATGCATAACCCCCACTAATCGACATATAGCGATTAGCCGACGTTCAATACATATAAACATCACAGATATAACCCATTAGTCAAAGTGTAGTGAAGTTCGATCAAAAAATACGGATTTACAGGCCCCCAAAAACAAATTTCTTTTCTGGAAAACCTGGGCACAAATAAGCCATCTTAAAAATCCCAAAACCATGTCAGAAGAACACTGCACCAAACTCGACCCTGAACCGAGTCAACTCGGCCGCGGTTGCGCGGCAATAGCTTGCTATTGCCGCGGAACCGCGGCGCGTTGAACGATTTACTGGATCGTTTTTGGTGGCTTTCTTCACAAAACCCTGAGATGATTTTTGACGTAAGATTTATTTTATTTTGAGCAGAAAAAAAATCAACAGAAAGTTAGGGTTTTGTGTTTTTAGTTTTGTGATTTTTTCCGATTGAACTTCCATACACTTTACTACCTAGCTAGTTTATGTTTAGTTAGGCTCTGATACCACTGTAAGTCCACGTTGCCCACCCCGGTGCTTGCGGGGAGGCAGAAAATGGAATAAAAATCGGATTTTTATCATGCTAGGCAACATAGACTAACTAGAGTCGGATATTTGCTAAACAAAACTAACTAAAAGCTAACTAGAAATTAGCTACAAGGAAGAATGGTTATACCTAGGGCTTTATGTCCTTCTCTCCTTGCTCCTTGGAGTGTAAGAAAGAGATCGCCTTGTCGCCTTCTCGAGTCGAAGAAGGATCCACCCGAAAGCCTCAACCTTTGGCTTCAACTTCAAGCTAGAAGTAACTAAGGTGTTAGAAGTGCTAATTCTAGAACCATAGATGAGAGTAGAGATTATCTAGAAGAGGTTTTTCTCAAGCTCAAGTGTTTCTCAACACATGAGAGGGGAGAGCTTAAGGAAGAGGAAGAGCAAGAGAGAGAAAGTATATGATAGAATGAGAGAATTATGAAGCATTCTCACATATATGTGTGAATTATTGTAAATTGATAATTAGTGAGATAATTGTTATGGCTTAATCAAGACATGACTATTATCATTTCATTTTTAATGCAAATTGCAAGGATCAAAGAGCATCTTCCAAATGAAATGATGATGGTCAAAGTGTCAACCTAGGTCAACAAGTCAAGAATGTCAAATGGTCAACAACCCTAACCATGCACAATTATATTAAACTAATATCAATTAACCATAATACACACACAAGCATTAGGGTTAATAAAATGACAATGGTCATTAACCCTAATCAAAGTCCTCTCCCTCTGTCTCAAGCAACTGTGCATACGCACCCGTATTCGTGATCCGAGGAACACGAATACAAAGAGATAAAACCAATCCCAAATCATATACTAGGATCTGGCTTAAACCAAAGCCCGCTAGTATAAGCTGTCCGGACAGCAAACGTGCACAAGTGCGCGGATGTGAACGAACCCTGTCGCAAAACCATGCGACCTCTACTCATTTTGCCTAAAGGCGAATAGCTCTCTGTGTGGGACTCTAAAGACTCGACACTACGCTGGCAGTGGGTTTAACCACAGACCGCAAGCGGCACTAGCTGTACGTAACGGTCCCCAGGTAGATGCCGATAAGAAGACTGACGAGGTGACCCCATCTGAACTCCTACTGAGCCTGTATGTGACAGTCTCCGTACAGTCCGGTCTGTTCGTCTGATACATCGCATGGCGAGCCTAGGGGGGCGGTAAACGTCAGTCCCCTAATAGCGGTACAAGTCGTGTCAGAGTGTAGCCCAGAACACCCTGAGATAACACTGGAAACCTACCAGTATATCTCGCTTGCCCTGGCCAGGGACTACTCGTCTAATGGCTCTCCTAGACACAGTGCGATGTCAACCCCCAATACCGGGAGAGACGAATCCTGTCTAACCATCACTGCCTCCAAGTGCTTCAGGACTGCACCCAAAGACTACCTGTTTGCACGACTCCTTTGAGCCGTGGTAGGGTAGTAATCAAAGTGCAGTGGGAACACACTCGAGGCGAAGTGACAGTGTCAAGTCAGCGGACTAAGCTGTACTCATGTCACCTGGGAACCGATAACTGACGATAGGTATAATACCAACCAACAGTTCCCGACGAGTCCTGTCCAGTGTACTCGTAACCTAACGAGCACCCACATACTATCTCAAGTACGACGTACTGACGGCTGTGGGACAGACCGTCTCCCACGCTGGGATGAGAAGCGCATACGCTAGTCTACTCCGGAGTATCGATGCCCTGTCTCGATAGTCCAATGACTAGGGACCTGTATAAGGATGTGCTTATGGATTACCCAGCCCCTACGAGTGTGAGCGCCATCACAACGCTGGTAATCAAGCAGAGATCCTAAGGGCTCTACTAATATGTATATAAGCGATATGCTAAAAGAAACACATGCACATATTGAAGTAGAGACAAACCAAGTAGCATACTACCATTTCGAGCAAGATTGTATATACAACTGTGAATATCCCAAGCTTCCATCAAGTAATAGTATGATACAGTAATGGCCTCTAGGGCATATACACTAACATGTCCCACTGTTCTTAGATTGCTACCCTACCACGGCTCAAAGGAGTCGTGCAAACAGGTAGCAGTTGGATGCAGTCCCGAGCACTTGGAGGCAGTGGCGGTTAGATAGGATTCGTCTCTCCCGGTATTGGGAGTTGATATCGCGCTGTGTCAGAGAGCCATTATGAAAAGTCCCTGGCCAGGGCAAGCGAGATTTACTGGTAGGTTCCAGTAGTTTCTCAGGGTGTAATGGGCTACGCTCCGACACGACATATATAGCTATTAGGGGACTGACGCTTGCCGCCCCCTAGGCTCGATATGCGATAGTCTTAGACGAACAGACCGGACTGTACGGAGATTGTCACATCAGGCTCAGTAGGAGTTCGGATGGTTTTCCTCATCGGCCTTCTTATCGACATCTACCTGGGGACCGTTACGTACAGCTAGTGCCGCTTGCGGTCTGTGGTTAAACCCACTGCCAGCGTAGTGTCGAGTCTTTAGAGTCCCACACAGAGAGTTTCCCTGCTCCAGGCGAAACGATATAGAGGTCGTATGGTTTTACGACAAGGGTTCGGACGCATACGTGTGTTTACGCACGTACGACGTTCGGACAGTTTTTACTAGTCGGCTTTGGTTTAAGCAAGTTTCTAGTATCAAGTTATTGGATTTATACAGTCTAAAGTTTTTCCGTGTTTTCACGGATTGGAGGGGCGTTCTCGTAATTTTCTGGGAAGCTTCTAGAAGCATGGTGACTTGGAGGGTAAGGTGGCATTAGCATTAATTGATTTTGTGACTCATGTGATGAATCATTCAAGTGAGTTAATGAAGCATTTATTGCTTAATGACTCACTTGATTATTCATTGCACATATTCAATGAAGCATGATGATAATGCAGTTGATTTATTCATTTGATAATTCTTTATGCTTCATAATATATAAGAAGTGAGAAACAATTTCAATTCATTCTAATCACCACCTTCTCTCTCCTCAAGCTCTCTCATTCTTGAAACCCTAACCCTAACCTCTCATGTGTTGAGATCAAGGGTTAACTAGACTAATACATCCATAACCTCACTCTATATCACCTAGGTAGCTTAGATTAGCACTTTGAGCAACCTAGTTATCTCAAGTTAGAGATCAAGCTTATAGTAGGAGCTCTCGGGTGGATCATTTTTGATTCGAGGAGGCCGTTGAAGTACCGATGTTCCAAGGAGCCTACGAGGAGTGGAGGACCGCAATGAAGACCCTAAGGACAAGTAACGTGAGGTATAACTTTGAATCCGAGTACTTAAACCTTTCGTAGTTTGCTAGTAACGGTTTAGATACGATTCATGCGCTCAAGTCCGTGTTACGAAGCTTTGATAATCGTTTTTTATATATTCCGCCTCCCCGCAAGTTCGTGGGGTGTGTGACATGGACTTACATAATTAACACTAACCTAAAATCTAAACCAGATGATTAAGGTTTTAGATTGATATAAAGAAAACTATACTAAGAGAAAGAAGCTACAACTTTTGTAGACCGTGTCCTTCTCTTCTCAAGCTCCGTGTAGTAGTCCACGTGACTCCACTAGGCTCCACTTGAAGTTGGATCAAGCTTCCTTTATAATCTTTGTGCCGAAGATGATCCACCCGAAACTCCGCTAATCCAAGCTACCTCTTCACTAAACTCTTTAGTGAAGGAAATACACTACACTTAATTGCTAATTAAGTATAGGATGGTAAAGTAGGGTTTTTTTTCTCACTAGGGTTCTCACAAGCTCAAGGTTTCACAACTCATGTGAGGGATTGAGCTTGAAGGAGGTGAGGAAGAAGATGAAGAGAGCTAGAGAGCAAGAGCTCATGTAAGAAACAGAACAAGTGTTGTGAAAAAAATATGAAGAATGGCTCATCAAAATACCTCACTCATTGAAGCATCCATAATTTCCAAATAAACAATTGGAACCATGCTTCAATACTGAGTCAAGACCAATATAATAATCATCAAAGCCATGCTTCACCATTCCACAAAAGTCTCCTCATTTTCCACCTTTTTTCTATCTTCTAAAAATAGAAAATCAATCATGCTTTATATATATATATATATATATATATATATATATAGATATAGATATAGATATAGATATAGATATAGATATAGATATATATCATGTATATATTAATATATATAAAGATAAGCAAATAATTAGTGAGTAATATAATTATATCAAATATAAATATATATCATATTATTAAATCAACACTTGATTTAATAATCCGGTTATATCACATATAACCGACTAATATAATTTATCTGTATATCACATTATCAAATCAACACTTGATTCAATAATCCGGTTTTTTCACATATAACCTAACTGATATCAAATAACCGCCAGATTAGAATACGGTATCACATACTCATATTTAATCAGGCCCCCCGCAAATATCAGCATATGTGCCATACTTCGTTTCACCTGAACTAGGAAACTTCCGTGTGGGACTCTAAAGACTCGTTAATACGCCTGTAATAGGTAATGATCACATCAGTTACCCACAAGCCGTCAGCGGTACTAGCTGAACATAACGGCTACTCAGGTATTGATCGAATAGAAGATCAACAAGCAAGCTTGTCCAACTCCCATGATGCCTATAAGTAACACTTACCGTACAGTCCGGTCTCTTCATCTGATTGTCACATATCAAGTGTGGGGGTTGAATCGTCAGACCCCAATAACTTGATAAGTCATGCCGATGTGTGGCCTATAACGGTATGAGAAACTACTGATAACTCTTACCAATAAATCTCATCAACAGCCCTGGCCAGGGATTTCCTGTTATAGCCAATCGAGCATAGCGCAATATCAACTCCCTATACCGGGAGAGACGGAACCCCTCCTATCGCTCATTGCCTCTATGTGACTCAGGACTGTACCTAAAATCCACATGTTTGCACAACTCCTTTGAGCCGTGATAGGGAAGAAATCAAAGCACAGTGGGAACCACACAAGACTCTATGACAATCTCGTGTTTACAGACTAACCTGTACCAGTGTCATCAGAGAACTGCTATCTGACGATAGGTATAGCACCATCTAGGAGTTCTCTGCGAGTCCTGTTCGGTGTACCCATTCTCTAATGAGCACCTGTGTACAATCTTTGATGTCAAACACCAATGGTTATGGGATCAACCATCGCCCCATACAGGGTCAAGAAACGTACACACTAGTCTACTCTAGAATATCGATACCCTGTTTCTATACTCTCTCGACTAGGAACTGTTAAAGGATGCGCTTGTGGACTACACAAGTCCTAGTAGTATGATCTGCATCATAGTCCTGGTAGTCAAGCAAACATCCTAAGGGCTTTATCAACATATATCAGAGAGACAGTATAATAATACAAGTGTACATGTTAAGATAAAGAGCAACCAGATAGCATATTATCATGTCGAGCAAGAAACTCCTCTATATATAAGTCCAAGTATCCACCATATCATACAATAATGGCCTCTAGGGCATACATATTCCTAACAGAAGGAACTAATGCACTCTAATTAGCAATTTTAAAAGATGATAAAATAGAGTTTTAAAAAATCAAGAGCGCAATTAGTCCAAACCATAGGAGCTTAGCTAAAAATTAGAACTTGAAACCAAGAAATAAGAGCAAATTAGCTACTAGATTGAGGCTACAACCTTTGTAGCATTTTCAAGTGCTTCCGATTGTGTTAGACTCCATTGTATGCTCCAAGAAGTTCCATGGTACAAGATTGCAAGTCTGTCTCCTCCATCACAGATGATCCACCTTGAAGGCTCAAGTGATTTGGCTCTAAACTCAAACTAGAGTTAACCTAAGTAGTTAGGTTGTTAAGCTAACTAGTTTGGAGTTATAGTTCAAGCTCACTACTAATTTTCTCTCACTTTTTCTTCTTCTTTTTTTAATTTGTTTTCTCATAAAAAATAGAGGAAGGAGATGAGAGCTTCATGGCTAAAAGAGAGGAAGAAGTTGATGAAAGAATTAGTTATCCATTCACTTTAAAAAGAAAATGGTTACTAATTATCATTCTCTACAAAATTCTAGCCATAGGATTTAATCAAGCAACCAAGTGTCCATCCTCTTCTCTCCTCTCCACATGTCACCCTAAAGAGTTAGGTAAAACTTATCGAATAACATAAGCTAAAGAAAACAAAATAAACAAAAATAAACAATATATATATATATATAATATAACATATTAAATACATATACTTGTAATTATTATCCAAGGTGTTTAAAATATATAAAAGAGAGACAAATAATCAGTGACAAAATACTAGCAAATACATATATGAAATATATGTTATATTAAATCTAAACTAGATTTAAAATCCATCTTTTTCAAAAGACCGTGCTAATATTACAACCTTTCGATTACCGTCAGTGTATATAATGCACTAGTTTTAATCGAACCCAAGCGCATACCAATGTACCGCAACTACGAAATATCGCCAAATTCGGAAACTCTCTGTGTAGGACTCTAAAGACTCGATAATACAGTGGCAGTGGGTTTAACCATAAACACGTCAGCGGCACTAGCAGTACGTAACGACTACCCAGATAATATCGAAAAAGAGATCGACAAGCAAGCTCGTCTGAAACTCTACCGAGCCTATCAGCGACATGTACCATACAGTCCGGTCTGTTCGTCTGAGAGTATCGTATATCCGGTTTAGGGAGTGAATAACGTCAGACCCATAATAACCTGATAAGTCGTGCCGGTGTCAAGCCCTATCACCAATCGAGAAACTACCGATCACAATCGGTAAATCTCATCTTCCTAGGTCTAGGTCTTATAGTGACAGCCAACTGTCACGCCCCACTTCCCAGTGTACGAGCAGAGAACACGACGAGCCCGCTACGTGTATACTCAGAAGTAAACACGCTAAGCGTATCTAAGCAATATAAGTAAAATACACAAGAGATAAGATATAAATGAACATCAACTTTATTTATTAACATTCTTTTTACAATACAATGAAAAGTAAATACATGGAATGAAAGCAATGCCTAAACAGTGGCATAACAGAAATGAAAATGGAATAAGTACAAGTGGCTACAGCTCTGGGTCTTCGGTGTACTGCTCAGGGTCCTGCTCCAAATCTGTAACATTATGAAAATTTAGAAATGAATAAAATAAATTAATTAAATAATAAAATGTTAATTTAAAAAGTTATTAAAACAAAATATGACATTTTCATAAGTAGTAGGTGAAACTAATTAAAGTTAAATTTTAATTTGTAACATTAGTAAATTTATAGGGTTTTGGTGGGAAATTTAGCTTCATTTTAATAAGAATGGTGTTATATAATAACATATGTAGTGAAGGGTCTTTGTGTAAAGTTTAGGAAATTGTGTAAACTTGGAAATGTTGAGGGTGTAAGTGAAAAAGGGTTAGGTAATGTTTTAGCTCAGATATAACCACAAGACACCACAACTTGGAATGATAAGGCATGGGCACCTCCTTCTTGCATGCACACCTCATGCACACCACCTCCACCTTGCATGAAAGCACCACATTTCTCTAGTTAACACCACCTACTACCCTAATTCTATTATCCTTAAGTTATACCTAATTATTTTAGGAAATATATATTAGGACAACTGAACTAATTTGAAAGAAGGAAAGGAAAAGAAAAACATTTGAAAACACAAATGAAAATAAGAAAAGAGAGAAGAGAAGAAGAACAAGTGCTAAGGATTTTCACCATCAAACTAGGAGCTAAGGACTTGGGTATCTTGAAAGAAGTCTTTCAACCATATTCTGTAGGTATACTCTTTAAACACAGTAGGATTTCAGTTCTGTAAACTTTAAATTAGAAATCGGATATCGGAGAATTGGTAACTTAAGGAAGTATAGGCTCTGTAATGATCTGCTATAACTTAGATAAAAACTAACTTAACCAAACAACACCTTCATGTTGTATAGTGAACCTAGAATACACCTTAGGGAGACGAACCATTTTGCTCGGAGGTTGGCTGGCGACGCATAGTGAAAATCCGGCGTCACCGAACTTTTGAAGGTTTTGGTTAGTGGGGTTTTTAGGGTAGCTCTGTGGTTATTTGTCAGAGTTTAGGTATTGTTTACTTAAGTTAGTTTATCAATATGTGAAATCAGGGAGCAAATATTAGTTTTGGGGTTAAGATCCTTAGATACGACACGGATATAGTGTACCATGAGTTCTGTTTTTATATGGCATGACTAGGGAAGGGTTAGCTCAGATTAACTTAAAGTTCAGTAACTCATGATATCATCACATCGCATGTTTAGTGATACCGTATCATAAACTAGGTTTTGTGTTATCTAGTTCACTGTAAATGAATCTAGAACTAATAAGTATAATCACTAGAAAAACTAGTAAGACCAAAAGTATAATGAGCCAAATAAGAGGCAACACTTGAAACCAGTGCCCCAAACTCCTTGTTTGATCCGGCGAGACCAACCCCAAATCTGGTGACGCCGGCCCAATGATGTCCTATTGTGTTGGTTTTTCTTCGGTGGTCTAATTTGAGTAAATTTTGGTCTCCAGTATTGTTTGGGTTATCTAAATACTTACACAGTAAAATCTGGGAACGTTTTAGTAATGGTTTTATCAAAATTCAGATATTTACGATACGGAGTTTTCGTATTTTGATGTTGCAGCTGAACCGTTGACGTTTATACATTAACGACAGAATTATGTTGTCGTTTTTGGGTTAAGTGTGCTGTAGGTTCTATCCTACGGGCGTTTAGCTTGTTGTTTTGTTTTTCGATATGATATTTACATCAATGCGATTTAAATACGAATATAGGTACGATTCAAGGATTCCGAGACGGATTTAGCGATATAGAAGCGTGGATTCAGAAAGCTTTTAAGTTAGTGAGTAGATTTACATCTACGGGGGAAGTCGGGTGGATGGCGTATAGCACCCCCGCAACCTTATAACTATTATTATGATATCTAGTTAAGTTTAGCTTTTCTTCAAACTATTGATATAGTATTGCATCTTGTATGCCCTTCATTTGCATAAAGTTTCATATGTAGTTTTAAATGAGATATACGTGATATTTGGTCCGTACGATATGGATATAGTTTGATGGATTTGTACGAGGGATCATGCCGTAATTGAGATAATATGGATATAGCTATATGATGAGATATAATACAAGGGTTGATACGTATTGGAAATGATGAATTTGTATGTCGAATGATGGCCAATTTATCCTTTGACTCGTAGAGTTAGGTTATATTCTGTTTTAGGATGTAATGCTTGTGTGAGCTATATTCTTTTAAAAACTATGATTCGTTGCCTTTTTATAAAATACTAGGATGCGTTGCCGATTTCCAAAACGAATATTTATTTTAAATCTAGGGCGGCTTCCTTATTTCAAAAGATAATGGTATAGCTCATAGCAAGTGATTACAATAGTTATGCTTAAATTAATTTATAGGTTTGCATTATATTATTAATATTATACGTTTCTGCGATATGCACACTCTGATAGAACACTGCACCAAATACCAATGAATACTACGGTGCACAAGCACGTAAATATATGTTACACTACACCTCATTGGTACTGCCATGTCACTGTAGAACCGTGTTGTTATATATGTATTTAAATAGGTTGTTACACCGTAGAACACTTGCACAAATACTAATGATTGCCATGTTGCACGAGTACAGACGCGTATGCTACACTACACATCATTAGTAGTACCATGACACAGTAGAATTGAGATCATTATGCCTATGTGATATAGTTACGTAGTATTTCGTTATTCCTGTTGTAAATTACGAATATTAATACTATAGATACTGTATTTGATTCTTATGGATTTTCTGGATATTTTACTCCTGATGATATATATCGGTGGTATGGGACACTGTGATATATGTATATATATAATATATCATCACTACAATCTATGCAAGTTTCTTATTCCTTACTTGATATTTTGATATGATGAGTTAAACGTCCACCATGAGTTTTGTGTTTTCTGATTTTGATTCCGGACCGAGTGGGGTAGCTATACGGTTCCGGATTTGTGAAATATCCGCACTGAGTGGGATAGCTATACAGTCGGATACATGGTGGACCCGTTTCGGGGCCGAGGGGCAGGATAGCCGCAGTTTAGGCGAGGAGCCTAACGAGGATAACCCATATCGGAGATTGAGATGAGCACGGCAGATATCCAGGGAATACTGACCGGGGTTCAATTGGACACGGCAGATATCCAGGGGATACTGATCATAGCCAGGATATCGGGTGGCGATCATCTATTGAGATGGTGTCGACGGTATCTGCATTTACGTATCGATGATGGACACGAGAGATTTCGGATTTCGATGTCGATGCTGGACATCTATATATATATATATATATATATATATATATATATATATATATATTGATATGATCATTATCATGAGGTACACAGTTAGATATAAATTATTGGATTCAACCAGGACTGATCCGAGGGAACAGTACCTGCATATATTTGTACAAACATTCATAAAAAAAAAGGGAATTCCAATATGGACTATAGATTCATGATTTTGACTCATATGATATTAAGATATTATACTTGGGATTGTATGATAGTTAGTATTACACATATGCATATCATATGGTATATTGGTACAGATTATGATAGGACTATACTTATGACCTAGGTATCGTCATGCATTTCGATTTCTACCTTTAGATGTACTTTTATTCACTGAGTTGGCAACTCATCCCCGTTGTGCCACAGTTTCTTGCAGGTTTTACCGCTTGGATTATCAGCGGCTTGGGCACACATTCTTTTCGGGAATTGATGGGTAAGTGAGTTATTATTGTATCATACTCACTCTTGATTATTCATATACTCTTGTATCTAGTGGAAACTCCATCAACTTAGAAGTTGTATATTATGGACTTAGAAGTAAGACTCAGAGTTTATGTGTGGTGATGTCGCACGTCGATTTCTGAATTAGATTGTTGGTTGCTCCATCGTTTGGACGTGGAGACTAGCTTCCGTTGGGATGCTAATTTATTATGTTGTATTGGGTTTTTATAAAAATGTAAAGGAAGTGATGTCAAGTTTCAAAACGTCATAAAGGCTTTTCAACATGCTTAGTTAAATTTAGATATTATTTAAACTGATTCCATCTAATGACTATTTTAAACTCACCTCCAATATTTTCAAAAGGGTTTAGATTACGGGTTTTGGTTTACTTGAACCACGTAGATGTCTTTAGATGTCACGTGATTTAAGTGCCGGTCACGTGCCACATTTGGGTCGTGACATGCTCCTGACTGGTCTCGTACTTCTCAGCGTTGGGTCCTCCTGACAATATTCCAAAGAAGAAGAGAAATAGGAATTTCGTCAATGAACAATCACTCGGTAAGTCCTAAAGAATGAGAGAAGTAGAATAGACAGAAAAGAGAATATATCTAGTATGATGTTTGATTGTCAGGTTAACGTAGTGTTTGTAGCTTGGTACAGAAGATACCAGTGTATACGAGAGGAGTCCAACTTACACCGTGGACTTTGGTAATCCGTAGTACAAGGCTCCGTCGATAATACCACGGAATAACGGCATGGATGTAATTACGTCTTAAGTGACGACCCCATGCCACCTTTAACATATTCCGTACCAGTCTACCCCTTTATAACCCCGTAGTGTTTATTGTATTGATTGTACGGAATGTATTGTGTTGTATTGTATTGTATTATAAATTGTATAGATGAATGACTTACCGAAACCATGATATCAGTAATGGAACGGATATAATGGATGAACATGTAGATGGAATATATCCATGGTTCGGTTCGGTCAATATAAATTGAATATATTGAATGGATGAATTCATATTGAATTGTTGTATTGCAGTTTTATACTTGAATCATATTCAAGTCAGATTGATTATATTGTGACTCCATCTGAGTCAGACACTTTTAAAAGAAGTTGAAGTCCTGAAATTATTTTTTTTTGATGTTATCGGTAACTGCTACACATGGACGGTAGGATTTGTGTCTTTTCCAAAGACAATTGCCGTGTTGATAACACCGTTATTAGATTATCTACCTTAGATAGGCAAGCACCCATATCTCCGGCTCCCTGAGGCTCAAGAGACTGGTCCCGCTTAAACCTATATTTACTAGGGTCCTTATTGTAATTTTAATATAACTTGAGGCGTTTTATGTAAAAATAGTTTTGGTATAATTTCAAAATAAGCTCAAGCATTCAATTATCGTCTTTAGGGTTTTCATTGATGTATATTTTATAAATGTGACATTTCTAGTGAATAAAACCTAATTTCATAATATATGGTATTTATTTGTAATATGAATATTGTTTTGAATTATCATGGCAGTTTCATGTAATATTTGACTTGTTTTCTTGAGTTTTGGAATCATGGAATATTATATATATTTAAAATAAGTATTTTGGTAATAATTATATATACATATTTAATGAGCATAATTTTATTTATTTATTAATAAAAATCTCATTTTCTAATGAAAAATGTATAAAAAGTCCATCGAGACCGAATGCTCCCTGCGGAGGTCTGTATCTCACTATACTAAGCCCAAGAATGTGCGATAATCTGCACCATCCCCAACGGGGTTCCCCAAATGGGTTATAGAGGCGCAATTGCATGGAAATGTTTTAATACATCTTGTAAAGAAAACGGTTTTATAAGTTAAAGGTATTTTACTGTAAAGTCGTATTTTCCCGAATCTATGTTCCCGAATATAATCGTGGTATGTTAGAAATGTGTGTTGTGATGAGGTGGGTCATTATCTCGTGAGTTTTTCTAAGGTAATACAGTTAAAAGGTATAAGCATGTCGAAATGAAACATGAAGGTATTTTAATATAAAAGTGAAATAAAAGTTGCTACGGTTATTATTTTGATGTCAAACTTATTCTATTTTCTTTGTTAATAATTACTAAACAAGATATCAAAATTTGTAGGTTTGTTATTAAGAAAAAGTTGTATTTTTAAAAGAAAAGAGAATCGAAAGTCGGATAATTCCACTTCTGACACATTTTGAGAATGAAAAGTTTGAGAATAGCAAATGAGAGAGAGACGGGGGACTTACTGATTAGAATCAAAGAGAAGAAAGAGATGATGCTAGGGAAGGTCTCGGGGCGTCGTTTCGTCGCCGGAAACGCCTTGAATCGTCGCCGGAACTTCACCCTTTGTTAACTCCACTTGTACACAAAAGAGACTTGAAAATTTTGTAGAGTTTTTGTAGGAAATTTCAGTTTGAAGGGTGTAAAAATAGAGTGGGTATTTATAGGGAAAATTAGAGTTTAAAGTGTGATAAATTTGAGAATTAAAATGCATTAAAACTGTTAGTTATGTATATGCCCTAGAGGCCATTGTTGTAAATATGATGTATATTATAATGGATGCTTGTATATATATAGAGAGGACTTTCTTGCTCGTCATGATAGTATGCTATTTGGTTTCACTTTATTTTAACATGTTGACTTATATTAGTTTACTGTCTTACTCTCACATGTTGATAAAGCCCTTAGGATATGTACTCGACTACTGGGACTATGATGAGATCATACTAGTGGGGCCACGGTAGTCGATGAGTACATCCTATAACTGTTCCTAGTCGAGGGTGTATCAAGACAGGGCATCGATACACTAGAGTAGACTAGCGTATACGCATCTTGACCCATATGATAGGCGATGGATGATCCCATATCCATCGGTGTTTGACATCAAGGATGGTGTACGGGTGCTCAGTGGAGACTGGGTACACTGGACGGACGCGCCGAGAACTCCCAGATGGTATTATACCTCATGTCAGATGGCAGTTCTCCGGTGACACTGGTACAGGTTAGTCTGTAGACCCGAGATCGTCATAGAGTCTTGTGTGATTCCCATTGTGCTTTGATTTCCACCTTACCACGTCCAAGAAGGCGTGCAAAACGGTGGCTTTTGGGTACAGTCCCGAATCACATGGAGGCAATAAGCGATAGGAGGGGATTCGTCTCTCCCGGTATAGGGAGTTGATGTTGTGCTGTGTTCGTTTGGCTATAACTGAAAGTCCCTGGCCAGGGCGGATATTGAGTACTACAGGTAAGTGTTATCAGTAGGTTCTCGACCTGTTATGAGCCTCACATCGACACGACTTATCGATTACTGGGGTTTGACGTATACCGCCCCTAGACTAGATATGCGACATATCAGACGAAGAGACCGGACTGTTGTCATGACCCGAAAGTACGGAACATGACCGGCATTTAGATTACGAAGCGTCTAGAGGCGCAAAGTAACCTAAGTAAGCCGAAGACCAGAAATATAAACCATAAAGAGAAGAAGAAGTAAAGGAAAACATATAGAAAAACAAGTTTAAAACAAGATCAAATTTTCTCAAAACTTTCGGCAGAGTCTCCTTTGTAAAAACTGGCCCCAAACGGGTACAAACAAGAATAATATATATACAAACAATAAAAAGCATCCCCAAACGGGAGCTAGCTCTACGCCAAAAGGCGGAAACAACCACACCAATGCACAAAAGTATACAACGCCAAAGGGCGAGGCTCAAAACTCAAAAGAAAACAAAACCACCAGATATCATAATAATACAAGCGCGACTCTAAGGTCGAAATAAATAACTGGTCCAGTAACTATCAAGTAATACAAGTTTGGTTGATGGAGCTTTCTAGATACAAATGAAATAATAAAAGTACAATGGCGGTCCAGATACAAATGAACCAACCTACCGTGCAAATCACCCTGAATGAAAAGATGTGCCAGCAAGCTGCCAGGAAAACCTGTACATCGAACCTGTAATAAAATTTGGCACAACGGGGGTGAGTTGCCAACTCGTGAGTAGAAGATATCTGTGAAAAGAAATCGAATGCACGACACTATCCTAGGTCATAATAATATACTAATATACTACTAGTCATCAAGTAAAGACAGAATAATAAGCTACGTGTAAGTGCAAATGCTCCGTGCTCGTGTCAGTGCCTCATATAGTACTATGTCATGTGAATGAGTATGCATGCACCATGAATGTAAAATAACCAATCTTGAAATCTAGATATATCCGTATAAGAAATCTTTAGCTTTTATCATGGTAAAATGTATATAGAAATCTGAAATATCAACGATGAAATCCATGGAAATCCATGTCAAGCATCGACACAAAACATGTAAATCTCAAGTCTCAATACCTCATAATCTCAATATCTCATAGTCTCAATATCTCGGGCTCCGTCAGTCCGGATCGGCCCGTATCATCAAATCTCACGACAACGGTCGTTATCCTCCGGATGTCCGCCACGCCAGACATCACCGGTAGGTAGTCTTCCACTGCCAGGCTCATCATCTACAACTCGATCTTCCTGCCCCGGGGTACCATACCGGGCCCACTATGTACCTGAGACGGTTCATCCACTCCTCGAATCGGGTCTCGAAATCTAACAGAAAATATGAAATCTCATGGTGGACGACACATACATCACGAAAAAACCGCATCTTATGTTTTAAAAAGAGAGGAGGAGAGAGAGAGAAGTTTTTATATATTCTTGCAGTTTTCCCCAAAAAATCCAGAAATCTCATAGAAATCCAAAATCCCAAAAATCATGAGTAAGTATATGATAAGTGTCGGCATATGCCCCATAATACTGCATGATAACATGAAAATGCGAATCCATGAAATGTCTAAGTAATAAATACCATGTCTATATTAACACCAGAGAGTAATTACAATATTATATCGATCTAGCTGTTAGCTTATTGTATCAATAAAAGATAATACGATCTAAAGTGTACGTGACATAGCAATTACAGAAGATGATGTGTGTGAGCCGGCAAATAAGTGTGCGTGGAATATGCGCATCATCGGTAATGGTGCTGGTGTCCTAACAGGCAAAGTTTTATGCTGAGTATAGAAACATATGTATGAACATGCACATTATGATTACGGTATGAATGTAAAGACGGATGTGTAATAACCACTCATCTGTGATATACAAGTACAACTACCACTATAAGACTTGAACCTAAACTATTATCCATCAAACTTCCTAAGGAACTAAACCTAAGAAACTAGTCGATAAGAAATAGGAGTACACCTAAAGTCTGAATCCATATCTCTAATAGTCGGCGATCCAGCCTCAATAGCGTCACGTACGTAGTACGACTTTCTCAAATCAAGAGTGCGGATCAATCATCATATCTATGCCTTGTACGGTAAAATCCATCGTACGGCATCCCAATATCGGAGTACGGGTAAAGCATCACCTACGTGTCTCATCATTCGTATAATATCATCATCGACACATGTCAAGATCAAGATGCTATACTATAATCGCATACATCAATCATATCACATCCTTGTATCACATATACGTATTGTGTATATATATATACCTACACCTAGTCCTATATATATATACACATACACGTATACACCACGTCGAGTCTCATTGTGTGCGTGTGCGTGTATCTACCTGAAACCTACGAATCTCCTCCAAGATATTCATCCTCGGGTAAGGTCTTTCTAAATCAATCCAGTCCAACCTAAGGTCACTACTAGGGTCCTACTCACCGAAATTCTAAGGTCACGTCTGGCTTTCTAATGACAATAAATACTTATTCCTATTCTACGCTTGCGGGGGTGCTAAACGCCATCCACCCGACTTACCCCCGTAGATATACATCTACTCACCTGGTCCTTATCTGCCGAAAATGATGTCGCCCTCTTCTTATTCCTCGTCCGAAGTCCACGTGAGGGGTACCTATACACAAACACATATAATATCATAAACTGAATCACAGACAAAGCCAAAACGACACACGAAATGCGCATAGGTTAAAACCTATGTCCCGCTCATGCAAAAGAACCAAATATCGCTCGATATCGGCGTACAAACGCCGATTGATCGAGATAAACAACAACAAACAACTTGTAGTTTAAAAAACTCGTTACATACAATATAAAATATGATTTAATCCATCAAAACCATAAAAATCAATCAAATCGTCCGATTTCGAAATACCCGAAAACGCCAAATTACCGTTTTACTTCAAAACTTGACATTTAAATGAAACTAACGGTCCTAAAACTCATTAAATAGCATAACTAAACTATATAAACCATCACTATATTTTTAACACCGTAATTTATATTAGTTTGAAAATTCTAGTTTGCAAACTTGCCCGATTTCGATACTTTTAAGCAAAATTTCACAATATCACAACTAAACATGATTTTACATGAATTAACTTACTAAACTACAATTCATGATAATAATAAAATAATGAAACCATAAATTATATTTTAAATTTCATTTAATTAAGAATTTCCAAAATCTAGTTAGCAAAAATAGCAATTTTTATCACAATTTATCAATTATCAATAAAAACTAGTAACCAACTTGAGTTTTTCATTCCAACAGCAAGTTGATATCCTCTTTAAATCCACACTCTAGTGTTATAAAGATTAATTGAAATTTTATCTCACCAATAAATATAATATACATAAATCTAGTTTGCAAAAATATTTAATTTAAACAATTTTAAATGAACAAATTATAATTCAACAACCATGCAAGATTTTCCAATGCTAAAAGTGTTAAAATAATTATTATAACCCTACTTAATTAATAAAAACCATAACTTGATTTTACAAACCCTAACTTGAATTTTAAAACTTGTAAATAGAATTAATTTATTAAATCTAAACATGCTTAAATGAAACATCTAATAACAATAAATCAAAAGAATAAGATTTATACCTCCACACATGAAATCCAAACATGAAAATAAGCCTCCAAAATAATGGTTTCCATCTCCAAGATCCATGCCAAATAGGTTAAAGAATATTGGATAAAGATTGAATATGGATTTTGAGATTTATTTTGGAATTTTTGATGGAATTTTGTTGATTTTTTATGCAAAGTGAAGTGGGTGGATTTTTGGGGCAGCCATGGGGGAGAGGGAGAGAAATAAAAGAGTGAGAATGGTGTAGAAACTTCTTTCATCATTTTCCTTCTTTATGTCATTTCAACTTTTATTCATTTTCTTTTTATTTTTCAAAAACAAAACTAATTTCTAGAAACCACTTGAATTTTCAAGAGAGAGGGCTGCCAAGGCTGGCCAAAATAGTGTGAGGGAGTAAAAGAGAGTGTGGGTGTTGTTTGGGAAAAAGATAAAAGTTGTACCCCGCTCCATTTGCACTAATTTCACCGAAAAAAAGCCTTTTTCTTCGATATTTTCTAACACCGGTTGACAACCCCATTTAAATTCAAAAACCATATGTTAAAATTTTGTTTAATGTGTTATGATGCACAAAATTTTTTTCAACTCATTCCAATTTGTAATTTTCCCGAATTAAATGTATTAGTGACGGCTTAAAATAATATTAAAATAATTAATTTCGGAAAATTTTTCAGAAATTTTGAAATTTCACCAATGGCTCAATAAACACCAAATACTAGCAATTATATAGATAGAATATGTATATTTAATTTTAAAATAAAGATATTTGTATTTTGAGTTTTTACATAAAACCCCCTTATTTTACCGATTTTCCGAAATTTCACCAAAACGATTTTCAAAACGTTACAATCTTCCCCCCTTAAAGAAATTTGGTCCCCGAATTTAAATTAAAACTCCACCTACAAATACTAAAATATTTAGCAAAACACTCAAATCTTCGGGGCTCCGAAATCATCAATACATAACAAAAATCAACTCCGTCAAGCATAACGCAATCATCGGAGTTATGGTGAAGATAAAATATCACAACCCAATAAGAAAACCAACATAATATATATCAAAACAATAACTTATATATATATAGTGCGCATCGTAGTAAAATCGTCTAAACATCCTAATAAAGAAGCATACAAAAACCCCTCTTGAAAATCGCCGTGCGATGCACGTGTCACGGCATAAGTAGCGGACGCTTATTTTTAAAAAAAATAGCTATATATATATATATCTTTTATTTAACATACACGTCCCGCCTGGTTACTAAATCAAATAGTAATGATTATAAAAACATACTGCTCAAACTGAAATCAATCCCAATCACATCAATAAAATATCATGTGCGTCCGGTGCGCACTGAAATCGAAACCAAATACAGATACCACGAATACACACAAAAACAAAACTAAGTGCAACAGGTGTGCACCAAAACATCTGTCAAGTGCAACGGGCGTGCACGACTCAATATCAGGTGCATCTAATCTGCACAAAACCCCGATTTAGTGCATCTGGTGTGCACAAAATCGCATCAAGTGCACCAAGTGTGCGCAAGAATCTCAATCAGGTGCACATGGTGCACGAAATCATACACAGAATATCAAAATCGAAATCACAGTACGAAAGTACATGAAAGCTAGGTCGAAGCATATGTCAAAATCATGTGTAACCCATATGCACGAAGTCAAATCAAAATCTCAAAATGTATAAAACCAAATCGAGTGTACTGGGTATGTACAAAACAATATCAATACAACTGATATATGAAACACGAATAGAATATAATGGATGTACACATAAGAAATACCAATCGTAGAACAAAATCCTCAAAATACCAAAATCCAACAACAGAAATATGAAATTCAAATCACCAAATCACAATTGTAAACACTATCGTCAATGTGTGCCTCTTTCCCCCTTTCCTCTGGTGTCGACTGCTTCGAACTCGTCTCTTCGTAGCTGTGCTGACTGAGCTACCAACGGCAATACTCATATCTAGAGTCTCCCACGTAGTCGATCCCTTCACCTGATATCCAGATTTCATTAAACTTTTCGATCGATCCATCAAAATCCCATAATTCCCCGAGAGCTCAACACTCAAGTACAGTTTAAAAATTATCCGGTACATACCCCAGCATCGATGGTCCAGCCATAGAAAGGCAAACCCAAGCCTCACTAATGGCACCGCGGAACTGCCGTAAACCCTAAGGTTCAAGGGCGTTCTCGTGGTCATTATGTTGAGTTAGGGTTTCATTCTTCTAGAGGGTCCATCGAAATACCTGCATGTTCTTCCGAATACTTTAAACTTGGGAAAATGGGTTTCTGACAATCGTTCGAATCCTTTAACTTCGTCTGGACGGCATGTGAATACCCTTCTCCCGCACGCTAAACAATGCTTCAATCCTCAAGAATAACCGATACCCTAATGGTCACCGCATTCGAGCCGTAGCTCCCTCTGCTAGTGCGCCCATGGTAATAGAAACCACCATCCGATATCGACGAAGATAGAACAAAGGAACGAATGAAATGCGGTGCAAAGAAATGTACATTCTAAGGCTACTTAAGAAGAGTAGCGTATCGTAAGTATGCCGCGGATCATACCCACGGTACGTCACTCTACCTAAGTCGCCAACTCCATCAACCAAAGGTCACCTAGACTTATACAAGGTTAAACCTAGCGCTCTGATACCAACTTTGTCACGACCCGAAAGTACGGAACGTGACCGGCACTTAGATTACGAAGCGTCTAGAGGCGCAACGTAACCTAAGTAAGCCGAAGCCCAGAAATCTAAACCATAAAGAGAAGAATAAGTAAAGGAAAACATATAGAAAAACAAGTTTAAAACAAGATCAAATTTTCTCAAAAATTTCGGCAGAGTCTCCTTTGTAAAAACTGACCCCAAACGGGTACAAACAACAATAATATATATACAAACAATAAAAAGCATCCTCAAACCGGAGCTAGCTCTACGCCAAAAGGCGGAAACAACCACACCAATGCACAAAAGTATACAACGCCAAAGGGCGAGGCTCAAAACTCAAAAGAAAACAAAACCACCAGATATCATAATAATACAAGCACGACTCTAAGGTCGAAATAAATAACTGGTCCAGTAACTATCAAGTAATACAAGTTTGGTTGATGGAGCTTTCTAGATACAAATGAAATAATAAAAGTACAATGGCGGTTCAGATACAAATGAACCAACCTACCGTGTAAATCACCCTGAATGAAAAGATGTGCCAGCAAGCTGCCAGGAAAACCTGTACATCGAACCTGTAATAAAATTTGGCACAACGGGGGTGAGTTGCCAACTCGTGAGTAGAAGATATCTGTGAAAAGAAATCGAATGCACGACGCTATCCTAGGTCATAATAATATAATAATATACTACTAGTCATCAAGTAAAGAAAGAATAATAAACTGCGTGTAAGTGCAAATGCTCCATGCGCGTGTCAGTGCCTCATATAGTACTATGTCATGTGAATGAGTATGCATGCACCATGAATGTAAAATAACCAATCCTGAAATCTAGATATATCCGTATAAGAAATCTTTAGCTTTTATCATGGTAAAATGTATATAGAAATCTAAAATATCAACGATGAAATCCATGGAAATCCGTGTCAAGCATCGACACAAAATATGTAAATCTCAAGTCTCAATACCTCATAATCTCAATGTCTCATAGTCTCAATATCTCGGGCTCCATCAGTCCGGATCGGCCCATATCAAATCTCACGACAACGGTCGGTATCCTCCGGATATCCGCCGCGCCAGACATCACCGGTAGGTAGTCTTCCCCTGCCAGGCTCATCGTCTACAACTCTATCTTCTTGCTCCGGGGTACCATACCGGGCCCACCATGTACCCGAGACGGTTCATCCACTCCTCGAATCGGGTCTCGAAATCCAACAGAGAACATGAAATCTCATGGTGGACGACACATACATCATGAGAAAACCGCATCTTATATTTTAAAAAGAGAGGAGGAAAGAGAGAGAAGTTTTTATATATTCTTGCAGTTTTCCCCAAAAAATCCAGAAATATCATAGAAATCCAAAATCCCAAAAATCATGAGTAAGTATATGATAAGTGTCGGCATATGCCCCATAATACTGCATGATAACATGAAAATGCGAATGCACGAAATGTCTAAGTAATAAATACCATGTCTATATTAACACCAGAGAGTAATTACAATATTATATCGATCTAGCTGTTAGCTGATTGTATCAATAAAAGATAATACGATCTAAAGTGTACATGACATAGCAATTACCGATGATGATGTGTGTGAGCCGGCAAATAAGTGTGCGTGGAATATGCGCATCATCGGTAATGGTGCTGGTGTCCTAACAGGCAAAGTTTTATGCTGATTATAGAAATATATGTATGAACATGCACATTATGATTATGGTATGAATGTAAAGACGGATGTGTAATAACCACTCATCTGTGATATACAAGTACAACTACCACTATAAGACTTGAACCTAAAATAGTGTCCATCTAACTTCCTAAGGAACTAAACCTAAGAAATTAATCGATAAGAAATAGGAGTACACCTAAAGTCTGAATCCATATCTCTAATAGTCGGCGATCCAGCCTCAATAGCGTCATGTACGTAATACGGCTTCCTCGAAACAAGAGTGCGGATAAATCATCATATCTATACCTTGTACGGTAAAATCCATCGTACGGCATCCCAATATTGGGGTACGGGTCAAGCATCACCTACGTGTCTCATCATTCGTATAATATCATCATCGACACATGTCAAGATCAAGATGCTATAGTATAATCGCATACATCAATCATATCACATCCTTGTATCAAATATACGTATTGTGTGTATATATATATATATACCTACACCTAGTCCTATATATATATACACATACACGTATACACCACGTCGAGTCTCAGTGTGTGCGTGTGCGTGTATCTACCTGAAACCTATGAATCTCCTCCAAGATATTCATCCTCGGGTAAGGTCTTTCTAAATCAATCCAGTCCAACCTAAGGTCACTACTAGGGTCCTACTCACGGAAATTCTAAGGTCACGTCTGGCTTTCTAATGACAATAAATACTTATTCCTATTCTACGCTTGCGGGGGTGCTAAACGCCATCCACCCGACTTCCCCCCGTAGATATACATCTACTCACCTGGTCCTTGTCTGCCGAAAATGATGTCGCCCTCCTCTTCTTCCTCGTCCGAAGTCCACGTGAGGGGTACCTATACGTAAACACAAATAATATCGTAAACTGAATCACAGACAAAGCCAAAACGACACACGAAACGCGCATAGGTTAAAACCTATGTCCTACTCATGCAAAAGAACCAAATATCGCTCGATATCGGCGTACAAACGCCGATTGATCGAGATAAACAACAACAAACAACTTGTAGTTTAAAAAACTCGTTACTTATAATATAAAACATGATTTAATCCATCAAAACCCTAAAAATCAATCAAATCGTCCGATTTCGAAAAACCCGAAAACGCCAAATTACCGTTTTACTTCAAAACTTGACATTTAAATGAAACTAATGGTCATAAAACTCATTAAATAGCATAACTAAACTATATAAACCATCACTATATTTTTAACACCCTAATTTATATTAGTTTGAAAATTCTAGTTTGCAAACTTGCCCGATTTCGATACTTTTAAGCAAAATTTCACAATATCACAACTAAACATGATTTTACATGAATTAACTTACTAAACTACGATTCATGATAATAATAACATAATGAAACCATAAATTAGATTTTAAATTTCATTTAATTAAGAATTTCCAAAATCTAGTTAGCAAAAATAGCAATTTTTATCACAATTTATCAATTATCAATAAAAACTAGTAATCAACTTGTGTTTTTCATTCCACCAGCAAGTTGATATCCTCTTTAAATCCACACTCTAGTGTTATAAACATTAATTGAAATTTTATCTCACCAATAAATATAATATACATAAATCTAGTTTGCAAAAATATTTAATTTAAACAATTTTAAATGAACAAATTATAGTTCAACAACCATGCAAGATTTTCCAATGCTAAAAGTGTTAAACTAATTATTATAACCCTACTTAATTAATAAAAACCATAACTTGATTTTACAAACCCTAACTTGAATTTTAAAACTTGTAAATAGAATTAATTTATTAAATCTAAACATGCTTAAATGAAACATCTAATAATAATAAATCAAAAGAATAAGATTTATACCTCCACACATGAAATCCAAACATGAAAATAAGCCTCCAAAATAATGGTTTCCATCTCCAAGATCCATGCCAAATAAGTTAAAGAATATTGGATAAAAATTGAATATGGATTTTGAGATTTATTTTGGAATTTTTGATGAAATTTTGTTGATTTTTTATGCAAAGTGATGTGGGTGGATTTTTGGGGCAGCCATAGGGAGTAGGCCGGCCACACCATGGAGGAGAGGGAGAGAAAGAAAAGAGTGAGAATGGTGTAGAAACTTCTTTCATCATTTTCCTTCTTTATGTCATTTCAACTTTTATTCATTTTCTTTTTATTTTTCAAAAACAAAACTAATTTCTAGAAACCACTTGAATTTTCAAGAGAGGGGGCTGCCAAGGCTGGCCAAAATAGTGTGAGGGAGTAAAAGAGAGTGTGGGTGTTGTTTGGGAAAAAGATAAAAGTTGTACCCCGCTCCATTTGCACTAATTTTACCGAAAAAAATGCATTTTTCTTCGATATTTTCTAACACCGGTTAACAACACCATTTCAATTCAAAAACCATATGTTAAAATTTTGTTTAATGTGTTATGATGCACAAAATTTGTTTCAACTCATTCCAGTTTATAATATTCCCGAATTAAATTTATTAGTGACAGCTTAAAATAATATTAAAATAATTAATTTCGGAAAAAATTTCGGAAATTTTGAAATTTCACCAATGGCTCAATAAACACCAAATACTAGGAATTACATAGATAGAATATGTATATTTAATTTTAAAATAAAGATATTTGTATTTTGACTTTTTACATAAAACCCCCTTATTTTACCGATTTTCCGAAATTTCACCAAAACGATTTTCAAAACGTTACAACTGTACGGGAGTGTTACTGATTTGGATTCACAGGAGAATGTACAGGCTTGCTTGTTGATCTTCTGATCGCTCAATACCTGGGTGGCAGTTGCGTTTAGCTGACCGCTTGCAGCTTATGGGTGTTTGATATGATCATCACCTACTGCTGGCGTATTGACGATTCTTTAGAGTCCTACACATAGGTTTCTTGACTCAGAAAAAATGGAGTAGAGGCACATATGTGATATGTGCATGACCGAGAATAATGCGATATGAGATATCGTAATATATTCTCGCGATATTTTGATATGAGCCGGGTCATCGGATCAAGTGTTGATTCGATGAATCGGTACATGATATATTAGTCGGTTATATTCGATATAGCCGAATTGTCGGATCAAGTGTTGATTCGATAATTTAATGTATAATTATATATATGATATATTACTTTACATTATCTAATATTGGCTCGCTTTATTGATTCATTTTCTCACCAGATAATACATTGATATATATGCGATATATGTTAATTGTATTATTTTCTTTTGTTACAAAATATATTATATATGTGATATATAATATTGTAACATGTTATAATTACTAATTCAACAAGATTAGTGGAGATTAAACATGGTTAGGGTTTGATTTGGGTTAGTTCTTTCATGAACCTTCTAGAAGGTTTTCTTTTGTTTTGAGCTAAGATATTATGCTTGATATTTTAGTGACTCATTCTTTAACCCAACCCAAACCCTTAACCATAGTTAACTCTCTACAATGGTTAGCCTTCTCTTTATCAAACATGGTTGCATTTGTAATTATCACTTCAATTTCATTATTCATCACAAAAGGAATTTCCTTCTTCTTCTTCTTGCTTGAGCTTTGAAAAAGCTTTCTAGGTTTTCTTTAGGTGATGAATTAAAGTGAAAATTTGATAATAAAAGAGAGCATAAATCCTACTTCATCATCCTCATCTAATCTAGCCAGTTAGATTAGGGTGTTCACCTCATTAGTGAGAAAAAGCTTGAGTTAAAGAAACTTCGAGGTAGATCATCGGAGAAAAGGAAGACTACAAGCTAGCATGGATCATTCGGGTTGTGGAGCCTCTCTTGAGTCCGGGAGATCATGGATCGCGGCGAAGGGACTTCTACTCGGAGCTTATGAAGCGAAGGAGCGGACTACAAAGGTTGTAATCTCTCATTCTTAGTTGTAAAGTTGTTTACTGGCATGTTAAAACCTAATAATCTAGCAAAGATCCCGGCTTTGGGTTGTTTCGGCACGTCTAAATTTTAAATCGGGCATGGATGATGCCTTATAGATCCTTGTATGACTGCCTAGGATCCCTACAGTGGTATCAGAGCCAAGCTAGAGCATTAAGCAACGTGTATACGAAGTTAAAACTCCGATCAAACCCCGAAACATCGAAAATGACCCCCTCTCTGGAAATTTTGTAAAATTGTGATTTTTTCTGCATTAAAAATACTCAAAAAATCAGCAGGGAATTCTAAAAGTTACTGTAAAACACGACATCCTAATTCTACTAAAGAGCTGTGGAACCGCGGCAATACCTTGCTTGCGCGGCGGTTCCGCGGCGGAACAGTAGAATTAGGGTTAGTGTTTTGTGCAGTAATATCCGTAGGTACTTGTACATTCTTCTGGGTATTTTTAATCTGACTCAAGTGTTGAGTGTTCTGGGGATTATTTTAAATTCTTTGATTCGATCGGAAAGTTTAATTTCGTTCTGTTTTCCGGATAATTTAGAAACTGTTAAAATGCTCGAACGGATATCATTAACTCATTTTTTCCTGGCACGAAAAACTTTCAAGTGTTGAATTTTTCTTGAGTTTAAATCTTTCGGAAAAACGTGCAAGTAACGCGGTGGACCCTCTAGAAGAACACAAACCTTAACTCGATTATGTGACCGTCTTAACCGCCTCTGAACCTTAGGCTTTGGGGAAGTACGGCGTTGCCACATGTGAGGCGTTGGCTTGACCCGGCTGGACCATTGGAACTGTGACGTATTCTGGGATTTTTTGAACTCCGCTCAAGTGTTGATCTATATAGGAAATCTTGGGTATTTGATTATTCGATCGGAAAGTTTAATATTGTCTATTTATCTGGAATGTGATACAATATGTGGAATTCATAAAGTTAGGCATGAAATGCGAAGTATGTGATATTTCGGATTTACGATGTCTAAAGAGATTGTAGATTCCAAATGTTGTAGTTTTACACTTTCTTTTCTGTGACCGTAAGCGTAGTATGTGGGGTATCGCCGGCTTCGTTGCTATACATCAACGACAATCGGGATACGCATACTTGCTTACGTTGATGATATGAGATATTATGTGTTGTATGTTATATTGGATTGTCGTGTTCTGAATAGCCGGGGGTTTTATGTGAGATGAGGGTTTTTATTTTCATTCATATAAAATTCTTTTGTATGTAATATTCTTTTATTGGGGCACTTCCGGGATGAGGTTGATGTCACCATTGTATATTATTTACTTTTCCGCATTAAGTAGACCCAAGGAGGGGAGCACAAGTAACCGGGTTCTAGGGTATAGTGGGAGGCCATCTCGAGGAGTCGAGACCGGGTCTTCTAACCCTAGAATTGGCAGAGTTGCTTGCCGCTCTCGTAGGGGTCTAGGGATATGAGTTTGGCTATTCATTATGACCGTGGAATCTGTGTTTTATACAGGATCGAAATAAAACACGGACGTCCTAGTATATCCAATATTTCATATGTTATCTTCTGCTGCAATGTTCTATGATGAGATCATATTACTGCATGAGACGAATGTTTATACTATATATATATATATATATATATATATATATGTTGATATATAAATATTACTGCTTTCGTTTCTTCTGTGATGCTTAGGAAGCATTAATTGATGGGATTTTTATTAATGAGATTAATAAAAGAAAAGAAACCTAAAAAATGTTGTAGAATCAAAACTTTATAAAAAGGGTAGCTACAGTTTTGCTTTGCATAGCGGTATATGTGATATACCCTGCACCTTATTCGATGAGGAAAGAGCCGAGATCCCTTCACCGGGAGTGACCTCTTTAGCAAAACTGGCAAATGCTACAAACTCACGGTTTAGCTTTTGACAGCTTAAATAGTTCTTGCTTTGCACCGCGGTATATATGATATACCCTGCACCTTATTCGATGGGGAAAGAGCCGAGATCTCTTCACCGGGAGTGACCTCTTTAGCGAAACTAGAAAAGCCTAAAAAACACGCCTTTTTCAAAATCACTCGATTCTACGACGATATCAAAGTTTATTACGCTCATGGTTTTCTGAAAAACCTGCGTAGCCCTCCGTCATTTCAGATAAGTAATATTTAGTATTCGTGATGCGGTAGTTTGGCATGCGTCAAAGCGTAGTGTACGGTAGCTAATTACTACTTATCTGTAGCATGAGATGCGATTGGATTAGGGTATTCGTACGGCGTTGTTTGGCATACGTCAAGGGTCGTACGGGTGGGTTTAATTCAATCACGAAATGTACGGGTTGAACTTGACTAGGGCACTATGGGTTGTTTGGCATGCGTCAAGGTCATAGCACGCTAGGGGTAAAAGCATTATCAGGAATTTCAAGTGTTGAAATTTGCAATAAGATTGCATACCTTCTATGAGATAGATGGATCCTGATACCCACTACGAGTAAGAGTTACTCCTGGGAGAATTTTACACAGGACAATTAGCCGATCAAGTAGGTTTCTAGAAAGGTGTTTACGGGGTTATGCCTCTGGGAAGACGATGTTTATTTTAATTAGGTCCGTGCGAAAGCACGGGGAACCTCCCTCAAGTACCAACACTGATCTGGCTGAAAGATTGACGAAATTGTAGGGTGTAAATAATCCCGGCTAATCTTACCTTTTAGGGTTTGAAGGAAGATTTGATAAAAACCAGTGGGAGACATCCTGATTAGATAAGATAATAACCAATCTAATCTTGCAAGAGCATACGCTAAAGTGTTTCCTTCTCTCTCTCTCTCCAGGTAGCGACCATGTCAGGACTTAATTAAGATAATAAAATGGATGTATTGACTGAACGCACTTATCATACTGAGCAGGGGATCGTTGGTCCCGTTCTTTCTTATAAGAGTTATAAGACTGAGTAGGAAACAGGAGAATATCTGGATGCTCATGCCTCCCAAACGAAGAACAAGCATGCTGATGCATCTTCTTCAGGTGTGTTAGTTATTGAGAACTGTTTCTCAGTTCACCCTACGTCCTGGGTATTAGATACCGGATCGGGATCCCACATATGTAAATTGTTACGTGGGCTACGTAAAGGTAGAGAACTGGGAAAAGGTGATCATTCCGTACAAGTAGGGAATGGTACAAATATTGCAGCCAAAGCAGTTGGCGAATATCACCTTGTATTACCAAGTAGTAATACGTTGATTCTGAACAAGTGCTATTATATACCGAACATGATGTGCAACATTATATCAGTTTCTTTATTAAGTAAAGAAGGATATAATTTTGTAGTACAGGATAATGTTATGAACATATTCCTGAATCAAAAGTTGATTGGATCAGGCTCGTTACATAATGGCATATACGTTCTCAATCAAAATACAGTCCTTAATATACAAAATACAAATAAAAGGAAGAGTTCCGAAATGAATGAATCCTTCTTATGGTATTATAGACTTGGTCATATCAATGCGACACGACTAGCTAAGTTACATAAGGATGGATATTTGAATCCGTTCGAATTATCATCTTATGATACTTGTCATTCATGTCTCAAAGGAAAAATGACCAAAACTCCGTTTAGTAGTCACGGAGAAAGAGTTACGGAACTCTTAGGACTGGTACATAGTGATGTATGCGGTCCCATGTCTACACACGCCAGGAACGGTTCTTCCTACTTCATTACATTCACTGACGATCTCTCTAGATACGGACATGTGTTCCTGATGAAACACAAGTCTGAAGCTTTTGAGAAATTCAGAGAATATAAGCACGAAGTAGAGAACCAAATGGGAAAAAGTATTAAGATCCTTCGATCTGATCGAGGAGGAGAATACTTAAGCAATGAGTTCCTAGATTATCAAAAAGAGAATAGGATTCTCTCTCAGCTTACACCTCCCTATACACCACAGCACAACGGTGTATCGGAGCGGAGGAATCGCACCCTATTAGATATGGTGCGCTCTATGATGAGTACAGCCGAGTTACCTATTTCCTTCTGGGGTTATGCGCTTGAGACAGTCATAAACCTATTGAATAGGGTTCCCACCAAATCTGTGCCAACCACTCCATATGAGATATGGAAAGGAAAGAGACCACATCTTAATTACATTAAGATATGGGGTTGTCCGGCATATGTGAAAACAAAAAATCCGGACAAGCTCGAGGCAAGGTCAGTTCTATGCAAGTTTATTGGATATCCCAAGCATTTGTAAGGGTATATCTTCTACCACTCCGAGGAACAAAAAGTGTTTGTTTCTCGACATGCCACCTTCTTAGAAAAGGGTTTTCTTATGAAACAAGATAGTGGCAATGAGGTAGAACTGGAAGAAGTTCCAACAACACAAACTGCAATTGAAGATTTAGTGGAACCAGAGGATTCAGTAGTTCCCGACGAACCCCAGCCTCTCCGCCGATCTAGCAGGGTTTCTCATCCACCTGAGAGATACTGCGGTTTTCTCATATATGGTGGGAGCGAGGATTGCATCATGGTTGATGATGACCCGACTAGTTTTGAGCAGGCCATCACGAGTGGTGACTCTGTGAAATGGCTGGATGCAATGCGATCTGAGATGGAATCCATGTACACCAACAAAGTATGGACTTTGGAAGTTGCTCCTGAAGGGGTAAAACTCATTGGGAGCAAATGGATTTTTAAGAAGAAACTTGGTGTAGATGGAAAAGTTGAGACTTACAAAGCTAGACTTGTTGCAAAGGGTTTTCGTCAACGACCAGGTGTGGATTATGACGAAACCTTTTCCCCAGTGGCTATGCTTAAGTCCATCCGGATCTTACTTGCCATTGCTGCATACCATAACTACGAAATCTGGTAAATGGATGTTAAGACCGCCTTTCTAAACGGTGATTTAGAAGAGTGCGTGTATATGACTCAGCCAGAGGGCTTCATAGATAGAGGGAGCAGCGGAAAGGTGTGCAAGCTGCTTAAATCCATTTATGGGTTAAAACAAGTATCGCGGAGTTGGAACATCTGCTTTGATGTTGTAGTCAAAGAGTTTGACTTCATCAAAAACGTAGATGAACCTTGTATCTATAAGAAAGTTGCAGAGAGTAAGGTTGTCTTCCTCGTATTGTACGTCGATGAAATACTCTTGATAGGAAATGATGTTCCTATGCTGCAATCAGTCAAGCTCTTCTTATCACAAAGATTCTCAATGAAAGATCTAGGTGATGCCTCCTGCATACTGGGAATTATGATCTATAGAGATAGATCTAAAAGGATACTGGGATTGTCCCAATCCAGGTACATTGACACCATACTAAAGAGGTTTAGTAAAGAAGAATCCAAGCATGGGAATCTACCCACGATCTCTGGACTCACTCTCTCCAAAGAGATATCTCCCAAGACTGATTTGGAGAGAGCTCGCATACAAGGGATACCCTATGCTTTGGCAGTAGGCTATATCATGTATGCGATGCTATGTACCAGACCCGATGTAGCATACTCACTAAGTGTAGTGAGTCGGTATCAAGCAGATCCTGGAGAGAGTCACTGGATAGCTGTGAAGAACATTCTCAAGTACTTGAGAAGGACTAAAGAGATGTTCTTGGTGTATGGTAACGGAGAACTCCAGGTGGAGTCTTTTACCGATTCGAGCTTCCAAAATGATAAGGACGACTCTAAGTCGCACTCGGGATTTGTCTTTACCCTCAATGGAGGGGCGGTATGTTGGAAGAGTTCTAAACAGGATACCGTTGCAGACTCGACGATGGAGGCTGAATACATCGCTGCCAACGATGCTGCCAAAGAGGCTTTCTGGATAAAGAAGTTCATTACTGAACTTGGTGTGGTTCCATCCATTGAGCATCCAATGCCTCTGTATTGTGATAACAATGGAGCTGTGGCTTTGGCCAAGGAACCCAGGTCCCATCAGAAGTCCAGACATATTCTGAGGCGGTATCACCTGATCAGGGAGATAGTTGATCGCCGGGAGATCGAGGTCAGGAGATAGTTGATCGCCGGGAGATCACTGCGGATCCACTCACAAAGGACATTCCCCAGATACAGTTTGAGAGATTATTCGGGATGCTAGGTATGAGATACTACAGCAGCCGGCCTTAGTGCAAGTGGGAGATTGTTAGTTATGTATATGCCCTAGAGGCCATTGTTGTACATATGATGTATATTATAATAGATGCTTGGATATATATAGAGAGGACTTTCTTGCTCGTCATGATAGTATGCTATTTGGTTTCACTTTATCTTAACATGTTGACTTATATTAGTTTACTGTCTTACTCTCACATGTTGATAAAGCCCTTAGGATATGTACTCGACTACTGGGACTATGATGAGATCATACTAGTGGGGCCACGGTAGTCGATGAGTACATCCTATAATTGTTCCTAGTCGAGGGTGTGTCGAGACAGGGCATCGATACACCAGAGTAGACTAGCGTATACGCATCTTGACCCGTATGATAGACGATGGATGTTCCCATATCCATCGGTGTTTGACATCAAGGATGGTGTACGGGTGCTCAGTGGAGACTGGGTACACTGGACGGACTCACCGAGAACCCCCAGATGGTATTATACCTCACGTCAGATGGCAGTTCTCCGGTGACACTGGTACAGGTTAGTCTGTACACCCGAGATCGTCATAGAGTCTTGTGTGATTCCCACTGTGCTTTGATTTCCACCTTACCACGTCCAAGAGGGCATGCAAAACGGTGGCTTTAGGGTACAGTCCCGAATCACATGGAGGCAATGAGCGATAAGAGAGGATTCGTCTCTCCAGGTATAGGGAGTTGATGTTGTGCTGTGTTCGATCGGCTATAATTGAAAGTCCCTGGCCAGGGCGGATATTGAGTACTACTGGTAAGTGTTATCAGTAGGTTCTCGACCTGTTATGAACCTCACATCGACATGACTTATCGGTTACTGGGGTCTGACGTATACCACCCCTAGACTAGATATGCGACATATCAGACGAAGAGACCGGACTGTACAGGAGTGTTACTGATTTGGATTCACAGAAGAATGTACAGGCTTGCTTGTTGATCTTCTGATCGCTTAATACCTGGGTAGCTGTTACGTTTAGCTGACCGCTTGCAGCTTGTGGGTGTTTGATATGATCATCACCTACTGCCGGCGTATTGACGATTCTTTAGAGTCCTACACAGAGGTTTCTTGACTCAGGCAAAACGGAGTAGGGGCACATATGTGATATGTGCATGACCGAGAATAATGCAATATGAGATACCGTAATATATTCTCGTGATATTTTGATATGAGCGGGGTCATCGGATCAAGTGTTGATTCGATGAATCGGTACATAATATATTAGTCGGTTATATTCGATATAGCCGAATTGTCGGATCAAGTGTTGATTTGATAATTTAATGTATAATTATATATATGATATATTACTTTACATTATCTAATATTGGCTCGCTTTATTGATTCATTTTCTCACCGGATAATACATTGATATATATGCGATATATGTTAATTGTATTATTTTTCTTTTGTTACAAAATATATTATATATGCGATATATAATATTGTAACATGTTATAATTACTAATGCAACAAGATTAGTGAAGATTAAATATGGTTAGGGTTTGATTTGGGTTAGTTCTTTCATGAACCTTCTAGAAGGTTTTCTTTTGTTTTGAGCTAAGATATTATGCTTGATATTTTAGTGACTCATTTTTTAACCGAATCCAAACCCTTAACCCTAGTTAACTCTCTACAATAGTTAGCCTTCTCTTTATCAAACATGGTTGCATTTGTAATTATCACTTCAATTTCATTATTCATCACAAAAGGAATTTCCTTCTTCTTCTTCTTGCTTGAGCTTTGAAAAAGCTTTCTAGGTTTTCTTTAGGTGATGAATTAAAGTGAGAATTTGATAATAAAAGAGAGCATAAATCCTACTTCATCATCCTCATCTAATCTAGCCAATTAGATTAGGGTGTTCACCTCATTAGTGAGAAAAAGCTTGAGTTAAAGAAACTTCGAGGTAGATCATCGGAGAAAGGAAGACTACAAGCTAGCATGGATCATTCGGGTTGTGGAGCCTCTCTGGAGTCCGGGAGATCATGGATCGCGGCGAAGGGACTTCTACTCGGAGCTTATGAAGCGAAGGAGCGGACTACAAAGGTTGAAATCCCTCACTCTTAGTTGTAAAGTTGTTTACTTGCATGTTAAAACCTAATATTCTAGCAAAAATCCCGGCTTTGGGTTGTTTCGGCACGTCTAAATTTTAAATCGGGCATGGATGATGCCATATAGACCCTTGTATGACTGCCTAGGATCCCTACAAAAACACGGTGTAATGCTAAATTTTAATTCTCTGGAAAATGCAGGGAAAACAAACAGTCAGGGGTTAACAGGGGGAGTTCAATGGGTGTTAGGGTTCAAAAAAAATTGGGTTTGGCTCAAGGAAAACCGGCGGCGCCGGGCTATGGGACAATCTCGCCAGTCCGATCTTGGAGGTGGGGTCTTGGATTGGGGCCACGTGTCCCTGACGGTCTAAATACTAACTTGTATCTGTTTGTTTTAAGTGTAACTCTTGCTTTTACGTGTTGTGCACGTGAAAACTTTTGGGCTTCTGAAGGATTAAAAGAATTTTAAATAAAAAGAATGTGTGGCTTATGAGATTTGAACTCTGGTGCTATGGTTTGGCAGTGCAAGGTCTTACCAATGAGCTACAAGCTCCTTCTTGCTGTTCTAAAGAAAAACAAACTTATAACTCATGTTCAGGCTTAAGTGTCCCTTTCTGTATTTTGAAAAGAAATTCGTACAGAAAGTTTTGGGTTGTTACACCAACCGTACACTACGCGACTGTAAGTCTACGGTAGCGCCCCGGCCAATAATCTGAGGCCAAACGCAGAACAAAAACTTTTACAACTGGCGCTACCGCATACTATAACCCGGATCTTGCCATTAACGCTAAACTAACAAACTGTAAAGAGGTAGAAAGGCTTTACCGATCGATCCATGTCCTTCGGTCTTTAGCCATCATCCCACGCTCCTCGCTGCGACTCCGATCTTCTTGACGAGGTGGCACCACATCATCGATTCTTTATACGGGCTCCCGCCTCTATATCGAGGCAACTCGGACATCAAGTCTGCTAAAAGAGATGACTAAGATGAAGTAGAGAATGAGTGGAATACTTTGTCTCAATATACTCTTTGGTTCTCATCACATGAGAGGGTAAGAGTGGAGGTTGAATAAGATGCTAAGGTTTGGAGAGTGTGAGCTCAAGAAATGAATCAAGTGAGCAAAAGAACCAAGCATAAAACTTGTTATGATTTTTCTTTTGTGAGTAGATATATATAAGGTTGTGTGTTGAAAAACAAAGAAAATATCTCATAAAAATATCTCCCAAAAAATATCTCCACAAACCCTAAAATATCTACACCCAAAACAAAACACCATTAATTCTATCATGACTCACTTAGTGACTCATTAGCATGAGTCACTAATGAACATGCTAGAAGAAATGTGTCATCCAAAATGAGTCACACTTTCCAAATCACTAATCATTTAAACCAAAATGATTAATCCAAAAAGAAATGATCTTCTAAAATATTCTCGTAACGGATTATGAGAATACCCCTCACCTGTATATATATACATGTATCTGTATTCCGACCGAATACGAATACGATGAGACTAAAATATTCTGACTCAATATAATACTTGGATCCGGCTTAAACCAAACCCCACCAGTATTATCTGTCCGAAATATGACACGTGCATAAATGCACATGCATATTCGAACCCTGCCATAATACCATACGGCCTCTACAACGTTTCTCCCGAACTTGGGAAACTATCTGTGGGGGACTCTAAAGACTCGTCAGTACCCTGGCAGTTGGTTTAACCACAAGCACGTCAGAGGCACTAGCTGTGCATAACGGCTGCCCATGTACTGACCGAAAGGGAAGCTGATGAGCGAACTCATCCTGGAACCCTGCTGAGCCTATCAGTGACAATATCCGTACAGTCCGGTCCATTCGTCTATGAGCATCGCATATCTGGCCTAGGGGGCTGGTAACGTCAGACCCCCAATAGCTGTATAAGTCGTGTCGGAGGGTAGCCCTGAACATCCTGAGAAACTACTGGAATACCTACCAGTAATTCTCACCTGCCTTGACCAAGGACTTGGTGTAGTGGCTCTCCTAGACACGGCGCGATCTCACCCCCAATACCGGGAGAGACGAATCCCCTGTCGATCCGCTCACTGCCTCAATGTGGCTAGGGACTGTACCCAACTAAAACCTGTTTGCACAACTCCTTTGAGCCATGGTAGGGTAGTAATCTAAGCACAGCGGGAACTCACACGAGACAAATGACGACCTCAGGTCGATGAACTAACCTGTACACATGTCACCAGGAAACTGCTATCTGACGCTAGGTATAATACCAACTAGCATGTTCCCGGCGAATCCTGTCCGGTGCACTCATAGCCCAATGAGCACCTGTATACATCTTAGGTGATCCAACTGACACCAATGGCTTGTGAGACCGGCCACCGCCCCTCGTCGGGGTCTCGACTGTATACACTATTCTACTCCGGAGTATCGATGCCCTGTCTCGAAACTCCCACGACTAGGGACCACTTTTAAGGATGTGCTTATGGACTACCCAACTCTCACGTATATGATCGCCATCATACTGCTGGTAGTCAAGCAAGAATCCTAAGGGATCTATCAACGTGTAATAGTGAACAGTAATGTCACCTAAAACTGTACACGATGATAAACTTAAACCAGATAGCATACTATCATCTCAAGTAAGACTGTCCTACCGGTATAGGTACTCCTCAATCATTGCAATCACATGCCTGCGATCCAATAATTGATTTTGAGGGCACTACATCTGTTCAGTTGATAAAACTGCACATTTTTTATTACATTTTTCCTACTAATTCCATATTAAAAAAATGTCTTTATTATAATATATCATACATATGAGGGTTTATGTGTAAAAATACTATTTTCCATGTGTTGATATATTGTAATTAGCATTTGGTAGGAAAATGTATGCAAATAATATCATTGACCAAATCCTAGTAGAACAAAGTCTACTAAATATTATTTGTTAAGTTATTGTGCAGAATTTTCAGGTCTTAAATCAAGGAAATCAAGTTGTTAAAGCTAACCTGCCTAATTAAGAAAGCAAAACTTGGAGACCAAGTCTGGCAGCAACTACGAGAAGATTTCAAAGATCTAAAGGTCCCAGATATTGCCACATGTCACAAGGATGAAGCCCTAAAAAATTGATCAAGTGATCAACACCCTTGGCCGCGGATCCGCGGCCAAACCCCCCTGTTGGCCGCGGATCCGCGGCAGTGTAGGGGAGTTAAGAGCTCAGAAATTTGTGGGAGAATCTATACTACTTGCTTCCAATTTAGGCATCTAAATTTCTAGCTTTAGCACTATAAAAATAGACCGAGAGCCTCTTGGAAAATTTATCAAGTCGACGCGATCACGAAGTCCAAGACGGCTCACGCATCCAGACTGATCATCAACTGTTCGTCTACCTCCTTGGAAGAGATCGAGAAGCAAACTAGTCTTTGTAATCATTTTCTAAGGAATCAAAGTGTAATGAATATTGTTGATTAATAAAGGTAGCTCTTTTTACTATTCTATTTCTTTGTAGTTTAATTATGCAATTTCTTTCCATCTCTTTTTCTCCCAACATGCACGAGTAATTCTCCGCTTGTTAGGGTTCGTAGGATTAGGGTAGGCTAATGGATGATGAACATCCCAAAATCCTTTTTAAGTCCTATAAAGTTTATGAACTTTATCAAAAGAATCATTAACATCCTAATCGGACGCGCTAACAATTCTTTGTTAGTTCCGACCGCGATTAGAGATTAGATTAATGATTGTTTTAGTAAAGGCTAGATATGAACGGAGTTCCGTGTCGAGATAAGGGTTAAGAGTGGGATTCCTTTTCCCTCCAGAAACCCCAATCTACACGCATCACCGTCGTTCTAGTTTTAAATCTATTAAAGGATAAAAAAGGTAACTTTTAATTAATCGTCCATAACTACCAAATCCTAACGAACCCTACAAGCCCCCTTATTATATTAACTACATCCATAAATAATCTAGATCTGTATTTTGCATTAGTGCTTAACGTAGATCTAGAAACCAATCTACAATATTCTTTCTTCCTCCTCTCTTTCTCAACACATCTAAAGTAAGAATAAAAGGTTCCACGTTTCCCTGAGGACGACCCGTACCCACCTCGGTCTAGCTACGCGCGACACCATTCTGATTGCGGTTAACTACAAAACACACTTTTTCGCACCAATCAAATGGCGCCGTTGCCGGGGATACGTGCATAATTTTTTATTCTTACTATTTGTGTTGAATTCTTATACGATCAATATCATAAATAAAACAAAACTGCAAATTGTATATTTAACGATTATTGTGTGAATTTTGCGAGGGAATCTGGAGTCACATACTTAAGGATACAGTGAGACAGAGACATTCATCAAGATCCAGAAGAGTACAGGAGGCCACATAGCAAAACTCATCACCTGATCCCTCAAGTCGGCGGCGGAACCGCGGCAGAAAGTGCACATCCGCGACGGAAACGCGGCACAACTGAGGATCTAGGGACTTCAGTCTTCTCTGATAAGATTCTAACCTCTTCCTCTCTCCTCTCAAATCCAATAAAATATCTTTTCTGCGGGATTCTTTGCAAAATAACGCCGCTAAAAAAAAAATCTTTTTGCAAAGTTTTGTTTTGCGGTTTGTTATTTCATATTTTAATACGGATTTTTAAGGGGCAAGACCAAATCCAAATTAGGTGGGGATTCCATCACCCTTCCTAAGCCCCACAAATCACAAATCGAGCATCTGCATCAACCCTACATTAATTTAAAAAATATCTAGACCAGACTCTAAGGACTGTCGCGCTCAATAAGGACAGAGGAAGGTCGTGGGTAATCTATCGTTTATCCGCATTACTTTTGTAGTGTCTAGGAAAGTGTGACAAAGGCTAGTGGTTTTTAATTAGGCCCACTACTGTGGTTCCTTCCCACTTACCTGGCACTTACCTGGCTACAAGGGTAGTAAAGAGGCGGTAGAGGATTGATCCTACGGCTTGTCCTTTGAAAGTCTAGGAGCGGTCTAGAGACTGGACCTAGGTAACCATAGTTCTAGGGTTGTCTGTGCATTTTTGTATGATTTGTCTAAATCCTCCATTTTTCAAAACAAACCAATTATTTTCTCCCCTTCCCCCTTCTTCTCTTCTTATAATAGGTGACCTAAACAGAAGAACACTTGCCGAGCTTTGCTGTCCACAACCAGATATCTCTTGTTTTCGTAATCCCTTCGGTATACCGTCCGGCTCTTCCATGTCCTTAAGAGATCATATAGAACAAGCAGGAAGAAACAGTTGGCCACCTCAGTCTAGATCTTATCAACCGTATCCTAATCCTACACCTGTTTCAGTTGATACCCAGAGTGAGGAAGCCCCTAGACGAATGTCCATTGCTGAGCACATAGCTAGGGCTAGAGGCCAAAGTTTCAACCCGGACCAATATCAACCATCACCTCCACTTTCCAAAGAAGAGTTTGATAGCCAACCGACCAACCCATATCAATATTCTTCTTATCATAATATTGATCCTACTCCTACCCAATTTTCGCAACCATTCTATTCCTATCAATCCAATCCGACTTTTCCATCTTCTCTAGACAGTTCTCTAATCAGTCATTTGGGAGTTTTAATTATCCACAGGAATTTCAATCTTATACTGAAACCCCTTATCAACCAAAGTCTAGTCTTGAGCGGAAATTAGAAGAAGGTATAGTGATGATGAACCGCATTAGAGAGGAATGGAAGGAAAGCATGGCTAAATATGAAAGGGCAACGAGTTCCGAACCAGCTCAAAAAATTTCAGTATATAATATGGGCATCGGACAAAATGAGAATTTGGGTAGAGAGACAGAATTATACACCCTTCCTAATCAAACCTTCCATTTCCAAACTGAAATCCACAACTCTAGTTTCACAGATTCATCAAGTACACCAAATGATTCATCAATTGAAGATAGAATGTCTGATAAGTTGTGTGACATTGTAGTGTTTGATTTACCCGATTGTGAAGGGTCCATTTCAAGTGAAACCATAGCCAACCCTTATGATATCTACACCTCCACTCTTGAACCAAAACTGATTGAAAACCATACTTTTGATGAGGTGTTTGAGAATTTTAACCTTCACTTGAATAAGGTGATTGACGTTGGGGATATATTGATTAATGAACCCGAAATTTTGGATGATTTTGTACCACCAATTCATCAAATCCTTTCACTTCCTTGTGGTCATCATCTTGAGCCTTTAATTCTTCCCAAACCCTAAATATGTCTTGAAGTTGATGATAATGGTATACCCGAAGATCAGACCGAAATACAGCCTCCATCTTCCACATCTGGTTCAATAACACTCGACACACCAATTTGTTTACCCATTTCACCTTCTAATTTCTCCGGTTCTTCTTCTGTTCCTATAGTTTCAATGAGTTTTGATAAATCACAATCCGTTAATTCAAGTTCAATAATACCAGAAATTCAACTTGATTTGGATATTTTTGAAAATGAGGTAGATGAGTTTTTCGAGTCCTCTACCTCAATAATTTTTTAATCAAGTAGGATAAATTCTGGCACAAAACTCTTTGACAGCAAAATGTTCAATCACACCATTGATAAAAGTTTTGAAGAACTTTTTGCTGACGAACTTGAATTTTTAAACAATACGGATTTTGTGATTAATCAATCTCCACCTATAGAGGTTGAACCGTCACCATTCCTTCTTCCCAATCATTCACATTCATCCTCATTCTTTCTTTTCTCTAATTTCAAACCCTTTCCAGACCACCTCTTATCCTTTCCCCACTTTTTCTTGACTCGATACAACACATTCTTCCACCAACCTATACGATATACTGATAAAATCTTTGAATGGTTGGTATTAACTTTTGGTCTTTGTAAAGTCTTACTTTGACCAAATGACTCACCCCCTCTTAAAATACTTCGTATTGTCTAACTCATGTTTGAGGGGGGGTATATTTTTGGCTCTTGAACGTAACTTTTGTCCTCAAATTGTGAGCCAAAAATAAGTTTGGGGGAGGATTTTCACTTTCATATATTCTTTCCCCCATTAATAATTTCCTCCCAAGTCTACAGGTTTTTGAGCTTAACGGATGACATCAGTGAGGACACTGCTGTAAACAGGTTTGGGGGAGGTTTGTGCTTATTTACACATACTTTGCATTATACTATATTTAAGCACAAATTTTTTTTGATAATAAAAGAATATAAAGTGAAAAATTATATATGAAAGATAGGAATAGTTTAAGAAAACCAAGAAAATTAGAAGTTTTCTTAAACGAACTAGTAATAAGTAATTATGAGCTGTTGTCCCAAGGGTTAGTAAGATGAAGGAAGTCACTAATCTGAGGATAAAAATAAGTCTGAAAAATAGTTTCTATTCTGGAAGCCAAACATTTTAATGTTGATACCCTACTATATGCATTTACACACGTCTTGAAACTCGGGATAGTAGAGGATTCCTTGAAATGCTCTTGTCTAAAAGCCAAAGTATGAAGGAAATGAAAAAAATGAAGAAAATATAAAAATGGTGAAAAGAAAAAAATGAACACTGGTTTTGTTATCGCCAAAGCAGCAATAAAAAAATATAGCGAGGGTGCTTCATCACCTAGTGCCCTAAGGCCAACTGGTCTGGGAGTCACTGCTAAGCCTTAGGTGGTGCAAGACGAAGAAAATATTATCACCTAATCAGCAAGCACATGAGTAATCGGTCGGTTAGTACCTCAAGAAGTATTAACGGTCGCATGAAAATGTGTGAGCAAATCTAAATATTCATCAAGTTAAAAAGTACTGAGGCAGATAGACAAGAGTAAGATAGCTTGAATTGAATTCTCCGAGTGTAGGGATGTCCATTTCGCACACGTAGGAGTATATGATCGATGTTTGGATGAAAGATAGGAATAAAGAATAAAGACGATGTTTTATTGAGGGATGATGTGATTTCTAACATTTTTTCATGACTATTAAGATAGGGCTCATGACAACTGAAAAGCTAGTGTAGTTGGAAACTCTTATTTTCAAAGTCTTTCTTTTATGGTTCTTATCTTTATATGTAAATTTCACCATCTCTCTTTTGTTATTGGATTTTGTGGGTGTAATCCGCTGAAAACCCTCAGGAGACAACACTCCTCCTACTAGGGACACCTAGAGGTTTAACGGCTTGTTGCACGTGCTCAGTGCAATCGTGTTTGCCTACGAAAGTGTGCTTAGCTTTCTCCTTTCTTTTTCTCCTTCTCTTGAATAAACTAGTTTGCTCGGGACGATCAAAGATAAGTTTGGGGGTATTTGTTCAGTTGATAAAACTGCACATTTGTTATTACATTTTTCCTACTAATTCCATATTAAAAAAAGGTCTTTATTATAATATATCATACATATGAGGGTTTATGTGTAAAAATACTATTTTCCATGTGTTGATATATTGTAATTAGCATTTGGTAGGAAAATGTATGCAAATAATATCATTGACCAAATCCTAGTAGAACAAAGTCTACTAAATATTATTTGTTAAGTTATTGTGCAGAATTTTCAGGTCTTAAATCAAGGAAATCAAGTTGTTAAAGCTAACCTGCCTAATTAAGAAAGCAAAACTTGGAGACCTAGTCTGGCAGCAACTACGAGAAGATTTCAAAGATCTAAAGGTCCCAGATATTGCCACATATCACAAGGATGAAGCCCTAAAAAATTGATCAAGTGATCAACACCCTTGGTCGTGGATCCGCGGCTAAACCCCCCTGTTGGCCGCGGATCCGCGGCAGTGTAGGAGAGTTAGGAGCTCAGAAATTTGTGGGAGAATCTATACTACTTGCTTCCAATTTAGGCATCTAAATTTCTGGCTTTAGCACTATAAAAAGGGACCGAGAGCCTCTTGGAAAATTTATCAAGTCGATGCGATCACGAAGTCCAAGACGGCTCACGCATCCAGACTGATCATCAACTGTTCGTCTACCTCCTTGGAAGAGATCGAGAAGCAAACTAGTCTTTGTAATCATTTTCTAAGGAATCAAAGTGTAATGAATATTGTTGATTAATAAAGGTAGCTCTTTTTCCTATTCTATTTCTTTGTAGTTTAATTATGCAATTTCTTTCCATCTCTTTTTCTCCTAACATGCACGAGTAATTCTCCGCTTGTTAGGGTTCGTAGGATTAGGGTAGGCTAATGGATGATGAACATCCCTAAACCCTTTTTAAGTCCTATAAAGTTTATGAACTTTATCAAAAGAATTATTAACATCCTAATCGGGCGCGCTAACAATTCTTTGTTAGTTCCGACCGCGATTAGAGATTATATTAATGATTGTTTTGGTAAAGGCTAGATATGAACGGAGTTCCGTGTCGAGATAAGGGTTAAGAGTATGATTCCTTTTCCCTCCAGAAACCCTAATCTACACGCATCACCGTCGTTCTAGTTTTAAATCTATTAAAGGATAAAAAAGGGTAACTTTTAATTAATCGTCCATAACTACTAAATCCTAACGAACCCTACAAGCCCCCTTATTATATTAACTGCATCCATAAATAATCTAGATCTGTATTTTGCATTAGTGCTTAACGTAGATCTAGAAACCAATCTACAATATTCTTTCTTCCTCCTCTCTTTCTCAACACATCTAAAGTAAGAATAAAAGGTTCCACGTTTCCCTGAGGACGACCCGTACTCACCTCGGTCAAGCTACGCGCGACACCGTTCTGATTGCGGTTAACTACAAAACACACTTTTTCGCACCAATCAATATCCAACAATCTCCCACTTGCACTTAAGGCTAATTATTGCGATGTCGCATACTCACAGCCCATGTGATACCGAACATCCAACACCTCTACTAATCAATTTCACAAATCTTGTTTGTAAAACTCTTGTGTTTGTTAGTTGTATGTATGCCCTAGAGGCCAGTATTGTACAGATGATGTATATTATATTGGATGCTTGGACATATATAGAGATGACTTTCTTGCTCGATATGATAGTATGCTATCTGGTTACTCTTTATCTTAACATGTACACTTGTCTCTTTAAACTGTCTTATAGTTACATGTTGGTAAAGCCCTTAGGATGTGTACTTGACTACCTGGACTATGATGCAGATCATACTAGTGGGGACATGGTAGTCCATAAGTACATCCTTCAAGGTCCCTAGTCGTGGGTGTATCGAGACGGGGCATCGATATACCAGTGTAGACTAGCGTATACGCCTCTCGACCTATGAGATGGGCGATGGATGATCCCATATCCATTGGTGTTTGACATCAGAGATGGTATACGGGTGCTCAGTGGAGACTGGGTACACTGGACGGACTCGCCGAGAACTCCCAGATGGTATTATACCTCACGACGGATGGCAGTTCTCAGGTGACACTTGTACAGGTTAGTCTGTAGACCCGAGATCGTCATAGAGTCTTGTGTGATTCCCACTGTGCTTTGATCTCCACCTTACCACGTCCATGAGGGCGTGCAAAACGGTGGTCTTTGGGTACAGTCCCGAGTCACATGGAGGCAATGAGCGATAGGAAGGGTTTCGTCTCTCCCGGTATTGGGGGTTGATGTTGCGCTGTGCTCAATTGGCCGTAACAGGGAAGTCCCTGGCCAGGGCTGATCAGAGATTTGCTGGTAAGTGTTACCAGTAGTTTCTCGACCCGTTATGAGCCTCATATCGGCACGACTTATCGGTTATTGGGGTCTGACGTTTACCACCCCTAGACTTGATATGCGACATATCAGACGAACAGATCGGACTGTACGGTAAGTGTTACTGGTTGGATTCACAGGAGTGTGAGCGAGCTAGCTCGTCGATCTTCTGATCGCTCAATACCCGGATGGCCGTTACGTTTAGCAGACCGCTTGCGGCTTGTGGGTGCTTGATATGATCATCATCTGCTACCGGCGTATTGACGAGTCTTTAGAGTCCTACACAGAGGTTTCCTGGCTCAAGCGAAACGAAATAGGAGCGCATATGAGATATGTGCAGGACCGAGAATAATGCGTGTATGTGATACCGTATTCCATTCTCGCGATGAATGTTTCGATTGGTTGTATGCGATATAACCTAGTTATCGAATCGTTGATTCGATAAATCGATATATTGTATACTAGTCGGTTATGTGCGACATGACCGGATCATTGAATCAAGTGTTGATTTAATGATTTAATGTATAATTATATATTTGATATATTACTTTGCATTAACTAGTATTGGTTCACTTTAAAGGGATTTTCTCACTTGTTTAGCATATTGTATATGTGATATATTTTGTGTGCACTTGATTGTATCATGTTTGATGATACGTTCTCACTTGGATTTGTGTAAAGACTTAAACCATGTTTAGTGAATGATTAGGGTTTATTATTTTCACTTAATTATTTATCTTTTCCTTTTTGAGAAAAATATTTAAGAAAACAAAATGGTTTCTTTTATCATGAAGCTTGTTGAAGCTTCATGAAGCTTTGACCAAGTGACCACTTTGTCTTCTTCTCCAAACCCTAACCACTCAACTAAACTATGGTTAACTCTCTACACTTGACCATGGTTAGAAGATGATAAGTATTGTTTTTATTATTCATTTTACACAACACTTATCATATTCTATCTTCATCTTCTTCTTCTTCTTCAAAGAAAAAGCTTGACACCTTTAATGGCACCTTGAGCTAAAGAGTGAGAAATCCAATTCTAAAGTGAACCTACCTCCTATTTCTTCATCCTCTATCTCTTGCCAAGTGGTTTTGGGTGTTTTCTTCACAAGTTTCACAACTTGGTGAAGTTGGAGCTTGAACTTGTGATGCCTCGACGTAGATCATCTTCGGCACGAAGCCAACGACCTAGCTCGCCCATTTCTCCGATGAAGCCGACGATTGAGTTCGGGATTCGAGATGGACAGTGAGAGGACGCCTATGTGGAGCTAAGGAAGTGGAGAAACGGATCTACAAAGGTTGTAGCCTCTCTCCTTTAGTTAAATCGTTAACTTGTTTAATGTTTCGCCTAGAATTCTAGTCGACGATCCGTATTAGGGTTTCTCGGCACCCATAAAATTTGAAATTGGCATGGTTGATGCCTTGTGAGACCTCTTGAGAGTGCCTAGGAACCCTACAGTGGTATCAGAGCCTAGCTAGAGCCTTAGGCGAAGTGTAGACGACGTTTGAAATCCGAACGGACCGAAACCCTAATTCCCAAAACGCTCTCTGGACTTTTTCTAAAAACTGGGTTTTTTCCAGATTAAAAATGCTTAAAAAATTCAGCAGGAAGTTCTAAGAATTACGGTGCAAAATTTTCAAAATGATACCTCCAAAGTGCGGCGGAACCACGGCAGAAGCATGGCTTCTGCGGCAGTTCCGCGGCCTGATGATGACGTCAGCCCTCCTCCTTTGCACAGTAATTCCTATTTCACAGTGCTGAGTTTTCTGGGAATTTTTAAATTGACTCAAGAGTTGAGTGTTCTGGGGTTGCATTGGAAATCGGTGTTTCGATCGGATTATCAAGCTTTGTCTATGTGTTTTCCGGATAATTTTTTTGAATATGTTAAAAAGTTCGACCGGATATAAATACCCAACTTTTCCCCTGCCGGAAAATTTCCAAGTGTTGGATCTTTCTGTGGTTTAAGGACGTTCTGAGTAGTGCAAGTAACACGATGGTCCCTCTAGAAGACAACAAACCTTAACTCGATTATGTGACCGCCTTGAACTGCCCTTTGAACCTTCGGGTTTGGGGCAGTACGGCGTGCCACATGTGAGGCGTTGGCTTGACCCTTCTACGGCTGGACCGTTGGTACTGAGGCATGAAGTGAATGTCTTTGAACTTATTTCATGTGTTGATCGGTTTCGGGAAAACTTGGGTGTTCGAATGTTCGATCGGAAAGTTTAATATTTTCTATTTATCCGGAATGGGATACAATAATTGGAATTCACAAACAGTTATGAGATAACTGAATGAATGTTATAAATCTAGCGGTTTAGTTTCATTTGATATTGAAAAGAGTTTTCGATAATGAGACTAAAATGCGGGGTTTATAACTGTTAGGCATGTGATGTCTAAGTATTTCATTTGATTAGGCATGTGATGTCTAAAGAGGTTACGGATTCCAACTGTTGTAGTTTTACACTTTCTTTTCTGTGACCGTAAGTGTAATATGTGATATCGCCGGTTTCGTTGCTATATGTCAACGACAATTGGGATGCGCATATTTACTTACGTTGATGACATGTGATTTTATGTGTTGCTGGATATGTTATATTGGATCGTCGTGTTTGAACAGCCGGGTTTTTTTTTATGTGAGATGGGTGTTTTTCATTTTCATTCATGTAAAAACTTGTATGTAATATTCTTTTATTGGGGCACTTCCAGGTTGCGGAAGTTGTCACCCTTTGTATATTATTTACTTTTCTGCACTAGGATAGACCCAAGGAAGGGAGCACAAGTAACCGGGTTCTAGGGTTCAGTGGGAGACCATCTCGAGGAGTCGAGTCCGGGTCTCCTAACCCTAGAATTGGTAGGGTTGCTTGCCGCTCTCGTAGGGGTCTAGGGGTGTGGGATTGGCTATTCATCACGACTGTGGAATCCGTGTTTTATACTGGCTCGTATTGAAAACACGGACGTCCTAGTATATCCAATGTTTCATATGTTTTCTTCTGCTGCGATATCTGTGATGTGATCATGTGATGTTCTGTGATGGATACAGTATATAGTATATATGATATATTATATAGACGTTACTTATGTTTTGCACCCGCACTAGCCCTGCCCTGCTCCGTCGTTAGTTACCTAACCTAACGGTGCACGAGGGGACATCCAGGCGAATGCGGATGGCATAAGTGTACGTCGTATTTATCTGTGATGTTTAGGTATTTAAATGATGGGACTTCATTAATATGATTAATGAAAGAAAAGAAACCTAAGATGTTGTAGAATCAAATTTTAAACAAAAAAAAGGTAGCTACAGTTCTTGCTTTGCATAGCGGTATATGTGATATATCCTGCACCTTATTCGATGAGGAAAGGACCGAGATCCCTTCACCGGGAGTGACTCCTTTAGCAATAACTGGCAGATGCTACACACTCGGTTTGACTTTTGATTGCTTCTATAGTTTCTGCTTTGCACAGTGATATATATGATATATCCCGCACCTCATTCGAGGAGGAAAGGGCCGACGATCCTTTCACCGGGAGTGACCCCTTTAGCAAAACTAGAAAAGCCTCAAAATCACTCCATTTCAAAACTTCATTTGATTCTACAACGATATCAAGTTCATTACGCAATAGGTTTTCAGAAAAAACCTGTCGTAACCCTCCGTCATTTCAGATAAATAGTAGTTAGTATTCGTGCTACGTTTGTTGGCCTGCGTCAAGGCGTAGTGTGCGGTAGCTAACTAGTATTTATCTGCTTATGCATATGATGCAGATTGGATTAGGGTAGTCGTGCGACTTTTTTGGCCTGCGTCAAGGGTCGTGCGGGTGGGTTTAATTCAATCAGGAAATGATGGGTTGAACTTGACTAGCGCACTATGGTTTGTTGGCCTTCGTCAAGGTCATAGGACGCTAGGGGCAAAATATTATCGGGAATTTCAAGTGTTGAAATTTGCAATGAGATTGCATACCTTCTATGAGATAGTTGGATCCCGATACCCACTGCGAGTAAGAGTTACTCCTGGGAGAGTTTTACACATTGCAATTAGCTGATCAAGTAGGTGTCTAGAAAGGTGTCAACGGGGTTACGTCTCTGGGAAAACGAGGTTTACATTAATTAGGTTCGTGCGAAAGCACGGGGGACCTCCCTCAATGTACCGACACTGGCCTGGCTGAAAGATTAGCGAACTTGTAGTGTGTAATTAATCCCGGCTAGTCTTTCCTTTTAGGGTTTGAAGGAAGATTTGATAAAAACCAGTGGGAGCCATCCTGATTAGATAAGATAATAACCAATCTGATCTTGCACGAGCATACGCTAAAGTGTTTTCTTCTCTCTCTCTCAAGGTAGCGACCATTTCATGCCCTAATAAAGATAATAATATGGATGTATTGACCGAACCCGCATGTTATACTGTGCTGGGGAACGTTGGTTCTGTTCTTTCCTATAAGAGTTATAGGACTGAGCAGGATATAGGGGAATACCAGGATTCTCATGCCACCCGAATGAAGAAAGTACATGATGATGCATTTTCTTCGGGTATGTTCGTTACAGAGAACTGTTTCTCCATTTGCTCTACGTCCTGGGTATTAGATACCGGGTCAGGATCCCATATATGTAATCAGTTACATGGGCTTAGGAAAGGTAGAGAACTTGGAGAAGGTGATAAAGACATTAGAGTTGGAAATGGTGCAATTGTTGCAGGTAAGACTGTCGGGGAATATCACCTTGTATTACCAACTGGTAAAACATTGGTTCTGAACGAATGCTATTACATGCCGAACCTGATATGCAACATTATATCAGTTTCTTTATTGAGTAAAGAGGGATATAATTTTGTATTACAGGACAATGTTATGAACATTTTCCATAACCAAAAGTTGGTTGGATCAGGCACGTTGTGCAATGGCATTTACGTTCTAAATCAATCAACAGTTCTGAGTATAACAAACACACACAAGAGGAAAAGTTCTGAACTGAACGAATCCTTCTTGTGGCATTGTAGACTGGGTCACATCAATGCGACACGATTAGCTAAGTTGCATAAGGATGGATATTTAAATCCATTTGAATTTTCATCTTATGACACTTGCCAATCATGTCTCAAAGGAAAGATGACCAAAACTCCGTTTACGGGACACGGAGAAAGAGTTACCGAACTCTTGGGACTGATACATAGTGATGTATGTGGTCCCATGTCTACACATGCCAGGGATGGTTCTTCGTACTTCATTACATTCACTGACGATCTCTCTAGATTCGGATATATGTTCCTGATGAAACACAAATCAGAAGCTTTTGAGAAATTTAGAGAATATAAACAAGAAGTCGAGAACCAAACCGGAAAAAGTATTAAAATCCTTCGATCTGATCGAGGAGGAGAATACTTAAGCAATGAATTCCTAGACTTCCTAAAAGAGAATGGGATTCTCTCTCAGCTGACTCCTCCATATACACCACAGCACAACGGTGTATCAGAACGGAGGACCCGCACCCTATTAGATATGGTGCGCTCTATGATGAGCACAGCTGAGTTACCTATTTCCTCTGGGGATATGCACTGGAAACAGCTGCAGACCTATTGAATATGGTTCCTACCAAAACCGTGCCAACCACTCCATATGAGATATGGAAAGGAAAGAGACCATGTCTTAATTATGTTAAGATATGGGGTTGTCCGGCATATGTAAAAACGCAAAATCCGGACAAACTCGCGGCAAGGTCCTTTTTGTGTAAGTTTATTGGATATCCCAAACATTCGCGCGGGTATATCTTCTACCACACCGAGGAACAAAAGGTGTTTGTTTCTCGACATGCCACCTTTTTAGAAAAGGAATTTCTTGAAAAAGAGATTAGTGGCAAGGGGGTAGAACTGGAAGAGGTTCCAGCAATACAGACTACAACAGAAGATTTGGTTGAACCAGAGGATTCAGTAGTTCCCGATGAACCTCAGCCTCTCCGCCGATCTAGTAGGGTTCCTCGCCCACCTGAGAGATACTACGGTTTTCTCATGGATGGTGGGAGCGAGGATTGCATCATGGAGGATAATGACCCAACTAGCTTCGAGCAGGCCATCATGAGTAGGGACTCAGTGAAATGGCTGGATGCAATGCGGTCCGAGATGGAATCCTTGTACACCAACAAAGTATGGACTTTGGAAGTTGCTCCTGAAGGGGTAAAACCCATTGGGAGCAAGTGGATCTTCAAAAAAAAACTTGGTGTAGATGGGAAAGTGGAGACTTTCAAAGCTAGACTTGTAGCAAAGGGTTTTCGTCAGAGACCAGGTATGGACTATGACGAAACCTTTTCTCCAGTGGCTATGCTTAAATCCATCCGGATCATGCTTGCCATCGCTGCATATCATGATTACGAAATCTGGCAAATGGATGTTAAGACCGCCTTTCTAAATGGTGATTTAGAAGAGTGCGTGTACATGACTCAGCCAGAGGGCTTCATAGACAGTGGGAGCAGCGGGAAGGTGTGCAAGCTGCTTAAATCCATTTATGGATTAAAGCAAGCATCGCGGAGTTGGAACATCTGCTTTGACGTCGTTATCAAAGAGTTTGATTTCGTCAAAAATCCAGATGAACCTTGTATCTACAAGAAGGTGGCAGAGAGTAAGGTTGTCTTCCTCGTATTGTACGTGGACGACATACTCTTGATAGGAAATGATATTCCTATGCTGCAATCGGTCAAGCTCTTCTTATCACAAAGATTCTCGATGAAAGATCTTGGTGATACCTCCTGCATATTGGGAATCAGGATCTATATAGATAGATCCAAACGGATATTGGGATTGTCCCAATCCAGGTACATTGACACCATACTAAAGAGGTTTAGTATGGAAGAATCCAAGCGTGGGAACTTGCCCACGATCTCTGGAGTCACTCTCTCCAAAGAGATGTCTCCCAAGACTGATTTGGAGAGAGCTCGCATGCAAGGGATACCCTTTGCTTCGGCTGTAGGCTCTATCATGTATGCGATGCTATGTACCAGACCCGATGTAGCATACTCACTAAGTGTAGTGAGCAGGTATCAAGCTGATCCTGGAGAGAGTCACTGGACAGCTGTGAAGAGCATTCTCAAGTACTTGCGAAGGACTAAAGAGATGCTCTTGGTGTATGGTAACGGAGAACTCCAAATGGAGTCCTTTACCGATTCGAGCTTCCAGAGTGATAAGGACGACTCTAAGTCGCAGTCGGGATTTGTCTTTACCCTTTACGGAGGGGGCGGTCAGCTGGAAGAGCTCCAAGCAGGAAACCGTGGCAGACTCGACGATGGAGGCTGAATACATCGCTGTCAACGATGCTGCCAAAGAGGCTGTCTGGATCAAGAAGTTCATTACTGAACTTGGAGTGGTTCCATCCATTGAGCATCCAATACCTTTGTATTGCGATAACAATGGAGCGGTGGCTTTGGCCAAGGAACCCAGGTCCCATCAGCGATCCAGGCATATTCTGAGGCGGTATCACCTGATCCGGGAGATAGTTGATCGCCGGGAGATCGAGGTCAGGAGGGTTGACACGAAGAACAACACGGCGGATCCACTCACGAAGGCCATTTCCCAGATACAGTTTGAGAGACTCTTCGGGATGCTCGGTATGCGATACTACAGCAGCTGGCCCTAGTGCAAGTGGGAGATTGTTAGTTGTATGTATGCCCTAGAGGCCAGTATTGTACAGATGATGTATATTATATTGGATGCTTGGACATATATAGAGATGACTTTCTTGCTCGATATGATAGTATGCTATCTGGTTACTGTTTATCTTAACATGTACACTTGTCTCTTTAAACTGTCTTATAGTTACATGTTGGTAAAGCCCTTAGGATGTGTACTTGACTACCTGGACTATGATGCAGATCATACTAGTGGGGACATGGTAGTCCATAAGTACATCCTTCAAGGTCCTTAGTCGTGGGTGTATCGAGACGGGGCATCGATATACCAGTGTAGACTAGCGTATACGCCTCTCGACCCATGAGATGGGCGATGGATGATCCCATATCCATTGGTGTTTGACATCAGAGATGGTATACGGGTGCTCAGTGGAAACTGGGTACACTGGACGGACTCGCCGAGAAATCCCAGATGGTATTATACCTCACGTCAGATGGCAGTTCTCAGGTGACACTTATACAGGTTAGTCTGTAGACCCGAGATCGTCATAGAGTCTTGTGTGATTCCCACTGTGCTTTGATCTCCACCTTACCACGTCCATGAGGGCGTGCAAAACGGTGGTCTTTGGGTACAGTCCCGAGTCACATGGAGGCAATGAGCGATAGGAGGGGTTTCGTCTCTCCCGGTATTGGGGGTTGATGTTGCGCTGTGCTCGATTGGCCGTAACAGGGAAGTCCCTGGCCAGGGCTGATCAGAGATTTGCTGGTAAGTGTTACCAGTAGTTTCTCGACCCGTTATGAGCCTCATATCGGCACGACTTATCGGTTATTGGGGTTTGACGTTTACCACCCCTAGACTTGATATGCGGCATATCAGACGAACAGACCGGACTGTACGGTAAGTGTTACTAATTGGATTCACAGGAGTGTGAGCGAGCTAGCTCGTCGATCTTCTGATCGCTCAATACCCGGATGGCCGTTACGTTTAGCAGACCGCTTGCGGCTTGTGGGTGCTTGATATGATCATCATCTGCTACCGGCGTATTGACGAGTCTTTAGAGTCCTACACAGAGGTTTCCTGGCTCAAGCGAAACGAAATAGGAGCGCATATGAGTTATGTGCAGGACCGAGAATAATGCGTGTATGTGATACCGTATTCCATTCTCGCGATGAATGTTTCGATTGGTTGTATGCGATATAACCTAGTTATCGAATCGTTGATTCGATAAATCGATACATTGTATACTAGTCGGTTATGTGCGACATGACCGGATCATTGAATCAAGTGTTGATTTAATGATTTAATGTATAATTATATATTTGATATATTACTTTGCATTAACTAGTATTGGATCACTTTAAAGGTATTTTCTCACTTGTTTAGCACATTGTATGTGTGATATATTTTGTGTGCACTTGATTGTATCATGTTTGATGATACGTTCTCACTTGGATTTGTGTAAAGACTTAAACCATGTTTAGTGAATGGTTAAGGTTTATTATTTTCACTTAATTATTTATCTTTTCCTTTTTGAGAAAAAGATTTAAGAAAACAAAATGGTTTCTTTTATCATGAAGCTTGTTGAAGCTTCATGAAGCTTTGACCAAGTGACCACTTTGTCTTCTTCTCCAAACCCTAACCACTCAACTAAACTATGGTTAACTCTCTACACTTGACCATGGTTAGAAGATGATAAGTATTGTTTTTATTATTCATTTTACACAACACTTATCATATTCTATCTTCATCTTCTTCTTCTTCTTCAAAGAAAAAGCTTGACACCTTTAATGGCACCTTGAGCTAAAGAGTGAGAAATCCAATTCTAAAGTGAACCCACCTCCTATTTCTTCATCCTCTACCTCTTGCCAAGTGGTTTTGGGTGTTTTCTTCACAAGTTTCACAACTTGGTGAAGTTGGAGCTTGAACTTGTGATGCCTCGACGTAGATCATCTTCGGCACGAAGCCGACGACCTAGCTCGCCCATTTCTCCGATGAAGCCGACGATTGAGTTCGGGATTCGAGATGGACAGCGAGAGGAAGCCTACGTGGAGCTAAGGAAGTGGAGAAACGGATCTACAAAGGTTGTAGCCTCTCTCCTTTAGTTAAATCATTAACTTGTTTAATGTTTCGCCTAGAATTCTAGTCGACGATCCGTATTAGGGTTTCTCGGCACCCATAAAATTTGAAATTGGCATGGTTGATGCCTTGTGAGACCTCTTGAGAGTGCCTAGAAACCCTACAGTGTTCGAGAAATAGCCTCAATTAGTGGATCCGCCCTGATGTTTCTTTCTATGTCTCTCTTAATCTCAAGTTCGCGGAGAAAGCCATCTCCCGAATTGAGTAATACCTGTCTTAGAATATGTCTGGATATCTGATGGGACCTAGTTCATATCTGAACTCCAAATCCAAACTTCTTAGACTGTATCGTCAACTGAACTAAATCAGTATCCTGCACCATACCTCCCACAGTATCCTCTTGGACCACCTGTCCATAATACTGCCCCCCTTCGTCAGAGGAAAACTAAAACTCTGACAATCACTCTGTCATCCATGTCACCTTGGAAACCTGGAATGATAACCGTCTCCAAAGGAGGCTGCCGTCATCAAATCCGTCGAACATCTACTTATGTTCTAAAACTGCTTCCGAATGTTTCTCCAGGATTGGATTAATATAAACTTATTGCATCTAGTGCAAAAACAATTTCTGGTGTGGTACTTGACATCTCATGATCGACTCAATTGCCTAAGCAAGTGAAATGCCAATCATGCACATCCCTCTCCCCTTTAGTCTGTAAGACACCTTTAGAGAGGGAGACTCCATCACCTGCAGGTACACCACCATGCCAGGAGTCGTCCATTCTAAAACACCTTTAGAATACTGTCTAAGTACCCATATTGGGAAACTACCCAAATCTAGATCTAAAACCATAGATCTAGTAACCAGAATGTCTGATATTATATCCATATCCTGTGTGGAGAAACAACTGTGTGACAACCAAAGTATAACCGATCGTAGTATAGGAATTTTACTTCCTACTCTGTGTATGTCATACAAATATCAGGACATCACACCCTACTACCTTCTTAACAGATCAATCCCTTATTCTGATGAAGTCAAACCCATGACTTTCACATCAAAAATAGATGATCTATCTCCGCTATATCTGCTTTAGTCTATAAATAAACATAAGCTACTTGCCCACTATGCTTCCGCTGCTCCCACTGACCACAACAACCCTCTGGCAGAATAATATATGCGTACACTTCTAAAGCTAGTTTAGAACGACCCTATACTCATCATCCTGCCAGGTCTCATAGCCTGGAACAATAGTAGTGTCAAGTCTGGGTAAACAATAATCTCCCTGTCACCGTCCTTGAAGCTACTGGAGTACCTCTCAGGTGTCTGAGGTTACCAACCATATCTGCAGAGTGGCTAATGGAATGTCAAACTTGATTGAATCTTTAGGTCCTATTAAATTTTCCGTAATCGTTTGCGGTTCTGGAATCACTTCCAGTTCTACCATACCCCCACTACTGTTTTCTGAAAAAATCCATTTTACTAAAACTGTGGCGAGTCAAGAACAATATCACTATTGATTTTCCAGATGGTAGAAAATCAACCCTCGACATAGCCCGGGTCAACCCACAAACTGGCATTATAGAAACGTGCCTTGAGTTATCCAGAGTCTGGTTTTAAGCATAAGCCGGACAACTCCCCGTACCTTAACATCGTTAAGACATGAACCATTCTATATCCAATATAGAAACTTTGGCACTTATTTAATTGGAACCAGATTCAAATCATGCATCTGTCTCCAGTGCATATCAACTTAATGGAGAAAGGCCGATCAACATTACTCAACTTAGGAATGCATCCAATTATGAGTAACCCGAAAGAGAAACAAGTTTCTCTAAACTATTACTATCAACTGAATACCATACACAAGTATCTACATCTTCGATCACCTTGAAGAATCCCGATACTTGCAACACCTGGTTCTCTACTTTATTCTTTTACCTATAACTTCTCAAAACTTAGACCTTGTATTTATACGAAACACTTGTCTAAAAACTAGAGAAGTCACAAGTATACAGAACATAGTACGATGACCAACCCCTTTGTCCTGATGGACACTGGACAACATACAATATTCTGTATAAGTCCGCTGAGTTGAATAACTCAAAACCTATGCATCGTAGGTTGAAAACTGTACTTATGGTTAAGAACTACTCCGCTGTTCAATGCTCCTTACCCAATCGTCAACTGATATAGGTAAATGTCACGGACATAATTTCAAATTTTTATATCTCACTTTATAAAAATAAACGTACAGATATATCAGTTTGAAATTGGTGCACAACAACGGATACTCAAAACCAAATACTTGTCATCCGGCAAAAACCCAGGCGATTTCCTCAAATATCACCAATTACAACGAATTCCGATATAATGAGGATGATCACCTAATTCCCAATAACTTGCTCCCACTCATCATCTGTAAAACCATACGGATGTGAGAATCATACCTGGTAAATACATACCCTGGAGTAAGTATCTAATCGGGAAAACGGTTTTCCTTTAACAACGCATAGTGAAACTGAAACATGAAAATGTTTCGAAAGGGTATCCGGGTATTCGTAGTAATGCCTCTTCCATAATCCAATCCATGACTGTAACCGTATATTTCTTTGCCATCTCTCCAAATCCCTTTATTTGTCTTTAGTTATTACCTTCTGTACACCATCGTTAGGCTTAATGGTTTTCTTCCTTCCCTACCGTTCGGCACCAGCCTATGGTTTGGAAGAAGACTATCCAATAAGCGTAATAAGTGTATACTCCTAAACCAAGGAGTACTCGCAACCTGAGAGAAGGTGATGATAAAAAAACAACTGAATAAAACCTTATTCTATTTCTCCTGAACCTGAATCCATCCTCGAATCTGGAACAAGTTCGTTCGAGTTCGTATATAACCATACGATGGATTCATCCAATGGAAGTGGATGTCCGTAATAATACGGGGTGTTCTGGAGAAATGCAAAGGTGAAGTAGGAGTGGCGATGAACTACACGGTTTTGGTCGTGAATGATAGCAGTCGCAATTTACTTTGCCTTCTTTCTAATCCTTTTATTTTGTATTTACTTATTACCTTCTATACACCCTACTTAGGCTAATTGGTTTTCTTCATTACCTACCTTTCGGCACCTGCCTATGGTTTGGAAGAAGACTATCCAATAAGCGTAATAGGTGTACTCTCCTAAACCAAGGAGTACTCGCAACCTGAGAGAAGGTGATGATAAAAGACAACTGAATAAACCAATTCAATTTCTCCTGAACCTGGATCCATCCTCGAAGAAGTCTTTTCGAGTTCGTATATAACCATACGATGGATTTATCCAATGGAAGTGGATGTTCGTAGTGATACGAGGTGTTCTGGAGAAATGCAAAGTGTAAAAGAAGGAGCGACAATGACTTATGCAACTCAGACAATCCAAAAGCCAGTATTTTAAGAAGGTTCGGTCAACTTGGTCACTGAGTCATAGTCTAGGGTCGGTCAATGGTCGCTGCCAAAGAGAGAAAGAAAAGAAACACTCTGCGTGCACTCTAACCTAGATCAGAATGGTTATCACTTTATCTAATTAGGAAACCTCTTACTGTACCGTCAAATTTTTCTCCAAACCTGAAAGAAGAATTAGTCGGGATCACCCGAAGAGTAAACCAACTCATTAGTGGGAATCGGGATCCAACTCTCATCGCATGATAACGTGAAGGAATCCACTCATGTTATCACACTCCAGAAGGTATGCGCATGCCTGGCAAGTTTCAGTTTCTTTAGAAACTCCCGATATGGATTTATGCCCCATGCTCTTATGACCCTGATGTTGGCCAAATGCCATAAGTCACATGTCAAGTTCTACCCATCATTATCTTGTTAATTTGAACCCACCCGTACATACCCCTGACGTTGGCCAAATGGCAGAACGACTGTCCCAAACCAACTCATCTATCTATGCAACAGATGAATACCCAGCAGCTACCAAACACTATACCTTAGCGTTGGTCAAATACACAGCTTAAATACTACTGAATACCTAACTGAAGTGACGGAGGGCTACGGCTGGTTTTTGGCAAAAAACCTTTAACGTAACGAACTTGATTTCGCTGAAGGAACCTGATAGCTTTTTACAAAAAATATAGCGGCGAAAACCTTTGCTAAAGAGGTCACTCCCGGTGAAGGAATCTCGGCTCTTTCCTCATGGAATGAGGTGCAGGATATTCCAACTGAATACCGCGATGCAAAGCAACAAGTAATCAACTATAGTGAAGTTATTACCCTGACGCAAACTTCTGCCCAAGGGGTCGCTCTCGGTGAAGGGATCTCGGCCCTTGCCTCGTCGAATGAGGTGCGGGATATTCCAACTAAATACCACTGTGTAAAACAAAAGAAAACGTTCTTATAATAACACTTTTTGAATACTGTTCCAACAACGTCAAACTGGTTTTTTTTCCTTTGCATTGATCAGAATCAACGCAGTCCCATCAATTAATCACACCAGAAAAGAACGAAAATAAAATGTACGTATATGCCATCCGCATTCGTCACTGGGTCCCGTTATCACCCGTTAGGTTACTTAACTAACGACAGAGCGGGGACTGGACTAGCGCGGGTGTAAAACATATACAACATCTACTAGTATATATACCAATATACAATAATCACTCCAGGCATGATAAATGCAACATTACAGAAAAGCAATAAGCGTCACAGAACAATACAGATAATCTGGGATCCCCGGGTTTCACAGAGCCGATACTGAAACCCGACGTTCCCCTAGTCGTGTGGATAGCCTGTGCAATGAAACCTAGGCCCCTACGAGTGAGTCAAGTTACCCGCCAAAACCTGAAGCGAGGCAGCCCCTACAGCAAAGTGAATGGACCACCCAGCACTTCACGGAATCCGGTAACTTGGGCACTCCATCTTGGATCAACCTGTACCCCCTACGAGTGCGGCGAATAGTCTGCCAATTCTAGAGTGAGGCCCCTTCCTCTCAAAGCCATGAGATGCGGACCCGTTGCCCTCCAGAACCTGGCTATCCATGCACTCCGTCGTGGGGTAAACCTAGTACAAAACTGAAAATATATACAACGGGTACATCGACCTCAACCCGGTCGTGCCCCAAAAGAATAATATACAAACAGGCAGTGACGGCAGTCCACATATTGGACGCTTGCCCCGCAATATCAAATGTACAAATAAATACAAACTGCACTACCATTGCACACAGCTATCCACCACGACAAATCCGCAACATCACAGCACAACACAGAATATCAACGCGAATGTCATGTTTGCAAACCCGTCTAAAAGGACTATAGCAATTAGACACGATTTACCGCTCGAATGACTTTCACGGTCGGAGATATAATGTAAGTACTGTAAATTAACAAATTTAAAATTCCGATCGACAAAACTTCCTGAAGTGGGCCCCAAGTGTAAGTCCACGTTACCCGTCCCGGTTCTTACGGGAAGACGGAAACGGTAAAAAACGATTTTTTATGGCAAGGTAACATGAACTAGAAAATAAGATCTTAGCTAAACAAAAACCTAGCAAACTAACTAGAAGTTTAACTACTATGTTAGAGGGTTATACCTAGGTCTTGAACTCCTTCTCTTCTTGCTCTTTGGAGTGGTTGGAACGGCTCCACCTCGTAGTCTCCTTGTTGTCGAAGAAGGATCCACCCGAAAGCCTCTACCTTGAGCTCCTACCTCAACCGAGAGGCAACTAAAGTGCTTGGCTTGCTAGACCTAGAACTCTAGAGTGAGTAGAGAAGAGTTTTGAGGGTTTTATCTCAATAGCTGATGCTTCTCAACATATGAGACATGAGAGCTTTGAGAGAGAGGAAGAGGGTGAGCTTTGGATGAGAGAGAATGAGAAAGTGAGAATCAGCTTGACTTTTCACAACCATGCTCACAAAAGTAAGAATAATGATGATGATAATAATAATTAAGAATTATGATGGTTAGTTTCAATGACCATTATCATTTCATGCATTTAATGCATTTTGTAAAGAACAACAAGTAAACAAAAGTCATAGAAGTGAAATGATGATGGTCAACAAGTCCACAATGGTCAACCGGTCAACAAAGTCAACAAGTCAACAAAAGTCAAATGTTCAACTCAACCATGGCACAATAATTCTTAAATAATATTATTAATCATATTTCTTATTCTCTTTAGGGTTTAGAAAAAGTCAACGGTCAACAACCCCAATGAGAATCCTCTGCCTTTGCCTCTGTCAACTGTGCATACACATCCGCATCCGTGTTCCGAGGAACACGAATACAATGAGATAAAACCAATCCCCAAAACATATATTAGGATCTGGCTTAAACCAAAGCCCGCTAGTAATAACTTCCCGGACACCAAACGTGCACAAGTGCGCGGATATGAACGAACCCTGTCGCAAAAACCATGCGACCTCTACTCTGTTTTGCCCAAAGGCGAATAGCCTTCTGTGTGGGACTCTAAAGACTCGACACTACGCTGGCAGTGGGTTTAACCACAGGCCACAAGCGGTACTAGCTGTACGTAACGGTCCCCAGATAGATGCCGATAAGAAGACTGATGAGGTGAACCCATCCGAACTCCTACTGAGCCTGAATGTGACAATCTCCGTACAGTCTGGTCTGTTCGTCTGAGAATATCGCATGTCCGGCCTAGGGGGTGGTAAACGTCAGTCCCCTAATAGCGGTACAAGTCGTGTCGGAGTGTAGCCCAGAACACTCTGAGACAACACTGGATAACCTACCAGTATATCTCGCTTGCCCTGGCCAGGGACGACTATGTGTAATGGCTCTCCTTGACACAACGCGATATCAACCCCCAATACCGGGAGAGACGAATCCTGTCTAACCGTCACTGCCTCCAAGTGCTTCGGGACTGCACCCAACTGCTACCTGTTTGCACGACTCATTTGAGCCGTGGTAGGGTAGCAATCTAAGAACAGTGGGAACACACTCGAGGTGAAGTGACAGTGTCAAGTCAGCGGATTAAGCTGTACTCATGTCACCTAGGAACTGATGACTGACGATAGGTATGGTACCAACCAACAGTTCCCGACGAGTCCTGTCCAGTGTACTCGTAACCTAACGAGCACCCGCATACTATCTCAAGTACGACGTACTGACGGCTGTGGGACAGACCATCTCCCCTGCTGGGATGAAAAGCGCATACGCTAGTCTACTCCGGAGTATCGATGCCCCGTCTCGATAATCCAACGACTATGGACCTGTATAAGGATGTGCTTGTAGATTACCCAGCCCCCACTAGTGTGATTGCCATCACAACGCTGGTAATCAAGCAAAGATCCTAAGGGCTCCACTAATGTTTATAGGCGATATGCTAAAAGAAACACATGCACACATTAAAGTAGAAACAAACCAAGTAGCATACTACCATTTTGAGCAAGATTTTCTATACAACTGTGAATATCCCAAGCTTCCATTAAGTAATATACAAACTAGTATGATACAGTAATGGTCTCTAGGGCATATACAATAACAATCTCCCACTTGCACTAAGGCCATGTACTGGCGTATCGAAGACCTATCATCTCGATCAGTCGCTCGAACTGAGTCTGGGGTATGGCCTTCGTGAATGGATCTGCAGTGTTATTCTCCGAATTTACTCTCTTCACCTCGATCTCCCGGCGATCTACGATCTCCCTGATCAGGTGGTACCGCCTCAAAATGTGCCTGGACTTCTGATGGGACCTGGGTTCCTTCGCTAAAGCTATAGCGCCGTTGTTGTCACAATACAGCGGTATTGGATCAACAATGGTAGGAACCACCTGAAGCTCCGTGAGGAACTTCTTCATCCAGACAGCTTCCTTTGCGGCATCGCAAGCAGCTATGTACTCCGCTTCCATAGTTGAGTCAGCAACGGTCTCCTACTTGGAACTCTTCCAGCAAACCGTCCCTCCATTGAGGGTAAAGACATAACCCGACATAGACTTGGAGTCATCCTTGTCACTCTGGAAGCTGGAGTCAGCAAAGGCCTCGATCTGGAGGTCTTTTCCGCCATACACCAAGAACATCTCCTTAGTCCTTCTCAGGTACTTGTGAATGTTCTTTTCTGCTATCCAGTGTTTCTCCCCTGGGTCCGACTGATACCGGCTTACAACGCTCAATACGTATGCTACATCTGGTCTGGTACACAACATCGCATACATTATAGAGCCTACCGATGATGCGTATGGTATAGATGACATGTGAGCCCTTTCCAAATTAGTCTTGGGAGACATATCTTTGGAGAGGGTGATTCCGTGACAAGCCGGTAGATTACCGCGCTTTGAATCTTCCATACTGAATCGTTTCAGTATGGTGTCGATGTACCTGGACTGCGAAAGTCCCAACATCCTCTTAGATCTATCACGATAGATCTGGATCCCCAGAATGTAGTTGGCATCGCCCAGGTCCTTCATGGAGAACCTCTGTGACAAGAATCCTTTGACTGACTGTAGCATAGGAATATCATTTCCTATTAGGAGAATCTCATTCACGTGCAAGACGAGGAATACCATAGTTCTCCCTACAATCTTACTGTAAATGCATGGTTCATCTGGGTTTTTGATAAAGTCGAATTCTTTGACAGTATCATCAAAGCAGATGTTCTAACTCCGCGATACCTGCTTCAGTCCATAGATGGACTTAAGCAACTTGCACACTTTACCGCTGCTCCCACTCTGAATGAATCCCTCCGGCTAATCCATATAGATGCACTCTTCCAAATTTCCATTTAGGAAAGCCGTCTTTACGTCCATCTGCCAGATCTCATAATCGTGGAAGGCAGCAATGGCAAGAAGGGTCCGAATGGATTTGAGCATAGCCACTGAAGAAAAGGTCTCGTCATAGTCCAAACCAGGTCTTTGACGAAAACCCTTTGCAACAAGTATACCTTTATAGGTTTCAACCTGCCTATCTACACCAATCTTCTTTCTGAAGATCCATTTGCAGCCCACGGGTTTTACCCCTTCTGGAGAAAAGTCCAAAGTCCAAACTTTGTTGGTGTACATGGACTCCATCTCGGTCCGCATTGCATCCAGCCATTTTACTGAGTCACCGCTCTGAATGGCTTGTTGGAGGCTAGTAGGCTCATCATTTTCAATGACGCAATCCTCTCGATCCCCATCTACGAGAAAACCGTAGTACCTCTCCGGCGGATGAGACTGCCTACTACTCTTGCAGAGTGGCGCTGGGATGTCCGGTTCTCCTGAAACTTCTGGTTCTTCCAAACTTTCAGTAATAGCTTGTGGTTCTGGAATTTCTTCCAGTTCTATTGCGCTCCCACTTATCTGACTTTCTAAAAATTCAGTTTCCAAGAAGTGGGCATGCTGAGAAACAAAAACCTTTTGTTCCTCTGCGGAATAGAAAAGATACCCCCTGGAGTTCTTGGGGTATCCCACAAACTTACACAGTACTGAGTGTGCCTCGAGCTTGTCCGCATGCTGCTTCTTTACAAAAGCTGGACATCCTCATGTCTTAAGATACTTAAGACAGGGTTTCTTCCCACTCCACATCTGATATAGGGTGGTAGGCACAGTCTTGGTTGGAGCCTTGTTCAAAAGATATGCAGCTGTTTCTAGTGCATAACCCCAGAAAGATCGCGGTAACTCAGCCTTACTCATTATGGAGCGAACCATATTCAATAGGGTTCGATTCCGCCTTTCAGATACATCGTTATGTTGTGGTGTGTATGGAGGAGTAAGCTGAGAGAGAATCCCATTCTCTTTTAAGTAGTCCAAAAACTCGGCACTCAAGTATTCACCACCTCGATCAGATCTCAGTGTCTTTATACTCTTGCCTGTTTGTTTTTCAACTTCATTCTTGTATTCCTGAAATTTCTCAAAGGCCTCAGATTTATGCTTCATCAGGAAGACATGTCCATACCTAGAGAAATCATCCGTAAAGGTAATGAAGTATGAATAACCACTTCGCGCATGTGTAGACATTGGACCATACACATCACTGTATATGAGTCCCAAGAGCTCGCTCGCTCTTACTCCGTATCCAGTGAACGGAGTCTTTGTCATCTTTCCCATGAGACAAGATTCATAAGTAGTATAAGACTGATACTCGAACGGATTCAAGAATCCCTCTTTATGTAACTTTGTTAACCGTGTCTCATTAATGTGACCCAGTCTAGAATGCCATAAGAAAGCCTGATTTGTTTCCGGAGACTTTCTTTTAAGTGTGTTCTGGACACTGAAAATCTGAGCTTGAGATACAGATATGATATTACAAATCGCACTAGGTACATACAAACAGTTACGCAGAATCAATATCTGCCCAGTTGTCAGTCCAAGATAATATTCCCCTACGGATTCAGCGTCCATGCTCATTCCGTTAGCAACCCTGAGAGTTATATCACCTATCCTGATAACTCTACGGTTTCTCAGAGCCTGTAATGAATTACAGATATGAGATCCTGATTCGGTATCCAATACCCAGGAAGTAGGGTTAACTGACATACAATTTTCTACTACGAACACACCCGAAGCCGAAGCCACAACATGCTTCGAATCCTGGCTACTGGCTTTGCTAGCCCTGCAATTCTTCTGCCAATGTTCATTTCCGTAACAATAGGAACGTCCCTCCTTTACTACATCCAGTCCCGAAACTTTTGCCCTTCCCTTTCCTTCTACTACCCTGGTTTCCTTCAGGGCATAAGTAGAGAGCAGAGACTGTAGAATAAAGTCAGTACTTGACCCATTCTTCAACATGGTCTTCAGGTCCGTGAGCTCATCAAAATAGCTGGTCTCTGTAAGGTCGTTGCCCCCTATAGATGACCCGATAGCCAACCTCGCTTGAATCAATTCGTTCAAGGTCTCATATCTTGCGATACGAGATTGCTCTCCATATAAATCTTCGTTATGGAAGAAGATAGAAACTAAGTCCATCTTCTCGTGCTGCCTTTGGTATGCACCATCAACTGAGGCCAACACGAGGCACTTGGCATTCGCACAGTCCTTTTCCGATGTCTTATGGATATCAATATCCATGACAGGGGAAACTGGTCCTGAGACGGCAAGGGTTTGATTTGTTAAGAGGTATCCCAGCTCGTTATGGGCAATGGACATCTGGACAGACCTTTACCAGTCAAAACAGTCAGATTCAGTCATTTTATTATCTAGATGTAACCTATGTGTGGTCACTGGGTCGCTGCAATTAAGAGAGAGAGAAGAAAACACTCAGCATGATGCTCTTGCAAGTTTAGATTGGTTTTTAGTTTATCTAAACAGGATGGCTCCCACTATTTCTCGAATCCTTCCTCAAACCAAAAAGGGAGAATTAGTCGGGATCAATCTCACCGTACAATACTTGCTTAACCGTTCAGCCAGGCCAGTGTTGGTACTTCGAGGGAGGTTTTCCAACGCTTTCGTGAAGTTCCTTAATTAAATAACCTCTTTTCCCTGTGGGCGTAGCCCCGCTAACACCTTTCTAGACACCTACTTGGTTTATAGCATTGATCGTTAAGTGAGAAAGTTCCCGAGGAGTAGCATATACTCACAGTAGGATCGGGATCCAAATATCATCGTGTGATAAAACTGAAGAAATCCTACCAGAATCATCACACTCCAAATGGTATGCAGCGCTAGCAAGTTTTAGTTTCTTTAGAAACTCTCGATGTGGATTTTTGCCCCATGCTCTTATGACCTTGACGAAGGTCAACAAATCATAAGTCACATGTCAAGTTCTACCCGTCATTGTCCAGGTTAATTTGAACCCACCTGTATATACCCTTGACGAAGGTCAACAAGGTAATATGACTGTCCCAAACCAACGCATCTATCTATGTTACATATGAACACCCAACAGCTACCAATCACTATGCCTTGATGAAGGTCGACAAACATAGCTTGAATACTATTGAATATTCATATGAAATGACGAAGGGCTACGAATGGTTTTGGCGAAACCGTGAACGTAGTGAACTTGATATAATTGAAGGAACCTTGATAGCTTTTAAAAGGAGTGGTTTAAGCTCCGCATTTTTAAAAGTTTTCTGTTTTGAAAAGAAAACGGGTGGTTTTGAAATTGTTCCAACGACTTTAACTTTGGTTTATTTTCTTGCATTAATTTAATGCGTCCCATCAATTAATCCTACCATTGCAGAAAACAACGAAAATATGACGTACGCTTATGCCATCCGCATTCACCACAGGGCCCCGTCATTACCCGTTAAGTTACTTAACTAACGACAGAGCGGGGGCTGGACTAGCGCGGATGCAAAACATAAGCAACGCCTACTAGATATCATATATAGATATATACATTCGTCAGATGCAATGATAGCCATTCCAGATCACAGATGAACACATTGGATATACTAGAAATCCGCGTTTCGTTCGAGCCTGCAACGAAAAACGGATTACACGGTCGCGATGAATAGCCAAACCCCACCCTAGACCCCTACGGGTGCGACAAACTACCCGCCAAGTACCCGAAATGAAGCAACCTCCCTCAACAACGTGAGTAGCCACTCGGCACTTCGAGGTACCCGGTAGTTTGTGCACCCCACCTTGGGTCTATCCTAGGAGCAAAAACAGTAAAAGAAATAATATACAATGGCGGCTACAACCTCATCCCGGATGTGCGGCCATAAAAATAATATTACATCAATTTACATATTACATCAAATAAAAGATAAAGAAAACTCTCATCTCACAACCCCCGGCTATTCATCCGCGACAATCCAACGAGTTCATATACACAAACCATCAACATTACAGATCACAGATATGCACAACCCCCACTAATCGACGTATAGCGATTAGTTGACGTTCAGTGCATATATCACATCACAGATATAACCCATTAGCTAAAGTCTACAGAACTTCGATCAAAATACGGATTTGCAACCACCCCAAATTCAACTTTGTTCTCTGGAAAATCTGGGTAGAAACAAAATACTTTAAAAATCCCAAAATAGAACACTGAGAAAATTGCAGCAAAGACGAGTCACGGCCGAGTCAACTCGGCCGCGGATCCGCGGCAAGAAGTATGTTCTCCAGCGGTTCCGCGGCGCGTTGACCGAGTCAGTGACTCGTTTTTGCTGTGTGTTCCTAAAAAACCATGAGCCGATTTTTAAGATGTGTGGAATTATTTTTGAACAGTTTTAAAAATCGGCAGAAACATGAGTTTTCGGACGTGTTTTGCGATTTTTTCTCCGATCGAAATTCTAAATACTTTGCTAACATGCTAGTTGTTGTTTAGCTAGGCTCTGATACCACTGTAAGTCCACGTTACCCATCCCGGTTCTTACGGGAAGGCGGAAACGGTAAAAAATGATTTTTTATGGCAAGGTAACATGAACTAGAAAATAGGATCTTTGCTAAACAAAAACCTAGCAAACTAACTAGAAGTTTAACTACTATGTTAGAGGGTTATGCCTAGGTCTTGAACTCCTTCTCTTCTTGCTCCTTGGAGTGGTTGGAACGGCTCCACCTCGTAGTCTCCTTGTTGTCGAAGAAGGTTCCACCCGAAAGCCTCTACCTTGAGCTCCTACCTCAACCGAGAGGCAACTAAAGTGCTTGGCTTGCTAAACCTAGAACTTTATAGTGAGTAGAGAAGAGTTTTGAGGGTTTTATCTCAATAGCTCATGCTTCTCAACACATGAGACATGAGAGCTTTGAGAGAGAGGAAGAGGGTGAGCTTTGGATGAGAGAGAATGAGAAAGTGAGAATCAGCTTCACTTTTCACAACCATGCTCACAAAAGTAAGAATAATGATGATAATAATAATAATTAAGAATTGTGATGGTTGGTTTCAATGACCATTATCATTTCATGCATTTAATGCATTTTGTAAAGAACAACAAGTAAACAAAAGTCATAGAAATGAAATGATGATAGTCAAGTCCACAATGGTCAACCGGTCAACAAAGTCAACAAGTCAACAAAAGTCAAATTTTCAACTCAACCATGGCACAATAATCCTTAATTAATATTATTAATCATATTTCTTATTCTCATTAGGGTTTAGAAAAAGTCAACGGTCAACAACCCCAATGAGAATCCTCTGCCTCTGCCTCTGTCAACTGTGCATACACACCCGCATCCGTGTTCCGAGGAACACGAATACAATGAGATAAAACCAATCCCCAAAACATATACTGGGATATGGCTTAAACCAAAGCCCGCTAGTAATAACTGCCCGGACACCAAACGTGCACAAGTGCGCGGATGTGAACGAACCCTGTCGCAAAAACCATGCGAACTCTACTCTGTTTTGCCTAAAGACGAATAGCCTTCTGTGTGGGACTCTAAAGACTCGACACTACGCTGGCAGTGGGTTTAACCACAGGCCGCAAGCGGTACTAGTTGTACGTAACGGTCCCCAGATAGATGCCGATAAGAAGACTGATGAGGTGAACCCATCCGAACTCCTACTGAGCCTGAATGTGACAATCTCCGTACAGTCCGGTCTGTTCGTCTGAGAATATCGCATGTCGGGCCTAGGGGGTGGTAAACGTCAGTCCCCTAATAGCGGTACAAGTCATGTCGGAGTGTAGCCCAGAACACCCTGATACAACACTGGATAACCTACCAGTATATCTCGCTTGCCCTGGCCAGGGACGACTATGTGTAATGGCTCTCCTTGACACAGCGCGATATCAACCCCCAATACCGCGAGAGACGAATCCTGTCTAACCGTCACTGCCTCCAAGTGCTTCGGGACTGCGCCCAACTGCTACCTGTTTGCACGACTCATTTGAGTCGTGGTAGGGTAGCAATCTAAGAACAGTGGGAACACACTCGAGGCGAAGTGACAGTGTCAAGTCAGCAGACTAAGCTGTACTCATGTCACCTGGGAACTGATGACTGACGATAGGTATAGTACCAACCAACAGTTCCCGACGAGTCCTGTCCAGTGTACTCGTAACCTAACGAGCACCCACATACTATCTCAAGTACGACGTACTGACGGCTGTGGGACAGACCATCTCCCCTGCTGGGATGAGAAGCGCATACGCTAGTCTACTCCGGAGTATCGATGCCCCGTCTCGATAATCCAACAACTAGGGACCTGTATAAGGATGTGCTTGTAGATTACCCAGCCCCCACTAGTGTGACTGCCATCACAACGCTGGTAATCAAGCAAAGATCCTAAGGGCTCCACTAATGTGTATAGGCGATATGCTAAAAGAAACACATGCACACATTAAAGTAGAAACAAACCAAGTAGCATACTACCATTCTGAGCAAGATTGTCTATACAACTGTGAATATCCCAAGCTTCCATTAAGTAATATACAAACTAGTATGATACAGTAATGGCCTCTAGGGCATATACATTAACACCAAGTACAACTCTAGTACTCAAACAAAATCTGGGCCCAAACATAATATTCCGGAAACCACAATTCCACATGAAAGACACCCAGAAGAAAAATGGTGCACTGAAGCCTCAAAACGGCGGCGGAACCGCGGCCAATACAAGGCTTGTGCGGCGGTTCCGCGGTGTTCTTGAAGGTTCGGTCGACCAAATTTCTTCCAGAGTCTTAAAAAAGCCTGCACGATTTTCTGACATACTCAAAATAATTTTTAGACGACAAAAAAAATTCGACAGAAACTTTAATTTTGGAATCGCGGTTTTGGAAATTTCGTTCGATCGATATTTTAAACATGTTAGAACAAGCTAGTAAAGGATAATGGCGTGGCTCTGATACCATGTAAGTCTACGGTAAAGCCCCGGCCAATAATCTGAGGTCAAACGCGGAACAAAAACTTTTACAACTGGCGCTATCGCAGGTCAACCCGGATCTTGCCATTAACGCTAAACTAACAAACTGTAAAGAGGTAGAAAGGCTTTACCGATCGATCCGTGTCCTTCGGTCTTTAGCCATCATCCCACGCTCCTCGCTGTGACTCCGATCTTCTCAACGAGGTGGCACCACATCATCAATTCTTTATACGGGCTCCCGCCTCTATACCGAGGCAACCCGGACATCAAGTCTGCTAAAAGAGATGACCATGATGAAGTAGAGAATGAGTGAAATACTTTGTCTCAATACACTATTTGGTTCTCATCACATGAGAGGGTAAGAGTGGAGGTTGAAGAAGATGCTAAGGTTTGGAGAGTGTGAGCTCAAGAAATGAATCAAGTGAGCAAAAGAACCAAGCATAAAACTTGTCATGATTTTTTTTTTGTGAGTAAATATATATAAGGTTGTGTGTTGAAAAACAAAGAAAATATCTCATAAAAATATCTCCCAAAAAATATCTCTACAATCTCTAAAATATCTACACCCAAAACAAAACACCATTAATTCTAGCATGACTCACTTAGTGATGTTGGGGTAAAAATTTACACCCCGGTTGACCAAGTCAAGATCAAAGTCAACCCCAAGCCAAGTGGGCCCAAGCCCAGATCCAGTGGGCCCATGCCCGGGTCAGCCCGAACATGAAGCGGCCGGCCTCCCTCTATGCCAAGATAAAAAAAATTTAATAAATAATTTTGTTACATTTCTTTTATTTTATTTTTATGGATAAATGTAAGAAAAATAGACATAAATCCAAATTTTTGTAAAGCCCATGGCTTATGTGCAAAAAGAAATGGCACATGAGCCATGGGATAGGCAAAAATGCCATTTTGTGAAGCCCAAGGGGCTATGTGTAAAGTGTATAGCCTATAAAGGCAAAGATAATGAAAATATCTCACAACTTTTCTCTCTCCAAAAAATTTAGATATGAGATCTTTTCCCCTTCTTCAAGGTTCCAAAATCTTCTTCTTTCTTTTGAATTAAATCAAGGGTTTTACTCTTCATTTTATAAAACAAAATAGTTTTTCACCACCAAACCCACAAAGGGGAACTTGGATCTGTCATTAGATCTCAAAAAGAAGAGATTTTTAAAAATCCCATGTCTCTTGATCTTCAAGATCCAGCCAATAGAAAAGGAGGAAGAAGAACCCCCTTCATTAACTTAAAGCATCTTAGGAGTTTAAACTCCACCCTATTTTCTCTTTAGAGAATTTCCGGGGCTAAAAGCCCCCCTTTTCCTCGCCGGCTCGCTTGCGCTCGAGCGCAAAGCGCCCACGTGCCACACGTGGCGCGCTAGCGCTCCAGCGCCCCGCGCTCGAGCGCAAAGCGCCCACGTGCCGATACGTGGCGCCCTTGCGCTCCAGCGCAAAGCGCCCACATGCCAACACGTGGCGCCCTTGCGCTCCAGCTCTCTGCTCTCGAGCGCAAAGCGCCCACGTGCCGCCATGTGGCTCGTTTGCACTCAAGCGCCCAGTGCCCGAGCGCAAAGCGCCCACGTGCCGCCACGTGGCGCACTTGCGCTCCAGCTCTCTGCGCTCGAGCGCAAAGCGCCCACGTGCCGACACGTGGCGCGCTTGCGCTCAAGCGCCCAGCGCCCGAGCGCAAAGCGCCCACGTGCCGACACATGGCGCGCTTGCGCTCAGGCGCCTAGGCGCTGGCCCCACGCATCCTTTGGATGTCTTTTTCCCCCTTTATTTATATATACATGTATATATATACATATGTATACATATGTACACATACACATACTCCACGACACTGTCCCCGTAAAAACTCTACGTGGCTCCCGGTATATCCAAAACCCCCCCTCAAAACACAACACACATACACTGCACATCGAGTTCGCATGACCAGTTTAACCCATCAATCGGAGGTTCCCTCGCTCCAAAGGCGAGGGATAATTAACGGCAGTTTAGTCCGCGGCTGCCGGAGATTCGGATCCCCACAATCATTAAACCCCGGCCTACCGTAGTAAGGGGGAATCTATAGTACGCCTGATAAGCGTGCGCGTATTCCCATCTCAATGGGGTGACGAAAAACACCCTACTGATTCTGGCACGCCCGGTGGGACCTTTCTCTCCTCCCATATTTCGGGTTAAATGTTCATGCGAACTCAATCAACATGCATATCGATTGCCTATACTGAAATGATGTTTTTTTCCGTGCAGCAATCAACTTTCGATGACAATGTCTCCCAAGACGAATTCAGTTTCCAACGCGACCCCGATCCCGTACGTGGTCAAGGTCAGTGCTCGTGTGGTTCTCCTTGCAAGCCTCAGTCGACAGTGGGAGGAATTGCCCCGCCAGTTTGGTTCCGTCATCATCTACCCTGCCGAAAGCTCTCATCTGGCAGAAATCCCAGCAAAGCAGGCGGCCAAGCCGGTCTCAAGGGGCAAGAGGCCGAATGTTATGATCGCCAAGGCACCACAACCGAAACTTAAAACGGTGTCTGAACGACTCTCTGGCGCTCCAGCTGGGGGCAAGACTTCCGGTACGAAGGGCAACATCAAATGTTGCGGACAAGCTCAGGCAATGACTCCAACAAATGCACAATCGAGCATATCTCCAAAATCCTCCATCGTCCAGTCTACGGCGCCTTCCCAAAGAGCCGAAGTCTGCCAAGTGCTTAGAACAGAAAAGTTAAGGCAGAAGCGGCTCAGGTATCGAGCCAACAAGAGGGCCAGGGCTTCGGCCAAATGGAATCTTGTGAAGTTCCAAGTGCAGGGTCGCCCCGCGACGACGGCTGAGTCGGACGTGAGAATCAACAATTCCTTCGAGCCTCTGAAGTGGGTTCAGAAAAATGCCATGACCGCCAGAATCAAGAAGACAGCGGTCCGAACGTCGCTACAAAGAGACGTGTGCCGGCCCCGATAGAAAAAGTATGGCACTGTCTCTTCAAGTGTCTATCAGACGCTCTGTGCCGCAAGAAAGCAGCGGGGCAAATCTAGAAAAGAAGCGCCAGCACCATTTAAGAATCCGGCCAGGCCAGCCGCCTTCAATCGACTGCCAGCTACCGAAACAAGGGGGTCAAGACAGCGATCCGTGAAATTAGCCGCCGATAATAAAAAAGACGGCTGGATATGTTATCCATACGATCTATATGGCGGGCAGGCGCCCCAGCGACAACCTTCGCAGCAAAAGTAAGGATGGGGCCACCACATCCCAAGCCCAATCTGGCCTGAATATGGTTGCCGCTGCCCAAGAACAGCCGCCTCCGCTGGATGAAGAAAACCCTCTCAATGAGGATGATAGGCAGAAAGACCCCTCGGTCCATGCAGAGTCAAGCTCGGACAGCGAGGAAGAGCCGACTTTCCGCCCCAGGACTGCGGAGCAAGAGCTTCTTCAAGAGCTTCGAAAACAGCTCAGGAGCAAAGATAAAGAGATGGCCAAGCTCTATTCGAAGATTGACGACTTAACGAACGTTGTGATGCAGCTTACGACTCAAATTGCTCGAGCGCCTCCCAATCAAGCACAAGTCGCTACTAATCAGCCGGGTGATGACAATTCGAAGCAGCCAATGCCTGTTCCTTTGGGCCCAAGACTGGTCGAGCCGCATGAAAGCCGGCCACATTCCGCTTCTGGGGACGCCTTGGCCCCAGATAGCACTATCCTGCTAACACAGGATCGGATAATGGATTTGGTCACCAGCAAGGTTAAAACATTGGTGGCCGAAGCTGAAGCTCTGAAAGAAATCGGCAGTAGTGGGCGGTCGTATCCCGCACACTACGATCTGATCGAGTTCCCGAGCGGCTACGTCATTCCTAAATTCGGAAGATTTGACGGGACGGGAAACGCAAATCAGCACGTCGCCCACTTCAAAGCCTCGTGTGGAAATACAGGGGGCAATGACGCACTCCTTCTTCGTCAGTTTGTCAACAGCCTGACCGGTGTCGCCTTCGACTGGTACGCGAGTATACCAGACGGGTCCGTCATTACCTTTGCCCAAATAGAGTCTCTGTTTCGGCAAAGGTTCATGAGTGTCAGTGATAAAATCTCCATTGCCGACCTTGTGAGGACCAAGCCGGGGAAGAATGAAAGCAACGCCAACTTTATTGCCCGATGGCGTAATCTCATGGTCAAGCGCAAACCGCCGCTGGAGCAGGACCAGTCCGTCAGCCTTCTCATTGGGAACCTCAGCAATTGGATGGTCCCATTCTTGTGTACAGCAGGCCTCAAGACGTTTCAAGAGCTAACCAAGAAAGTTCAAATGCTGGAACGCTCGAAGCAAGAGTCCCCGCCGGACTCTCATAAAGACAAAACTTGGAAAAGCAAGCGGGACGACAGCCGTAGAAGCGGGAGTTCCAGCAGTACCAATGTCTTCAATGCGTCCGACAATGAAGAAAAGCGAAGGGTGGGCGAATCCAAAACCAACCGATCTCGAAGGCCATTGCTGGGAGGAGATGGGCCTTCCCTAGAGGAGAAGAAGAACAAGGTTTACTCTTTCAGAAGGGACAAGGTCCATAAGATATTTAAAGATGCCTTGAACAACGACCTACAATTGCTGGAGTCGAAAAGACCCCAAGAAGCAAAAATGACCGACAATCCCCTGTATTGCCCGTACCACCGAGTAGTGAGCCATGCGATCGAGGATTGCTATATCTTCAAGGACTGGGTCGAGAAGAAGTACAAGGCTGGAGAGATCGAGCTGTCCAAAAGCGTGTTGGTGAACAATCAAGTTGCAACCGCCAACTTTATACAGACAGAAGTTGAAGCCTTCTGGGAGCAGACAGCTGAACCCGCTGCCCTGCCAAACGAAACTGACTCATCGCGGCCTCCGTGGAGTACGCACATATCTAATAAGACGAAGAAGATGCTAAAGCTGCTTCAGAAAGAGCCCAAGATGGAATGGGAAGGACAGAAGAAGCCTACCAGTCCAGCTGCCAATGCGGCTCCATCAGACTCAAAATCCAAGAAGCTCAAGAAGAAGAAAAGTGCAGCTCGGCGTGAAAAGAGTCTGTAGGGAGATCGACCATTCAAAAATATATCGATTCGCTTGAAGAATATGAACAAAAGGAAAGAACATTGATTCAATTGAAAGAGTTCTTCCCTGTACAAGCGGCTGAAATTCTGGAGGAGTTAGAAGAAGACTCCAATGAAGAGATCCCAATAGTGACCTGCTACACCATCCATCTTGGCAGCGACTCGGAAGAGGGGCTCTGTTTTCCCGAAGAGGACGAGGAGCTTTGCCACAACGGCCAATCAAATCCAGCTCAGAAGCGGCATGGCTCTACCGCCAAATCAGGGCAACGCCCCAAAAGGGAAGGAAAAACAAGTTGCTAATGAAGAAGATGACAGAGAACCGGCTGATGAAAACATAAGTCCTTCCTCGGTGGACTATAATGTCTTGGCACATCTCCGGAAGCTTCCGTCTCTCCTGAGCATCTACGACGCCTTGGTCCTATCTAAGGAGCTTAGAGATGTTCTCATTCACGCTCTACAAAACCCCGAGCGGTATCAGGCTCACTTTGCGGAAATTAATATGAAAGAAGCCCAGCATGCTTTGCATGCCGCCGCAGTCACATTTAAGGATGAAGACTTGCTACTGGGAACGGCTGAGCATAATCGGCCGCTTTACGTGACCGGGTACAGCGATGGAGATCGAATTAATCGCATATTGATTGATCCGGGGTCCTCAGTGAACATCATGAACTTGCGAACTCTGAAGAGTTTGTCAATGGACGTCCGACACCTGTCAAGGGAAAGGATTGTCATTCAAGGCTTCAACCAAAATTGCCAGCAAGTTCTGGGGTCCATAGCTCTGCCAATCAAATTCGGGGATCTGCAAACTGAAGCTAAGATATACGTGATCGACGCCGACACGTCTTATAAGATTCTCTTGGGGCGGCCGTGGATCCACGATTACGGCATCATTCCGTCAACTCTCCATCAATTGATGAAGTATACTAAAAATGGCGAAGAAAGACGCATTGATGGAGACATCCAACCGTTTGGTGTGCATGAAGTCCGATATGAAGATTCTCGGTACTTTATGAACCACCAAAATGCTAAGCCACAACTGACTGAGGATAGACCAGCCCCAAGACTCCAAAGCAAATCTGCGCCGGCTGTCACTTTCAAAAGCAAAAATGCCCAAGTGCGCCCGCATTTCGGTAGCGACACTGATGATTCCGACACTGGAAGTCCGTCCTTCCGTAAAACTCGCCCTCATTTCGGTAGCGATACGGATGAATCTGTCACTGAATCCCCATCTAGCAGTAAAGTCCGCCCTCATCTTGGCAGCGACACTGAAGAGTCAGAGGAAGAGGACCTGTCGTGCAACAGCGGTGCAGATTGGACCCCCATGCAAAAAGCGAAACTACGAAAGACCCTCGAAATTGCAGAAGGGTCCCTAGCCGTCACAAGGGTGCCGGAGCAGATGTGCAAAGAGCTCGATGCGTTGTCAGTCTCCACCGTGGACCAGCTGAAAACTTTCTACGTCCCCGGGAGGAAAAATGGACAGAAGGGCATCCTGTTTTACGGGTCAACCCCCGTTGTGCACCCGGACGATCTTTCTATCGCGTGCCTTCCCTATGAGAGAGGCATAAGAGCCGTCCTCAATCTCAGATACTATGCGCCCGAGATGCGGGAATACTTTAAAAAGTGTGGATGCCGGTTATATCAAACGGAGTCCGAAGCAAAGTTTTACGAAGGGCTATAGCATCCACCCCAGGTCCGAGCACTCATCGATGGATGAATTCCAGATAAACGGGGCATAGGCCACGTTCAACCTGATTCCAAAACGTGCTACATGATCCATGTTGGTGAGGCCAGCGAAAGATCAAATGATGATGACGAAATAGCCGAGCCAGAAGAAGCTCCTCAAGAGCTCGAAGATGGAGGACAAGCAACCTTTGATGAGCTAACCGAGATTGACTTAGGAATGCCCGATAATCCAAGGCCGACCTACATCAGCTCACTCTTGTCGGAGGAAATGAAAGAGCAGATAATTGCCCTGCTGGATGAGTTCGTCAACTGCTTCGCGTGGATGTACAAAGAAATGCCTGGCCTTTTCCATGAAGTAGCCGTGCATAAGCTGGCTATATCTCCTGATGCTAAGCCAGTCAAACAAGCTCCTCGAAGAATGAGAAGGGAGTTGGAAGAAAAGGTCATCGAGGAAACCAAGAAACTCATCGATGCCGGCTTCATCAGGGAAGAGAAATATGCGGACTGGATCGCATGCATAGTCCCAGTGAAGAAGAAAAATGGGCAGATCCGAGTTTATGTCGATTTCAGGGACCTCAACAAGGCATGTCCTAAAGATGACTTCCCGCTACCGGTCATGGAAATGATGGTCGATGACACCTTAAATTACGAACTGTTCACCTTTATGGATGGTTCGTCTGGATATAATCAGATCAAGATGTCGCCTGAGGATGAGAAACACACAACATTTCGAACCCCGATCGGAATATATTGCTACAAGGTAATGCCGTTCGAACTGAAGAACGCAGGTGCTACATATCAAAGGGCAATGACCAATATCTTTGATGACCTAATCCATAAAGTCGTCGAATGTTATGTTGATGATCTGGTCGTCAAGACTAAAACCAAGGCCGATCATATCCAAGATCTTAGGACCGTTCTCACCAGACTGAGGGAATACGATCTGAAGATGAATCCTCTGAAGTGCGCTTTTGGCGTGTCATCGGGAAAATTCCTGGGCTTCATAGTCCGACATCGAGGGATCGAAGTTGACCCATCAAAGATAAAGGCCATCATGGAGATGCCCCCTCCAAAGAGTCTGACGCAGCTGAGACCATTTTAAGGCAAGCTCGTGTATATACGGAGGTTTATCTAAAATTTTTTTGGAAGATGTAGGCCCTTCTCAAAGCTCATGAAGAAAGGAGCTCCATTTATCTCGGATGCCGAATGTCAAGCAGCATTCGAAAGCATCAAACAATACTTGTTGCACCCTCCAGTGCTGGCTGCTCCCATTCCAAATAAACCGCTGATTCTCTACACTTCCGCACTAGATGAGTCACTCGGTGCGCTCCATGCCCAGAATAACGAGGAGGGAAAAGAAAATGCCCTCTACTACCTCAGTCGAACTCTAGTCGGGGCGGAACACAACTATTCCCCAATCGAAAAGCAATGCCTGGCTCTGATATTTGCTGTGAAGAAGCTGAGGCACTATCTTCTCGCTCATCGGGTTATGCTGATCTCCAAGGTCGACCCGCTCAAACGCTTGATGACCAGAGCAAGCCTAGCCGACAGAATGGCAAGATGGGCTGTCATGCTACTTGAGTTTGACATAGTTTATACTCCTCAGAAAGCAGTGAAAGGGCAAGCTCTTGCAGACTTCCTTGCCGCTCATCCTATACCAGAAGGGTCGCCGCTAAATTGTGAGTTACCCGACGAACAAGTGCTACACCTCGAGGAAGATGGGCCATGTTGGGAGCTATACTTCGATGGAGCCTCATCAATAAGGACCTCCAGTAAATCAAGCGTCCCGGAGATAAAAGCAGGGATAGGATTGGTGTTCATCACACCATCAATGGGAACCCTACGGCGTTCTTTCGCTCTCACCGAGCCTCGAACGAACAATGAAGCTAAGTATGAAGCCCTGATAGCTGGTTTGAAACTCGCCATAGAAATGGAAATCCTTCGGCTACGGGTTTACGGTGACTCCCGGCTTGTCGTCAACCAAGTAAGCGGCGACTATAAGATATACAAACCCGAGTTAGCTCGGTACAGAGGCTGAGTGGTGGAACTCATGAAACGGTTCACTCACATTGAACTAATGAGAGTCCCTAGAGCGTTGAATGGAAAGGCTGACGTACTCGCTCGCTTAGCCAAGGAGCTGGCTGATCCTGACATGGATGAAATTCTGATCACAGTCAGGAGCCGGCAAATTCTACTCCCAGTCTCTCTACGAGAAGAGGAAAGCGCAGAACAGAAGAGCAGTCCTGCCGAAGAAGCCCCGATCATCCAAGACGAGCCCGATTGGAGAGAACCCTTCATAGAGTACCTCTGATACGACAAGCTGCCCGAAGAAAAATCTGCGAGGATTCAGCTGAAGAAAAGAGCTCTCCGATATGTGTTTGTGAATGACACGTTATACCGCAGGTCATATGACCAACTCTGGCTCAGGTGTCTGTCATTGGCCGAAGCCCAAAAGGTCATGAAAGATGTTCACTCGGGCGTTTGTGGTGCTCACCAATCTGGCCCCAAGATGCGACTTCAAATCAAACAGCTTGGGTATTACTGGCCTACCATGATACGGGATTGCGGAGAACATGCAAAGAAATGTCAGATCTACCAAATCCATAGTGATTTCATTCACAAGAATCCCAATCCGTTGCATCCTACGGTGGCGTCGTGGCCCTTCGAAGTCTGGGGCACCGACATTGTTGGCCCAATTGATCCTCCGTCATCTAAAGGCCACCGGTTCATACTGGCCGCGACAGACTACTTCTCCAGATGGGCTGAAGCTGTCCCGCTAAAAGAAGTCAAGACAAAAGATATTCTGACATTCTTCCAGCATAATATTCTATACCGCTTCGGTACACCAAGAAGAATCATTTCTGACAACCGGCCCTCTTTCAAGAGCTTCAATGTCTCAAGGTTCGCTACTCAGCACAAGATAGACTGAAGATATTCCTCCATCTATAATCCAAGAGCCAATGGGCTAGCCGAAGCCTTCAATAAGACTCTATGCAAGCTCCTGAGGAAAAATGCTTCAGCCAACAAGAGAGACTGGAATCTCAAACTTCATGAGGTGTCATGGGCATATCGTACCACGCACCGTACTCCAACTCAGTCCACTCCATACTCATTGCTCTTCGGAGTGGAGGCGGTCCTCCCCCTCGAAGTCGAAGTTCCAAGCTTAAGAATGGCCGTTCAGCACGAGTTGACGGAGGAGGAAAACGTACTCCTTCGACTTGAAGAGCTCGATGCCCTCGAAGAAAAGAGGCTCGCGGTGCGGCAAAATCTGGAGCTATACCGAGCTCAAATGTCACGGGCCTATGACAAGATAACCCGTCTCCGCGCTTTCAAGAAAGGTGAATTGGTGTTGGTCCTCAAAAGGCCGATCATCCCCAATCGACATGCCAAGGGAAAATTCGAGCCAAACTGAGAAGGACCATACGTCATCGAGAAAGTGTTCGACGGAGGATCCTACCAACTAATAAGTGCCGAGGGAGAAAGGCCCATGCCACCCATCAATGGCCGATATCTCAAGAAATACTACACTTGAATGCTCCAAGTCGCAGGCGAATTGTGCACATCAGCCCTACGGTCTGGATCATACATCCTACAAAACCGTATACAATCCACGGGCGTAAATGACCCCTATCTCTCCCAAATCCTGCCGGTAAGACTACTTTTAAAGTCCAAAAAAAAGAGAAAAAAAAAGAGAAAAAAAATTAAAAGAAATAAAAAAAAATAAAACGGTATGTCCACAAGCAAAATGGGCACGGATGAAAACCCGAAAGGGCTCCGTGAGTAAAAACAGCAGGACTACCGGCGAGTCTGTGAAAACCCGAAAGGGCGCAAACTCGTGAAAAGAGATGAAATACACTCGCAAAGTCCTCTCGACCTTGTGAGGAGAAAACCCCTGCGTGAGATCCTTACGACTTACAAACGAGCAACACACTTAGGAATCCTCACGATTCCTAAGGAGAAAATACACCTGTGGGATCCTTACGACTCGTAGGGAGAAAATGCTTTTATGGGACCCTCACGGCCCATAAAATTGAAAATCCTTAGGTGATAGGGACCCAAACCTGTCTCCTAAGCCATCGTTTCCCAACGGGCAACGGCAAATGATGAGTCACTCCTGGAATTTCGCTTCAGTGTTAGCGGTGCTGATGCCGACCAAAAACCCAAATCCCAAGTCCTCCCAAGGCAAATAATGAGTTGCTCCTGGCATTATTCCAGTGCAGCAATGCTGATGCCAAACAAGATCCAAATTCCAAGTCCCCAAACGGCGAATGATGAGTCGCTCCTGGTACCACATTCTAATGCAGCGATGCAGACGCCAACCAAAATCCAATTTCTCAAAATTCTCCCAGCCCTACGGTTGGTCCCCAAGTTGACTACCGTATACAATCCACGGGCTCAAATAATTCTCGTCATACTCATGCCCCACCACAATTACCAGTTACGTGGCTGGTCTCCGCCTTTGGAATTATGCTCCATTGAGAAGACCCACTCATGTGTCCTCACGATACATGAGGAGAACAAACCTTTGTGGGATCCTTACGACTCATAAAGAAAAAACACACTTAGGAGTCCTCACGACTCTTGAGGAGAAAATACACATGCGGGATCCTTATGACTAGTAGGGAGAAAATGGTTTTATGGGACCCTCACGGCCCATAAAATTGAAATGCCTTAGGTGATAGGGACCTAAACCTGTCTCCTAAGCCATCTCTCCCCCAACAGGAATAGGCAAATGATGAATTGCTCCTGGCACGTGTGCTTCAGTGTTAGCAACGCTGATGCCTACCCTAACCCCAAAATCCCAAACTCCAATCCAATAGACCCCTAAGTCGTTAAACTGGGAACGAGGGAAATCCCCTCATGGCAGATGATGATTCGCTCCTTCTACCATATTCCAGTGCAGCGATGCTGATGCAAAACCAAAACCAAAATCCCTAAATCCTGTCATGACAAATGATGATTTGCTCCTAGTACCATATTCCAGTGTAGCGATGCTGATGTCAACCCAAATCACATCAAGTCAAACAACCAATGACCTCCCTGGCAGAATCAAATTCCACCTCGGAAACAAGTCAACTTCATCCCTGACGCCGTAAGAAGCGGGGCAGAACCGACCGTCCACGTCGCAAAAAGGGCAGAACCGACCGTCCACGTCGCTAAAATGGCAGCATCGGCCGTCCAAGTCGCAAAAAGGGCAGCACCGACCATCCACGTCGCAAAAAGGGCAGAATCGACCGTCCACATCGCTAAAATGGCAGCACCGACCGTCCAAGTCGCAAAAAGGGCAGCACCGACCGTCCAAGTCGCAAAAAGGGCAGAACCGACCGTCCACGTCGCTAAAATGGCAGCACCGACCGTCCAAGTCGCAAAAAGGGCAGCACCGACCGTCCACGTCGCAAAAAGGGCAGAATCGACCGTCCACATCGCTAAAATGGCAGCACCGACCGTCCAAGTCGCAGAAAGGGCAGCACCGACCGTCCAAGTCGCAAAAAGGGCAGAACCGACCGTCCACGTCGCTAAAAGGGCAGCACCGACCGTCCAAGTCGCAAAAAGGGCAGCACCGACCGTCCAAGTCGCAAAAAGGGCAGAACCGATCGTCCACGTTGCTAAAATGGCAGCATCGACCGTCCAAGTCGCAAAAAGGGCAGAACCGACCGTCCACGTCGCTAAAAGGGCAGCACCGACCGTCCAAGTCGCAAAAAAGGCAGAACCGACCGTCCAAGTCGTAAAAAGGGCCGCATCGACCGTCCATGTCGTAAAAAGGGCAGTGCCAGCTTCCCAAAAGGTGGGAACCGAATCAAGTCGCCTCCATGTGAAAGAAGATCCATCAATTTCATGCACACGGTCCACATATGTGATGTGCATTTATTGATGGGGGGCAATTTGTTGGGATAAAAATTTACACCCCGGTTGACCAAGTCAAAATTAAAGTCAACCCCAAGCCAAGTGGGCCCAAGCCCAGATCCAGTGGGCCCATGCCCGGGTCGAGCCCGAACATGAAGCGGCCGGCCTTCCTCCATGCCAAGATAAAAATTTTGTAATAAATAATTTTGTTGCATTTCTTTTATTTTATTTTTATGGATAAATGTATGAAAAATAGGCATAAAGCCAAATTTTTGTAAAGCCCATGGCTTATGTGCAAAAAGAAATGGCACATGAGCCATAGGATAGGCAAAAATGCCATTTTGTGAAGCCCAAGGGGCTATGTATAAAGTGTATAGCCTATAAAGGCAAAGATAATGAAAATATCTCACAACTTTTCTCTCTCCAAAAAATTTAGGTCTGAGATCTTTTCGCCTTCTTCAAGCTTCCAAAATCTTCTTCTTTCTTTTGAATTAAATCAAGAGTTTTACTCTTCATTTCATAAAACAAAATAGTTTTTCACCACCAAACCCACAAAGGGGAATTTGGATCTGTCACTAGATCTCAAAAATGAGAGATTTTTAAAAATCCCATATCTCTTGATCTTCAAGATCCAGCCAACAGAAGAGGAAGAAGAAGATCCCCCTTCATTAACCTAAAGCATCTTAGGAATTTAAACTCCACCCTATTTTCTCTTTAGAGAATTTCCGTGGCTAAAAGACCTCATTTTCCTCGCCGGCGCGCTTGCGCTCCGGCGCCCTGCGCCCGAGCGCAAAGCGCCCACGTGCCGATACGTGGCGCGCTTGCGCTCCGGCGCCCTGCGCCCGAGCGCAAAGCGCCCACGTGCCGACACGTGGCGCCCTTGCGCTCCGGCGCCCTGCGCCCGAGCGCAAAGCGCCCACGTGCCGACACGTGGCGCCCTTGCGCTCCAGCGCCCATGTGCCGACACGTGGCGTCCTTGCGCCCAGCGCCCGAGCGCAAAGCGCCTACGTGCCAACACGTGGCGCGCTTGCGCTCAAGCGCCCAGCGTCCGAGCGAAAAGCGCCTACGTGGCGCGCTTGCGCTCAAGCGCCTAGGCGCTGGCCCCACGCATTCTTTCAATGTCTTTTCCCCCCTTTATTTATATATACATGTATATATATACATATGTATACATATGTACACATACACATACTCCACGACACTGTCCTTGTTAGAAAAAAATTTTCTAACGGGGCGCTGCCTCGCACCCCGCAAGGGGGCTGCTAGCCTCCTTGACCCCCAGCCTGCTATCCGGGTAGCGGGACCCCCATAAAAACTCTGCGTGGCTCCCGATATATCCAAACCCCCCTTCAAAACACAACACACGTACACTGCACATCGAGTTCGCATGACCAGTTTAACCCGTCAATCGGAGGTTCCCTCGCTCTAAAGTCGAGAGGTAATTAACGGCAGTTTAGTCCGCAGCTGCCGGAGATTCGGATCCCCACAATCATTAAACCCCGGCCTACCCTAGGCAGGGGGAATCTGTAGTACACCTGACAAGCGTGCGTGTATTCCCATCTCAATGGGGTGACGAAAAACACCCTACAAGTGACTCATTAGCATGAGTCACTAATGAACATGCTAGAAGAAATGTGTCATCTAAAATGAGTCACACTTTCCAAATCACTAATCATTTAAACCAAAATGATTAATCCAAAAAAAATGCATCTTCTAAAATATTCCCGTAACGGATTACAAGAATACCCCTCACCTGTATATACATACCTGTATCCGTATTCCGACCGAATACGAATACGATGAGACTAAAATATTCTGACTCAATATAATACTTGGATCCGGCTTAAACCAAAACCCACCAGTATTATCTGTTCGAAATATGACACGTGCATAAATGCACATGCATGTTCGAACCCTGCCATAATACCATACGGCCTCTACAACGTTTCGTCCGAACTTGGGAAACTATCTGTGGGGGACTTTAAAAACTCGTCAGTACCCTGGCAGTGGGTTTAACCACAAGCACGTCAGAGGCACTAGTTGTGAGTAACGGCTGCCCATGTACTGACCGAAAGGGAAGCTGATGAGCGAACTCATCCTGGAACCCTACTGAGCCCATCAGTGACAATATCCGTACAGTCCGGTCCGTTCGTCTATGAGCATCGTATATCTGGCCTAGGGGGCTGGTAACGTCAGACCCCCAATAGCTGTATAAGTCGTGTCGGAGGGTATCCCTGAACACCTAGAGAAACTACTGGAATACCTACCAGTAATTCTCACCTTCCTTGACCAAGGACTTAGTGTAATGGCTCTCCTAGACACAGCGCGATCTCATCCCCAATACCGGGAGAGACGAATCCCCTACCGATCTGCTCACTGCCTCTATGTGACTCGGGACTGTACCCAACTAAAACCTGTTTGCACGACTCCTTTGAGCCGTGATAGGGTAGTAATCTAAGCACAGTGGGAACTCACAAGTGACAAATGACGACCTCAGGTCGATGAACTAACCTGTACACATGTCACCAGGGAACTGCTATCTGACGCTAGGTATAATACCAACTAGCATGTTCCCGGCGAATCCTGTCCGGTGCACTCATAACCCAATGAGCACCTGTATACATCTTAGGTGATCCAACTGACACCAATGGCTTGTGAGATCGGCCACCGCCCCTCGTCGGGGTCTCGACTGTATACACTAGTCTACTCCGGAGTATCGATACCCTGCCTCGAAACTCCTACGACTAGGGACCACTTTTAAGGATGTGTTTATAGACTACCCAACTCTCACGTATATGATCGCCATCATACTGCTGGTAGTCAAGCAAGAATCCTAAGGTCTCTATCAACGTGTAATAGTGAACAGTAATGTCACCTAAAGCTGTACACGATGATAAAGTTAAACCAGATAGCATACTATCATCTCGAGTAAGACTGTCCTACCGGTGTAGGTCCTCCTCAATCATTGCAATCACGTGCCTGCGATCCAATAATTGACTTTGAGGGCACTACATCCAACAGAGACATCAACTCCCAATACCGGAAGAGACGAATCCCCTCAATCGCTCACTGTCTTCAAGTGCTTCGGGACCACACCCAAAAGCTACCTGTTTGCACGACTCTTTAAAGCCGTGGTAGGGTAGCAATCAAAATACATTGAAAACACTCGAGACAAATGACGATTTCGAATCAACAGACTGTGCTGTATTAATGTCACCTGAGAACTGCTATCTGACAATAGTAATAATACCATCTAGCATATTCTCGGTGAGTCCGTCAAGTATAACTCATAACATAATCAGCATTTGTATACAATTTTTGGTGACTGACTAACACCAATGGCTGTGAGATCGGCCATCGCCCCTCATCGGGGTCAAGAAATATATACACTAGTCTACTCTGTAATATCGATACATAGTCTCGATATTCCCACGACTAGGGACATTTAAGGATGTGCTTATAGACTACCTATTTCTCATAAGTATGATCGCCATCATAACTCTGGTAGTCAAGCATGAATCTTATGAGCTCTATCAATATGTAATAGTGATATACTATACCACATAAGACATGTACATAATGATAACGTCAAACCAAACAACATACTATCATCTTAAGTAAGACTGTTCTAACTATATAGGTGCTCTCTCAGTCATCATAATCATTTTCCTGCGATTATAATAATTTCCTTAAGAACGCTATTCACAACATTGGCTCCCAATGACTTGCAAATAATAATCCCTAAATGCAAAAGAATTCTTTAAAGGCCAGTTTTAATATTTGGGGTAGGTTTCTAATGGTGGAATTAAAACGGCTATACTAAAATGTGAGATTGAAAATAAACAATAGTGTTTTCAAATGAGCATGGGCCACATGGAGATCCGAAAACTTCCGCAGTATATTAGATTATGACACGTCATTATTATTTTTCATGTACGAGATACACGTAAACAATTCTCATGTTATTACTATTTTAAAAATGTGATGCACGTAGTTAAATTAATAATGAAATTTATCATAAAAATTTCTATAATTACGATGCATCGCACATGTCAAAAACTCTAGTCTCTACTATTATAACCACAAAACTTGAGGGTCCCAAATTGATTTCAATTTGATGGTTTAACAAAGCCTCAAATAATATAGAATTTTCTTTAATAAATACAATCATCAACTGAATCAGCTATAACTATGTAATTATCTTTACTGTTCTTAAATAACTAATAAAATCATTGTGAATTATTTTGAAAATAAATTAACCACTCTCACCATGTAAGTTTTAATCTTCTTCAAGTTTTCTGAATTCAAATTTAAAAAATTAAACATAATTTTTATCTGAACGCCCGCATCGCATGTGTAAGATATCAGTAGTATATAACCAAAAGGATAGATCCAGTATAAAACCAAAATAGATTCTTTTGGCCGCAAACCAAACCACTTGGATCTATTCTGTGAGATTTTGCTAGATGATCTCTATGTATAACATAACACAATAGCAATATATATCAAATTAACTAAGTAGAGAAAATTACATTTAAACTAATGAAAGAGAATCTAATCTCTATGAAATTAATATCCAATGTCATCCCTTTGGTATTAAGGTAAGGTCACATGCATTGCATAGTTTATAAAGAAGCATTTATGTAAGAACTATTAAGAAAAATTCAAAATAAGAATTAAAATTAAGTAATGTAGTATAGTAGTGGCCAATGAGTCTTGGTTCCATGATAGGTCTGAAATTCAATTTAAGTAAGGGAATAATTTGAATGAGTTGTGAAAAGTCTCATTATTATATTCTAAAATGACATGTAATTAGCTCATGGAAGTTCCTTGGAAATTAGGCTGACAGAATACTATAGAAAGATTAATTCATATTGGAATTTACTGCACCAGTTTTCGTTGAACTTTCCATTTAACGAAAAGCAGGGTATTTATCTTCGCTTTAGTCACAAAAAAGAAAGAAAGAAAAGGAAGCAGGAGCAGCTCATATTAGGATTAGAAATGTTTGTTGGCCTTTAATGAATAAAAATGGAAATATGATTTTCGAAAGTTCAGCTCTATCATCATTTTCTTCAGATTCAAACTCTTTGAAATATGGGAAAATTAAAATACAAGTTGAAAGAAAAAAAAATATGTCAAAATTTCAACAAAAAAACAATTAAATTAAAGCCAACCAGCTGTCTTCTGCAATTGCTTCTTTTAATATTCCCGATGGCAAACGATTTCAAAAAGAAATGAAGCGCACATCTCTCTCTATGCTCAAAAAAAAAATCCTATCAGCCCAATCTGATGCATATTAACAACTAATAAAATTGTAACTTCTAAATAAATGAGATTGAATCAAAATCTACAGTGTTCCGAATTTATTTAATTTTAACTATGAAAAAACGATCAATCAAACAAAAGACAACACAAAATAAGATAATACAAGATATAGTATTTAGGAATTAATCTCTCTTCCGCCCTAGTAATTAATTGACCTTTCTATGTGGCTTCTAATATTTCTTACAATGAATCAAACTCCTTGAGCCTTTTCAACTCTCTCCTAGTTGCACGTCTTTTCTCATTTTATCTGGATTATATGGTTGTCGGTGTCTCTAAAGGTTTGTTGTTGAAATTTCACATGAATGTTATGCCGATGGAACTTGTAAATTTCATTGAGGGTCTTACAGACCGTACAAGAATTAAAAGGGTAAGATAATATGTCAGGTTTCACTTGCCCAATATAAAAAGGAAAGAAGTCATGGCCAGAATTTGAGGGATAAAACTACCCAAAGTTCATCCACCATCTTTCAAGGACTAAATTGCAAATATCGAAAGTAGAAGTGGCAAATGGGAAAGCTCACATCCCAAGAGAGATTCTTCTTCTGAAAACGTGTAGTGTCCAGCTTAGCCGAGCCGAGCCGAGCCGAAGTCACACCTATCACGTGCGCCGTCCTCCTCCACAAGCACGTGGGCACGTGACACCCGCGCCCCCAACAGAGGAGAGAGAATATTCCCTCTTGCGTGCGAATATTCCCCTCTCCTCTTCAAACCTCCTTCGTTCTTTCTTGCTTTTGGCCCCTGATTTTGATGCATGAAACCAGGGCCATAGCTGAAAGCAAGGCTAAAGTCTCAAGAGAACCTAAACCAAACTGAAACGCTTTGCTTTCAATAAAAAGCAAGCCATTAACCCCCTCAAAATATTACTAATAATTATCACATTCCATCACATTTCTATACTAAAAAAAAACAACAAATAAATATATACCCACTTGAGGTTTCCATAACAAGAATAACTGTAGATAGATATAGAGATTGAATAGTGTGTGAGATTAAGATATATATTTGAGATAAGCCCATGTGGGCTAGCTTAATTCAAGCTCTCATGTGGTTGTATATTTTGTTGGGCAATTGGCATCATCATATTTAGATTTGAGAGAGAGACAAGTCATGATGAGATCCATGGAATTTGAGAATGAGCCTCTAGCCAGCTCAAATGGCCTAATTCCTTTTTATTTTATTTTTTTGCTAAATTTTGCAATGGGTGAAAACACCAACAATAAAGTAACAAACAGTGCATATACTAAAATTAATTAACCAAGATAATATGCATGCCAACATTGTGTTGCGCCAAGGATATGAAAATAGCACAGCCAATGAGCCAATCAACAAGTAATAGGTATATAAATTTTTAATATTAGTAATATTGAGCTACCCGCACACAAATCCTCTGTAAATTTATAAATCAAAGGTGTAAGCAATATGAATAAAACTGTAACACAAATCTTCACTCTATTTACAGGAAGAGTATTCATCTAATTAAACAATCAAGCCTTCTCTTTCTGTGATTCATAAACTTTGAGTTCGGCCCTTTTAATCAAAGGATGAAAAAGGAAATAAAAGTGAAAGAAAGAAAAAAAATCTAATTCTACTATCAATCATCAATCAATTAATTAAACAATATATCTTCAGCACTTCCACATGTTGTCCAAATCAAGAGCTTGGCCGGTCGAAGGCACGTCCAAATCCTCGTGCCTCGAAACCACCGAAGAGATCTCCGTGTTCTGGTCCGTGCTCAGCCCGGTGTCGTCGCTGACCATGGAATAGTTCGGGAATTTCTCGGCCTTGCATTGCCAGTTATTCTGAACAGGAAGTTGAGCCGATTGGTTGTAGAAAGACGACGTCGTGGCATTCTGATTGAAGTTTGCGTAGTTGGTATTGGAGAGATCGTCTAACCCCATCATATTTGAGAAGTAGGAAGGATTCATCGGCCCGTTGCCCGCGAAAATCCCTTTGATATCGAAGTTGCTGAAATCGTCGTTGTTGTTGAAGTAGGAAGTTGCATCCATGAGAGACGGTAGATTCGGAGAGTCCAAGAGATCTCCGAAAGAGTTCATCCTCGCAAGCCCGGGCATTGGGGTCTTTTTCGCACCATTGCTCTTGTGGAAAATCCTTGATACCACCCATTCATCCTACAATAAATCACAAGACATAAAATCTTATTATAATTAGCAAATTCCATCATTATGCAAATTGTTTTTTTTGAAGAATAACCTATTTGCATACACAAATAAAAAAAATCAAGGGAATATCCCAAAAATGGATAATTTTTTTTATTTATTTTTAAAAATCACTTGTAAAAGTTTTTTCACCTTTATGCAAAATTTGTAATGAAAAAGAAAACAAAGGTAGTCATGTACGTAAAGCATGAAGGAACATATTGGCCCAAAAATCGAAAACTTACAAAAGAAAAAGAAAAGAAAAGTACCTTTGCAGGCTTAGGGAAATTGGAGAAAGATGATTTGCCTTCAAGCCTATATTCATGCATGACCCAGTTGCTCTTCACACCCTTTGGAGCTCTCCCAGTGTAAAACACAAGGGTTTTCTTCATCCCAACAAGAACCCCTTTGCCCCTATAAATCTCCTTGTCTTTCCCCGTCGCCTTCCAATACCCGGCCTCTGTGGCCCTATTCGTTCTCATCCCTGTCGGGTATTTCCTATCTCTCTGGCAGAAGAAGTACCACTCCTTTTCTCCCATCTTCGCCTTGCCTACAAATTAAATGTTGTTTCCAAAATTTGGATTAGAAATATATACTCCGCTTCCGCTGAAGATATATAACGCGATATAGAAACTAAAACACAAAGGTTAAATTTGAAAATTAATTACTTGGAAGATCCCAAGGCTCGCACTTGTTCAAATCAACCTCCCCTATGGCCCTTGCACCAAAGCTTGGATTGAGAACCTTAGGAGAGAGATAGTGAGTGATGATCTCTTCGTCGGTCGGGTGAAATCTAAAGCCAGGAGGCAAGTCTATGCACTCATCCATGCTTGAAACTAGAATTGTTGCACCTCTAAAGGATTAAGGGTAAAAAAATGGAGAAATTAAGAAGATATAATTTACAAAACACAACAAGGAAACAATTATTGGGCAAAAAGTTGGAGACCAAAGAGAGAGAAACAAAGGGATGTATGAATGATAGGAGATAGAGAGAAAAAGAGATTTTTTTTTTGAGGTAGATTTATTAAGAAAGAAGAGAGATCAGAGAAGAGAGACACACTTAAATAGAGAGATTCCTCAAGGGCCTAAGATACGTGCTGCTTAAGGCACTTGTTTGAGAAGCCTCCTTTTTGGGTTTTCAGAGAGAGAGAGAGAGGGGGAGAGAGAGAGAGAGAGAGGAGTCCTTAATTTGTTACAGCTATTGTTTAATTTCATTTGTTTTTGTAAGAATATTAATAATATTATTATTGTGATATAAATTTTATTCACGAATAAAAAATGGGCAAGTTTCATTCTGTCTTGTTGTCTATCTCTCCTCTCTTTCACTATCTAATATATCTTTTCATCTCTCCTTTTCTCCAAATTAGGGTTTGTTTCAAGGAATAGTTACTGGGAATCTATTGCCCGCACTTCTTTTTTTGGGTGGGAAAGGTACTTTGGATGCCTTTGTGAATGCATTAATTATTGTATTATTCCAAATTGATTACAAATTGTGAGAGAGAGAGAGAGAGAGAGAATTTGGAGTCATTTAGCTGAACCTAACCTTAATTTGTTGTTAATTGTTAATAGTTATCTACTAATTATTAATAAGTCTTTGTTCAATGTGTGGAATTAGCCCCTCCGTTATGACACAGCCCTCCCTCCCAAGCAGCCCCGCGACCAAAAAAAATAAAATAAAATCTTTTTACTTGACACATGCCTGAAAGAGCTTTACAAAGGATGTGAAAAGGGCATGCTCTAGTTTGTTGGCTAGCCAATTGTGTACACATGTGATTGGATTGGCTTGGCTTGGCTCTTATAGTCAACATTAAAGTAGGAATTTAGCAATATATTGTGCATAAAGGGGTAAAAAGAAGAAGAAGAAAAAAGAGTAGAACTTAGTGGTTCTTTAAAGAAATAGGAGGAGAGAGAAGAGATTGAGAGTAGGCGGGGCACGGGTCGGGTCGGGTCGGGTCGGGTCGATTTTTTTTTTTAAAAAACCAAATCGACCTGACCCGACCAAACCCCTTAAATCGCCACGTACCGGACCTGACCCGACTAGGTTCAACCCGAAATAAACCGAACCGACCAGGTCGGGTCGGGTCGGTTCGGTTTGGGCCAGGCCCGTTTGGGTCTTAAAAAAAGCAGAAAAGGATGCTGGTTTGGGCCATGAAAATAAACATAATAAGCAACACTGAAGCAACAGAACAACAGTAAACATCGGCAAAACAACAAAAAATATTAAGACATTGTAAAAATAACGGCAGAACAGCAAATCAAATAATACACATTTTACATTTCACACAGAAGATGTCCAGGACATTTCACATTTTGAAATTACACTTTTTGTGATGAACTTATGAAGAGAAGATGCCCAGGAACATAGTCTAGCACTCTAGCTAGCCATGACACCGCTGTTCCATATTACCAATACCAAATTACTGAGAAAGGAAAATAAATCAATGTTTGATAAGACAAGAATACTGTCAATAAATCAATAATCATAAATTTTATGAAATAACTAAAGTTCAAATACTCATCTTAAATAGATCTCTATAATAAGGCAACATTGTCACCAACCCACTTGGTCATAACAGAATATTGCATTTTATACCGCCCATTCTTATACTCGTGTGTTTATAGGTAGGTGCTTTTAATCCGTGTTTGCTACATATTTATAGATTACAGGGTTCCAGTACAAATATTGCAAATCAAGACAAAATCTCCACAGTTGCGACATCTGTCACAGCAGATAAAAGCCGGGTTCCGGTCATCCATATCCGTCCAGTGCCGAGTACCAGTTCCAGAGACAAGACATATGATAGTGGTCATTCGTGTCTCGGACAAGCACATAGCACGAGGGGGGCAGCACAAGAATCAATGGGTGTGCGGAGCTCGAGGGAGATAGAAGTCAAAAGTAAAGAAAATAATGCAATCTTGGACTAAGAAATCTGAAGATATTCTGAAAGATTTTGTGCAGTTTAAAGTTGGCAAACACGAGGGGACATGAAACCAGGGAAGCACACAAAACCCCATGACTAAACTCATCAAGATGGCCGCGGTTCCGCGGCCAATAAGGGGTCTAGGCCGCGGAACCGCGGCCATATGGTCTCCTCTCTGTGTCGTCTTTTGGGGGCAGTTTGGTCATTTTATATGGAGCCAGATTCTTACCCTAGGTTTCCAGTTCCCTGCCTATAAATACCCCGGTTCTGAGCCAAACCAAGGGTGTGAAGTTCTTTAGCCTCTTTTAGTGTTTTTAGTCTTCTTCTTCTTCTTCTTCATTCTTTCCTCCATGAAAATGTAGTGAGAGTATTGAGTGGATGTTAAATGAAGATGAGGGTTTTTGTATCATTCTTTTTTGCTTAGCTTCCCCCTTGAGCTCTCTACCTTAACTTGATCTTGCAACCTCTTAAGTGAGCTTGCAAGTTTAAGCTTTGGTCATTGATCTCAAGGGGTTGTATCATTTTGTTCTCTCTTTTGTGCTTCATTTCACATGAGTTCTTTACCCTTCTCTTAATCTTGCAACCTCTTGATTGAGCTTGCAAGTTTAAGGGTTGGCTATTGATCCCATGGCTTGTCTTGAGTTCTATGGTTCTTAGTGTTACTTTCTTGCTTATCTCTTTCTTGCATTTTTCATTCTTGTCTTTTATTACTTGCAATTTATTACCATGCACTTTAATTATTTGCTTGTAATCTTTTCTTTTCTATGTTTATCTTTTTGTTCTCTCTTTTTGGTTCGTTTTGTGAATGGTTGTAATTATTGTTGTTAAGAATAAATACGATATTGTAAGTTAATGTTTCTTTGCTCATTTCCTTTTCCCGTTATTTTCCATTGAACTCCGTCAAAACGATACGCAAGCGCTCCGTTAGGCACCCTACCCTACCAAGGTAACGGTGATTCCTAACCGCGATCGGTTGCGTTCGGTTTGGCCGAAGGCGAAAGCAAGAGACAAGAACGGAAGGACAAGGGTAAATAAGCCGGATTCTACGAATACCGTGCTTAAATCCCCTAATCCACGTTGTTGCCGATTGCTCTAGCTTCAATTGGTCAAGACTCGGCTCAAAGGTTTTTGAGTGCGGATTTCCTTAGCTTACACTTTCGTATCTTTTTCTTAACAACTTTATACTTGCATATAAAACACATAGGTTAGATTTGAACAAACATATAAAAATTCTTTATTGACTCGTCTAAAACTCGAACGGACATACAACCATCTCCCTGTGGATCGACCCGTGCTCAACCGGCTAGCTGCATAGCGACACCGTCCTGATCGCGGTTATACTTTAGAACTTTGAACATCCGACACGCCAAAAGCGTGCGATCAAATGGCGCCGTTGCCGGAGAGACGGTAGCGTATTTTCTTTCTTGTTATTCGGGTTAATATTCTTTTTGTATATATTTATAAATAAAAAAAATCTTTTTGTTATCTTTGATCATTTTTGTGGGCAAGAGTGCAGATTTTTGCGGATTTGCAAACTGCGATTGTGGGGAGCAAAGTGTACGTTCAAGGTTAAGGTGATTACGAAGAACAGTGCCAAAGATCCGGGAAGTTTGATCCGCGCAAGCGAACTTTTCAAGCTTACCAGAATTGATTCAACGGGGGTTTCCTAACCCAAAAACCTAACGGTACGTATTTCTTAAACACCTTCTTCTCAAATTCGACGCATCCAATATACTATTCTTTGCAGGATTCTTTGCAAGTTTGCTAGCAAACGCTAAAAATTGACTAACCCGTATTTGTTGCAGTGCCGCGCTTAAACGGAAAAAAACGATTGTTTGATTCTTTATAGAATTTTTATTAAATTGCGCATTGCATACATTAATACGGACTTAAGGGCAAACGAACCCCACAACATACGGTAAAGGATTTCATCACCTTTTCCGTGGCCCACAAATCACGAACTTGAGCATAACGTTTACCCGCACAAACTTTAAAAGAAACTAGACTTTAAGTCTTAAGGACTTTGAGCTCACTAGGAGAAGTTAACTGTGTTTAGAACCTCGCTTAATGGTATATTGTTTACGGGGTGTCTAGGAAAGTGTTAACGGCGAAACCGCCAAAAGAGAAAGGGTTATTTAATTAAGGAACTTCGCGAAAGCGTTGGAAAACCTCCCCTTATCTCTGCACTTACCTGGTCTCGTGATCAGTGTATCTTGAGCCCGTTTCTCGACACAGTTTTACTTCGACAATCAAGTTCTGGAGCAGGTCTAGTTGACCTAGGTGAACCCTAGAACGATTAGGTGTGTGGTATTTTTTTGTCGTGATTGATTTTTTCAAGATTCTTTTTGTGTGTATATTTCTTTCTTTTGTTAATATCTAACTAAATAAGAAAAAAATCACATTCTTTTCCCCCTCCTTTTCTCTGCCTTTCTTTCTTTCTCTCTTCATATCATGGGTACCCCACCTCACAAAACTCTTGCCGAACTTTGGTACCCACAACCAGACATTACTTCTTACGGTTCTTGCTTTGGCTGAACATCGAACGACCCCTCCATACCCAAAATGTCATTGAAAGATCGCATAGACGCGTCTAGGACAAACACTTGCCCTCCGCATTCCACTTTGTATCAACCTTTTCAACCTCCCGCACCCGCTTATGTTGATACCCCTTTTGCAAGTCGTCCTTTGTCCATCGCTGAACGTATTGAACAATCTTATAGCCGATCTTTCACTCCTTTCACCACTTCAAATTCTTGGGATCAACAATTCCATTCACCTTCGTATCCAAATGTTGATCCTACCCCTGTCCAGCCATTCAATTCCTACCAGTCCTACCCGACTTTTGCACCTTCCCTAGACATTGCTTCTGAACCGCCATTTGGGAGTTTTCAGTATCCAAACAACTTTGAATCTTTTACTGAAACCCTTTCACAACCCATGTCTAGTCTAGAACAGTCTTTGGAAGACTTTAGGGTAGCGTCGTACCAACAGATGATGGATTTGAATGTGTCCATGGCCACCCTCATACAACCTAGTGACCCGGTAGCTAGTTTTCAACTAGCTCCAAATTTTCCAATGTATGAAGAGGCGGTAGGACAGGTTGAGAATTTGAGTGGAGAGAATGAGCTGTACCCCCTTCCGAATCAAGCCTACCCATTTCAACTTGCATCCCACAACTCCGGTTTTGAATGTCTATCTAGTGTTCCAAACGATTCATTGATTAAAGATAGAACAGATAATGAGTTGTGTGACTTTGTAGTGTTTGATTTGCCCGATTGTGAAGGGTCCCTTTCGAGTGAAACCACACCCAATCCTTTTGACCTCTACACCTCCACTCTAGAACCTGAATTGATTAATATCCATGCTTTTGTTGAGGTGTCTGAGAATATTGATTTTCACTTGATTGAGGATATTGACGCCGGGAATATTTTGGATGATGAACCTGTAGATTTGGCAGAGTTTTTCTCTCCAATTCATCATCCCGAGTCATTAACTGTTTTTCCCGAACCCCATATGCGTCTTGATTTTGATGAAATTTGCATGGATAAGCTGAATTTTGAGGATATTTTTGAGGATGAACCAGTTTTAATTGATGAGTCGGATTTTCCAATTCATCCTGTTCCTTTCATTGACTGTGTACACCCTCCGGAACCTTTAACCGATAACCTTCCTCAATCACCTACCTCCATCCTTTCCATTATTCTGACATTGCAAGAAACCGTATCATTTTCACTTCCAGTGTCTGGTTTACCAAGTTCGGCGTACCCATGGTTTCTCACGAATCTTGAGGGATTTGACCCCATTTCTCGACGGGTTAATAGATTAGCACAATCTCTTTTTACACATCGGTCATCACGAATTGTGCTAATTTATTCACTCCATTTCCACCCTCAAGTTTGTATTCCACTTCTTTCTCCCATTCGCCATTCTTCTTCTCATATACCTAGACCATATACCACTTCTATCTCCATACGGTCTCGCGTATTCTCCCTCTCTTTTCTCTACGCCTTCTTCCACCAACCTGTACGTTATAGCGATAAAATCTTTGAATGGTTGGTGCTCACTTTTGGTCTGTGTAAGGCCTTGTATAGTTTGAAACTGTTTTCTTTCCCCCTAATCCTGAACTTCACCGCTTAAACAGTGGAAACACTGTTTCACTTAAGTTTGGGGGGAACCCTTTTTTGTATATATTTTTTGTTTTCTTTTTTGTTTTGTATATAATCTGTTTCTAGGGAGCGCCGACAATTTTGACCCTCTTGGTGCAGCCTGACAGTGAGGGCACTGTTAAGTTTAAGTTTGGGGGTGTGCTCGGTAAGCTTTCTTCCTTCGCATTCATTTGTATATTTTGCATTTGCATACCTTATTAAAAACCCACAAAAATTGAAAATTTTCCAAAAAAGAATATAAAAACTTTGTCGTCAAGTTAGCTAATAGGGTAACTTAGATTTTTTCTGAAAGTTTAGTTGATATGTTAGAAATAACTAAATTCTAGACTTAGGAATTGAAAATCCTTAAAATAACCCTCATTCTGTCTAACTTTGGTAAGTATACGTCCTTACAGTTTTTTGAGTTCAGTTCTTGAGTTAAGTCAAGATGAAGGGAAAGTATTGAAGCTTTACTGGAGGATAAGTCTGAAAAATAGTTTCTTTTCTTGAGTTCAAATTTAGAAAATATATACCCTACAAACTGCACTTACACGCACCTTGAAACTTGGGATAGTAGAGGATACCTAGAAATACTCTTGCCTAAAAGCCTAGTATGAAAGAAAAAATGGTATTTAAAGCTAAACACCAAAAGAGCATATTGAAAAATATATCCGGTCTTGAAAAAGAAAAAACAAAAATAAAAAGAAAAAGAAAAAATAGAATAAAGTCAAGACCTGGAAACTGCTATTTACGCTTTAAAGTTCACACATTCAGTAATCGGTCGTTAATGCCTCAAGATGCATTAATAGTCGCATGAAAGGTGTGTGAGCAAATCCGTCCATCTTTAATGAAAAGAAGTAGTATTAGGTATTAGGGCAAGGGTATTATAGCTTGAATTGAATTCTTGAGTGTAAGGGTGCAAATACACACACACGTAGGGGTATACAATCGATGTTTGGATAAAGGATAGAAATAAAGAATAAGACTTGTGTTTTCTGTAAAGCTGATAAAAATCCCTGATTTGAGGCCGCACTTTAGAAGGAAAACTCAGGAGATCCAAGGTTAAATAGATAGGAGGTGTGAAAAATAAGGGTTGGATATTTCTAACTTAGGATGATAGAATTTCTAACGTAAATACTAAACTGTAGGAGTAGAATCGACGTTAACTTATGACACTAGCTTGACGGGATTTTGTGGGTGTAATCCGCTGAAAACCCTCAGGAGACAACACTCCTCCTACTAGGGACACCTAGAGGTTTAATGGCTTGTTGCACGCGCTCAGTGCAATCGCGTTCCCTGCGAAAGTGCGGTTAGGATTTTATTTTTGTGAATAATTGGTTTTGCTCGGGACGAGCAAAAGTTAAGTTTGGGGGTATTTGGTCATAACAGAATATTGCATTTTATACCGCCCATTCTTATGCTCGTGTGTTTATAGGTAGGTGCTTTTAATCCGTGTTTGCTACATATTTACAGATTACAGGGTTCCAGTACAAATATTGCAAATCAAGACAAAATCTCCACAGTTACGACATCTGTCACAGCAGATAAAAGCCGGGTTCCGGTCATCCATATCCGTCCAGTGCCGAGTACCAGTTCCAGAGACAAGACATATGACAGTGGTCATTCGTGTCTCGGACAAGCACAGAGCACGAGGGGGGAAGCACAAGAATCAATGGGTGCGCGGAGCTCGAGGGAGATAGAAGTCAAAAGTAAAGAAAATAATGCAATCTTGGACTAAGAAATCTGAAGATATTCTGGAAAATTTTGTGCAGTTTAAAGTTGGCAAACACGAGGAGACATGAAACCAGGGAAGCACACAAAACCCCATGACTCAACTCATCAAGATGGCCGCGGTTCTGCGGCCAATAAGGGGTCTAGGCCGCGGAACCGCGGCCATATGGTCTCCTCTCTGTGTCGTCTTTTGGGGGCAGTTTGGTCATTTTATATGGAGCCAGATTCTTGCCCTAGGTTTCCAGTTCCCTGCCTATAAATACCCCAGTTCTGAGCCAAACCAAGGGTGTGAAGTTCTTTAGCCTCTTTTAGTGTTTTTAGTCTTCTTCTTTTTCTTCTTCATTCTTTCCTCCATGAAAATGTAGTGAGAGCATTGAGTGGATGTTAAATGAAGATGAGGGTTTTTTTATCATTCTTTTTTGCTTAGCTTCCCCTTGAGCTCTCTACCTTAACTTGATCTTGCAACCTCTTAAGTGAGCTTGCAAGTTTAAGCTTTGGTCATTGATCTCAAGGGGTTGTATCATTTTGTTCTCTCTTTTGTGCTTCATTTCACATGAGTTCTTTACCCTTCTCTTGATCTTGCAACCTCTTGATTGAGCTTGCAAGTTTAAGGGTTGGCTATTGATCCCATGGCTTGTCTTGAGTTCTATGGTTCTTAGTGTTACTTTCTTGCTTATCTCTTTCTTGCATTTTTCATTCTTGTCTTTTATTACTTGCAATTTATTACCATGCACTTTAATTACTTGCTTGTAATCTTTTCTTTTCTTTGTTTATCTTTTTGTTCTCTCTTTTTGGTTCGTTTTGTGAATGGTTGTAATTATTGTTGTTAAGAATAAATACGATATTGTAAGTTAATGTTTCTTTGATCATTTTCTTTTCCCGTTATTTTCCATTGAACTCCGCCAAAACGATACGCAAGCGCTCCGTTAGGCACCCTACCCTACCAAGGTAATGGTGATTCCTAACCGCGACCGGTTGCGTTCGGTTTGGCCGGAGGCGAAAGCAAGAGACAAGAACGGAAGGATAAGGGTAAATAAGCCGGATTCCACGAATACCGTGCTTAAATCCCCTAATCCACGTTGTTGCCGATTGCTCTAGCTTCAATTGGTCAAGACTCGGCTCAAAGGTTTTTGAGTGCGGATTTCCTTAGCTTACACTTTCGTATCTTTTTCTTAACAACTTTATACTTGCATATAAAACACATAGGTTAGATTTGAACAAACATATACAAATTCTTTATTGACTCGTCTAAAACTCGAATGGACATACAACCATCTCCCTGTGGATCGACCCGTGCTCAACCGGCTAGCTGCATAGCGACACCGTCCTGATCGCGGTTATACTTTAGAACTTTGAACATCCGACACGCCAAAAGCGTGCGATCACCTCTCTAAAGTGGTCGAAATAGTACCGTCGATTGAGAAATGTCGATTGAGAAATATCTAAGTGGCCGAAGTAGTATCGTTGATTGAGAAATATCGACAATAATCATATTAAATAAGCAAAACTCAAAACTGAATAGTCAAGAATGTATTAAGAGCTGACATGCTCAAATTATCAATATTTTTCAGCGCATGACAACTCGTCACCAACCAACTATCGATAATACATCAAATCCCTTATACCATATATATCGGGGTATCCAAAATAAATACCAAAATGTAAAGAAGTGAACCGAACCGAACCAAAAATTAACTAAATGAGAACGAAATTGCTAAGAAGCAACTCAAGAAAATTACCGACACATTTGTTATCTATTTGGTCACCAACTATAATATACACTACTACAATATTGGGTTGCCCTTACGGATATAGCCGTAGGGACACGAAATTAACCCGTAGGTGTAAAGGCCGCATGTGCAAGTTTTCGTTCTGAACATTCCCCTACGGAGTAATAATTGCCTCTATGCCTTACTCTGTAGGAACAGTTACCCTTACGGATTAGTTCGTAGGGACATAATATTTATTTAATTTATTGTTTTATAAAATAAATTACTTGTCCCTATGACATTATCTGTAGGGCTGTAATGTTTTAGAAATCGTTTATGTGAATTTTCCGTTAATAGATAAAATAAATTGTGTTTTCCGTAAAAACCTAGAAATGATCATTTTTCAGTATAGAATTAACTGCATCTAGTTTAAGTAGGAAATTACTAGTTGCGGTATTTAGTTAGTCGCTTATAAATTTTAGTTCACTTAAATATTTTTCCTTAATTAAAATATTATTATAAACTTTTAATTATGCATTTAATTAGTGGTAATTACAATTTGGATTGGGTTAATTATGCTAATGTGAATCCATACCGACTTAATCACAAGATTAAGCATTTTGTCTTCTTTGCAAAATATCTTGGAAAAAATCTAGATATTTTGAAGGTTAAGAAGATTTTAATTAAAAAGGATTAAGAGGTGGCATGGATGGGAGGTGCTTTAATTGAGCTTTAATGTATTTTAACCTAGACTTTTCCACACACTTTCACACTTTCCCCATTTCATCATCTTGTGGCCGACCCCCCTTTGCTGCCCACTTCTTTTCTCCACCCCATTTCCACTCCTTCAAGCTCCAAAAATTCATCAAAAATCATCAAATAATCCCACAAACTCTAAAACAAATCCATACCCATTATTTTTTAGCCTTAACTAAGCTTGGATCTTCATGAAAGTTAGCATTTTGGAGGCTAATTTGAAAGTCTAGTTGCAAGTTTAGAATCAAGTTTTGATGTATAAAATCCTAACCCTAAACTTAGTTGTTGTTTTAATACATTAAGCTAGCTTATTAGATATTTAAATATGGATTTAATTTGCATGTTTAGAAATTCAAGAAAGAGTTATGAAGATCAAGTTAGGGTTTTTATTATTTGAAATGGTTAATTGAGTAGTTTAGACTTGGGAAAACTTAATTTAGTTGTGAGATTGTTAAATAATATTTTTCCTAATTGTCTAATTAAGCTTAATTGCAAACTAGATTTTACTAAATCTTATATTGGTGAGATTAAAATTGTAGTAAATGTTTATGTGGCTTAATCAAGCTATTATGTGATGATTGTGGCTACTAGATTTTGTTAAAGTTCTAGATTTGAGCTAAAATGATTAAAATATGCTTACTAGGTTTTCGGATAAATTAGGCGTGGGTTTCTTTTGACGATACGATATTATATATATTATCTTCCACGATATATATTGTGTTGTGAATGCGCGATCGGTACGATCAGGGTCTAGGCTTGGTGGTTATGTCGTTTTGCATTCCTAGCTAAGATTGTGCCGATATCGTACGCGTTTTGTGAACTAAGTGCACAGTGTGTATATCTTGTGGACGTTATCCTTGCATTTCATTGGTTTTGTGTCGGCGCAGGAAATTTAACTTTATGTGTTGTGTTTGTGAAATTTAGGATCGCAAGAGGGGACTTCGGACGTTGCGAAGAAAGGGAAGCGAGTGGTTGGCTTTACTTAGCTCAAGATCATCGGTGAGTAGATTTAACATCTACAGGGGAATCACTCGTATGGCGTTATGCGTCTGGGCTAGATTCAATGACATGATTATTAGTTATAAGTATATGGACATTGATTGTGCATGTGTACCATTGTTGCATACCTCATTTTCCTATTGCATATGGACATAGTATTAATGAGACACAACACTATTACCGATGGTTCATGTTGCACGAGCAAAAATTGTATGCTATACACACACCGTCGGTAATTGCCATGATACGCACAATATATATACATTGTAGTTATATGTATGCCCTAGAGGCCATTACTGTACATACGATGTATATTGTAGTGGATGCTAGGACATATATAGGGAGGACTTTCTTGCTCGACATGATAGTACGCTATCTGGTTGTACTTTATCTTAACATGTACTCTGATTGTCTCTATGTTACATGTTGATAAAGCCCTTAGGATATGTACTCGATTACTGGGACTATGATGAGATTATACTAGTGGGGCCACGGTAGTCGACGAGTACATCCTATAATTGTTCCTAGTCGAGGGTGTATCGAGACAGGGCATCGATGCACCAGAGTAGACTAGCGTATACGCATCTTGACCCATATGATGGGCGATGGATAATCCCATATCCATCGGTGTTTGACATCAAGGATGGTGTACGGGTGCTCAGTGGAGACTGGGTACACTGGACGGACTCGCCGAGAACTCCAAGATGGTATTATACCTTACGTCAGATGGCAGTTCTCCGGTGACACTGGTACAGAGTAGTCTGTTGACCCGAGATCGTCATAGAGTCTTGTGTGATTCCCACTGTGCTTTGATTTCCATCATACCACGTCTAAGAGGGCGTGCAAAAAGGTGGCTTTTGGGTACAGTCCCGAATCACATGGAGGCAATGAGCGATAGGAGGGGATTCGTCTCTCCCGGTATAGGGAGTTGATGTTGCGCTGTGTTCGATTGGCTATAACCGGAAATCCCTGACCAGGGTTGCTGAGATTTACTAGTAAGTGTTATCAGTAGTTTTTATAACTGTTATAGACCTCATATCGAGCTACTGGGGTCTGACGTTTACCACCCTTAGGCGAGATATGCGACATATCAGACGACGAGACCGGACTGTACGGTAGTGTTACTGATTGGATTCGCAGGAGAACTAGCGGGCTTGCTTGTTGATCTTCTGATCGCTCAATACCCGGGTGGCCGTTACGTTTAGCAGACCGCTTGCGGCTTGTGGGTGATTGATATGATCACCACCTACTGCCGGCGTATTGACGAGTCTTTAGAGTCCTACACAGGGGTTTCCTGGCTCAAGCGAAACGGAGTAGGAGCACATATGTGATATGTGCGGGACCGAGATTAATACGATATGAGATACCGTATTCTATTCTCGCGATTCGTGACATTGATCGGTTGTATGCGATATAGCCGGGTTATCGGATCAAGTGTTGATTCGATAAGTTGTTACACATGATATTAGTCGGTTATAGCCGGGTTATTAAATCAAGAGTTGATTTAATAATTTAATGCATAATTATATATTTGATATATTACATTGCATTAACTAGTATTAGCCCACTTAAGATTTATTTTCTCACTTGATTGTGCATAAGTGTATATGTGATATATACTTGTGTACATATGATTGTGTCATGCTTGATGATACATCAAAGATGGGTGTGAGACTTATACCAAGATTAGGGTAAGAATTAGGGTTTTGTTTATATCTTAAGAATAACAAAAGAGAAAGACTCTGTCAAAGTTCTCAAGCTTTCATGAAGCTTGTGGAAACATTGACAAAGTCAACTCTTTTGTCACTCTTTAAGATATTAAGTTAACCCAACCCTTAACCATATACCTTGGTCAATTCTCTACATGAGTTAAGCATGATACCTTAACTCACCCATGGTTACATTATTGTGGAGGAATAATTCATATGATGAGATTATTCTTTCTTCATCTTCTTCTTCATCAAGCTCCATGAAAAGCTTACTAGCTCTAATGGTGCCATGAAAAAAAGTGTGAGAAAATCAATTCTAAAGTGAGCCCACTTCCTACTTCTTCATCCTCTACCACTTGCCATGTAGTAGAGTGTGTTCTCTTCACAAAGTTCATGACCTAGTGAAGGAATAGCTTGAGTTAGTGTCTCCCCGACGTAGATCATCTTCGGCCTCGAAGTCATCGAAGCAAGCACGTTCGTTCTTCTTGTGAAGCTTCTCTAGAGTCCGGAGTTCACGATCGCAGCGATGGGGACATCTACACGGAGCTAATGAAGTGAAGGACCGGATCTACAAAGGTTGTAATCCCTTTCACTTAGTGTTAAACTGTTTAACATTTTAGTTTCGCCTTATCTCTAGTAAACGATCTTGCATAGGGTTGTTCGGCACATAAAAATTTTGATTTTGGCATGGTTGATGCCTTGTAGAACCTTGTTAGTGTGCCTAGGAACCCTACAGTGGTATCAGAGCCAAGCTAGAGCTTTAGGCGAAGTGTAGACGAAGTTAGAAATCCGATCGAACCCCGAAACCCTAATTTATACCCTTCTCTGTCCTTTTTTTAAAACTGTGGATTTTTCCTAATTAAAAATGCTCAAAAAATTCAGCAGGGTTTTCTAGGAATTACTGTGCAGTACGTGCCCCCAGTTCGACCAAACTGCCGCGGAACCGCGGCCGTACCTGGCTTGTGCGGCGGTTCTGCGGCCCAAAAGTTGAATTAAGGCACGTGGTTTACACAGTAATGCCCGTCTGTAATTCCTGTGTTTTCTGGGAATTTTTGATTTATACTCAAGAGTTGAGTTTTCTGGGTTGTATTGGGGATTCGATGATTCGATCGGATTATTTAACTTTGTTCATATTGTCCGGGTAATTTTAGAAAGTGTTAAAAAGTTCGACCGGATATCAATAACTCACTTTTTCCCGACCCGGAAAATTTCCAAGTGTTGGATTTTTCCGTTGTTTAAGAACGTCTAAATCGTGCAAGTAACGCGATGGACCCTCTAGAAGACAACAAACCTTAACTCGATTATGTTGTTAGTTATATGTATGCCCTAGAGTCCATTACTATACATAGGATGTATATTGTAGTGGATGCTTGGACATATATAGGGATGACTTTCTTGCTCGATATGATAGTATGCTATCTGGTTACTCTTTACCTTAACGTGTACACTGATTGTCTCTCTGTTATATGTTGGTAAAGCCCTTAGGATGTGTACTTGACTACCTGGACTATGATGCGGATCATACTAGTGGGGATATGGTAGTCCATAAGTACATCCTTCAAAGTCCTTAGTCGTGGGTGTATCGAGACGGGGCATCGATATACCAGAGTAGACTAGCGTGTACCTTCTCGACCCATACAGATGGGCGATGGATGATCCCATATCCATTGGTGTTTAACATCAGAGATGATATACGGGTGCTCAGTGAAGACTGGGTACACTGGACGGACTCGCCGAGAACTCCCAGATGGTATTATACCTTACGTCAGATGGCAGTTCTCTGGTGACACTGGTACAGGTTAGTCTGTAGACTCGATATCGTCATAGAGACTTGTGTGATTCCCACTGTGCTTTGATTTCCATCATACCACGTCCAAGAGGGCGTGCAAAAAGGTGGCTTTTGGGTACAGTCCCGAATCACATGGAGGCAATGAGCGATAGGAGGGGTTTCATCTCTCCCGGTATAGGGAGTTGATGTTGCTCAGTGCTCGATTGGCTATAACAGGAAGTCCTTGGCCAAGGCTGCTTTAGGGATTTACTGGTAAGTGTTACCAGTAGTTTCTCGACCCATTATGAGCCTCATATCGACACGACTTATCGAGTTATTGGGGTTTGACGTTTACCACCCCTAGACGAGATATGCGACATATCAGACGAATAGACCGGACTGTACGGTAGTGTTACTGATTGGATTCACAGGAGTGTGAGCGGGCTTGCTCGTTGATCTTCTGATCGCTCAATACCCGGGTGGCCGTTACGTTTAGCAGACCGCTTGCGGCTTGTGGGTGTTTGATATGATCATCACCTACTGCCGGCGTATTGACGAGTCTTTAGAGTCCTACACAGGGGTTTCCTGGCTCAAGCGAAACGAAATAGGAGCGCATATGAGATATGTGCGGGACCGAGAATAATACCAGTATGTGATACTGTATTCTATTCTCGCGATTTGTATCATCGGTCGGTTATATGTGATATAGCCGGGTTACCGAATCAAGTGTTGATTCGATACATTGATACACTTGATATTAGTCGGTTATATGCGATATGACTGGATCGTTAAATCAAGTGTTGATTTAATGATTTAATGTATAATTATATATATGATATGTTACTTTACATTAACTAGTATTGGTTCACTTAAGATTGATTTTCTCACTTGAATGTGCACATTGTTTATATGTGATATATGCAAGTGTACATGTTTGTATCATGCTTGATGATACAAACAAGTTGTGTGTATGAGACTTGAACCAAATCAAGGTTAGATTAGGGTTTACTATTTTCCTAAGCATATAATAAAAGAGTGTGACTTTGGTCAAAGTTATCAAGCTTCATGAAGCTTGATGAACATTGACAAAGTCAACTCTCTTTGTCATTTGTTTAAGATATTAGCTAACCCAACCCTTAACCTTATGCTATGGTTAATTCTCTACATGAGTTAAGCATGAGGGCTTAACTCAACCTTGGTGCCATGATTAAAAGGATAAGTATTCATATTATTCTTTTAATTCATATGATTCTTTCTTCTTCTTCATCTTCATCAAGCTCACAAAAGCTTGATAGCTCCAATGGTGCCATGAGAAAAAGAGTGAGAAATCCAATTCTAAAGTGAACCCACTTCCTATTTCTTCATCCTCTACCACTTGCCATGTAGTATAGGGTGTTCTCTTCACAAAGTTTTTGACCAAGTAAAGGAAAAGCTTGAGTTTGAGTCTCCCCGACGTAGATCATCTGCGGCCTCGAAGTCAATGACCTAGCCCGATCATTTCTCCGACGAAACCATCGCTAGAGTCCAGGATCCGATGATCGCAGCGGAGGGACGTCAACACGGAACTAAAGAAGTGGTGGACCGGATCTACAAAGGTTGTAATCCCTTTCACTTATTAGCAAAGTTGCTTGCTTGCTTATAGTTTCGCCTTTACTTCTAGTTAACGATCTATATTAGGGTTTCTCGGCACCGGAAAATTTTTGTTTGGCATGGTTGATGCCTTGTGGAACCTTTTGTGTGTGCCTAGTAACCCTACAGTGGTATCAGAGCCTAACTAGAGCTTTAGGCGATGTGTTAACGAAGTTAAAACTCCGAACGAACCCGATACGTCCAAGTTTACCCCCTCTCTGTACATTTTTTCAAAACTGTGTATTTTCTGAATTAAAAATACCTGAAAAATTAAGCAAGGAAATATAAGAATTGTGGTGAAAAACGAACTCCTAATACTTCTAAACCGCCGCGGAACTGCGGCCTTACCATGCTTGGGCCGCGGATCCGCGGCCGTACAGAGGGATTGGGTCATTTTGTTTGCATAGTAATTCTTATATCTTAAAGTGCTATTTTATGGGTATTTTTAAACTGACTCAAGTGTTGAGTTTTCTGGGGGTTTATTTTGTAATCGTCGATTCGATCGGAGAATTTAATTTTGTTATGTTTTCCGGATATTTTTAGAACATGTTAAAAAGTTCGACCGGATATAAATACCCACTTTTTTCCCTGCCGGGAAATTTCCAAGTGTTGGATTTTTCCGTAGTTTAATAACGTTCTAAGTAGTGCAAGTAACGCGATGGTCCCTCTAGAAGATAACAAACCTTAACTCGATTATGTGACCGTCTTGAACTGCCCTTTGAACCTTAGGGTTTAGGGCAGTACGGCGTACCACATGTGAGGCGTTGGCTTGATCCTTCTACGGCTGGACCGTTGGTACTGTGGCATGAAGTGAATATTTTTAAACTGATTTAATGTGTTGAGCTGTTTCGGGAAAACTTGGGTGTTTGGTTGTTCGATTGGAAAGTTTAACATTTTCTATTTATCTGGAATCTAATACAATATTTGGAATTCACTTGTAGTTATGAGATAACTAATTTGGATGTTATAAACATAGCACTTTAGTCTCACTTGATCGGTTGCCACGGAATTTTGATGTGATCAAAAGTCCGTCGCAATCACGTAGCGTACGCGGATACTCGCCGGGTAAACTTAATAGACAGCCATGCCCCATAGCCCCGACCAAGTGACTGTAGGAAAACCCCGTCGTCAAAAGCATCCGTTCCGGTGCTCGCGGCAGCGGTGTTCCGCCTTAGTGCACTTCGTCGACGGTATCGGGGGTGCGGCCATCTACTAAAGTTTGCGACGAGCATTCGATCAAAATGCCGAGAATCTTGTTGAATTGCCCGACTTGATATTGAAAAGTGTTTTCGATAATGAGACTAAAATGCGGGGTTTATAATTGTTAGGCATGTGATGTCTAAGGAATTCATTTGGTCAGGCATGCGATGTCTGAGGAGATTGCGGATTCCAACTGTTGTAGTTTTACACTTTCTTTTCTGCGATCGTAAGTGTAATATGTGACATCGCCGGTTTCGTTGCTATATGTCAACGACAATTGGGATGCGCACATTTACTTATGTTGATGACATGTGATGTTATGTGTTGCTGGATATGTTATATTGGATCGTCGCGTTTCTGGATATGTTATATTGGATCGTCGCGTTTTGAATAGCCGGGGGTTTTATGTGAGATGAGAGTTTTTATTTTCATTCATGTAAAATTAACTTGTATGTAATATTCTTTTATTGGGGCACTTCCAGGTAGCAGAAGATGTCACCATTTGTATATTATTTACTTTTCCGCACAAGGATAGACCCAAGGAGGAGAGCACAAGTAACCGGGTTCTAGAGTCCAGAGGGAGACTAACTCGAGGAGTCGAGTCTGGGTCTCCTAACTCTAGAATTGGTAGGGTTGCTTGCCGCTCTCGTAGGGGTCTAGGGGTGTGGGTTTGGCTATTCATCACGACCGTGGAATCCGTATTTTATACAGGCTCGTATTGAAAACACGGACGTCCTAGTATATCCAATATTTCATATGTTTCTTCTGCTGCGATATCTGTGATGTGATCATTTGATATGTTCTGTGATAAATACTGTATATAGTATATATGATATATTATATAGACGCTACTTATGTTTTGCACTCGCGCTAGCCCTGCCCCGCTCTGTCGTTAGTTACCTAACCTAACGGTGCATGAGGGGACATCGAGGCGAATGCGGATGGCATAAGTGTACGTCGTATTTATCTATGATGTTTAGGTGATTTAAGTGATGGGACTTCATTAATATGATTAATGAAAGAAAAAGAAACCTAAAGATGTTGTGGAATCGAATTTTCAAAAACAGGTAGCTACAGTTCTTGCTTTGCATCACGGTGTTCCTTGTAGAACATCCTGCACCTTATTCGATAAGGAAAGGGCCGAGATCCCTTCACTGGGAGTGACCCCTTTAGCAATAACTGGCAGATGTTACAACCCTCGGTTTGTCTTTTGATTGCTCCTATAGTTCTTGCTTTTCACAGTGATGTATATGATATATCCTGCACCTCATTCGACGAGGAAAAGGCCGACGATCCCTTCACCGGGAGTGACCCCTTTAGCAAAACTAGAAAAGCCTAAAAAACACTCCATTTTAAAATCATTTGATTCTACAACGATATCAAGTTCATTACGCAATAGGTTTTCAGAAAAACCTGTCGTAGCCCTCCGTCATTTCAGATAAGTACTACTTAGTGTTCGTGCTGCGGTAGTTTGGCATTCGTCAAGGCGTAGTGTACGGTAGCTAACTAGTATTTATCTGCTTATGCATATGATGCAGATTGGATTAGGGTATTCGTACGACGTTGTTTGGCATTCGTCAAGGGTCGTGCGGGTGGGTTTAATTCAATCAAGAAATGTACGGGTTGAACTTGACTAGTGGACTATGGGTTGTTTGGCATTCGTCAAGCTCATAGAACGCTAGGGGCAAAATATTATCGGGAATTTCAAGTGTTGAAATTTGCAATGAGATTGCATACCTTCTATGAGATAGTTGGATCCCGATACCCACTGCGAGTAATTGTTACTCCTGGGAGAGTTTTACACATTACAATTAGCCGATCAAGTAGGTGTCTAGAAAGGTGTCAATGGGGTTACGCCTCTGGAAAAACGAGGTTTACTTTAATTAGGTCCGTGCGAAAGCACGGGGAACCTCCCTCAAAGTACCGACACTGGCCTGGCTGAAAGATTGGCGAATTGTAGCGTGTAATTAATCCCGGCTAGTTTTTCCTCTTAGGTTTTGAAGAAAGATTTGATAAAAACAGTGGGAGCCATCCTGATTAGATAAAATAATAACCAATCTGATCTTGCAAGAGCGCACGCAGAGTGTTTTCTTCTCTCTCTCTCTCCAGGTAGCGACCATATCACGCCTTAATCAAGATAATAAAAAGGATTTTTTGACCGAACCCGCTTGTTATACTGAGCTGGGGAACGTTGGTCCCGCTTCAACTTATAATTGTTATAAGACAAAGCAGGAAATTCGGGAATACCATATTTCCCGTGCCGCCCAAACGAAGAAAGTGCATATGATGCATCATCTCCTTCGGGTGTGTTCATTACAAAGAACTGTTTCTCAGTATCCTTTACGTCCTGGGTATGTGATACCAGATCAGGATCCCACATATGTAATTTGTTACATGGGCTACAGAAAGGTAGAGAACTGAGAACGGATGATAAGTTTCATGAGGCAGAAAACGGTGCAAGTATTGCAGCCAAGTCTGTTGGTCACTGTCATCCTGTATTACCAGAATACATTGATTCTGAACAAATGTTATTAGATACCGAACCTGATATACAAAATCATATCAGTCTCTTTATAAGTAAAGATGGATATAATTTTGTATTGTTGGATAATGTTTTGAACATTTCCTATATCAAGAGTTGATCGGTTCAGGCACGTTATCTAAAAGCATCAACGTTCTAAATCAAACCACAGTTCTTAGTATATAGAACACACATAAGAGGAAGAGTTCAGAAATGAACGAATCCTTCTTAAGGTATTGTAGACTAGGTCAGATCAATGCGACCCGACTAGCTGAAGTTACATTAAGATGCATATTTAAATTAGTTTGAATTTACATCTTGTGAAACTTGCCAGTCATGTCACAGAGATAAGATGACCATAGCTCTGTTTATTGGAAACAGAGAAAGAGTCAGTGAACTTTTTGGATTGATACATGCTGATGTATGAAGGTCCCCTGTCTACACATGCCAAGACCGGTTCTTTATACTTCATTACATTCTCTGATGATCTAAGATTCAGACATATGTTCCTGTTGAAACACAAGTCCGAACCTTTTGAGATATTCACGGAATATAAGTTGGAAGTAGAGAACCAAAACGGGTATAAGTATTATGTCCTTTGATGTGATCAGGGAGGAGAATACTTGAGCACGGGATTCCTGGACTATTCTAAGAATAAGATCCTCTCTCAGCATTACTCCTCCGTATACACCATAGCACGATGCTATATCGGGGCGGAGCAATGGCACCCTATGTGAGATGGTGTGCTCTATGATGAGTACTACTGAGTTTCCTGTTTCCTTTTAGAGAGTTATACACTTATGAAGTTGCATACCTATTGAATAGGGTTTCGATCAAATCAGATGCCTACCATTTCATATGAGATATGGAAAAGGAAGAGCCCATCTCTTAAGTTAGTTAAGATTTAGGGTTGTCCGGCCTATGTCTAAAAGCAAAATCCGGACAAGCTCGAGGCAAAGTCAGATCTGTAGAAGTTTGTTGGATATCCCAAGCATACGCAAGGGAATATCTTCTACCTAACCGAGGAACAAAAATATTTTGTTTCTCAGCATGCCACCTTTGTGAAAGGGAATTTCTTATGAAGAAATTAAAGGACATAAGGTAGAACTGGAAAGGTTCCAGCTATACAAAACTGCAGCTGATGATTTGACAGAACTAAAGGATTCAATAGTTTCCAACGAACCTCAGCCTCTCCGCCGATCTAGTAGGGTTCCTCACCCACCTGAGAGATACTTCGGTTTCTCTATGACAGTGGGAGCGAGGATTGCATCATGAGATGATGACCCAACTAGTTTCGAGCTAGCCATCAGGAGTGTGACTCTGTAAGAATGGCTGGATGCTTAGAGATCTGAGATGGAATCCTTATACACCAACAAAGTATGGACTTTGGTTGCTTTATCTGAAGAGTTAAATTCCCATCAGGAGCAAGTATATCTTGAGAAGATTACTTGGTGTACATGGAAAAGTTGAGACTTTCAAAGCTAGACTTGTTAAAGGTTTGCATCATTGACATCTATGGATTGTGATGAAACCTTTTCTAAGTACCTATGCTTAAGTCCATCCAGATCCTACTTGCCACGGCTACATACCATGACTACGATATCTGGCGGTTGGGTGTCATGACTGCTTTTCTAAATAAAGATTTAGAAGACAGAGTCTATAAGTACACAGTCAGAGGGCTTCGTACACAGTGGGAGCAGTGAAAACGTGTGCAAGATGTTTTATGTGATAAAGCAGGTATCGCGGAGTTGGAACATCTGTTTTGATGAGTTTGTCAAAGAGTTTGACATTATCAAAATGGTAGATCAACCTTTTATATACAAAAAGGTAGTAGGGAGTATGCTGGTGGTCCTCGTAGAGTACGTGGATGACATACTCTTGATAGGGAAGAAGTTTCCTATGCTACGCTCGGTCAATCTCCGCTTATCACAAAGATTCTCCATATAGGATCAAAGTGATACCTCCTAAATCCTTATTTTGGATCTATGAGATAGATCTAATTGGATGTTAGGATACTCACTAGATGTAGTGAGATGGTATCAATCGATCCTGGGGAGAATCACTGGAAAGGTTCCAGGGTGATAAGGACGACTGAATGTCAGTCGCATGCATTGTCTTTACCCTCAGTAAAGGGACGGTATGTTGGAAGAGTTCCAAGCTAGATACCGTGGCATACTAGACGATAAAGGCTGGATATATCGCTACCAAAGATGCTACTAAAGAGGAAGTCTAGGTGTATATTAGTTCATGAGATGAACTTCGTTCCTCCCATTGTGTGACAATGGAGTTGTGGCTTATGCCTAGGAACGCCCGTCCCATCAGTGATCCAGACATATTCTTAGGCAGTATCACTTGATCGTGGAGATGGTTGATCTCCAGGGGATCGAGGTTAGGAGAGTAGACTCAGAGGACAACACGGCGGATCCACTCACAAAGGCTTTTTCCCAGAGAGAGACTTTTATGGGATGGTTGAGTATGAGATACTACAACCACTGCTATCAGATGGCCCTAGTACAAGTGGGAGATTGTTAGTTATATGTATGCCCTAGAGGCCATTACTATACATAGGATGTATATTGTAGTGGATGCTTGGACATATATAGGGATGAATTTCTTGCTCGATATGAGAGTATGCTATCTGGTTACTCTTTACCTTAACGTGTACACTGATTGTCTCTCTGTTACATGTTGGTAAAGCCCTTAGGATGTGTACTTGACTACCTGGACTATGATGCGGATCATACTAGTGGGGACATGGTAGTCCATAAGTACATCCTTCAAAGTCCCTAGTCGTGGGTGTATCGAGACGGGGCATCGATATACCAGAGTAGACTAGCATATACCTTCTCGACCCATACAGATGGGCGATGGATGATCCCATATCCATTGGTGTTTGACATCAGAGATGATATACGGGTGCTCAGTGAAGACTGGGTATACTGGACGGACTCGCCGAGAACTCCCAGATGGTATTATACCTTACGTCAGATGGCAGTTCTCTGGTGACATTGGTACAGGTTAGTCTGTAGACCCGAGATCGTCATAGAGTCTTGTGTGATTCCCACTGTGCTTTGATTTCCATCATACCACGTCTAAGAGGGCGTGCAAAAAGGTGGCTTTTGGTTACAGTCCCGAATCACATGGAGGCAATGAGCGATATGAGGGGTTTCATCTTTCCCGGTATAGGGAGTTGATGTTGCGCAGTGCTCGATTGGCTATAACAGAAAGTCCTTGGCCAAGGCTGCTTTAGGGATTTACTGGAAAGTGTTACCAGTAGTTTCTCGACCCATTATGAGCCTCATATCGAGATGACTTATCGAGTTATTGGGGTCTGACGTTTACCACCCCTAGACGAGATATGCGACATATCAGACGAACAGACCGGACTGTACTGTAGTGTTACTGATTGGATTCACAGGAGTGTGAGCGGGCTTGCTCGTTGATCTTCTGATCTCTCAATACCCGGGTGGCCGTTACGTTTAGCAGACCGCTTGCGGCTTGTGGGTGTTTGATATGATCATCACCTACTGCCGGAGTATTGACGAGTCTTTAGAGTCCTACACAGGGGTTTCCTGGCTCAAGCGAAATGAAATAGGAGCGCATATGAGATATGTGCGGGACCGAGAATAATACCAGTATGTGATACTGTATTCTATTCTCACGATTTGTATCATCGGTCGGTTATATGTGATATAGCCGGGTTACCGAATCAAGTGTTGATTCGATACATTGATACACTTGATATTAGTCGGTTATAGGCGATATGACCGGATCGTTAAATCAAGTGTTGATTTAATGATTTAATGTATAATTATATATTTGATATATTACTTTACATTAACTAGTATTGGTTCACTTAAGATTGATTTTCTCACTTGAATGTGCAAATTGTTTATATGTGATATATGCAAGTGTACATGTTTGTATCATGCTTGATGATACAAACAAGTTGTGTGTATGAGACTTGAACCAAATCAAGGTTAGATTAGGGTTTACTATTTTCCTAAGCATATAACAAAAGAGTGACTTTGGTCAAAGTTATCAAGCTTCATGAAGCTTGATGAACATTGACAAAGTCAACTCTCTTTGTCATTTGTTGAAGATATTAGCTAACCCAACCCTTAAGCTTATGCTATGGTTAATTCTCTACATGAGTTAAGCATGTGGGCTTAACTCAACCATGGTGCCATGATTAAAAGGATAAGTATTCATATTATTCTTTTAATTCATATGATTCTTTCTTCTTCTTCATCTTCATCAAGCTCACAAAAGCTTGATAGCTCCAATGGTGCCATGAGAAAAAGAGTGAGAAATCCAATTCTAAAGTGAACCCACTTCCTATTTCTTCATCCTCTACCACTTGCCATATAGTATAGAGTGTTCTCTTCACAAAGTTTTTGACCAAGTGAAGGAAAAGCTTGAGTTTGAGTCTCCCCGACGTAGATCATCTTCGGCCTCGAAGTCAATGACCAAGCCCGATCATTTCTCCGACGAAACCATCGCTAGAGTCCAGGATCCGATGATCGCAGCGGAGGGACGTCAACATGGAGCTAAAGAAGTGATGGACCGGATCTACAAAGGTTGTAATCCCTTTCACTTATTAGCAAAGTTGTTTGCTTGCTTGTAGTTTCACCTTTACTTCTAGTTAACGATCTATATTAGGGTTTCTCGGCACCGGAAAATTTTTGTTTGGCATGGTTGATGCCTTGTGGAACCTCTTGTGTGTGCCTAGTAACTCTACATATGTGACCGTCTTGAACTGCCTTTTGAACCTTAGGGTTTGGGGCAGTACGGCGTGCCACATGTGAGGCGTTGGCTTGACCCTTCTATGGCTGGACCGTTAGTACTGTGGCATGAAATAGATGTTTTTAAACTCCCCTCAAGTGTTGAGCTATTAAGAAAACTTGGGTGTTTGATTATTCGATCGGAAAGTTTAACATCGTCTATTTATCTGGAATGTGATACAATATTTGGAATCCACAAGATAGTTATGAGATAACTAATATGAATGTTATAAATCTAGCAGTTTAGTCTCAATTGATCGGTTGCCACGGAATTTTGATGCGATCAAAAGTCCGTCGCAATCACGTAGCGTACGCGGATACTCACCGGGTAAACTTAATAGACAGCCACGCCCCAAAGCCCCGACCAAGTGACTGTAGGAGAACCCCGTCGCCAAAAGCATCCGTTCGGGTGCTTACGGCAGCGGTGTTTCGCCTTAGTGCATTTCGTCGACGGCATCCGGGGGTGCGGCCGTCTACTAAAGTTTGCGACGAGCATTCGATCAGGATGTCGGGAATCTTGTTGGATTGCCCGACTTGATATTAAAAAGTGTTTTCGATAATGAGACTAAAATGCGGGGTTTATAATTGTTAGGCATGAGATGTCTAACGAATTCATTTGGTTAGGCATGTGATGTCTAAGGAGGTTGCGGATTCCAACTGTTGTAGTTTTACACTTTCTTTTATGTGACCGTAAGCGTAGTATGTGGTGTATCACCGGCTTCGTTGCTATACATCAACGACAATCGGGATACGCATACTTGCTTACGTTGATGATATGAGATATTATGTGTTGATGTGATATGTTATATTGGATCGTCGTGTTCTGAATAGCCGGGGTTTTTATGTGAGATGAGAGTTTTTCTTTTTCATTCATGTAAAATTCAATTGTATGTAATATTATTTTATTAGGGCACTTCCGGACTGAGGATGATGTCACCATTGTATATTATTTACTTTTCCGCATTAGGTAAACCCAAGGCGGGGAGCATAAGTAACCGGGTTCTAGGGTCCAGTGGGAGACCATCTCGAGGAGTCGAGACCGGGTCTCCTAACCCTAGAATTGGCAGTGTTGCTTGCCGCTCTCGTAGGGGTCTAGGGATGTAGGTTTGGCTATTCATCGCGACCGTGGAATCCGTATTTTATACAGGCTCGTATTAAAACACGGACGTCCTAGTATATCCAATATTTCATATATGTTTCTTCTGCTTCGATATCTGTGATTTGATCATTTGATATGTTGTGATAGATAATGTATATAGTATATATGATATATTATATAGACGTTACTTATGTTTTACACCCGCGCTAGCCCTGCCCCGCTCTGCCGTTAGTTACCTAACCTAACGGTGCACGAGGGGACATCAAGGCGAATGCGGATGGCATAAGTGTACGTCGTATTTATCTGTGATGTTTAGGTGACTTAAATGATGGGACTTCATTAATATGATTAATGAAAGAAAAGAAACCTAAAAGATGTTGTGGAATCGAATTTTCAAAAACAGGTATCTACAGTTCTTGCTATGTATCGTGGTGTTCCTTGTAGAACATCCTGCACCTTATTCGATAAGGAAAGGGCAGAGATCCCTTCACCGGGAGTGACCCCTTTAGCAATGACTGGCAGATGCTACACCTCTCGGTTTTGTCTTTTGATTGCTTTTCTAGTTCTTGCTTTGCACAGTGATATATATGATATATCCTGCACCTCATTCGACGAGGAAAGAGCCGAGGTCCCTTCACCGGGAGTGACCTCTTTAGCGAAACTAGCAAAAGCATAAAAAACACTCCATTTTAAAATCATTTGATTCTACAACGATATCAAGTTCATTATGCAATAGGTTTTCAGAAAAACCTGTCGTAGCCCTCCGTCATTTCAGATAAGTCCTACTTAGTATTCGTTCTACGTTTGTTGACCTCCGTCAAGGCGTAGTGTGCGGTAGCTAACTAGTATTTATCTGCTTATGCATATGATGCAGATTGGATTAGGGTAGTCGTACGACCTTGTTGACCTCCGTCAAGGGTCGTGCGAGTGGGTTTGATTCAATCAAGAAATGACGGGTTGAACTTGACCAGTAGCCTATGGTTTGTTGACCTCCGTCAAGGTCATAGGGTGCTAGGGGCAAAATTATCGGGAATTTCAAGTGTTGAAATTTGCAATGAGATTGCATACCTTCTATGAGATAGTTGGATTCCGATACCCACTGCGAGTAATTGTTACTCCTGGGAGAGTTTTAGACATTACAATTAGCCGATCAAGTAGGTGTCTAGAAAGGTGTTAACGGGGTTACGCCTCTGGGAAAATGAGGTTTACTTTAATTAGGTCCGTGCGAAAGCATGGGGAACCTCCCTCAAAGTACCGATACTGGCCTGGCTGAAAGATTGGCGAAATTGTAGGGTGTAATTAATCCCAGCTAGTCTTTCCTTTTAGGGTTTGAAGGCAGATTTGATAAAAACAGTGGGAGCCATCCTGATTAGATAAAATAATAACCAATCTGATCTTGCAAGAGCATATGCTGAGTGTTTTCTTCTCTCTCTCTCCAGGTAGCGACCATATCACGCCTTAATCAAGATAATAATACGGATGAATTGACCGAACCCGCTTGTTATACTGAGCTGGGGAACGTTGGTCCCGCTCCAACTTATAAGTGTTATAAGATAGAGCAGGAAATTGGGGAATACCAGATTTCCCGTGCCGCCCAAACGAAGAAAATGCATGTTGATGCATCATCTTCGGGTGTGTTCATTACAGAGAACTGTTTCTCAGTATCCTTTACGTCCTGGGTATGAGATACCGGATCAGGATCCCGCATATGTAATCTGTTACATGGGCTACAGATAGGTAGAGAACTGAGAACGGGTGATAAGTTTCATGAGATAGAAACGGTGCAAGTGTTGCAGCCAAGTCTGTTGGTTACTATCACCCTGTATTACCAGAATACATTGATTCTAAACAAATGTTATTAGATACCGAACCTGATATACAACATCATATCAGTCTCTTTATTAATAAAGAAAGGATATAATTTTGTATTGTTGGATAATGTTTTGAACATTTCCTATATCAAGAGTTGATCGGTTCAGGCACGTTATCTAAAAGCATTGACGTTCTAAATCAAACTACAGTTCTTAGTATACAGAGCACACACAAGAGGAAGAGTTCAGAAATGAGCGAATCCTTCTTGAGGCATTGTAGACTAGGTCATATCAATGCGACCCGACTAGCTGAAGTTACATTAAGATGCATATTTAAATTTGTTTGAATTTACATCTTGTGAAACTTGCCGGTCATGTCACAAAGATAAGATGACCATAGCTCTGTTTATTGGAAACAGAGAAAGAGTTAGTGAACTCTTGGGATTGATACATGCTGATGTATGAAAGTCTCCTGTCTACACATGCCAAGACCGGTTCTTTGTACTTCATTACATTCTCTGATGATCTCTCAAGATTCATACATATGTTCCTGTTGAAACACAAGTCCGAATCTTTTGAGATATTCACGGAATATAAGTTAAAAGTAGAGAACCAAAATACGGGTAAAAGTATTATGTCCTTTGACGTGATCAAGGAGGAGAATACTTGAGCACGGAATTTCTGGACTATTCTAAAGGAGAATGAGTTTTCTCTCAGCATTACTCCGCCGAATACACCACAGCACGTCGGTGTATCGGGGCGGAGCAATATCACCCTATGTGATATGGTGCGCTCTATGATGAGTACTACAGAGTTTCCTATTTCCTTTTGGGAGTTATGCACTTGAGAAGCTGCATACCTATTGAATAGGGTTCAAATCAAATCAGTTGTCTACCACTTCATATGTGATATGGAAAGGGAAGAGCCCATATCTTAAGTTTGTTAAGATTTGGGGTTGTCCGGACTATGTCTAAAAGCAAAATCCGGACAAGCTCGAGGCAAGGTCTGTTATGTAGAACTGGAAAGGTTCCATCTATACAATCTGCAGCTGATGATTTGGTAGAACCAAAGGATTCAATAGTTTCCAATGAACCTCAGCCTCTCCGCCGATCTAGTAGGGTTCCTCACCCACCTGAGAGATACTTCGGTTTCTCTACGACAGTGGGATCGAGGTTTGCATCATGAGATGATGACCCAACTAGTTTCGAGCTGGCCATCAGGAGTGGGACTCTGTAAGAATGGCTGGATGCTTATCGATCTGAGATGGAATCCTTATACACCAATAAAGTATGGACTTTGGATGCTTTATCTGAAGGGTTAAATCCCCATCAGGAGCAAGTATATCTTGAGAAGATTACTTGGTGTATATGGAAAAGTTGAGACTTTCAAAGCTATGCTTAAGTCCATCCAGATCCTACTTGCCACGGCTACATACCATAACTACGATATCTGGTGGTTGGGTGTCATGACTGCTTTTCTAAATGATGTTTTAGAAGATAGCGTCTATAAGAACACATCCAGAGGGCTTTGTAGACAGTGGGAGCAGCGGAAACGTGTGCAAGATGTTTTATATGATAAAGCAGGCATCGCGGAGTTGGAACGTCTGTTTTGATGTGGTAGTCAAAGAGTTTGACTTCATCAAAATGGTAGATGAACTTTGTATATACAAAAAGGTAGTAGGGAGTATGGTGGTGATCTTCGTAGAGTACGTGAATGACATACTCTTGATAGGGAAGGAGTTTCCTATGCGCTCGGTCAATCTCCACTTATCACAAAGATTCTCCATATAGGATCATAGTGATACCTCCTGAATCCTGGATTTTGGATCTATGAGATAGATCTAATTGGATGTTAGGATTCTCACTAGATGTAGTGAGATGGTATCAATCGATCCTGGGGAGAATCACTGGAAAGGTTCCAGGTTGATAAGGATGACTGAATGTCAGTCGCAGGCATTGTCTTTACCCTCAGTGGAGGGACGGTATGTTGGAAGAGTTCCAAGCTAGATACCGTGACATACTAGACGATTAAAGGCAAGATACATCGTTACCAAAGATACTACCAAAGAGGCAGTCTGGGTGTATATTAGTTCATGAGATGAACTTCGTTCCTACCATTGTGTGACAATGGAGTTGTGGCTTATGCCTAGGAACGCCCGTCCTATCAGTGATCCAGATATAATTCTAAGGCAGTGTCACCTGATCATGGAGATGGTTGATCTCCAGGCGATCGAGGTCAGGAGAGTAGACACAGAGGACAACAGCGCGGATCCACTCACAAAGGCCTTTTTCCCAGTAGAGACTTTTATGGGATGGTTGAGTATGAGATACTTCGACCACAGCTAATTGTTGGGTATGTGATACCATAACAGATGGCCCTAGTGCAAGTGGGAGATTGTTAGTTATATGTATGCCCTAGAGGCTATTACTGTACATACGATGTATATTGTAGTGGATGCTAGGACATATATAGGGAGGACTTTCTTGCTCGACATGATAGTACGCTATCCGGTTGTATTTTATCTTAACATGTACTCTGATTGTCTCTATGTTACATGTTGATAAAGCCCTTAGGATATGTACTCGACTACTGGGACTATGATGAGATCATACTAGTGAGGCCACGGTAGTCGACGAGTACATCCTATAATTGTTCCTAGTCGAGGGTGTATCGAGACAGGGCATCGATGCACCAGAGTAGACTAGCGTATACGCATCTTGACCCATATGATGGGAGATGGATGATCCCATATCCATCGGTGTTTGAAATCAAGGATGGTGTACGGGTGCTCAGTGGAGACTGGGTACACTGGACGGACTCGCCGAGAACTCCCAGATGATATTATACCTTACGTCAGATGGCAGTTCTCCGGTGACACTGGTATAGAGTAGTCTGTTGACCCGAGATCGTCATAGAGTCTTGTGTGATTCCCACTGTGCTTTGATTTCCATCATACCACGTCCAAGAGGGCGTGCAAAAAGGTGGCTTTTGGGTACAGTCCCGAATCACATGGAGGCAATAAGCTATAGGAGGGGATTCGTCTCTCCCGGTATAGGGAGTTGATGTTGCGCTGTGTTCGATTGGCTATAACTGGAAATCCCTGGCCAGGGTTGCTGAGATTTACTGGTAAGTGTTATCAGTAGTTTCTCGAACTGTTATAGACCTCATATCGACATGACTTATCGAGCTACTGGGGTCTGACGTTTACCACCCCTAGGCGAGATATGCGACATATCGGACGACGAGACCGGACTATACGGTAGTGTTATTGATTGGATTCGCAAGAGAACTAGCATGCTTGCTTGTTGATCTTCTGATGACTCAATACCCAGGTGGCCGTTACGTTTAGCAGACCGCTTGCGGCTTGTGGGTGATTGATATGATCACCACCTACTGCCGGCGTATTGACGAGTCTTTAGAGTCCTACACAGGGGTTTTCTGGCTCAAGCGAAACGGAGTAGGAGCACAAATGTGATATGTGCGGGACCGAGATTAATACGATATGAGATACCGTATTCTATTCTCGCGATTCGTGACATTGATCGGTTGTATGCAATATAGCCGGGTTATCGGATCAAGTGTTGATTCGATAAGTTGTTACACATGATATTAGTTGGTTATATCCGGATTATTAAATCAAGAGTTGATTTAATAATTTAATGCATAATTATATATTTGATATATTACATTGCATTAACTAGTATTAGCTCACTTAAGATTTATTTTCTCACTTGATTGTGCATAAGTGTATATGTGATATATATTTGTGTACATATGATTGTGTCATGCTTGATGATACATCAAAGATGGGTGTATGAGACTTATACCAAGATTAGGGTAAGGATTAGGGTTTTGTTTATATCTTAAGAATAACAAAAGAGAAAGACTTTGTTAAAGTTCTCAAGCTTTCATGAAGCTTGTGGAAACATTGACATAGTCAACTCTTTTGTCACTCTTTAAGATATTAAGTTAACCCAACCCTTAACCATATACCTTGGTCAATTCTCTACATGAGTTAAGCATGATAGCTTAACTCACCCATGGTTACATTATTGTGGAGTAATAATTCATATGATGAGATTATTCTTTCTTCATCTTCTTCTTCATCAAGCTCCATGAAAAGCTTACTAGCTCTAATGGTGCCATGAGAAAAATTGTGAGAAAATCAATTCTAAAGTGAGCCCACTTCCTACTTCTTCATCCTCTACCACTTTCCATGTAGTATAGCGTGTTCTCTTCACAAAGTTCATGACCTAGTGAAGGAATAGCTTGAGTTAGTGTCTCCCCGACGTAGATCATCTTCGACCTCGAAGTCATCGAAGAAAGCACGTTCGTTCTTCTTGTGAAGCTTCTCTAGAGTCCTGAGTTCACTATCGCAGCGATGGGGACATCTACACGGAGCTAATGAAGTGAAGGACCGGATCTACAAAGGTTGTAATCCCTTTCACTTAGTGTTAAACTGTTTAACATTTTAGTTTCGCCTTATTTCTAGTAAACGATCTTGCATAGGGTTGTTCGACACATAAAAATTTTGATTTTGGCATGGTTGATGCCTTGTAGAACCTTGTTAGTGTGCCTAGGAACCCTACATACATATGTGATATTGTATCGGTTATTGTCATTGAGACATTGATTCTTATTCCATTGCACATATGAAATGGAGTATACATGCTATACCTATATACTTACACATATACCTTGCTATAGTTGCATGTACATCATGCATACATACTTACATGTACACCCACATACCTTGCTATAACTACATATACCCATATGTGGTATTGTATTGTCATTAACATTGAGACGTTGATTATTGTGCTATTGCGCATATGAAATGCATCATACATACCTGCTTACATGTAGATACACATATCTTTCTATAGTTACATGTACACCTCATATGATGTTGCACTTGATTTTGGAGGAATTGGGAACCGCATGATATATTTTAAAACTGGATTCATTTAAAAGAGCGGTTTTCCCTTAATATGCTCATATTATTGTTTTATATTGCATATATTAGATTTCATGGATTTACGCATTGAGATATGGATTTCATGTGATTTATGGATTTGAGAACCGTGGGGGTATTTCAAGAATTTATGTAAGGTTTTGAAAACCCGGTTTATCTTAATATGATATTTCGATGCGTCCACCATGAGTTTTTTTTCGGTTCTGAGACTTGTGTTAGAAACCCGATGCGAGGAGTTGGATGAGGCCGTTTGCGGGTACATGGTGGGCCCGGAGATACCCCGGGGCAAAAAGATCGCAGATGATGGCGTTGAGCCCGAGGCAGGGGAGTACTAACTTACCGGTGATAGTATTTGGACTCGGCGGATATTTGGAGGATACCGACCAGAGTTATAAGATGGACATGGACCGACCGTTCTGCCAGTGCCCACGGGCCGATCCCGCAGACGGAGTCCATGATATGAGTATTTACGTGTCGATGTTGGACACTAGTTTTCATGATGTCTTCGAGTGTCGATATTGGACACTCAAGTTTCATGTGACTTACAGGATATGAGGGTCGATCTGAGGATGCGGTGCCTGAGGTATTGGGATTTGGAGTGTCGTTGATGGACACTGGTTTTTTCCACGATGAGAATTCCGTGATGATGATATGTTTTATCTCATACTCAGCTTTCATTTGATATGCATTGCTTCATGTATTAGTAGTACCTGATAGAGTACCTTTCATGACTGTTGCATATACATATTGCCATATTATACTATCAGTTTGCATGTGATAGATTATCGCAGTATGTGTATATACCTGCATGATGTTATTTACTATTCACGAGTTGGCAACTCACCCCTGTTGTGCCACAGTGTTTTGCAGGTTAGACCCTCAGAGTAGTCGCGGAAGGGCTTCATATTATCTCCACTTTTGCGGATACCGCTACGGTTGGCTTGAGCCTTTGCTATAGGTGGGTTTCACGATTATCCGTTTATGTACATTGTATATCTTTTGTATCTAGTACTCTCCATCTACCACCTTCATGTATTTGACTTAGAGACGAGTTGTGAGGATCGATGTTGTATTATTTTGTGACTGCTGAGTGCCGTGCTTATGGGAGCCGGTCTTGTTATGTAGTTTTACCTCCTTATGCTATTTTCATTTATATTTCTTCGCTACGGCGTCGTATATATATTCTTGTCGTGGTTGTTTCCGCCGTTGGGCGTGATTTGCTCTCGTTTGGGGTTGCTTTATTTATATTCTATGTTGTACCCGTTTCGAGGCTAGTTTTTACAAAGGAGGTGCTGCCGAAATTTTTATGAAAGAAACTTAAGTTAAAGATTTTTACATTGAGATTCCCAAAAGTTTTTAACAATATTCTTATCACTTACTACTTTTGATGGTTTAGATTTCTGGGTTTTTGGCTTACTTAAATTGTGTTACGCCTGTAAACGTTACGTGGTTTAAGTGCCGTCACGTGCCAAATTTCGGGTCGTGACAAAGTTGGTATCAGAGCGCTAGGTTTTACTCTTCGGAGTGTAGGATGATCTTGGTATGATGGAGTAGGTAGCTTAAGTAGAGTGACGTAGCGTGTGTATGTCCGCGGCATACTTACGACTCGGTACTCCGCCTATATGACCTAAGCACTTATTGCTTGAAATTCCTTCTATGATTATATATATCCTTGTGATTTGATTTCCGTGTTCTTATCAGATCCTATTTCCATTTCTAGCTATTATGCCGCTGAAGACTACAAGGGCACAGGAAGAGGCAGCGAGAGCCGAGGTCAGAGATGGCTCGTCTGAGACGAGGATTGACCAGGACGGTACACTCACTGTACAGGAGCAGATTGATCCGCCTTTGATAGATAGTATCGCTAGGGTCGAGGCAGATATGTAGAATTTGCGCCAGATGATAGGATCGTTGGTTGAGGCCAGTCGAGCACAGAGCGTCAGGGATGCTCGAGCGTGCAGTTTCGAGTTGCTACGCCAGACTCCGGGCATGACGGTGGCAGAGTACGATGTTCAGTTTACCTAGTTATCGGTGTATGCTCCATATTTGGCGGACACGGAGGAGATGCGGGTCGAGAGATTTGTTCGAGACTTGACCACCCAGTTGTTCGTTATTATCGGTGCCCAGCATTTGGACACATATGCAGCCGCAGTGGACGCAACCCTACTAGTTGAGGAGCGTCTTTCCGAGACTTCGGAAGTTCCGGAACCGAGGAGGGCTCATACGGGTGTATCAGCCCAGAGACAGATGTTTAGACGCCGCGACAGATTTCGTTCAGGTCGCGGGAGTAGTAAAGGCTTTGGACGAGGCCAGTTATTTAGCTCTTATCCCCAGGAGGGTCAGCAGTCATCGTATGGATGTTTCTGGTGCGGGAGTTTCTATCATCGCATTCGAGATTGTACTGAGATATGCCAGAGAAAGGCAGCCGTACCATATGTTACCTTACCACCTTCACCTCAGGGAGAGTTTCTTTTCGCGCCTGTTGTTGATCCGTGCCAGACTTATGAGGTCGTGGTCATGGAGTGTTTGTTCAGAGAGGATAGGGGTGGCAGAGGACATGCACGAGCTTTTTCTTTGACTCATCAGGACGCGCAGGCGTCCAATGCAGAGTTTTCAGGTATTCTTTTTTGTATGTTCTTTTGATGCATACATTTTGTTTAATCCAGGATCTATGCACTCGTTTGTTTCTACACACTTCGTGCCAAGGTTGGGCCGAGAGTCGTGTATGCTAGATCAGCCGTTTATTGTGTTTACTCCTGTTGGCGATTCTTTTGTTGCGCGACACGTGTTTCGGTCATGTGCCAACCGGATAGGAGATAGAGATTCGTCTGTCGATTGATCCTTCTAGATATGTTGGACTTTGACGTTCTCCTGGGCACGGACTGGTTAGCTACATGCTATGCGTCTGTGGACTGCCGCGAGAAGACAGTCAGCTTTTGTTTTCCCGGCGAGTCAGTTCTTTTTGTGCAGGGGGACCGTGGTGCCGCCCCTCACAGCTTGATTTCAGCTTTTTTCGCTAGTTGACTTTTGAGGAGAGGATGTCGAGGATTCTTAGCTTCCATTCGTGATACCGGAGTAGATTCGTTGGACCGGGTTCCTTTCGTGCGAGAGTTTCCCGACGTTGTTCCAGATGGGCCGGCAGAGCATAAGGAGCTTTAGGGTCAATTGCAAGAGTTACTTGATGGGGGACTTGTACGTCCAAGTGTTTCACCTTAGGGAGCTCCTGCATTGTTCGTCAAGAAGAAGGACGGAAGTTTGAGGTTGTGCATTGATTTTCGTCAATAGAACCGAGTTACGGTGCGGAATAGGTATCCTTTATCCCGCATTGACGATTTGTTTGATCAGCTCCAGGGTGCGAAATATTTTTCTAAGATTGATTTGCGATCGGGTTATCATCAGTTGCGGGTTCGGAAGGATGACATTCCGAAGACTGCTTTTCGTACGCGCTATGGGTATTATGTCACGACCCAAAGTTCGGCCTATGACCGGCACTTAACCACGTAACGTCTACATGCATAACGCGATTAAGTAAGCCGAAACCCAGAAATCAAAACTATTAAAAATAGTGAGTAATGCAAACATTAGTTTAAAACATTTAGAAGACCTTGAGTAAAAATCTTTAAAGTTTAAGTTATTTTCTTAAAAATTTCGGCAGCACCTCCTTTGTAAAAAAACTAGCCCCGAAACGAGTACAACACATGATATAAGTAAAATGACTGATAATAAGAATAAAGCATCCCCAAACGGGAGCAATCACGCCCAACGGCGGAAACAACCACCACAAGAATAATATACGACGCCGTAGCGAAGAAATGAGCAATATAAGTGAAGACATCATAAAAGATAAAACTGTATAAATAAAGCCGGCTCACACGAGTTCGACATCCAGAGTACAAAATAATATACATCGTCCTCACAACTGGTCTCTAAGTCAATACATGAAATGGTAGATGGAGAGTACTAGATACAATAGAGAGTGCAATGAAAATAAACGGATACCGCAAAAACCCACCTATAAGCAAAACGGCTCACACGCTAACTGCAGTGGTATCCGTAGCAAAAAGATACAATGAGATAGCCCTGCCGCAACTACTTTGAGAGTCGACCTGCAAACACTGTGGCACAATGGGGGTGAGTTGCCAACTCGTGAATAGTAAATAACATATAAAGGTAATCGTGAGTATGCACGTACTGCGATACTCTAACATGTACAATCTGATAACATCTATATGATGAACTTGGTATGCAATAATCATGCACAGTGCTCTATCAAGTATAACAACTACAGGATGCAATGTATATCAATGAATGCTGAGCATGGGATAGAATATCAGCTACAAGAATCATCATCGTGGAAAACCCGGTGTCTACCAAATACACCCCAAAACCCCAAATAACTTTGGCGCCGTCAATCTAATCGGCCCTCATATCCTGTAAATCTCAATGAACGGAGTGCCCAACATCGGCACTCAAAAACATCATGAAATACTCGTGTCCAGCATCGACACGCAAATCCTCATCTATCGGGCTCCGTCAGTCCAGATCGGCCCATGGGCTCCGATTGCGGAATCGGCCCTCGGGCCCCTGCAGTACGGGTCGGCCCATATCCATCTCTCGACTCTGGTCAGTATCCTCCGGATAACCGCCAGGTCCAACCAATCACCGGTAGGTAGTAGTCCCTCTGCCAGGCTCACCGTCTACTGCACAGCATCCCTTTCTTGCCCCGGGGTACCATACCGGGTCCACCATGTACCCGCAATCAGCCTCATCCAGCTCCTCGAATCGGGTTTCACATGTCATACGTCTCAGAACCGAGAAAACGCATAGTGGACGCACTGAAATATCAAATCAAGAGAAACCGGGTTTTTCAAAATCAGTGCATACTTTCTTAAAATAATACCACGGCTCTCAAATCCAGAAATCACATGAATCCGAAACTCAATGCGTAAATCCATGCAATGTGTCGTATGGGCATAAAATCGTACTATGAGTAAAAGGGGGAAAACCGCTCTTTTAAATGGATCCAGTTGATAATATTTCATGCGGTCCCCAATTTTCCAAAATCAAGGTCAGCATCATCTATGTATGTGTAAGAGTATGTATGTAGGCATGGATGCACAAAGATATATATACGCAAGTATGGATGTACAATATGCATGTGCGTCAATGCGGATGTACAAGTGGGTATATACGTAAGAATGAATGTACAATATGTATATATGCCAATATGAATGTAGAAGTGGGTATATACGCAAGCATGAATGTACAATATGTATATGTGCCAATATGGATGTACAAGTGGGTATATACGCTAGCATGAATGTATAATATGTATATGTGCCAATATGGATGTACAAGTGGTATATACGCAAGCATGAATCTACACAAAGGGACAGAATCATGTCTAAACATCAATGATGAGATGATCTAAAAGATGTATGGTTCGTAGCAATCTTATAGTGCGAGTGTCATGGCAATTACTAACGGTGTGTGTGTAACATACAATTAGTGCTTGTGCAGCATGAACCGTTAGTAACAGTGCGGTGTCTCATAACTACTATACCCATATGCAACAAGTGAAGGGTATGCAACTATGGTATATATGCACAACCTATGAATATATGAATATAACATGTGGCTACAACATCCTATCAAGCCCTGATGCATAACTCCAAACGGGCGATTTCCCCGTAGATAAATCTACTCACAGTGATCTCGATCTACGCATATCCGACTACCTGCTTCCCCTTCTTCGCGGCATCCGAAGTCCCCGCATGTGACCCTAGAATTTACACAAAGAAACACACATAAGGCTAAAATTCTGCAGAAACGCGATATCAAGACAATAGGAAAAACTAGCGTCGCAAGCTAAACACGTATGCATCCGAAATACCAAAACGTGTACACAACGGCTGAAACTACCCTGACACACAGCGACACACATCAACCTCCAAACTCACTCACATAATGCACGAGTCGCGTAAGTCACAAAACACTAACTAAGGGTAAATGGTCCCAGGTTCTTACCTGGAACACAACTAAGAAAATAAACAACACCAAACACAGCCAAACACACAGACACCTCCCTGCACAGCACCAACCTCCAAATCCACTAGGAGGCCGGCGATCTCGGATGGGGAAGGCATCTCGCCGGACTTTTGGGGGTGAAACGAGCACAAAAACCTACACAATACTCTAGAAATCCTGCACAGAATTCTGTATATGTTTGCTAAAGAAGAAAATTATCACTGATATAGCAGATACTCCGTATCCTATAACTTGGTTTAAAAACGTTTTAAAAACACTAAATTGCAACATTATGGTACTTTTATGTAATCAGGTGAAAATACTTGGATTAAGTGACATTAACAGCACATAATCTAGCTAATCTAACCATAAAAACGCTAACTTAACTTAATCTCCACCTAAACAACCAAATCATCATTAAAATCCACAACACACTAAAAATAGCTATACTATCCCAGATTTAGCCCACTGTAAAAACACAACACCAAAACAATACCCAACAGCTTAAAATCACTGTAGACAGAAACCCACCAAGTTACAACTCCAAACTCCCCACGACGGCCGATCACGCCGGAATTGGACCCCTCGTCGCCGGCCAAAACCGCCCAGGTTGGGATCGAACTTTGGGTATCTACTCAAATTAGCTAGCACTACACTACTACATTGTTTGTGTTTATCAAAAAGTCTCGGGGTCACAGCAAATAACAGTAGCACCAAAACGACACTAAAAACACGATATCGGTACCAAATTACGACTTTAAGGTTCTAAACTGAAGCTACAATGTAACACAACATAAAAACTAGCTAATTAATAGTTAGGGGTTTATACCTATACCAACTTGCTCCAAAATCCAAGCTTTCCTAGCTCCATGGGTTAACTTGGGGTGTAGGAACAATTTTTGTGAAAGAAGTGATGAATTTTGATGAGGTGAGGTGGGGAACTTGAAGAAATTGGGTTGAGGGTTGACTTGAGGGCTGCAGTGTTCAGTTTTGAGAGAGAGAGAAAATATGAGAGGAAGAATAATATAGATTCAAATAATAGAGAGAGAGTGAGAGGGGGGGGGGGGGGGTTAGGGGACAAAGTATGGCACATTCTCTCTCCTCATTTAATACCAAGCATGCTTTGTCTCCTCTCTCTCCCTCCCTCCTTCTCCAAGTCAACCCAAAAGGAATAATTCATTTTTTTTGAAACTAAAACACTTAATTTAAATACATAATTATCTAATGAAATGGTCAAAGCACCATGGCCAGTAAGCATGGTTTAACCCCAAATTAGCCCTAGGTTTACATGCACATGTTTGTGCAAGCCCAAATTAAATTCTAATAAAATATTTATTAATTTTTATAAAATATTTGAAAACCGTTTTGGTAAACTTCTTACTAAAAACCCGCATTAATGCGTAATTACCCAATAATCGCATTCTAAGGTGTTACACATTATGAGATTTTGGTGGTGTCGTTTGGACTCACCGATGCCCCAGCAGCGTTCATGGATTTGATGAACCGGATTTTTTTTCAGGCCGTTCCTCGACCAGTTTATTATTGTGTTATTGATGACATTCTGGTCTATTCCAAGAGTCGAGAGGAACATGAGCAGCACTTGAGGATGGCTTTGCAGACATTGAGAGAGCACCAGCTTTGGACCCGAGGGAGATTGAGGCCGTACAGCTTTGGCCCAGACCTGTATCAGTAACTGAGGTCCGCAGCTTTTTGGCTTAGCCGGTTTTTACCGCCGTTTCATGCAGGATTTCTCGAGTATCGCTGCACCGCTGACCGAACTGACCAGGAAGGGGGTTCCTTTTCTTAGACTGAGGCATGCGAGCTGAGTTTTCATCAGTTGAAGACTCGGTTGACGACTGCACCGGTTCTATCTTTGTCTTCTGGATCGGGCGACTTTGTTGTTTACTGTGATGTTTCGCGAGTGGGGCTCGATTGTGTATTGATGCAGCATGATATAGTTATCGCTTATCCTTCCCGACAGTTGAAGGAGCACGAGCAGAATTATTCCACTCACGATCTTGAGATGGCCGCGGTGGTCTTTGCGTTGAAGATTTGGAGACACTACTTGTACGGAGAGTCGTGTCAAATTTTCACAGACCACCAGAGCTTTAAGTACATCTTCCTGCAGCGGGATCTGATTTTGAGACAGCGCCGTTGGATGGAGCTTGTGAAGGATTATGATTTGTGAGATCCTTTATCACCCGGGCAAGATGAATGTGGTAGCTGATGCTTTGATTCGTAGGACCGGGGGTAGCTTGTCCCAGTTGAGCGCAGTTCAGAGACAGTCTTCTGCAGATTTGAAGTTCTTGTGCGACAGCTGGGTACAGTTTAAGTTCACCTCCACTGGGGGACAGCATGCTTTTGTCCGCGCCCGTCCATGATTTATAGGGATTTTACGATCAAAAATATAAGTTATCGCAATCAAGAACGGCGTCGCTTGGTAGCTAGCTTGTGAATACGGGTCGATCCACAGGGATGGTGTTAATTTCCTAAATGTTCTTACGAGCTAATTCCAAAGGGTGTTGGATCTTTTATCAAAAAACTAAATTGAGTTATACTAAGATTAGAAAACTTGCTAGGATTAAGTTTAGGTAATGTTTGGTAAATAAAGATCTACACCTCTTTCAATGCCCTAAATTAGATATCTTTTTAGGAGTTATGGTAATTATTAATAAAAGGGATTAGGATGATCTGGAAGAAACTATGTTTCTTCCTCTAGATCCTTGTCCGTCCTTTCTTAATAATTACCCTAACCTTCATGGAAGACATGCAAATCCGGTCTTTTATACTACGGTATCACCGTTACCTCGTGGGTAGGGTGCCGTAGGGAGCGGAATATGCATGCATGCATGAAGTCCTAATTATTACAAATGATTGGGCACGAAAGGGCTGAGAGATCTTCATCTCTCAAACTTTTCCCTATTCCTAACCCTAACAAGCGAGGAAACTACTCGCTCATTAAGGGATCTATTAAAAACATGATTTTTATTTTGTTTTGATTTAAGAGATTAAAGATCTACTACAGATTAATAAAAATTCTAATCTAGATTAAACTAGGGCAAGAATAGAAATTACCTAGGGCAGAAAAATAAATCTAAGAACTAAGGCAGAAATTAAACCTACTTACAAATTGATGCTCTCAAAACTTCAAAGGAAATCTGAATTTTTATTGATGAAAAGAGGCATACCTCAAAAGAGGTATTTGGGTTTCTATTTATAGGACATAGAAAACCCTAGGTTTACAATTGACGCCATATCTGTTATTACAAAAATACCCTCTAAGAAAAGGCCTAGTCAACGCTCCGCGCCGCCTCTGGAAAAATCCACCGACACGTGCAATAGGAGGCCGCGGATCCGCGGCCGCAGCAAGGGTTGGGCCGCGGTTCCGGGGCCCAATGGTGGACTTGATGGGTGAACTTTTTTTACTTGTTCTGACTTTTTTTTGTTTTTACTACTTCTTTAGTACTTTTCTCAAATTGGCTTCTAGGTTTCTTCCAGATCTCCCAGTGAATAATTTGTAGTGAACTTGTACCATTGCTTCGTAATCTTGGACCTTGCGCTGCTTTGTACTGATCTTCGTGTAGGCTTAATCAAGATCTTTCTATTTTGTTGGTCGTAGTCTCACTTTTGCATCTTCTTTTATCTTTTTCACTGTTTTTCTTCCAAGAATCTGTAACCTGTACTATGTAGCAGACATGAGTCAAAAGCACCTGTACTATGTAGCAGACATGTGCCCAACAATTCTTACCCGCCAAACAATTTTGTTCAACCTCAAAATGATTATGCTCGGTAAGCCTTCTTTCTTCGCATTCATATGTACATATTTTTGCATTTGCATACTTATTTTAAAACCTATAAAAAATTGGAAAATTTTGAAAAATTATAAAAATTAATGTATTCAATTTTGGCCGTATTCGACTTGAGTTTGACAAATAGGTTAACTAGCTGGGAACAACTAGATCTTAGACTTAGTAAATTAAAAACCCTAAAAATAACCTTTCTTAAAGTTTAACTGTAGAAAGTATATGTCTCTGTAGTTTATTTAGAAATAAGCAAATTTTGAGTTCACTTCTTGGGCTAAGTTAAAACAAGGGAAGAGTATTGATGTTTTTATTAAAGTATGAGTTTGAAAAATAATTCCTAGCTTAAGTCTAGATTCTGAAAATATATACCCTACAAATTGCACAAACACGCACCTTGAAATTTGGAATAGTAGAAGAGACCTTGAAATGCTCTTGTCTTAAGTCCTTAGTACGAAGAAAATAAAAGAAAAATTTAAGTATGAATAAAGAAAAAAAATGAACACTGGTTTTTGTGATTACTTAAGGCTGAAAAATAGAAAAAATATTTAGCGAGGGTGCCTCATCACCTAGTACCTTAGACCAACTGGTTTGGGAGTCACTTCTAAAAAGCCTTAGGTGTTACAAGACTAGGAAGTACGCTTTAAAGTGCAAACGCATTTTGTAATCGGTCGTTGGTATCTCAAGAAGTATTAACGGTCGCATGAAGGATGTGTAAGCAAAATTCATTTAAAAATTCACCAATTAGTAAGTACTTTGGACAACGGACAAGAGTATGATTGCTTGATTTGAATTTCCAAGTGTAGGGGTGATTTATACACACATATAGGGGTATGTGATTGGAGTTTAGATGAGAGATAGGAATGAAAAATAGGACTTATATCTTTAATAGAGATGATAAAAATTCCTAAGTGGAGATGGAACCTTAGAAGGAAAACTTAAAAGTTGCCGAAAGCTAAGTAGGTCCGCAGAACATATATAATCATAAGTTAAATGATAAGGAAGTGTGAAGAATATGGGTGGATAATTTACGAGTCGAAGATAATAGAATTCCTTGTTGGAAAACCTAATTGGAAAATAAAAGTTAATGGGCCAAATTGATAGGATTTTGTGGGCAGTATCCGCTGAAAACCCTCAGGAGACAACACTCCTCCTACTAGGGACACCTAGAGGTTTAACGGCTTGTTGCACGAGCTCAGTGCAATCGCGTTTCCCTGCGAAAGTGAGGTTAGGTTTTTGTCGAGAATAAAACTAGATTTGCTCGAGGACGAGCAAAAGATAAGTTTGGGGGTATTTGTTCATATCATATTTTTGCATTATTATATTCCCCATTCTTATGCATTTTACAAATAAACAGGTGCTTTTGACCCATGTCTGCTACATAGTACAGGTTACAGGTTCTTGGCGCAAAAACAGTGAAAAAGATAAAAGACAATGCTACAACCAACAAATAGAAGGATCTTGATCAAGCCTACACAAACGATCAGTTCACAAGTACAAGGAAACGCAAGGTCCAAGATTTCGAAGCAACGATAAAAGGTAACTGCAATTGTTCACTGGGAGATCTGGAAGAAACCTAGAAGCCAATTTGAGAAAAGTACTGAAAAAGTAGTAAGACCAACATGAAAGGAAGCAGTACAAGAAAATTCAGGAAACGAGCCCACATTTTGGCGGCGGAACCGCGGCCAAACCCTGGCTGCGGCCGCGGTTCCGCGGCCGTGTCATGCACGTAGGGCGAAATTTTTTTACCATAATCTCGAGGTGGCGCTGACTAGTCTTCCTAAGGGTATTTTTGTAAATGCAGACGTGTGGCAATTGTAAACCTAGGATTTTCTATGTCCTATAAATAGAGACCCAATTCCTTGTATTAGTTATGCCTCTTTTCATTTCATAAATTCAGATCTGTACTGCGTTGATGTTTGGAGAGAGCCATCAATAAAAATTAGTAAGTTCTTTTATTTCTTTGCCTTATTTTACTTTTAATTTAGAATGTATTTTAATCCCCTAATGAGCGAGTAGTCTCCTCGCTTGTTAGGGTTAGCTTTAGGGAAAGGTTTGAGAGATGAGATCTCTCACCTCTTTCTTGCCCCTTCGAACATAATAATTAGAACTCCATGCATACACGCACACACCGCTCCCTACGGCACCTTACCCCTCGAGGTAACGGTGATACCGTAGTATAAAGGACCGGTTGCGCATGTTTTCCATGGAGGTTAGGGTAAGGATCGATAAAGGAAGGACAAGAACCTAGAGGAAGAAACATCTTCCCAAATGATTCTAATCCACTTCATTGATAATTACCATAACATCTAATAGATCTAAAATAGGGCATTGAAAGCGGTGAGGAAACCTTTAATCTCTCAACTTACCCTAGACCTAACCCTAGCAAGACTTAGATCTAGATAACCTTAGTATAAATCAACTTGGTTTTTAGATTAAAACAATCCGACACCCATCGGAATTAACTCGTTAGAGCGATTAGGAAAACACAAAATCCCTGTGGACCGACCCGTACTCACCGGCTTGCTACCAAGCGACACCGTTCTTGATTGCGGTTACTAGAAATATTTTTGACATACGAATCAAATGGCGCCGTTGCCGGGGATCGAACCCGTATTCACCGGCTAGCTACCAAGCGACGCCGTTCTTGATTGCGGTAACTTATATTTTTGATCATAAAATCCCTATAAATCAAATGGCGCCGTCACCGGGGATGGCGTAGTATTTCCTTTTTGCAATTTCGGGTTAATCTAAATTAAAAAATCATAAAATCAGAAAAAGAAAAATTATAAAATTTTTATCATTTATTGTTTGAAGGGTATTTTTGTGTGAATCTTTGTAGGATCGACGGATCTGGAAAAATCCAGAGTGCGAAACAGAAAAAGGTACATCAGAACTGAAAGAGGCTGGAACAACAGAACGCCACAATTTTTCTGGAGATTTGCGCCGCCATTTCCACCGCTAAACCGCGGCCAGAAGTGGGTATTTGCCGCTAATCCGCGGTCCCTCTATGACAAAATCGCGCGAAATTTTCACTGTTTGTTTCCTTTTTCTCCCCTCTGCAACCTAAAATATATCTTTTGCCAAATCTCCTGCAGGATTCTTTGCGCTTAAAAAAATCTTCCCCCTTCTCAATAAAAAATCTTGTGCAGGATTCTTTGCGCCATGCTTAAAATAAAAAATGTTTGATTGCAAGTGATTTTTTCTATTTTGCATATCCTTAATCGGACTTTAAGGGGCTTGAGACCAATTCAGATTGGGTGGGGATTTCATCACCCTTCCCAGGACCCCAGAAATCACATAAGGCATTTGCATTGACCATTCTTAATTAAAAAACACTAGACTCAGCCCTAAGGACGTCGCGCTCAATAGGACAGAGGACTAGTTATAGGCATCGACCGTTTATCCTAACCTGACTTTGCGGTGTCTAGGCAAGTGTGTCTAAGGAAAGTGGTTATTTAATTAGGACCACTACTTTCGTAGTGGGGAGCCTCCCACTTACCTGGCACTTACCTGGCCGCAATTGGCGGTGAAGAGACGGTTTGAGGTCCTATTTCTAACCCTTTGGAACAGTTAGGAGCTGTCTAGCTGACCTAGGTGACCCTATATCTAGGCCTGATTGTGCATTTTTGGTTGATCGAAAGTGTGTCTTAACCCTTTATCGAAAATTTTTGCAAAAAGTTCCAAATAAAAAAAAGGAAAAAGGAATTTTTTTTTATAAAAACTTGCAACTTGTCGCTTAAAATCCTTGCACCCCACCATCTCACACTTTCTTCTCATTGACATTTTCTTACCCCCGCATTCTGTTTTTCACCTTCCTAACTACACTACCTCTTTAGTGTATGTCACTTTGGACTAGGGACACTAGCGCCCGATTAGTCCGTGTTTCGTTGGTACCGACCGACGAACTCTTCGACTCCGAAGTCGAAATTCCGTCCACCTCCTTACCTCCACCTTCAAATTCTTCTTCCGAAGGTATGTCGGGATATAATCCCAACAACACCTTACCCACGGGACTGATTCCACCTCCGTTAGGTGCGAATAACCCGAATCACCCGCCTGTTGTAGCGCCCCAACGAATCGCGCTCCAGGATCTCTTCTACCCTGTCCGCACTTCCATACCTACCTGTCTTTCACCCCTACCGGCAAATGGGGACAATTTTGAGATAAAACCCCACTTCATCAATATGCTGCCAAAATTTCACGGATTGGAATCCGAAGTTGCCTATATCTTTATCAATAAATTCCAAAACGTTTGCGCTATGATAAAAACAACCCAATTATCCGACGATGCTATAAGGCTAAGGGTCATTCCTTTCACTTTATGTGACTTAGCCGAGAAGTGGCTATACAGCACAACGTCACATTCAATTCGAAATTAGGACGAGTTTGTTAAAATTTTTCTTAAAAAGTTTTATCCTCATCACAAGACCGCGAGAATTCGCAATGAGATTATACAATTTGCCCAGCTTCCTTCCGAACCATTTGAAAGTGTTTTGAAAGATTCAAAGACCTACTTGTTCAATGCCCTCACCATGGGATCGAAAATTGGCAACTTTGCCAAACATTATACGAGGGATTGAACCCGGCAACGAAGCAGTTGCTCGAAACCATTTGTCAAGGTCACTTTCAAACCGAATCTAGTGAGGAAGCATGGCAGTTTCTCGAGGATCTTAGTGAACAAACAATTCAGTGGGAGAGCACAAAGACCACCTCATCTTCTTCTATTGGTCAATCTAGGGCAGGCATACATCAATTAGATATGTCGATTGCTATGAAGGCCGAGATGTCCACACTTATGAAAAAGCTAGAAGCCATTGAGACCAAAATCTCATCGTCTTCTCCTGCCCCTGCTTTACCCCCATGAACTGTTTGTGCTTGTTGTTCGGATCCATCACACCTTACCGAAGAGTGTCCTTACAATCCACCTGTTCAAGGACAAGATCAGGTCAATGCTGCCTTTCAGCAAAGACAACGAAATGATCCTTACTCTTTGACCTATAATCCGGGTTGGAGGAGTCACCCAAATTTTGCTTGGAAGCAAAATCAACAATTCCTAGGAAACAAAAACTTTCAAAGGCCTCCTCCTCCACAACAACAAGCACCCCAACAAACTCAATACCAGCAACCTTTCCAACCACAACCTTATCCAAATCAAATGAACAATTTGATTCAACCCAATGATGATAAGGTTATCTCGCTAGAAAAAAGTCTAGATGCGTTTCTCAAGCAATCTATAGAATCCGCAGCAAGGTTGGAAAATTCCGTCCAGTCTTTGGTGTACAACGATGCTTCATACGATCAAAGCATCAAATCTATTGAGGCACAAATTGCACAACTAACTGCTGCGTTGAGCGAGAGAGAAAAGGGAAAGCTTCCATCTCAACCATTGCCAAATCCCGGTCACACACAAAACACACATGAATATCACAATCACAATGTAAATGCGGTGACCACGTTGTGATCCGGAAGAGTGTTGCAGAATAATGTGGGTATTAGTAATGACACCCCCGCCGGTAGTTCTTCTCCTTCTTCTCCTTCTTCTTCTTCTTCTCCATCTTCTTCTTCTTCACCCTCATCTCCTCCGCTAGAGCCTATTCTTCATTCTTCAAAAGGCTCTTCTTCTTCTAATCCGAACGGACCCACTTCTCACTTCACGAACACACCCACACTGGGATCCGTTCCGACTCCACATTCTACTCCACAGACATTGGACTCAACAGATTTTCAAAATGCTCCATTTCCAAACTGGTTGAGTCCCAATAAACCAACTCCACAAATGGAGAAGATTGTGGAGTTATTTAAACAGGTTAGCATAAATATACCTCTCTTGGATGCAATCCAACAAGTCCCTTCATACGCGAAAATCTTAAAGGGCTTATACACCTCAAAGAGAAAGTCGTCTCAAATACCCAAGAAAGTGCTAGTGGCTAGTGCAGTGAGCAATGCTATTAACCAACCTCAACCCTTACCCCAAAAATGAAAGGATCCCGGCTGTCCTACGATTTCAATAACAATTGGGGATAAGAAAATCAATCGAGCACTTTTATATCTTGGGTCTAGTGTTAACCTGCTTCCCTACTCCGTGTACGAGCAATTAGGGGTTGGAGAGTTGAAACTCACTCATTGTACTCTCCAAATGACTGATCGATCAATCACCCATCCTAGGGGTGAGTTAGAGGATGTGTTGATCAAAGTTGGTGATTTCATATTCCCCGTTGATTTTATTGTTATGGACACACAACCTGTTGCTAACTCACGGAACCAAATTCCGGTGATCCTCGGTCGACCATTTTTGGCCACTTCCAATGCCGTAATAAATTGTCGTAATGGCTCCATGACTCTATCCTTCGGGAAGACGTTTAGTGAGTTCAATATTTACAAGTTAGGAAGTATGCCCCCCGTGCCTAAAACTAGTACACGAGAAGTTTGCTCTATTCAGGAAATCACGCAGGAGGACTGCGAGCTTGAAAGATTTCTGTTTGATGAAAACGGTTTTGACGCCACTAGTGCGTCCCTCCTTGAATCTACCACAGTTGACACAACCGATATTGATTATGAATGTTTCACTTTTTCGGATGATTTTGACGACTCATCGTCCGAATATGAGTCTTTTGAATTTTTGGATGAGTTAGTTGAACCATCCGAATCGGTTGTTTGCAGTGATTTCGAACCTGTGTTGGAGTCCTTTGAGTTCGAGGTAGATTCCCAAATTTTACCTATGATCGTTTCGCCTCCGAAACTCGAACCAAAACCCTTGCCGTCTCACATTAAATATGCTTACCTAGGTGAGAATGAGACCTTTTCCGTTATCATATCGGCCTCTCTAGCCCTCGAGCAAGAGAAAGCTCTTTTAATGGTCTTACAAGATAAGCGGCAAGCTTTCGGCTGGACTATGGCGGACATCGAGGAGATTAGTTCCCTCATAATTGAATATCATATGCATATGATGGATGATGCCAAGTCGATAAAGGATCCACAGAATTATCTTGGGGATAGTGTGGATAGTCAACCTCCTCCTTTAGAAGTTGAACCACCCTCTTTTCTTTTAATAAGCTACGAGAATGCCAATATTCCACTGATTGCTGATCATTCACATTCTCGTTTTGATTCATCACCACCTCATATCTATTCACTTCCACACTTTCCATACCACCATTTCTATCTTCCCCAATTCTTTTTGGATCGGTACAACATATTCTTCCACCAACCAATACTCTTTACAGATAAATTTTTCGACCGGTTGGTGTTGACTTTTGGTCTTTGCAAAGTTTGGCAATGACGTTTAACATTGTTTCAATGAAGTTTGAGGGGGGGGGGCTTTTCTGTATATATATTTTTGTTTTTCTTTTACCAATAAAAAAAAATTATAAAAACAATTTGTAAATAAATAAACAGGAGAGTGCCGACATTCTCAACCCTCTTGGTATAGCATGACAGTGAGGACACAGTCAAGTTTAAGTTTGGGGGTATGCTCGGTAAGCCTTCTTTCTTCTCATTCATATGTACATATTTTTGCATTTTCATACTTATTTTAAAACCAATAAAAAATTGGAAAATTTTGAAAAATTATAAAAATTAATGTATTCAATTTTGGCCGTATTAGACTTGAGTTTGACAAATAGGTTAACTAGCTGGGAACAACTAGATCTTAGACTTAGTAAATTAAAACCCCTAAAAATAACCTTTCTTAAAGTTTAACAGTAGAAAGTATACGTCTTTGTAGTTTATTTAGAAATAAGCAAATTTTGAGTTCACTTCTTGGGCTAAGTTAAAACAAGGGAAGAGTATTGATGTTTTTATTAAAGTATGAGTTTGAAAAATAATTCCTAGCTTAAGTCTAGATTCTGAAAATATATACCCTACAAATTGCACAAACACGCACCTTGAAACTTGGAATAGTACAAGAGACCTTGAAATGCTCTTGTCTTAAGTCCTTAGTACGAAGAAAAGAAAAGAAAAATTCAAGTATGAATAAAGAAAAAAAACGAACACTGGTTTTTGTGATTACTTAAGGCTGAAAAATAGAAAAAATATTTAGCGAGGGTGCCTCATCACCTAGTGCCTTAGACCAACTGGTTTGGGAGTCATTTCTAAAAAGTCTTAGGTGTTACAAGACTAGGAAGTACGCTTTAAAGTGCAAACGCATTTTGTAATCGGTCGTTGGTACCTCAAGAAGTATTAACGGTCGCATGAAGGATGTGTAAGCAAAATTCATTTAAAAATTCACCAATTAGCAACTACTCAGGACAACGGACAAGAGTATGATTGCTTGATTTGAATTTCCAAGTGTAGGGATGATTTATACACACGCGTAGGGGTATGTGATTGGAGTTTAGATGAGAGATAGGAGTGAAGAATAGAACTTGTATCTTTAATAGAGATGATAAAAATTTCTAAGTGGAGATGGAACCCTAGAAGGAAAACTTAAGAGATGCCAAAAGCTAAATAAGTCTACAGAATATATATAATCTTAAGTTAAATGATAAGGAAGCGTGAAGAATATGGGTGGATAATTTATGAGTCGAAGATAATAGAATTCCTTGTTAGAAAACCTAATTGGAGAATAAGAGTCAATGGGCCAACTTGATAGGATTTTGTGCGTAGTATCAGCTGAAAACCCTCAGGAGACAACACTCCTCCTACTAGGGACACCTAGAGGTTTAACGGCTTGTTGCACGAGCTCAGTGCAATCGCGTTTCCCTGCGAAAGTGAGGTTAGGTTTTTGTCGAGAATAAAAATAAGTTTGCTCGAGGACGAGCAAAAGATAAGTTTGGAGGTATTTGTTCATATCATAATATTGCATTATTATATTCCCCATTCTTATGCATTTTACAAATAAACAGGTGCTTTTGACCCATGTCTGCTACATAGTACAGGTTACAGATTCTTGGAAGAAAAACAGTGAAAAAGATAAAGAAGATGCAAAAGTGAGACTACGACCAACAAAATAGAAAGATCTTGATCAAGCCTACACGAAGATCAGTACAAAGCAGCGCAAGGTCCAAGATTACGAAGCAATGGTACAAGTTCACTACAAATTATTCACTGGGAGATCTGGAAGAAACCTAGAAGCCAATTTGAGAAAAGTACTAAAGAAATAGTAAAAACAAAAAAAGTCAGAACAAGTAAAAAAAGTTTAGCCATCAAGTCCACCATTAGGCCGCGGAACCGCGGCCCAACCCTTGCTGCGGCCGCGGATCCGCGGCCGCTTATTGCACGTGTCAGTGGATTTTTCCAGAGGCGGGGCGGAGCGTTGACTATGCCTTTTCTTAGAGGGTATTTTTGTAATAACAGATATGAAGTCAATTGTAAACTTAGGGTTTTCTATGTCCTATAAATAGAAACCCAAATACCTCTTTTGAGGTATGCCTATTTTCATTTCATAAATTCAGATATGTACTGCGTTGATGTTTGGAGAGAGCCATCAATAAAAATTAGTAAGTTCTTTTATTTCTTTGCCTTATTTTACTTTTAATTTAGAATGTCTTTTAATCCCCTAATGAGCGAGTAGTCTCCTCGCTTGTTAGGGTTAGCTTTAGGGAAAGGTTTGAGAGATGAGATCTCTCACCCCTTTCTTGCCCCTTCACACATAATAATTAGAACTCCATGCATACACGCACACACCGCTCCCTGCGGCACCTTACCCCTCGAGGTAACAGTGATACCGTAGTATAAAGGACCGGTTGCGCGTGTTTTCCATGGAGGTTAGGGTAAGGATCGATAAAGGAAGGACAAGAACCTAGAGGAAGAAACATTTTCCCAAATGATTCTAATCCACTTCATTGATAATTACCATAACATCTAATAGATCTAAAATAGAGCATTGAAAGCGGTGAGGAAACCTTTAATCTCTCAACTTACCCTAGACCTAACCCTAGCAAGACTTATATCTAGATAATCTTAGTATAAATCAACTTAGTTTTTAGATTAAAACAATCCGACACCCATCGGAATTAACTCGTTAGAGAGATTAGGAAAACACAAAATCCCAGTGGACCGACCCGTACTCACCGGCTAGCTACCAAGCGACGCCGTTCTTGATTGCGGTTACTAGAAATATTTTTGACATACGAACAAAATTGTTTGTCGTTGTAGTATAGTGGTGAGTATTCCCGCCTGTCACGCGGGTGACCCAGGTTCGATCCCCGGCAATGGCGCCATTTGATTCGTATGTCAAAAATATTTTTTGTAACCGCAATCAAGAACGGCGTCGCTTGGTAGCTAGCCGGTGAGTACGGGTCGGTCCACAGGGATTTTGTGTTTTCCTAATCGCTCTAACGAGTTAATTCCGATGGGTGTCGGATTGTTTTAATCTAAACACTAAGTTGATTTATACTAAGATTATCTAGATCTAAGTTTTGCTAGGATTAGGTCTAGGGTAAGTTGAGAGATTAAAGGTTTCCTCACCGCTTTCAATGCCCTATTTTAGATCTATTAGATGTTATGGTAATTATCAATGAAGTGGATTAGAATCATTTGGGAATATATTTCTTCCTCTAGGTTCTTGTCCTTCATTTATCGATCCTTACCCTAACCTCCATGGAAAACACGCGCAACCGGTCCTTTGTACTACGGTATCACCGTTACCTCGAGGGGTAAGGTGCCGTAGGGAGCGGTGTGTGCGTGTATGCATGGAGTTCTAATTATTATGTGTGAAGGGGCAAGAAAGAGGTGAGAGATCTCATCTCTCAAACCTTTCCCTAAAGCTAACCCTAACAAGCGAGGAGATTACTCGCTCATTAGGGGATTAAAAGACATTCTAAATTAAAAGTAAAATAAGGCAAAGAAATAAAAGAACTTACTAATTTTTATTGATGGCTCTCTCCAAACATCAACGCAGTACATATCTGAATTTATGAAATGAAAAGAGGCATACCTCAAAAGAGGTATTTGGGTTTCTATTTATAGGAAATAGAAAACCCTAGGTTTACAATTGACGCCATATCTGTTATTACAAAAATACCCTCTAAGAAAAGGCCTAGTCAACGCTCCGCGCCGCCTCTGGAAAAATCCACCGACACGTGCAATAGGAGGCCGCGGATCCGCGGCCGCAGCAAGGGTTGGGCCGCGGTTCCGCGGCCCAATGGTGGACTTGATGGCTGAACTTTTTTTACTTGTTCTGACTTTTTTTGTTTTTACTACTTCTTTAGTACTTTTCTCAAATTGGCTTCTAGGTTTCTTCCAGATCTCCCAGTGAATAATTTGTAGTGAACTTGTACCATTGCTTTGTAATCTTGGACCTTGCGCTGCTTTGTACTGATCTTTGTATAGGCTTGATCAAGATCTTTCTATTTTGTTGGTCGTAGTCTCACTTTTGCATCTTCTTTTATCTTTTTCACTATTTTTCTTCCAAGAATCTGTAGCCTGTACTATGTAGCAGACATGGGTCAAAAGCACCTGTTTATTTGTAAAATGCATAAGAATGAGGAATATAAAAATGCAATATTATGATATGAACAATCCACTTCTACTTAATCGTTTTCGTGAGGCACAGCCCGACGATGCCCATTTGTCTGAGATTCTTGAGCATGTTCGACAGGGTAGAGATTCGGAGTTCTTGATTGATGACCAGGGTATGCTACGTTACGGGACTCGCTTGTGTGTACCAGATATCGTTGGGTAGAGACGCGAGATCCTATAGCAGGCACATCAGTCAGCTTTTAGTTTTCACCCAAGTTCCACCAAGATGTAACGTGACTTGAGAGATAGTTACGGGTGGGCAGGGTTGATGAGTGATGTTTCGGATTTTGTTTCGAGATGTCTGACTTGTCAGCGAGTTAAGGCTGAGCATTTGAGACCAGCAGAAGAATTGCAACCTTTAACCGTTCCAGAGTGAGAATGGGAGCAAATCTCCATGGATTTCGTTGTGGATCTACCCAGGTCTAGTCAAGGGTATGACTCCATTTGGGTGATTTTTTTGGCCGGTTAGCGAAAGTGGCTCACTTCCTTCCAGTGAAGACCCCTTTCGGTTATGCTCAGTATGCTCAGTTTGCTCATTTGTACGTCGATAAGTTTGTGCGTTTGCACGGAGTTCCTTCATTCATTGTATCCAATAGTAGCACCCAGTTCATTAGCTGTCTTTGGCAGAAGCTTCAGGAAGCCTTGGGTACCTGGTTGAGCTTTAGCACCGCTTCCCATCTGTAGAACGATGGTCAGTCAGAGAGGACTATACCGACTCTGGAGGATATGCTTCGTGCGTGCGTGCTTAATTGTGTTGGCAGTTGGGATCGCCACTTGCCATTGATGGAGTTCTCCTACAATAACAGATATTAGGAGACGATTCAGATGGAAACTTTTTAGGCTTTGTATGGTAGATTGTGTCGATCGCCAGTCTGTTAGATCGACTCATCAAGAGCAGGATTTTCGGACCCCAGCTAGTCAAGAGACTACGGAGAAGATCCAGTTGATTCAGGACAGGATGAGAGCAGCTCAGTGCAGACAGAAGTCTTATGCCGACCGTCATCGTCGCAGACTTGAGTTCGCAGTGGGGGATCATGTATTCCTACGGATTTCTCCGATGAAGGGCATGATGAGTTTTGGGAAGAAGGGGAAACTTAGTCCCAGAATTGTAGGTCCTTTTGAGATCCTTGAGCGAGTTGGTACCGTTGCCTATCGTTTGGCACTTCCACCCAGATTTCCGGATGTTCACCCCATATTCATTGTGTCGATACTTCGCAATTACCTTCATGACCCTTCACACATGATTCAACACCAGACCATTCAATAGAACGCGATCTTTCGTTCACCAAGCAGCCGATAAATTATTGGATCGGCAGGTGGAGAACTTCGGTCAAAGTTCTTGCCATCTGTGAAGCTTCTTTGGCGTGGCCCTACTAGTGAAGAGATCACTTGGGAGGCCGAGAGCGAGATGCGGAAGAAATTCCCTCATCTCTTCGAAGGTACGCGTAATTAAAATTTTAAATTCGGAGACCGAATTTCTTTAAAGGGGGAAGATTGTAACGTTTTAGAAATTGTTTATGCGAATTTTCCGTTAATAAGTAAAATAAATTGTGTTTTCCGTAAAAACCTAGAAGATATCATTTTTCAGTATAGAATTAACTGCACCTAGTTTAACTAGGAAATTGCTAGTTGCGGTATTTAGTTAGTCGCTTGTAAATTTTAGTTCACTTAAATATTTTTCCTTAATTAAAATATTATTATAAGCTTTTAATTATGCACTTAATTAGTGGTAATTACAATTTGGATTGGGTTAATTATGCTAATGTGAATCCATACCAAGTTAATCACAAGATTAAGCATTTTGTCTTCTTTGCAAAATATCTTGGAAAATATCTAAATATTTTGAAGGTTAATGAAGATTTTAATTAAAAAGGATTAAGAGATGGCATGGATGGGAGGTTCTTTAATTGAGCTTTAATGTGTTTTAACCTAAACTTTTCCACACACTTCCACACTTTCCCCATTTCTTCTTCTTGTGGCCAACCCCCCTTGCTGCCTACTTCTTTTCTCCACCCCATTTCCACTCCTTCAAGCTCCAAACATTCATAAAAAATCATCAAATAATCCCACAAACTCTAAAACAAATCCATACCCATTATTCTTTAGCCTTAACCAAGCTTGGATCTTCATGAAAATTAACATTTTGGAGGCTAATTTGAAAGTCTAGTTGCTTGTTTAGAATCAAGTTTTGAGATATAAAATCCTAATCCTAAACTTAGTTGTTGTTTTAATACATTAAGCTAGTTTATTAGATGTTTAAATATGGCTTTAATTTGCATGTTTAGAAATTCAAGAAAGATTTATGAAGATCAAGTTAGGGTTTTTATTGTTTGAAATGGTTAATTGAGTATTTTAGACTTGGGAAAACTTAACCTAGTTGTGAGATTGTTAAATGATATTTTTCCTAATTGTCTAATTAAGCTTAATTGCAAACTAGCTTTTACTAAATCTTATATGGGTGAGATTAAAATTGTAGTAAAGGTTTGTGTGGCTTAATCAAGCTATTATGTGATGTTGTGGCCACTAGATTTTGTTAAATTTCTAGATTTGAGCAAAAATTATTAAAATATGCTTACTAGGTTTTCGGATAAATTAGGCGTGGGATTCTTTTGACGATGCGATGTTATATATATATTATCTTCCATGATATATATTGTGTTGTGAATGCGTGATCGGTATGATCAGGGTCTAGACTTGGTGGTTATGTCATTTTGCGTTCCTAACTATGGTTGTGCCGATATCGTACGCGTTTTGTGCACTAAGTGCATAGTGTGTATATCTTGTGGGTGTTATCCTTGCGTTTCGTTGTCTTTGTGTCGGCGCAGAATATTTAACCTTATGTGTTGTGTTTGTGAAATTTAGGATCGCAAGTGGGGATTTCGGACGCTGCGAAGAAAGGGAAGCAAGTGGTTGGCTTTACTAAGCCCAAGATCATCGGTGAGTAGATTTAACATCTACAAGGGAATCGCCCGTATGGCATTATGCGTCTGGGCTAGATTCAATGACATGATTATTAGTTATAAGTATATGGACATTGATTATGCATGTGTACCATTGTTGCATAGCTCATTTTCCTATTGCATATGGACATAATATTAATGATACACAACACCATTACTGACGGTTCATGTTGCACGAGCACAAATTGTATGCTACACACACACCGTCGGTAATTGCCATGACACGCACAACATATATACATATGTGATATTGTATCGGTTATTGCCATTGAGACATTGATTCTTATTCCATTGCACATATGAAATGTAGTATACATGCTATACCTACATGCTTACACATATACCTTGCTATAGTTACATGTACATCATGCATACATACTTACATGTACACCCACATACCTTGCTATAGCTACATATACCCCTATGTGGTATTGTATTGTCATTGACATTGAGACGTTGATTATTGTGCTATTGCACATATGAAATGCATCATACATACCTGCTTACATGTAGATACACATACCTTTCTATAGTTACATGTACACCTCATATGATGCTGCACTTGATTTCGGAGGAATTAGGAACCACATGATATATTTTAAAACTGGATTCATTTAACAGAGCGGTTTTCCTTTAATATGCTCATATTACTGTTTTATGTTGCATATATCAGATTTCATGGATTTACGCATTGAGATATGGATTTCATGTGATTTATGGATTTGAGAACCATGGGGGTATTTCAAGAATTTATGTATTGTTTTGAAAACCTGGTTTTTCTTGATATGATATTTCGATGCGTCCACCATGAGTTTTCTCGGTTCTGAGACTTGTGTTAGAAACCCGATGCGAGGAGTTGGATGAGGCCGTGTGTGGGTGCATGGTGGGCCCAGAGGTACCTCGGGGCAAGAAGATCACAGATGATGGCGTTGAGCCCGAGGCAGGGGAGTACTACCTTACCGGTGAAAGTATTTAGACTCGGCCGATATCTGGAGGATACCGACCGGAGTTATTAGATGGACATGGACCGACCGTTCTGCAGGAGCCCGCGGGCCGATCCCGCAGACGGAGTCCATGATATGAGTATTTGCGTGTCGATGTTGGACACTAGTTTTCATGATGTTTTCGAGTGTCGATATTGGACACTCAGGTTCCATGAGACTTACAGGATATGAGGGTCGATCTAAGAATGCGGTGCCTGAGGTATTGGGATTTGGAGTGTCGTTGATGGACACTAGTTTTTTCCACAATGAGGATTCCTTGATGATGATATATTTTATCCCATACTCAGCTTTCATTTGATATGCATTGCTTCATATATTAGTAATACCTGATAGAGTACCTTTCATGACTATTGCATATACATATTGCCATATTATACTATCAGTTTGCATGTGATATATTATCGCAGTACGTGTATACCTGCGATTACCTGCATGATGTTATTTACTATTCACGTGTTGGCAACTCACCCCCGTTGTGCCACAGTTTTTTGCAGGTTAGACCCTCAGAGTAGTCGCGGCAGGGCTTCATATTATCTCCACTTTTGCGGACACCGCTATGGTTGGCTTGAGCCTTTGCTATAGGTGGGTTTTGCGGTTATCCGTTTATTTACATTGTATATCTTTTGTATCTAGTACTCTCCATCCACCATCTTCATGTATTTGACTTAGAGACGAGTTGTGAGGATCGATGTTGTATTGTTTTGTGACTGCTGAGTGCCATGCTCGCGGGAGCCGGTCTTGTTTTATAGTTTTACCTCCTTATGCTGTTTTCATTTATATTTCTTCGCTATGGCGTCGTATATATATGCTTGTCGTGGTTGTTTCCGCCGTTGGGCGTGATTTGCTCCCGTTTGGGAATGCTTTATTTATATTCTATGTTTTACCCGTTTCGGAGCTAGTTTTTACAAAGGAGGTGCTGCCGAAATTTTTATGAAAGAAACTTAAGTTAAAGATTTTTATATTGAGATTCCTAAAAGTTTTTAACAATGTTCTTATCACTTACTACTTTTGATGGTTTAGACTTCTGGGTTTTCGGCTTACTTAAATTGCGTTACGCTTGTAGACGTTACGTGGTTTAAGTGCCGTCACTGTTAGTGTGATATGCCCTAGAGGCCATTATTGTATAATACTAGTTTGTATATTACATTTTGGAAGCTTGGGATATATACACGGATTGACATTCTTGCTCAATATGGAAGTATGCTACTTGGTTTGTATCTATCTTAATATGTGTATGTGTTTCTTTTGACTTATTGCTAATACATATTGATAGAGCCTTTAGGATCTTTTGCTTGACTACCAGCGTTATGATGGCAGTCACACTAGTGGGGGCTGGGTAGTCTATAAGCACATCCTTATACAGGTCTCTGGTCGTAGGATTATCGAGACAGGGCATCGATACTCTAGAGTAGACTAGTGTATACGCTTCTCATCCCAGGAGGGGAGATGGTCTGTCCCACAGCCATCAGTACGTCGTACTGGAGATAGTATGCATGTGCCCGTTAGGTTATGAGTACACTGGACAGGACTCGCTGGGAACTGTTGGTTGGTATTATTCCTATCGTCAGTTATCAGTTCCCAGGTAACATGAGTACAACTTAGTCCGTTGACTTGACACTGTCACTTCGCCTCGAGTGTGTTCCCACTGTTCTTAGATTACTACCCTACCATGGCTCTATTAAGTCATGCAAGAAGGTAGTAGGTGCAGTCCCTGTAGGGTTCCTAGGCACCCTAATGAGGTCTCACAAGGCATCGAACATGCCATTATAAAATTTTACGGGTGCCGAGAGACCCGACTACGGATCGTTTGCTAGAAAACTAGGCGAAAAAGCTAACTAGTTAACACTTAACTATGAGATATCGGAAATACAACCTTTGTAGATCCGGTGCTCCACCTCCATAGCTCCGCAACGAAGTCGTCTCCGCTGTCCAAATCAAATCCGGGCTCTAGCGTCGGCTTCGTCGGAGAATGGGCAAGCTAGGTCGTCGATGTCCATGCCGAAGATGATCTACGTCGAGGCATCGCTAAATCAAGCTCCACCTTCACCGAGCCTTGAAAACATGTGAAGGAAACACACTCTACTACTTGGCAAGAGGTAGAGGATGAAGAAATAGGAAGTGGGTTCAATTTAGAATTGGATTTCTCACTCTTTATCATCAATCACCATTGATGACTTCAAGCTTTTCTTCTTGAGTTGAAGGAAGAAGAAGAAGAAAATATATGATAAGTTAATTCAAAAAAGAAAAGAATAACAATACTTATCATAATATTAACTCTAGTCAAGTGTAGAGAATGAATCATGGTTAGTGGGAATGGTTAGGGTTAAGGATGAGATAAGAATGGTTGACATGATCAAAGTTTCATGAAGCTTCAACTAAACTCCAAAATTAGCCACCATTCTTTTCTCTTTTCTTTTATTCATTTATCAAAAATAAATGGATAATTAAATAAGATTAATGAATAACAAATAATAAACCCTAACCATTTCATTAACCAAGGTTTAATACTTTACACTTAACCAAAAAGCATGTATCATCAAACATGATACAAGCAAGTGCACAAAATCATATCACATATATAATGCGCACATCCGAGTGAGAAAATCCATCTTAAGTAAACCGATACTAGTTGATGCAAAGTAATATATCAAATATATAAATATGCATTAAATCATTAAATCAACACTTGATTCAATGATCCGGTTATGTCGCACACAACCGACTAGTATACAATATATCGGCTTATCGAATCAACGCTTGAATCGATAACTAGGTTATATCGCATACAACCATTCGATACATTTATCGCGAGAATGAAATACGGTATCACATACACGCATTATTCTCGGTCCCGCACATATCTCATATGCGCTCCTTTTTCGTTTCGCTTGAGCCAGGAAACCTCTGTGTAGGACTCTAAAGACTCGTCAATACGCCGGCAGCGGATGATGATCATATCAAACACCCACAAGCCGCAAGCGGTCTGCTAAACGTAACGGCCACCCGGGTATTGAGCGATCTGAAGATCGACGAGCAAGCCCGCTCACACTCCAGTGAATCCGACCAGTAACACTACCGTACAGTCCGGTCTGATCGTCTGATATGTCGCATATCTTGCCTAGGGGTGGTAAACGTCAGACCCCAATAGCTCAATAAGTCGTGTCGATATGAGGTCTATAACTTTCGAGAAACTACTGGTAACACTTACAAGTAAATCTCAGCAACCCTGGCCAGGGATTTCCTGTTATAGCCAATCGAACACAGCGCAACATCAACTCCCTATACCGGGAGAGACGAATCCCCTCCTATCGCTCATTGCCTCCATGTGACTCGGGACTGTACCCAAAAACCACCGTTTTGCACGCCCTCTTGGACGTGGTAAGATGGAAATCAAAGCACAGTGGGAACCACACAAGACTCTATGACGATCTCGGGTCAACAGACTACTCTGTACCAGTGTCACCAGAGAACTGCCATCTGACGTGAGGTATAATACCATCTGGGAGTTCTCGGCGAGTCCGTCCAGTGTACCCAGTCTCTACTGAGCACCCGTATATCATCTCCGATGTCAAACACCAATAGATATGGGATCATCCATCGCCCATCTGTATGGGTCGAGAAGGTATACGCTAGTCTACTCTGGTATATCGATGCCCCGTCTCGATACACCCACGACTAGGGACTTTGAAGGATGTACTTATGGACTACCATGTCCCCACTAGTATGATCCGCATCATAGTCCAGGTAGTCAAGCACACATCCTAAGGGCTTTACCAACATGTAACAGAGAGACAATCAGTATACACATTAAGGTAAAGTTCAACCAGATAGCATACTATCATGTCGAGCAAGAAAGTCCTCCCTATATATGTCCCCGCATCCACTACAATATACATCCTATGTATAGTAATGGCCTCTAGGGCATACACATAACTAACAATCTCCCACTTGCACTAGGGCCATCTGTAGCAGTGGTTGTAGTATCTCATACTCAACCATCCCATAATAGTCTCTCTCTGGGAATAGGCCTTCGTGAGTGGATCCGCCGTGTTGTCCTCTGAGTCTGCTCTCCTAACCTTGATCACCTGGAGATCAACCATCTCCACGATCAGGTGATACTTCCTTAGAATATGTCTGGATCACTGATGGGACGGACGTTCCTTGGCATAAGCCACAACTCCATTGTCACACAATGGGAGGAACTAAGTTCATCTCATGAACCAATATACACCCAGACAGCCACTTTGGTAGCATCTTAAGTAGCGATGTATCCAGCCTTTATCGTCTAGTATGCCACGGTATCTAGCTTGGAACTCTTCCAACATACCGTCCCTTTACTGAGGGTAAAGACAATGCCTGTGACTGACATTCAGTCGTCTTTATCACCCTGGAACCCTTCCAGTGATTCTCCCCAGGATCAACTGATACCATCTCACTACAGCTAGTGAGTATCCTAACATCCAATTAGATCTATCTCATAGATCCAAAACCCAGGATTTAGGAGGTATCATCTTTGATCCTATATGGAGAATCATGGTGATAAGCGGAGATTGATCGAGCGTAGCATAGGAAACTCCTTCCCTATCAAGAGTATGTCATCCACGTACTCTACGAGGATCGTCACCATACTCCCTACTACCTTTTTGTTTATACAAGGTTCATCTACCATTTTGATGATGTCAACTTCTTTGACTAATCCATCAAAACAGATGTTCCAACTCCGCGATGCCTGCTTTATCTGATAAAGCATCTTGCACACGTTTCCGCTGCTCCCACTGTCTACGAAGCCCTCTGGCTGTGTACTTATAGACGCACTCTTCTAAAACATCATTTAGAAAAGCAGTCATGACACCCAACCACCAGATATCGTAGTCATGGTATGTAGCCGTGGCAAGTAGGATCTGGATGGACTTAAGCATAGCTCCTTAGAAAAAGGTTTCCTCATGATCCACACCTGGTCAATGAAGCAAACCTTTAACAAGTCTAGCTTTGAAAGTCTCAACTTTTCCATCTACACCAAGTAATCTTCTCAAGATATACTTGCTCCTGATGGGGATTTAACCCTTCAGATATAGCAATTAAAGTCCATACTTTGTCGGTGTATAAGGATTCCATCTCAGATCGATAAACATCCAACCATTCTTACAGAGTCTCACTCCTGATGGCCAGCTCGAAACTAGTTGGGTCATCATCTCATGATGTAATCCTCGCTCCCACTGTCATAGAGAAACCGAAGTATCTCTCAGGTGGGTGAGGAACCCTACTATATCGGCGGAGAGGCTGAGGCTCGTTGGAATCTACTGAATCCTTTGGTTCTATCAAATCATGTGCTGTAGTTTGTATAGCTGGAACATTTCCAGTTCTACATTACAGACCTTGCCTCGAGCTTGTCCGGATTTTGCTTTTTGACATAGGCCGGTCAACCCCAAATCTTAACTAACTTAAGATATGGGCTCTTCCCCTTCCATATCACATATGAAGTGGTAGGCAACTGATTTGATTCGAACCCTATTCAATAGGTATGCAACTTCATAAGTGCATAACTCCCAAAAGGAAAAAGGTAACTCAGCAGTACTCATCTTAGAGCACACCATATCAAATAGGTGTTAGTGTATATGCCCTAGAGGCCATTACTGTATCATACTAGTTTGTATATTACTTAATGGAAGCTTGGGATATTCACCTTGTATAAACAATCTTGCTCAATATAGTAGTATGCTACTTGGTTTGTTTCTACTTCAATGTGTACATGTGTTTATTTTGCGATATCACCTATACGCATTAGTGGAGCCCTTAGGATTTTTGCTTGATTACCAGCGTTGTGACGGCAGTCACACTAGTGGGGGCTGGGTAATCTATAAGCACATCCTTATACAGGTCCCTAGTCGCAGGACTATCGAGACAGGGCATCGATACTCCGGAGTAGACTAGCGTATGCGCTTCTCATCCCAGTGTGGGAGATGGTCTGTCCCACAGCCATCAGTACGTCGTACTGGAGATAGTATACTGGTGCTCGTTAGGTTACGGGTACACTGGACAGGACTCGTCGGGAACTGAGAGGTTGGTATTATACCTATCGTCAGTTATCAGTTCCCAGGTGACATGAGTACAGCTTAGTCCGCTGACTTGATATTGGCACTTCGCCTCGAGTGTGTTCCCACTACACTTTGATCACTACCCTACCACGGCTCAAAGGAGTCGTGCAAACAGGTAGTGGTTGGGTGCAGTCCCGAAGCACTTGGAGGCAGTGACGGTTAAACAGGATTCGTCTCTCCCGGTATTGGGGGTTGACATCGCGCTGTGTCTAGGAGAGCCATTACACGAGTAGTCCCTGGCCAGGGCAAGCGAGATATACTGGTAGGTTTCCAGTGTTATCTCAGGGTGTTTTGGGCTTCACTCCGACACGACTTGTACCGCTATTGGGGGACTGACGTTTTACCGCCCCCTAGGCCCGACATGCGATGTATCAGACGAACAGACCGGACTGTACGGAGAATGTCACATTCAGACTCAGTAGGAGTTCAGATGGGGTTCACCTCGTCAGCCTTCTTGTCGGCATCTACCTGGGGACCGTTACGCACAGCTAGTGCCGCTTGCGGTCTGTGGTTAAACCCACTGCCAGCGTAGTGTCGTGTAACGTCTTCAAAATAATAAAATATGATTTTTGGGAAATTTTATAATTTAATATTATTTTAATGAATATTTTAATTTTCTGGTATAATTAAATACAGATAAATGGGGAAAAATTATGGAAAATTCTAAAATAAGGTATTTTAAGGAATTGCCTCGTTTTCTGTGCATGCCCCAATTTCCTCTAGTTTTGACCCTGAGTATGTCTAGTTTTGACTGATTCCATCTAGGGTGAAATCTGGGTTGATTTTCCTATGTTGGTGTATAATTTGGGACTTGTTTTAGCATGGATTTTGGTATTTGGTGATTCATTCCTGTCGGGTGGCGTGTGGACGTCAACGACAAGTGGATTTTGATTGTGTTTACATGCGAGTCGATAGGTTTTTACCTATGCGGGTAGCGTGTGCTATTTTGGTTTCCGATGTGATTTTCATGTGCTTTAGCATTGTGATATACTTGTAGGTACCCCGCGTGATGTTGAGGCAAAGGAGGTGAAGATAGCGACATCTGCTTTGGCACACGAGAAGCAAGGTGAGTAGATTTATATCTACGGGGAGAAGTCGGGTGGATGGCGTATAGCACCCCCGCAGTCCGTGGTGATGTATACGAAAACGTATACACACGAATATTTATTATGTGTTGTTTAGGGTTATTGATGGTAATAATGATATTTTGATGATAAGAATATATTGGTTTAGTATAGTGCGAACCCTAGAGTAGTGGTTGCACTCACACATACATTTACACACATACTTGCATTCATTCTTTTATTTATTAGAGTGCATATGATGGTGCGTATATCTACACATGGGTATGGGACTATGTGTTTATATACGGGATTTGAGGATGATACGTGGTTTGAGATGATACTTGATGTGAGGCCGTGAGATCGGCGATGTGACATAGCTTGTCTTCGAGGTGCGATATGATAGTTTTAGCGGGCCTTTGGACATGTGCTTTACCCGCATTCATATTTTTATAGATGGTATCGATTTGTACTAGACTTAGAGTAGTACCCCAGATTATGCGATCTGATGATAGTGATACCTGATATGTGATGAGGTACTGTGATATTGACCCCTACCCAGCTATTGGGATGCCGTACGACGATCTACCGTACGAGCCGATATTGATGATAGATCCGCACTCATGACTCGAGGATATCATACGATATGTTATTGAGGCGAGATCACCGACTATCATATCTATATTTATATATTGACTCAGATTAGGTGGTTTCATACCCCTCCTGTCTAGATTATTTAGTAGACATTAGACTAGACCGAGTCATACCTATTTCAAAACTAACGAATCTGGGATATTTTAAAGATAAGCAGAAGGGTTATACGGATATTTTCAAATGATGCATCTTTTCTTAAAACACCGTAGCCCTTACTTTACCAAAAGCCCTGATTCGTCTTATTTCAAAAGGCAAGGTTGCATGACATATCTATTGGGGCAGGTTCTGTACTTTTGCGTTGATCATTCGTTTCCGCATATTCCTGCTATTTGCATTGCATCGTTTGTATTGTTGTGACATTCAGTCATGCTGCTAGGACACCAGCACCATTATCGATGATGTATATGTTCCACGTACACTTGTTGCCGGCTCACACACTCATCATCGATAATTGCCATGTCACTACACTATAGTACTATTGCATTCATGATATGATTCTGGCATGGCATATTGTACACTTATACCTGTACACATATATAGATGATTCTAGCTTGATTGGGGATTTGGGAACCGCAAGATACTCTTTAAAAACAGATTCCTTTTAAAAGAGCGGTCTCCCTCGACATGTGCACATTATTATTCCATGTTGCATGACTTACTGATATGCTTGCATTACTGTTACATGCCGCATACATCATGCTTTGACTGTACGCATTGAGATATGTTGTTTCTATGATATTTCTGGATTTGGGAACCGAGGGTATTTCAAAAGAGAATATGTCATTTCTTTAAAAACCCAGTTACCCTTGATACGATATTTCAGTGCGTCCACCATGTGTTTTCTCGGTGCTGAGAGCGACATGTGTAACCCGAATCGAGGCGTGGATGAGCCGATTGCGGGTACTTGGTGGACCCGGTATGGTTCCCCTCGGCAAGATGATCGATGAGCTTTGCCGATTGAGCCTGGAGGCGGGCGAGTACCTACCGGTGATTGGTTGGACCTGGCGGTTATCCGGAGGATACCGACCAGAGTCGATAAATGTTTTGGGCATACTGCCGGGCCGAGGGCTGATACCGCAGACAGAGCCCGCGGGCCGATCCGGACCGACGGAGCCCGATATATGAGGATTTACGTGCCGATGCTGGGCACAGTTTTCATGATGTTTTCGGGTGTCGATGCTGGGCACCCTGGTTCCATGATTTTGATGTGTCGTGAGGGACACGGGTGGTTATATCCTCGTATTATTTCCCATGCACATGATTCATGATATTTACATGCATGGTGGTTATTGTCAGTGGGTGACGAGTGGACGGGATCCACGAGTGTGCAGATTTTATTACATTGGTTATACCTCATATTCATGACATGCTATTACCTGAGGCACTAGCACGAGCACTTGGCACTACACTCATGTATAGAGATTACATTGCCAGTTTAGCATGCTTCAGCTTTATTCATATTGAGGTTTATTTATTATTTGATCGTATTGACCTAGGATAGGTCATGCATTCGATCTCTGCTTGTAGATATTTTCTATTCACGAGTTGGCAACTCACCCCCGTTGTGCCCCAGTTCTTGCAGGTTTTTGCCGTACAGATTCCATAGCGGCATTTCTGGCACACTGCTTCCTATGGGTGACTTGCTTGGTTAGGTGGGTTCTTTGTATCAGAACCGCCATTGTTCATGTATTTTTATTGTATCTAGAATTGTCCATCAACCAAAACTTGTAGTTTGTTTCAGACTTAGAAACAGTGTTGTTTTATTTCGACCTTAGAGTCGCGCTAGTAGTATTACGGTTTTCTGGCTGTTTGAGTTTCTTTTTTTTTTTTTTGGGTTTTGATCCTCGCCCTTTGGCGTTGTATATTATTATTGCTTGCGTGGTTGTGACCGTCGATGGACGAAGAGCTAGCTCCCGTTTGGGGATGCCTTTTATCATTTCATATATATTATTCTTGTTGTACCCCGTTCGGGGCCAGTTTTTACAAAGGAAACTCTGCCGAAATTTTCAGGAAAGGTTACACATTTTAAAAAATACATATTCGGCTTAGTTATTTAAAAACTTTGATTTCCAAACATGATTTCCTTACTTTTCAAAAACAGTTTTCCTTATTTACTCTTAAAATGGTTTTAGATTGCTGGGCTTTTGGCTTACTTGGATTAGATGGGGTCCTATAGACTTCATATGGTTCAAGGGCCAGTCACGTGCTCTTTCGGGTCGTGACAAAGTTGGTATCAGAGCGCTAGGTTGACCTTGGTTCGAGTCTAAGTTTGACTATGTGGAGCCTAGGGCGTTATCTATATAAGGAACTTAGGCTTGACCTTACGGAACTTAGACTTGGTCGAGGGGGTATTAGACCCAAACTTTCGTCATGTAGGATGACCCTTGGTTGATGGAATAGGTGACTAAAGTAGAGTGACATACCGTGGGTATGTTCCGCGGCATACTTACGACACGCCACTCCGCTTAAGAAACCTTAGGTTGTACATTTCCTTGCATTGTGTCATATTCCTTCCTATGATCTATCTTCATCGATACTGGTTATGGTTTTGCTGCCACGATTGCACGGGCAGAGTGAGCTACGGCTCGAGTTGTCAGCATGAGCTCGTCGGGGATGAGGGCTGACTGGGGCGTGATTCCAGAGACATACGGTTGCATTGAGGCTTCGTATTTTGTGTTTCCGCACTATGGGCGTTTGACAGATCGCTGCTGTGAGATTTCTAGGATGTACCGGACGGTACCAGAGGATTGAGCCACTGATAGAGGCCAGCCAGGATGTGATGACCGTTGATGTATCGCTTATTCATGATGGTTGAGGCGCTGCTTAGCGTACCGACGAATGAGCCAGTTGTTGCTGCGAGTGATGAGATATCGCCCAGATGTTGGAGCTACTGCAGCATGAGCATATTCTTAGAGATATGATAGTGAGTCGCTAGTCACCGAGGATTAATGACTAGGACATGTGGTTCGTTCGCTTACCCCGATGCGAGGTCATCAGATAGATTGATTCCAGCTAGAGGCGACTTCACGCAGATTCGTTGAGAGTCGATTGAGACGATCGAAGGTCAGGAACCCATTTTCCAAGTTTAAAGTATATGGAAAGACATGCAGGTGATTCTATGGACCCTCTAGAAGAATGAAACCCTAACTCGACTTAATGACCGTGTGAAAGCCTTTGAACCTTAGGGTTTGCGGCAGTTCCTCGGAGCCATTAGTGAGGCTTGGGTTTGCCCTTCTACGGCTGGACCACCGACGCTGTGGCATGTACTCGATACTATTAAACTGTACCCGAGATGTTGAGCTCTTAGGGGATTGTGAGGTTCTGACGAGTCGATTGGATGATTCGACATCATTCGGATATCATGTGATGGGACACTGCTTGGGAGACTCCAGATACGAGCATAGCCGTCGGAGCGCAGTCTGTGTAGCCATGATGAGATGAGTCCGAACCAGTCGATATTGGAGCAAGGTGGAGTAAAGAGTTCGCACGAGATTTCGACGAGATGACGTTCCACTCCGCTGACATCAGAGATGCGACATGCACGTTGAGGACGTGTTCGGCTAGATATCTTCTACTGAGTGATGAAGATACTGAGTTCGTGATTTCGAGTCCGTGTTAGAGACTTCGGGTGGACCGTAGCCGAGGACATTGCAGTGTGCAGATAAAGACGCGACGTCGAATGGTCGATGATACAGACAAGCGGGACGAGAAGTTCGTGCGAGAGGCAGGAGAGCTGTCACTACACCCCGTTAAGATTAAAGGCCGGACATGCATACAGAGGCGCAGAGATGCGACCAGCTTCCGAGGAGATGTTGTACTAAGGACGCAGAGGTCCAGAGAGCGAGAAAAGATTTCGCCAGAGTACCAGCCGAGTACCAGCCTCCTTACAGTTTGGCTTAGGCAAGATCAGAAGAGACCTTGAGTAGGATTCCTTCCAGTACACTGCTGCAATAAGAGTTGCACCCAGGATCGGATGTGTGATATGCATTCAGAGGACCTGAGGTCGGCGCCAGAGATGTGCTGCTTTACGAGCGATCGTGAGGATTGACCGAGAGATGACCAGGGAAGTTCAAGAACAGAATCGTTCCTGTCAGCACACCTGACCGGGCCGATGAGCCGATGGATTGCGAGTTGGTAATCTACAGGAAAGATCAGGAACCAGAGGCAGAGGACGCCAGCCGCGAGCAAGAGGCAAGTAGATATCTTGCGCCGCTAGCATCGGATGTACCGGTACCTTCTCGACCCTGAAGGAGGGTATACCGACGACGGTAATTATGATTTGTGATTTTGTGATTTGATTATCACGTATCCGTTGCTTTGGATTTCGGTATTTTGGGCGATCTATTCGCATGATTTAGTCTTGATGACTGAGTTTCATGATATTTGATTTTGTGCACCATGGTTGCACCTACTGGGTATTTATACCTTGTACATAGTTATTACTCTTGAGCTGTTGATTGCGATTTCATGCCTATTTTATGCTGGTGATTTGATTTACGCTTCCAGCAGAGTTTCATGTAATTTTAGTGTTTTGATTTTGCACTCGGTATAGCTTATATGTGCTTGTAGTGCATCGATATGTGTTTTGTGCCCGCAGCTGCACACGTTTATGATTTTCTTCATATCTGGATACACTTGGTGTTACTGCTTACGTATTTGAGTTATTGCTTGGTATTTGTGCATGGGATGCACCAGTTCTATACTTCGTGCATTTGTCGCACCAGTTTTATGTTTCTTGCATTTATCGCATCAGATTTATATTTCGTGCCTTTGTTGCACCGGATTTATATTTTGTGCATTACGATTGCACCTGACTTCGATTTGATGCCTTTCGGTATGTCGATTTTGATTGTGATATTGATGTGGATTCTTGCACTCCGTGCTTTTGACTGGACTTACGCATATTCGACGTTGCTATTGGATTTTGTGATTCCGTGCATATTGAGTGCGCAGGGTCTAGATTTCCATTCGTGCATGATGGATGCACCGATTTGGATTTTCGCGCATGTTGGGCGCATGTTTTGAGATACGATTTTGGGGCACACCAGATGCACTAAATCGAGATTCTTCGTGCATGTCAGATGCACCTGTTTTGGCTGTCAGGCACACATGTTGCCTATGACAGATGCTTCGTGCACACCCGTTGCACCTAGATGTTGTTTTGTGCACATGTTTAGCGCATATATGGATTTTGATTTCCGTGCGCGTCAGACGCACAGGGTGGTGTTATGTGCATTTTTGGAATTTATTCCTTTTGGAGCAGTACATTTTTATGATGTGGGATATTTGCTTTCATACTGAGCAGGACTAGTCAGTGGACAGTGCCTGGATATATTTTGCATGCATCGATAGTTATCGAAGGGATTTCCGAAAAGCGAGCTATAGTCTCAATATATACCTACGTGTCCGATATGACACAAAACGTTTTAAAAACAAGGAAACCCTTCTGATTATTTTCAAAATGGTGGAACGTGCTTATTAAACAAAGGATATATATACACATATATAGTTATTTTCTTATGAGAAACGTCCGCCACTGTGCAGTGTTACGCGCATCGCACAGCGACTTAAGAAGATTTGGCATACAGTTGCATCAGCTAATTACATGTATAGATTGGGTGTCTACATGTATAGTCTTGGTCCATATCATATTGATTTTGTATTGGATTTGACATTGTGTCGTTACCATGACTCCGATGATTGCGGATGCTTGATGGAGTCTTGCTTTTGAGTTATCTGCTCAGTACTCATGTGCATGCATTGCGCTATGATGTTTTATGTATAGATGATTTCGGAGCCCCGATGACTTGGAATTTGTATTGAAATATTTTAGTATTTGGGGGTTTAAATTTAAATTCGGGGACCGAATTTCTTTAAGGGGGGTAGATTGTAACGTCTTCAAAATAATAAAATATGATTTTTGGGAAATTTTATAATTTAATATTATTTTAATGAATATTTTAATTTTCTGGTATAATTAAATACAGATAAATGGGGAAAAATTATGGAAAATTCTAAAATAAGGTATTTTAAGGAATTGCCTCGTTTTCTGTGCATGCCCCAATTTCCTCTAGTTTTGACCCTGAGTATGTCTAGTTTTGACTGATTCCATCTAGGGTGAAATCTGGGTTGATTTTCCTATGTTGGTGTATAATTTGGGACTTGTTTTAGCATGGATTTTGGTATTTGGTGATTCATTCCTGTCGGGTGGCGTGTGGACGTCAACGACAAGTGGATTTTGATTGTGTTTACATGCGAGTCGATAGGTTTTTACCTATGCGGGTAGCGTGTGCTATTTTGGTTTCCGATGTGATTTTCATGTGCTTTAGCATTGTGATATACTTGTAGGTACCCCGCGTGATGTTGAGGCAAAGGAGGTGAAGATAGCGACATCGGCTTTGGCACACGAGAAGCAAGGTGAGTAGATTTATATCTACGGGGAGAAGTCGGGTGGATGGCGTATAGCACCCCCGCAGTCCGTGGTGATGTATACGAAAACGTATACACACGAATATTTATTATGTGTTGTTTAGGGTTATTGATGGTAATAATGATATTTTGATGATAAGAATATATTGGTTTAGTATAGTGCGAACCCTAGAGTAGTGGTTGCACTCACACATACATTTACACACATACTTGCATTCATTCTTTTATTTATTAGAGTGCATATGATGGTGCGTATATCTACACATGGGTATGGGACTATGTGTTTATATACGGGATTTGAGGATGATACGTGGTTTGAGATGATACTTGATGTGAGGCCGTGAGATCGGCGATGTGACATAGCTTGTCTTCGAGGTGCGATATGATAGTTTTAGCGGGCCTTTGGACATGTGCTTTACCCGCATTCATATTTTTATAGATGGTATCGATTTGTACTAGACTTAGAGTAGTACCCCAGATTATGCGATCTGATGATAGTGATACCTGATATGTGATGAGGTACTGTGATATTGACCCCTACCCAGCTATTGGGATGCCGTACGACGATCTACCGTACGAGCCGATATTGATGATAGATCCGCACTCATGACTCGAGGATATCATACGATATGTTATTGAGGCGAGATCACCGACTATCATATCTATATTTATATATTGACTCAGATTAGGTGGTTTCATACCCCTCCTGTCTAGATTATTTAGTAGACATTAGATTAGACCGAGTCATACCTATTTCAAAACTAACGAATCGGGGATATTTTAAAGATAAGCAGAAGGGTTATACGGATATTTTCAAATGATGCATCTTTTCTTAAAACACCGTAGCCCTTACTTTACCAAAAGCCCTGATTCGTCTTATTTCAAAAGGCAAGGTTGCATGACATATCTATTGGGGCAGGTTCTGTACTTTTGCGTTGATCATTCGTTTCCGCATATTCCTGCTATTTGCATTGCATCGCTTGTATTGTTGTGACATTCAGTCATGCTGCTAGGACACCAGCACCATTATCGATGATGTATATGTTCCACGTACACTTGTTGCCGGCTCACACACTCATCATCGATAATTGCCATGTCACTACACTATAGTACTATTGTATTCATGATATGATTCTGGCATGGCATATTGTACACTTATACCTGTACACATATATAGATGATTCTAGCTTGATTGGGGATTTGGGAACCGCAAGATACTCTTTAAAAACAGATTCCTTTTAAAAGAGCGGTCTCCCTCGACATGTGCACATTATTATTCCATGTTGCATGACTTACTGATATGCTTGCATTACTGTTACATGCCACATACATCATGCTTTAACTGTACGCATTGAGATATGTTGTTTCTATGATATTTCTGGATTTGGGAACCGAGGGTATTTCAAAAGAGAATATGTCATTTCTTTAAAAACCCGGTTACCCTTGATATGATATTTCAGTGCGTCCACCATGTGTTTTCTCGGTGCTGAGAGCGACATGTATAACCCGAATCGAGGCGTGGATGAGCCGATTGCGGGTACTTGGTGGACCCGGTATGGTTCCCCTCGGCAAGATGATCGATGAGCTTTGCCGATTGAGCCTGGAGGCGGGCGAGTACCTACCGGTGATTGGTTGGACCTGGCGGTTATCCGGAGGATACCGACCAGAGTCGATAGATGTTTTGGGCATACTGCCGGGGCCGAGGGCCGATACCGCAGACAGAGCCCGCGGGCCGATCCGGACTGACGGAGCCCGATATATGAGGATTTACGTGCCGATGCTGGGCACAGTTTTCATGATGTTTTCGGGTGTCGATGCTGGGCACCCTGGTTCCATGATTTTGATGTGTCGCGAGGGACACGGGTGGTTATATCCTCGTATTATTTCCCATGCACATGATTCATGATATTTACATGCATGGTGGTTATTGTCAGTGGGTGACGAGTGGACGGGATCCACGAGTGTGCAGATTTGATTACATTGGTTATACCTCATATTCATGACATGCTATTACCTGAGGCACTAGCACGAGCACTTGGCATTACACTCATGTATAGAGATTACATTGCCAGTTTAGCATGCTTCAGCTTTATTCATATTGAGGTTTATTTATTATCTGATCGTATTGACCTAGGATAGGTCATGCATTCGATCTCTGCTTGTAGATATTTTCTATTCACGAGTTGGCAACTCACCCCCGTTGTGCCCCAGTTCTTGCAGGTTTTTGCCGTACAGATTCCATAGCGGCATTTCTGGCACACTGCTTCCTATGGGTGACTTGCTTGGTTAGGTGGGTTCTTTGTATCAGAACCGCCATTGTTCATGTATTTTTATTGTATCTAGAATTGTCCATCAACCAAAACTTGTAGTTTGTTTCAGACTTAGAAACAGTGTTGTTTTATTTCGACCTTAGAGTCGCGCTAGTAGTATTACGGTTTTCTGGCTGTTTGAGTTTCTTTTTTTTTTTTGGGTTTTGATCCTCGCCCTTTGGCGTTGTATATTATTATTGCTTGCGTGGTTGTGACCGTCGATGGACGAAGAGCTAGCTCCCGTTTGGGAATGCCTTTTATCATTTCATATATATTATTCTTGTTGTACCCCGTTCGGGGCCAGTTTTTACAAAGGAAACTCTGCCGAAATTTTCAGGAAAGGTTACACATTTTAAAAAATACATATTCGGCTTAGTTATTTAAAAACTTTGATTTCCAAACATGATTTCCTTACTTTTCAAAAACAGTTTTCCTTATTTACTCTTAAAATGGTTTTAGATTGCTGGGCTTTTGGCTTACTTGGATCAGATGGGGTCCTATAGACTTCATATGGTTCAAGGGCCAGTCACGTGCTCTTTCGGGTCGTGACATGTCGAGTCTTTAGAGTCCCACACAGAGGGTATTCGCCTTTGGGCAAAACAGAGTAGAGGTCGCATGGTTTTGCGGCAGGGTTCGTTCTCATCCGCGCACTTGTGCACGTTTGGAGTCCGGACGAATTATACTGGCAGGCTCTGGTTTGAGCCAGATACTGGTATATGTTTTGGGGTTGCTTTTATATCTCGGTATTCTTGTTCCTCGGAACGAGAATGCAGGTGTGTATGCACAGTTGCTTGAGGCGGAGGATGAGGTATTTCATTAGGGTTTCGGAACGGGTGCGTATGCACAGTTGACAGTCATCATTTTTCCAAACCCTAATGGATTTATGAATTATCTATTAATAATAGTAATTAAATGAGAATTATGTTATGGTTGATTTTGTTGACTTGTTGACCATGGTTGACTTGTTGACCATGGTTGAATGTTGACCACCATCATGCTTTGTAAAGATACTCCTTGATTCATGCTTACACTTCATTTAATGAAGCATGATAGTGGTCATTCCAAAACTACCATCAACTATTCTCATTTTGAATTATTATTATTTAGATAATTCTTTTTCTTTTGATATGGTTGCAAAAAGAAAAAGATAGCTCATTCTTTCATAACCATTCTCTCTCCTCACTTCATCTTCTTCTTCCTCTAGCCAAAGGAGAATCCTTCTCATGTGTTGAGAATCCCTCTCCTTAAAAGAAAAGCACCCCTTAGACACTCTCTACTCACTCTAGGATCAAAGGTTTAGCAATCCGACGATTCTAGTTCTCTCAAAGTTCGAGGAAGAGCCCGAAGGTTGAACCCTCAGGTGGATCCATCTTCGACGGAAGAAGGCGACGAGAAGAGAACCATTAACCTCTACAAAGTTTGAAGAAGAAGGAGTTCAAGTTTAGGTATAACCATCTTCCATAGTAGCTAACTCTCTTTAGCAAGTTTGCTAGTTTAGTTTAGACACGATCCCGACCTTGTTTAGTCCATGTTGCCTCTTGCGATAAAAATTTGTTTTTTTATACCGTTTCCGCCTCCCTGTAAGCACCGGGGGTCGCAACGTGGACTTACAGCGGTATCAAAGCCTAACTAAACTTAAACTAGCTTGGTAGTGAAGTGTAACGAAGTTCGGAAACGAAAAATCGCAAAACCGGAAAAACCAAAACCCTAAGTTTCTGTTAAATTTTTTTCTGGTCAAAACGAGATTTGTTATACACCTAAATTCGGCTCAGGGTTTTGTGTGAACACCCAAGAAAAACGATCCCATGATTCATTCAAACAGCCGCGGTTCCGCGGCATGAGGTAAGAATTTGCCGCGGAACCGCCGCCGTTTGTTGTCCTCTCGTCATCGTTTTTCGTGCAGTGTGTCTCTGTGTTGGTTTTGGGATTTTTAAGATATATTATATGTGCCCAGATTTTCCAGAACAGAAATTTACTTTTGGGGTCCTATAATTCCGTATTTTTTCCGAACTTCACTGCACTTTGACTATGATGGTTATATCTGTGATGTTTGCATGTATTGAACGTCGGCTAATCGCTATAAGTCGATTGGTCGGGGTTATACATGATCTGTGTTTAATATTGGATTGTGTATATGAATCTGTTGGACTGTCGCGGGTGAATAGCCGGGGTGGATGTGAGATGAGCTTTTTGTTTTTCTTCCATTCATTGTAAATGTAAATTGATGTAATATTATTATTTGTATGGCCGCACAACCGGGTCGGGGTTGTAGCCGTCATTGTATAATTCTTTTTACTGTTTTTGCTCCTAGGATAGACCCATGGAGGGGTGCACAAACTGCCAAGTACTTGTCGGGTAGTTTGCCGCACCCGTAGGGGTCTTGGGTGGGGTATTTGCTATTCACCGCGACCGTGTAATCCGCTTTTCGTTGCAGGCTCGAAAGGATTGCGGATTGCTAGTATATCCAATGTATTCATCTGTGATCTGTAATGTCTATCATTGCTTTCTATTTAGGCGTTGCTTATGTTTTACAGCCGCGCTAGCCCAGCCCCCGCTCTGTCGTTAGTTAAGTAACCTAACGAGTGATGACGGGACCCCGTGGCGAATGCGAATGGCATAAGCGTACGTCATATTTTGGTTGTTTTCTGCAATGGTAGGATTAAATGATGGGACGCATTAAAAGAACTAATGCAAGAATATCACGCATTAAAAGAACTAATGCAAGATAATAAACCAAGTTAAAGTCGTTGGAACACTTTCGAAAAACCACTCGGTTCTTTTCAAAACTAACTTTTAAATGCGGAGCTTGAGCCACTCCTTCTAAAAGCTATCTCGTTCCATCGATTATATCAAGTTCACTACGTTCACGGTTTTACCAAAACCATTCGTAGCCCTCCATCATTTCAGTTAAATATACGGTAGTATTCATGCTATGTATTTTGACCTCACGCCAAGGCATAGTGATTGGTAGCTACCGGATATTTATCTGTTGCATAGATAGAATGCGTTGTTTTGAGACAGTCGTACCGCCATTTTGGCCTACGTCAAGGGTAGGTACGGGTGGATTCAAATCAACCGGGATAATGATGGGAAGAACTTGACATGTGACTTATGACATTTTGACCTCACGCCAAGGTCATAAGAGCATGGGGCAAAAATCCACATCGGGAGTTTCATAAGTACTGAAACTTGCTAGATTTGCATACCATTTGGAGTGTGATGATTATGGTAGGATTCCTTCATTTTCGTCACACGATGATATTTGGATCCCGATCCTACTGTGAGTATATGCTACTCCTCGGGAAAATTCTCACTAAACGATCAATGCTATAAACCTAGTAGGTGCCTAGAAAGGTGTTAGCGGGGCTACGCCCCCAGGGAAAAGAGGTTCTTAAATTAAGGAACTTCGCGAAAGCGTTGGAAAACCTCCCTCGAAGTACCGACACTGGCCTGGCTGAACGGTTAAGCAAGTATTGTGCGGTGGGATTGATCCCGGCTAATTCTTCCTTTGTGGTTTGAGGAGGGATTCGAGAGACAGTGGGAGCCATCCTGTTTAGATAAATTAAAAACCATTCTAAACTTGCAAGAGTATCGTGCTAAGTGTTTCTTCTCTCCCCCTGCAGCGACCAAATCGAAATGACTGGACTTAAGTTACTTCTAGATAAAAACATACTGACAGGGCCAAACTACAAAGATTGGCTCAGGAATGTCAAATTGGCAATCGCTTACGACAAGCTGGGGTATCTTCTTACCACCAAAGCTCCCCCCGTCCCAGGTCCCACCTCCAGCGTCGCGGATAAGGAAATCCGTAAGCCTTGGGAGATTGATTGCGCGAAGGCCAGGTGCCTCGTGCTTGCCTCTATGGACAACGAACATCAGAGGAGGCATGAGAATATGGACCTTGAGTCCATATTTCTCCATACAAAAGAACTGTATGGAGAGCAGTCTCGTATCGCAAGATACGAAGTGTCGAAGAAGTTATTTTCGACAAAGTTGGCCGTCGGATCATCGGTAGCGGACCACGTGCTTAAGATGATTGGCTACACTGAGGAGCTCGCAGAACTTGGGACCACGTTGGACAGTGAACTCTATACGGATTTAATTCTCCAGTCCCTTCCATCCACTTACGCCCAGTTTATACTGAACTTCAACTTACAAGAAAAGGAAGTTGAACTTTCAGAACTCCTCAACCTGCTGAGGAGCGCAGAGGGCACCCTACAGAAGGGTAGGGAAACACCCGCTTTGTTTGTAGGAGGATCTTCTTCCTCTAGGTCCAAGGCGAAAGCCAAGGGAAAGAGGAAGAAAGCCCCCGCCAAACCAAGAGGCGGTGTTAGTAAAGTGGGTACGAAGGGAAAGGAAAAGGCAACAAAGATAGCGGGGAAGCTTGTTGGAAAGGAAGAGTGCTTCTATTGTCATAAGAGTGGACACTGGAAGAAAGATTGCAGGGCTTGGAAAGCCAGGACACAGGAACTGAAGCAGGTTGCAGCTTCAGCTTCAGGTGTGTATGTTATTGAAAACTGTCTTTCTATAAACTCTACTTCCTGGGTATTGGATACCGGATCAGGATCTCATATCTGTAATTCTTTGCAGGCGTTGAGAAACCGTAGGGTTTTGAAGGCAGGTGACATGACCCTCAGAGTTGCAAACGGAGCTAGCATGGATGCTAAAGCCGTGGGGGACTATCACCTGGGAATGTCAGATGGGCATGTTTTGGTTTTGTGTAATTGCTTTTTTGTACCCAACGCAACTTGTAATATCATTTCTGTATCTTTGGTTTCTAAAGAAGGTTATGAATTTGCGTTTGTAAGTAATGTTGTAAACATTCACCTTAATCAAGTTCTGATTGGGTCAGGTACACTGAGCAATGGTATATACGTATTAAACCAACCACAGATTTTCAATGTCCAGAATACACACAAAAGAAAGTCTCCAGATATCAATCAGACTTTCTTATGGCATTGTAGACTGGGTCACATCAATGAGAGAAGGTTGACTAAGTTACATACAGAAGGATATTTGGATCCGTTCGAATATCAATCATATGCCACTTGTCAATCCTGTCTCAAAGGAAAGATGACAAAGACTCCGTTCACTGGACACGGAGTAAGAGCGAGCGAGCTCTTAGGACTCGTACACAGTGACGTGTGCGGTCCAATGTCTACACATGCGCGAAGCGGTTATTCTTACTTCATTACTTTTACGGATGACTTTTCAAGGTACGGTTATGTCTTCTTAATGAAACATAAGTCCGAAGCTTTTGAAAAATTCCAGGAATATAAGAATGAAGTTGAAAAACAAACCGGCAAAAGTATCAAGATTCTAAGATCGAATCGAGGTGGAGAATACTTAAATGCCGAGTTCCTGAATTACTTAAAAGAGAATGGGATTCTCTCTCAGCTTACTCCTCCATACACTCCGCAACATAACGGTGTATCGGAGAGACGGAACCGAACCCTATTGGATATGGTACGGTCCATGATGAGTAACGCTGAGTTACCGCGATCATTCTGGGGGTATGCGCTAGAAACAGCTGCATACCTTTTGAACCGAGTTCCTACTAAGACTGTGCCTACCACACCATATGAATTATGGAGTGGGAAGATACCCTATCTTCAGTACCTGAAGATTTGGGGATGTCCAGCTTATGTCAAAAAGCAGCATACGGACAAGCTCGAGGCGCGCTCAGTACTGTGCAAGTTTGTGGGATACCCAAAGAACTCCAGGGGGTATCTTTTCTATTACGCAGAGGAACAAAAAGTCCTTGTTTCTCGTAATGCCCATTTTCTGGAACATCAGTTCTTAGAAAAAGAAGTAAGTGGGAGCGCAATAGAACTGGAAGAAATTCCAGAACCACAGACTATTACTGAAAGCTTAATGGAACCAGAGGGTTCAAAAGAACAGGACATTCCTATGCCGCTCCGCAGAAGTAGTAGGCAGTCTCATCCGCCCGAGAGATACTACGGTTTTCTCATAGACGGGGATAGAGAGGATTGCATCATAGACTATGATGAGCCTACTAGCTTCCAGCAGGCCGTTCAGAGCGTTGACTCGGTAAAATGGCTGGATGCAATGCGGACCGAAATGGAGTCCATGTACACCAACAAAGTATGGACGTTGGACATTGCTCCAGACGGGGTAAAACCCGTAGGATGCAAGTGGATCTTCAAAAGGAAGATTGGTGTAGATGGACAGGTTGAGACCTATAAAGCTAGACTTGTAGCAAAGGGTTTCCGTCAAAGACCTGGCTTGGACTATGACGAAACCTTTTCTCCAGTGGCTATGCTGAAATCCATTCGGATCCTTCTTGCCATTGCTGCCTTCCACGATTATGAGATTTGGCAGATGGACGTAAAAACCGCTTTTCTAAATGGAAATTTAGAGGAGTGTGTCTATATGGATCAGCCAGAGGGTTTCATTCAGAGTGGGAGCAGCGGAAAGGTGTGCAAGTTGCTTAAGTCCATCTATGGACTAAAGCAGGCATCGCGGAGTTGGAACATCTGTTTTGATGAGACGGTCAAGGAATTTGACTTTATCAAAAATCCAGATGAACCATGCATCTATAGTAGATTTGTAGCGAGAACTGTAGTATTCCTTGTTTTATACGTGGATGACATTCTCTTAATAGGAAATGACATTCCTATGCTACAATCTGTCAAGGGTTTCTTGTCACACAGGTTCTCCATGAAAGACCTGGGTGATGCCTCATACATCCTGGGGATCCGGATCCATCGTGATAGATCCAAGAGGATATTAGGACTTTCACAGTCCAGGTACATCGACACCGTACTGAAAAGATTCAGTATGGAAGATTCCAAGCGCGGTAACCTACCGGCTTGTCACGGGATCACCCTCTCTAAAGAGATGTCTCCCAAGACTGATTTGGAGAGGGATCGCATGTCTATTATACCCTACGCTTCTGCGGTAGGCTCTATAATGTATGCGATGTTGTGTACCAGACCGGATGTAGCTTATGCACTGAGTGTAGTAAGCCGGTATCAGTCAAACCCTGGGGAGAAACATTGGATAGCAGTAAAGAACATTCTCAAGTACCTGAGAAGGACTAAGGAGATGTTCTTGGTGTATGGCGGAAAAGACCTCCAGATCGAGGCCTTTGCTGACTCCAGCTTCCAGAGTGACAAGGATGATTCCAAGTCCATGTCGGGTTTTGTCTTTACCCTCAATGGAGGGGCGGTGTGTTGGAAGAGTTCCAAACAAGAAACCGTTGCAGACTCGACTATGGAAGCGGAATACATCGCTGCATCTGATGCCGCAAAAGAAGCTGTCTGGATGAGGAAGTTCTTGAAAGAACTTCAGGTGGTTCCGTCCATTGTTGACCCAATACCTCTGTATTGCGACAACAACGGGGCTATAGCTTTAGCAAAGGAACCCAGGTCCCATCAGAGATCCAGGCACATCTTGAGGCGGTATCAACTGATCAGGGAGATCGTGGATCGCAAGGAGATCGAGGTTCGGAGGGTTGCTTCAGAAGAAAACACTGCAGATCCATTCACCAAGGCCCTATCCCAGACTCAGTTCGAGCGGCTGATCGAGATGATAGGTCTTCGATACGCCAGTACATGGCCTTAGTGCAAGTGGGAGATTGTTAGTGTATATGCCCTAGAGGCCATTACTGTATCATACTAGTTTGTATATTACTTAATGGAAGCTTGGGATATTCACCTTGTATAAACAATCTTGCTCAATATAGTAGTATGCTACTTGGTTTGTTTCTACTTCAATGTGTACATGTGTTTATTTTGCGATATCACCTATACGCATTAGTGGAGCCCTTAGGATCTTTGCTTGATTACCAGCGTTGTGACGGCAGTCACACTAGTGGGGGCTGGGTAATCTATAAGCACATCTTTATACAGGTCCCTAGTCGCAGGACTATCGAGACAGGGCATCGATACTCCGGAGTAGACTAGCGTATGCGCTTCTCATCCCAGTGTGGGAGATGGTCTGTCCCACAGCCATCAGTACGTCGTACTGGAGATAGTATACGGGTGCTCGTTAGGTTACGGGTACACTGGACAGGACTCGTCGGGAACTGAGAGGTTGGTATTATACCTATCGTCAGTTATCAGTTCCCAGGTGACATGAGTACAGCTTAGTCCGCTGACTTGATACTGGCACTTCGCCTCGAGTGTGTTCCTACTACACTTTGATCACTACCCTACCACGGCTCAAAGGAGTCGTGCAAACAGGTAGTGGTTGGGTGCAGTCCCGAAGCACTTGGAGGCAGTGACGGTTAGACAGGATTCGTCTCTCCCGGTATTGGGGGTTGACATCGCGCTGTGTCTAGGAGAGCCATTAAACGAGTAGTCCCTGGCCAGGGCAAGCGAGATATACTGGTAGGTTTCCAGTGTTATCTCAGGGTGTTTTGGGCTTCACTCCGACACGACTTGTACCGCTATTGGGGGACTGACGTTTTACCGCCCCCTAGGCCCGACATGCGATGTATCAGACGAACAGACCGGACTGTACGGAGAATGTCACATTCAGACTCAGTAGGAGTTCAGATGGGGTTCACCTCGTCAGCCTTCTTGTCGGCATCTACCTGGGGACCGTTACGCATAGCTAGTGCCGCTTGCGGTCTGTGGTTAAACCCACTGCCAGCGTAGTGTCGAGTCTTTAGAGTCCCACACAGAGGGTATTCGCCTTTGGGCAAAACAGAGTAGAGGTCGCATGGTTTTGCGGCAGGGTTCGTTCTCATCCGCGCACTTGTGCACGTTTGGAGTCCGGACGAATTATACTGGCAGGCTCTGGTTTGAGCCAGATACTGGTATATGTTTTGGGGTTGCTTTTATATCTCGGTATTCTTGTTCCTCGGAACGAGAATGCAGGTGTGTATGCACAGTTGCTTGAGGCGGAGGATGAGGTATTTCATTAGGGTTTCGGAACGGGTGCGTATGCACAGTTGATAGTCATCATTTTTCCAAACCCTAATGGATTTATGAATTATCTATTAATAATAGTAATTAAATGAGAATTATGTTATGGTTGATTTTGTTGACTTTTTGACCATGGTTGACTTGTTGACCATGGTTGAATGTTGACCACCATCATGCTTTGTAAAGATACTCCTTGATTCATGCTTACACTTCATTTAATGAAGCATGATAGTGGTCATTCCAAAACTACCATCAACTATTCTCATTTTGAATTATTATTATTTAGATAATTCTTTTTCTTTTCATATGGTTGCAAAAAGAAAAAGATAGCTCATTCTTTCATAACCATTCTCTCTCCTCACTTCATCTTCTTCTTCCTCTAGCCAAAGGAGAATCCTTCTCATGTGTTGAGAATCCCTCTCCTTAAAAGAAAAGCACCCCTTAGACACTCTCTACTCACTCTAGGATCAAAGGTTTAGCAATCCGACGATTCTAGTTCTCTCAAAGTTCGAGGAAGAGCCCGATGGTTGAACCCTCAGGTGGATCCATCTTCGACGGAAGAAGGCGACGAGAAGAGAACCATCAACCTCTACAAAGTTTGAAGAAGAAGGAGTTCAAGTTTAGGTATAACCATCTTCCATAGTAGCTAACTCTCTTTAGCAAGTTTGCTAGTTTAGTTTAGACACGATCCCGACCTTGTTTAGTCCATGTTGCCTCTTGCGATAAAAATTTGTTTTTTATACCGTTTCCGCCTCCCCGTAAGCACCGGGGGTCGCAACGTGGACTTACAATAGGGTGTATCTGCTCCACCCCGATATACCATCGTGCCATGGTGTATACGGAGGAGTAATGCTGAGAGAGAATCTCATTCTCCTTTAGAATAGTCCAGGATTTCCGTGTTCAAGTATTCTCCTCCTTGATCACATCAAAGGACATAGTACTTATACCCGTATTTTGGTTCTCTACTTCTCGCTTATATTATGTGAATATCTCAAAAGGTTCGGACTTGTGTTTCAACAGGAACATATGTCTGAATCTTGAGAGATTATCAGAGAATGTAATGAAGTACTAAGAACCGGTCTTGGCATGTGTAGACAGGGGACCTACATACATCAACATGTATCATCCCAAGAGTTCACTAACTCTTTCTCTGTTTCCAGTAAACGGAGCTATGGTCATCTTATCTTTGTGACATGACTGGCGAGTTTCACAAGATGTAAATTCAAACTAATTTAAATATGCATCTTTATGTAACTCTAGCTAGTCGGGTCACATTGATCTGACCTAGTCTACAATGCCTCAAGAAGGATTCGTTCATTTCTGAACTCTTCCTCTTGTGTGTGTTCTGTATACGAAGAACTGTAGTTTGATTTAGAACATTAATGCTTTTAGATAACGTGCCCGAACCGATCAACTTTTGATATAGGAAATGTTCAAAACATTATCCAACAATACAAAATTTTATCATTTCTTTACTAAGAAAGAGATAGATATGATTTTGTATATCAGGTTCGGTATCTAATAACATTCGTTCAGAATTAATGTATTGGTAATACAGGGTGACAGTGACCGACAGACTTGGCTGCAACACTTGCCCCGTTTTCTGCCTCATGAAAATTATCACCCGTTCTCAGTTCTCTACCTTTCTGTAGCCCTATGTAACAGATTACATATATGGGATCCTGATCTGGTATCACATACCCAGGACGTAAAGGATACTGAGAAACAGTTCTCTGTAACGAACACACCCGAAGATGATGCATCAGCATGCACTCTCTTCGTTTGGGCGGCACGGGAAATCTGGTATTCCCCAATTTCCTGCTCTGTCTTATAACAATTATAAGTTGGAGCGGGACCAACGTTCCCGAGCTCAGTATAACAAGCGGGTTCGGTCAATAATCCGTATTATTATCTTGATTAAGGCGTGATATGGTCGCTACCTGGAGAGAGAGAGAAGAAAACACTCAGCGTGCGCTCTTGCAAGAATAGATTGGTTTTGTATTTTATCTAATCAGGATGGCTCCCACTGCTTTTTATCAAATCTTCCTTCAAACCCTAAAAGGAAAGACTAGCCGAGATTAATTACACACTACAAGTTCGCCAATCTTTCAGCCAGGCCAGTGTCGGTACTTTGAGGGAGGTCCCCCGTGCTTTCGCACGAACCTAATTAATGTAAACCTCGTTTTCCCAGAGGCGTAACCTCGTTAACACCTTTCTAGACACCTACTTGATCGGCTAATTGTAATGTATAAAACTCTCCCAGGAGTAACTCTTACTCGCAGCGGGTATCGGGATCCAACTATCTCATAGAAGGTATGCAATCTCATTGCAAATTTCAACACTTGAAATTCCCGATAATATTTTGCCCCATGCGATCTATGACCTTGACTGAGTCAACAAACCATAGACCGCAAGTAAAGTTCAACCCATCATTTCTCGATTGAATTAAACCCACCCGCACGACCCTTGACTGAGTCAACAAGGCCGGACGACTACCCTAATCCAATCGCATCATATGCTTTGCAGATAAGCACTAATCAGCTACCGCACACTACGCCTTGACTGAGTCAACAAACACAGCACGAATACTAACTAGGACTTATCTGAAATGACGGAGGGCTACGTCAGGTTTTTAGGAAAACCTTTTGCGTAATGAACTTTATATCGTTGTAGAATCAAATGATTTTAAAAATGGAGTGCTTTTGAGGCTTTTCTAGTTTTGCTAAAGGAGTCACTCCCGGTGAAGGGATCGTCGGTCCTTTCCTCATCGAATAAGGTGCAGGATATATCACATATACCGCTGTGCAAAGCAAAAACTCTTAAAAGCAATCAAAAGACAAACCGAGTGTGTAGCATCTGCCAGTTATTGCTAAAGGAGTCACTCCCGGTGAAGGGATCTCGGTCCTTTCCTCATCGAATAAGGTGCTGGATATATCACATATACCGCTGTGCAAAGCAAGAACTGTAGCTACCTGTTTTATTTTGAAATTCGATTCTACAACATCTTAGGTTTCTTTTATTTCATTAATCACATTAATGAAGTCCCATCATTTAAGTACCTAAACATCACAGATAAATACGACGTACACTTATGCCATCCGCATTCGCCTCGATGTCCCCTCATGCACCGTTAGGTTAGGTAACTAACGACAGAGCGGGGCAGGGCTAGCGCGGGTGTAAAACATAAGTAACGCCTATATAATACATCATATATACTATATACTGTATCTATCACAGAACATCACATGATCACATCACAGATATCGCAGCAGAAGAAACATATGAAATATTGGATATACCAGGACGTCCGTGTTTTCAATACGAGCCAGTATAAAACACGGATTCCACGGTCATGATGAATAGCCAAACCCACACCCCTAGACCCCTACGAGAGCGGCAAGCAACCCTACCAATTCTAGAGTTAGGAGACCCGGACTCGACTCCTCGAGTTGGTCTCCCTCTGGACCCTAGAACCCGGTTACTTGTGCTCCCCTCCTTGGGTCTATCCTAGTGCGGAAAAGTAAATAATATACAAACGGTGACTACTTCCGCAACCTGGAAGCGCCCCAATAAAAGAATATTACATACAAGTTTTTACATGAATGAAAATGAAAAACACTCATCTCACATAAAAACCCCCGGCTATTCAAACACGACGATCCAATATAACATATCCAGCAACACATAACATCACATGTCATCAACGTAAGTAAATATGTCCATCCCAATTGTCGTTGACATATAGCAACGAAACCGGCGATATCACATATTACACTTACGGTCACAGAAAAGAAAGTGTAAAACTACAATAGTTGGAATCCGCAACCACCTCAGACATCGCATGCCTGACCAAATGAATTCCTTAGACATCACATGCCTAACAATTATAAACTCCGCATTTTAGTCTCTTTATCGAAAACACTTTTCAATAGCAAGTCGGGCAATTCAACAGGATTCCCGACAATTTGATCGAATGCTCGTCGCAAACTTCAGTAGACGGCCGCACCCCCGATATCGTCGACGAAGTGCACCAAGGCGGAACACCGCTACCGCGAGCACCCGAACGGATGCTTTCGGCGACGGGGTTCTCCTACAGTCACTTGGTCGGGGCTATGGAGTGAAGCTGTCTATTAAGTTTACCCGGCGAGTATCCGCTTACGCTACGTGATTGCGACGGACTTTTGATCACATCAAAATTCCGTGGCAACCGATCAAGTGAGACTAAACTGCTATGTTTATAATATTCATTCAGTTGTCTCATAACTTTTTGTGAATTCCAATTATTGTATCCCATTCCAGATAAATAGAAAATGTTAAACTTTCCGATCGAACAATCGAACACCCAAGTTTTCCCGATACAGATCAACACATGAAATAAGTCTAACAACATTCAGTTCGTGCCTCAGTACCAACGGTCCAGCCGTAGAAGGGTCAAGCCAACGCCTCACATGTGGCACGCCGTACTGCCCCAAACCCGAAGGTTCAAAGGGCAGTTCAAGACGGTCACATAATCGAGTTAAGGTTTGTTGTCTTCTAGAGGGACCATCGCGTTACTTGCACTACTTAGAACATCGTTAAACTACGGAAAAATCCAACACTTGGAAATTTCCCGACAGGGGAAAAATTGGGTATTTATATCCGGTCGAACTTTTTAACATATTCTAAAAACTATCCGGAAAGCCACATAGACAAAATTTGATACCCCGATCGAAACACCGAATCCCCAAATCAACCCAGAAAATAAAACTCTGGAATAAATTTTAAAACTTCCCAGAAAAACCAGAACAGAAAGCTAAGAACTACTGTGCAAAATTTGATGCACAAAGCGACAAAAGCGCCGCGGATCCGCCGCATCAGCCTACTGTAGGGCCGCGGATCCGCGCCACGTTTGTGGAATCAGGACCATGAATTTTACAGTGTTTCTTAGATCTTTCTGCTGATTTTACTGCATATTTTTAATGTGGAAAAATCCTCTGTTTTCAAAAATGTACAGAGAGCATGATCCGGGTCGGGTTTTCGGTTCGTTCGGACTTCAAATTCCGTCTAGACTTCGCCTAAGGCTCTAGCTAGGCTCTGATACCACTGTAGGGTTCCTAGGCACCCTAATGAGGTCTCACAAGGCATCGAACATGCCATTATAAAATATTACGGGTGCCGAGAGACCCGACTACGGATCGTTTGCTAGAAAACTAGGCGAAAAAGCTAACTAGTTAACACTTAACTATGAGATATCGGAAATACAACCTTTGTAGATCCGGTGCTCCACCTCCATAGCTCCGCAACGAAGTCGTCTTCGCTGTCCAAATCAAATCCTGGCTCTAGCGTCGGCTTCGTCGGAGAATGGGCAAGCTAGGTCGTCGATGTCCATGCCGAAGATGATCTACGTCGAGGCATCGCTAAATCAAGCTCCACCTTCACCGAGCCTTGAAAACATGTGAAGGAAACACACTCTACTACTTGGCAAGAGGTAGAGGATGAAGAAATAGGAAGTGGGTTCAATTTAGAATTGGATTTCTCACTCTTTATCATCAATCACCATTGATGACTTCAAGCTTTTCTTCTTGAGTTGAAGGAAGAAGAAGAAGAAAATATATGATAAGTTAATTCAAAAAAGAAAAGAATAACAATACTTATCATAATATTAACTCTAGTCAAGTGTAGAGAATGAATCATGGTTAGTGGGAATGGTTAGGGTTAAGGATGAGATAAGAATGGTTGACTTGATCAAAGTTTCATGAAGCTTCAACTAAACTCCAAAATTAGCCACCATTCTTTTCTCTTTTCTTTTATTCATTTATCAAAAATAAATGGATAATTAAATAAGATTAATGAATAACAAATAATAAACCCTAACCATTTCATTAACCAAGTTTTAATACTTTACACTTAACCAAAAAGCATGTATCATCAAACATGATACAAGCAAGTGCACAAAATCATATCACATATATAATGCGCACATCCGAGTGAGAAAATCCATCTTAAGTAAACCGATACTAGTTGATGCAAAGTAATATATCAAATATATAAATATGCATTAAATCATTAAATCAACACTTGATTCAATGATCCGGTTATGTCGCACACAACCGACTAGTATACAATATATCGGCTTATCGAATCAACGCTTGAATCGATAACTAGGTTATATCGCATACAACCATTCGATACATTTATCGCGAGAATGAAATACGGTATCACATACACGCATTATTCTCGTTCCCGCACATATCTCATATGCGCTCCTATTTCGTTTCGCTTGAGCCAGGAAACCTCTGTGTAGGACTCTAAAGACTCGTCAATACGCCGGCAGCGGATGATGATCATATCAAACACCCACAAGCCGCAAGCGGTCTGCTAAACGTAACGGCCACCCGGGTATTGAGCGATCTGAAGATCGACGAGCAAGCCCGCTCATACTCCAGTGAATCCGACCAGTAACACTACCGTACAGTCCGGTCTGATCGTCTGATATGTCGCATATCTTGCCTAGGGGTGATAAACGTCAGACCCCAATAGCTCAATAAGTCGTGTCGATATGAGGTCTATAACTTTCGAGAAACTACTGGTAACACTTACCAGTAAATCTCAGCAACCCTGGCCAGGGATTTCCTGTTATAGCCAATCGAACACAGCGCAACATCAACTCCCTATACCGGGAGAGACGAATCCCATCCTATCGCTCATTGCCTCCATGTGACTCGGGACTGTACCCAAAAACCACCGTTTTGCACGCCCTCTTGGACGTGGTAAGATGGAAATCAAAGCACAGTGGGAACCACACAAGACTCTATGACGATCTCGGGTCAACAGACTACTCTGTACCAGTGTCACCAGAGAACTGCCATCTGACGTGAGGTATAATACCATCTGGGAGTTCTCGGCGAGTCCGTCCAGTGTACCCAGTCTCTACTGAGCACCCGTATATCATCTCCGATGTCAAACACCAATGGATATGGGATCATCCATCGCCCATCTATATGGGTCGAGAAGGTATACGCTAGTCTACTCTGGTATATCGATGCCCCGTCTCGATACACCCACGACTAGGGATTTTGAAGGATGTACTTATGGACTACCATGTCCCCACTAGTATGATCCGCATCATAGTCCAGGTAGTCAAGCACACATCCTAAGGGCTTTACCAACATGTAACAGAGAGACAATCAGTATACACATTAAGGTAAAGTTCAACCAGATAGCATACTATCATGTCGAGCAAGAAAGTCCTCCCTATATATGTCCCAGCATCCACTACAATATACATCCTATGTATAGTAATGGCCTCTAGGGCATACACATAACTAACAGTCCCGAAGCACTTGGAGGCAGTTACGGTTAGATAGGATTCGTCTCTCCCGGTATTGGGAGTTGATATCGCGCTGTGTCTAGGAGAGCCATTACACAAAGTCCCTGGCCAGGGCAAGCGGGATTTACTGGTAGTGTTTCCAGCATTTTCTCAGGGTGTTCTGGGATACACTCCGACATGACTTGTACCGCTATTAGGGGACTGACGTTTACCGCCCCCTAGGCCCGACTTGCGATACTCTCAGACGAACAGACCGGACTGTACCGAGATTGTCACATTTAGGCTCAGTAGGAGTTCGGATGGGTTCACCTCATCGGTCTTCTTATCGGCATCTACCTGGGGACCGTTACGTACATCTAGTACCGCTTGCGGCCTGTGGTTAAACCCACTGCCAGCGTAGTGTCGAGTCTTTAGAGTCCCACACAGAGGGTTGTTCACCTTTGGGCAAAACAGAGTAGAGGTCGTATGGTTTTACGACGGGGTTCGTTCACATACGCGCACTTGTGCACGTTTGGTGTCCGGGCAGTTATTACTAATGGGCTTTGATTTAAGCCGGATCCTAGTATTTGTTTTGGGATTGGTCTTGTCTCATTGTATTCGTGTTTCTTCGGAACACGAATGCGGGTACATACGTACAGTTGACAGAGGCGGAGAGGGAGAAACCTCATTAGGGTTTTTGACCATTGACTTGATCAAAACCCTAATGAGGAGAAATATGATTAATAATATTAATTAAGGATAATTGTATCATGGTTAGTGTTGGGTTGACCATTTGACTTGTTGACTTTCATTGACCTTGATATTTTCTTTATGCAAAAGATGCTTCTTGAAGCTTGCTTGGCATTAAATATGAAATGATAATGGTCAAATCAACTAACCATCACAATTTTCTTAATTATTATTATTATTAGCATAATCTCTAATATGAGAGCTAGGTTCATTCTTCACCCTCATTCTCTGATAACCTTTCTCTCTCATGGTTTGCTCTCCCTCTTCCTCTCTCTCAAAAGCTCTTTTGTTTCATGAGTTGAAAAACATGAGCTTTGTGAGATAAAACCATCAAAACACCTCTCTACTCACTCTAGGGTTCTTTGTCTAGCAAGCCAAGCACTCTAGTTACTTCTTTGTTGAGGTAGGAGCTCAAGGTAGAGGCCTTCGGGTGGATCTTTCTTCGGCAAAGAGAAGACGAAGAGGAGGAGCCGTCTACACCACTCAAAGGAGCACAGAAGAAAGGAAAGCAACACAAGAAGAGAAGGAGTTCAAGAACTGGGTTTAACCTTCTAACCTAGTAGTTAGAACTTGTAGATAGTTTGTTAGCTTTTGTTTAGCAAAGATCCTTCAAGGTTAGTCTATGTTCCCTTGTGATAAAAATTTGATTTTTACTCTTTCCGCCTCCCCTTTAGCAAAGTATTTAGAACTTCGATCCCGAAAAAATCGCAAAAAACATCAAAAATTAGTGTTTTCTGCCGATTTTAAAAACAGGTCTAAAAATATTTCCAGAGACCTGAAAAATACGTGCAGGGTTTTTTAAGGACACCCAAGAAAAACGAGCTCGTGACTCGGTCAGACAGCCGTGGAAGCGTGGCGAAACCATGTGTTTCGCCGCGGATCCGCGGCCGAGTCGACTCAGAGTCAACTCGTTTTTCCTGCAGTGTGTCCAGCTTGATGTTTTGTGATTTTTAAGATGCTTTGTTTCTGCACAGATTCTTCAGAGAACAGTGTTGTATTTGGGGTAGTTTCAAATTGGAATATTGATCGAAATTCTATAAACTTTAGCTAATTGATTATATCTGTAATGTGATATATGTACTGAACGTCGACTAATCTCTATACGTCGATTAGTGGGGTTGTACGTATCTGTGATCTGTGATGTTGGTTTGTGTATATGAACTTGTTGGACAGCCGCGGATGAATAGCCGGGGTTGTGAGATGAGTGTTTATTTATCTTTTATTTGATGTAAATTGTAAATTGATGTAATATTATTTTTTGGTCGCACATCCGGGTTGAGGTTGTAGCCACTATTGTATATTATTTCTTTTTACTGTTTTTGCTCCTAGGATAGACCCATGGTGGGGTGCACAAACTACCGAATACTTTGAAGTGCTGAGTGGCCAACTCACGTCGTTGAGGGAGGCTGCCTCACTTCGGGTATTTGGCGGGTAGTTTGCCGCATCCGTAGGGGTCTAAGGTAGGGTTTGGCTATTCATCGCGACCGTGTAATCTGTCTTTCGTTGCAGGCTCGAACGAAACGTGGATTCCTAACATATCCAATGTGTTCATCTGTGATCTGGAATGGCTATCATTGTGTCTGACGAATGTATATATCTATATATGATATCTAGTAGGCGTTGCTTATGTTTTGCATCCGCGCTAGTCGAGCCCCCGCTCTGTCGTTAGTTAAGTAACCTAACGGGTGATGACGGGCCCCCATGGCGAATGCAGATGGCATAAGCGTACGCCATATTTTCATTGTTTTCTGTAATGGTAGGATTAATTGATGGGACGCATTATATTAATGCAAAGAAAATAAACCAATGTTAAATTGTTGGAACAATTTCAAAACCACTTGGTTTTTTCCAAAACAGAAAACTTTTAAAACTGCGGAGCTTAAACCACTCCTTTTAAAAGCTATCAGGTTCCTTCGATTATATCAAGTTCACTACGTTCGCGGTTTTGCCAAAACCATTCGTAGCCCTCCGTCATTTCATATGGATAGTCAATAGTATTCAAGCTATGTTTGTTGGCCAAAGTCAAGACATAATGATTGGTAGCTATTGGATATTCATATGTAGCATAGATAGATGCATTGGTTTGGGACAGTCGTACTGCCTTGTTTGCCAAAGTCAAGAGTAGGTACGGGTGGGTTCAAATTAACCTGGAAAATAACGGGTAGAACTTGACATGTGACTTATGATTTGTTGGCCAAAGTCAAGGTCATAAGAGCATGGGGCAAAAATCCACATCGGGAGTTTCTAAAGAAACTGAAACTTGCTAATGTTGCATACCATTTGGAGTGTGATGATTTTGGTAGGATTCCTTCAGTTTTATAACACGATGATATTTGGATCCCGATCCTACTGTGAGTATATTCTACTCCTCGGGAAACCTTCTCACTTAACGATCAATGCTATAAACTAAGTAGGTGTTTAGAAAGGTGTTAGCCAGGCAACGTCCACAGGGAAAAGAGGTTATTTAATTAAGGAACTTCGCGAAAGTATCGTAAAACCTCCCTCGAAGTACCGACAGTGACCTGGCTGAACGGTTAAGCAAGTATTGCACGGTGAGATCAATCCCGACTAATTCTTCTTTTATTGTTTGAGGAAGGATTCGAGAAACAGTGGGAGCCATCCTTTTTAGACAAACTAAAAACCACTCTAAACTTGCAAGACCATCATGCTAAAGTGTTTTTTTTCTCTCTCCTAATTGCAGCGACCAAACATTATGACCGGCCTTAAGTTACCATTAGATAAAAATATACTGACAGGGCCAAACTACAATGATTGGCTCAGGAATGTCAAAATGGCTATCACTTATGACAAGTTGGGGTATCTCCTTACCACTAAAGCCCCCGCCGTCCCAGGTCCAGAATCCAGTGTCGCGGATAAAGAAATCCGTAAGACCTGGGAGATTGACTGCACGAAGGCCAAGTGCCTCGTGCTTGCCTCCATGGAAAATGAACATCATAGGAGGCACGAGAATATGGACCTTGAATCCATATTTCTCCATACTAAGGATCTATGTGGAGAGCAATCCCGTATCGCCAGATACGAAACCTCGAAAAAGTTATTTTCAGCAAGGTTGGCCGTTGGATCATCTGTAGCGGAACACGTGCTTAAGATGATTGGCTACATTGAGGAGCTCGCGGACCTCGGGACCACGTTAGAGAACGGGCTCTACACTGACTTGATTCTCCAGTCCCTTCCTTCCACTTACGCCCAGTTTATCCTAAACTTCAACATGCAAGGAAAAGAAGTTGAACTTCCGGAACTCCTCAACATATTGAGGAGTGCAAAGGGCACCCTACAGAAAGTCAGGAAAACACCCGCTTTGTATGTTGGAGGAGCTTCCTCTTCTAGGTCCAAGACGAAAGCCAAAGGAAAGAATAAGAAGGCCCCCACCAAACCAAGGGGCGGTGTTAGTAAGGTGGAAGCCAAGGGAAAGGCAAAGGTAGCGGGATAGATTGTAGGGAAGGAAGAATACTTTTATTGTCACAAGAAAGGACACCAGAAGAAAGATTACAGGGCTTGGAAGGCTAAGAACCAGGACCCGAAGCAAGTTGTGGCTTCGGCTTCAGGTGTGTATGTTATTGAAAACTGTTTGTCAATCAACTCTATTTCCTGGGTATTGGATACCGGATCAGGATCTCATATATGTAATTCTTTGCAGGCACTGAGAAGGCGTAGAGTTTTGAAGGAAGGTGATATGACCCTCAGAGTTGCAAACGGAGCAAGCATGGATGCTGAGTCCGTGGGGGACAATCACTTAGGTTTGACAGACGGATATGTTTTGGTTTTGCGCAACTGTTATTTTGTATCCAGTTCGACTTGTAATATCATATCTGTATCTTTAATGTCTAAAGAAGGTTATGATTTTGCATTTGTAAGCGATGTTGTAAACATTCACCTTAATCATGTTTTGATTGGGTCGGGTACATTAAGCAACGGTATATACGTATTAAACCAACCACAAATTTTCAATATCCAAAATACACACAAAAGAAAGTCTCCAGAAATAAATCATGCTTTCTTATGGCATTGTAGACTGGGTCACATCAATGAGACAAGGTTAACTAAGTTACATAAAGAAGGATATTTGGATCCGTTTGAATATCAATCATATGCAACTTGTCAATCATGTCTCAAAGGAAAGATAACAATTCGGAGTGTTTCGTATTCGTAGTTTTAACATTGTTTCGGGTTATTCACATAGTGTCTAGGCGAAGTTAAAAAGTTCGATCGAATGTCAAAAACTCATTTTTCCAAGTTTAACGTATTCGGAAAAACATGCAAGTAATCCTGTGAACCCTCTAGAAGAATGAAACCCTGACTCGACTTTTTTGGATCGTGGGACCGGGGTCAAACCTTAGGGTTTGCCGTAGTTCCGTTGTGACATGAGTGAGGCTTGGGTTTGCCCTTCTACGGCTGGTGCATAGGTACTGTGGCATATTCTGGGTATTACTAGACCGTGCTCAAGTGTTGAGCTGTCGGGAAATTGTGGGATTTTGATAAATCGATCGAAAAGTTTAACGTTGTCCGGATATTATGTGATGGGATAGAATATTTGGAATCCACAAATTTAGTTATGAGATAACTAATTTGAATGTTATAAATCTAGCAATTTAGTCTCATTTGATCGGTTGCCATGGGATTTTGATGAGATCAAAAGTCCGTCGCAATCACGTAGCGTACGTGGATACTCGTCGGGTAAACTTAATAGATAGCCATGCCCCATAGCCCCGACCAAGTGACTGTAGGAGAACCTCGTCGCCAAAAGCACCCGTTCGGGTGCTCGCGGCAGCGGTGTTCCGTCTTAGCGCACTTCGTCGACGGCATCGGGGGTGCGGCCGTTTACTAAAGTTTCCGACGAGCATTCGATCAGGATGTCGGGAATCTTGTTAAATTACCCAACTAGATATTAAAAGGTGTTTTCAATATCGATACTAAAATGCGGGGTTTATAATTGTTAAACATGCGATGTCTAAGGAATTTATTTGGTTAGGCATATGATGTCTAAGGTGGTTGCGGATTCCAATTGTTGTAGTTTTTCACTTTCTTTTCTACGACCGTAAGTATAATATGTGGTGTATCGCCGGTTTCGGTTCTATATGTCAACGACAAGTGGGATACGCATATTTACTTACGTTGATGACATGTGATGTTATGTGTTGATGTGATATGTTATATTGGATTGCCGTGTTTTGAATAACCGGGGGTTTTATGTGAGATGAGCGTTTTCATTTTCATTCATGTAAAATTCATTGTATGTAATATTCTTTTATTGGGGCACTTCCGGGATGAGGATGATGTCACCATTGTATATTATTTACTTTTCCGCATTAGGATAGACCCAAGGCGGGGAGCACAAGTAACCAGGTTCTAGGGTCCAGTGGGAGACCATCTCGAGGAGTCGAGACCGGGTCTCCTAACTCTAGAATTGGTAGGGTTGCTTGCCGCTTTCATAGGGGTCTAGGGGTGTGGGATTGGCTGTTCATCATGACCGTGGAATCCGTGTTTTATACAAGCTTAATTTAAAACACAGAAATCCTAGTATATCCAATATTTCATATGTTTTTATTCTGCTGTGATATTCTGTGATGTGATCATTGATTATATTCTGAGATGAATGCCTATATTATATATATGAGATATAATAAATATTATTGCTTTCGTTTCATATGTGATGCTTGGGAAGCATATTAAAATGTGACTTCATTAATGAGATTAATGAAATAAAAGAAACCTAAAGATGTTGTAGAATATCCAGCACTTTATTCGATAAGGAAAGAGCTGAGATCCCTTCACCGGGAGTGACCTCTTTAGCGAAACTAGCAGATGCTACAACCTTTGGTTTGTCTTTTGATTGCTTTTATAGTTTTTGCTTTGCATAGTGGTATTTGTGAAATATCTTGCACCTTATTCGATAAGGAAAGAGCCGAGATCCCTTCACCAGGAGTGACCTCTTTAGCAAAACTAGTAAAAGCCTAAAAAACACTCCTTTTCAAAATCACTCGATTCTACGACGATATCAAGTTCATTACGCAAAAGGTTTTCTTAAAAACCTGCGTAGCCCTCCGTCATTTCAGATAAGTACTTCATAGTATTCGTACTACGTTTGTTGTTTTTCGTTAAGGCGTAGTATGCGGTAGCTATTTATGCTTATCTGCAAAGCATATGATGCGATTGAGTTAGGGTAGTCGTGCGACTTTGTTGGCTTTCGTCAAGGGTCGTGCGGGTGGGTTTAATTCAATCAAGAAATGTACGGATTGAACTTGACTAGCAGCCTATGGTTTGTTGGCTTTCGTCAAGGTCATAGAATGCTAGGGGCAAAACATTATCGGGAATTTCAAGTGTTGAAATTTGCAATGAGATTGCATACCTCCTATGAGATAGTTGGATCCCGATACCCACTGCGAGTAAGAGTTACTCCTGGGAGAGTTTTACACATTACAATTAGCCGCTCAAGTAGGTGTCTAGAAAGGTGTCAACGGGGTTGCGCCCCTGGGAAGACGAGGTTTATTTTAATTAGGTCCGTGCGAAAGCACGGGGAACCTCCCTCAAAGTATCGGCACTGGCCTGGCTGAAAGATTGGCGAAATTGTAGGGTGTAATTAATCCCGGCTAGTCTTTCCTTTTAGGGTTTGAAGGAAGATTTGACTAAAACAGTGAGAGCCATCCTGATTAGATATATTAATAACCAATCTAATCTTGCAAGAGCATACGCTGAGTGTTTTCTTCTCTCTCTCTCTCCAGGTAGCGACCATGTCATTCTTTAATCAAGATAATAATACGGATGTATTGACCGAACCCACTTGTTATACTGAGCTGGGGAACGTTGGTCCCGCTCCAACTTATAATTGTTATAAGACCGAGCAGGAAATAGGGGATTACCAGGATTCCCGTGCCGCCCAAACGAAGAAAGTGCATGATGATGCATCTTCTTCGGGTGTATTCATTATAGAGAACTGTTTCTCAGTATTCTTTACGTCCTGGGTATGAGATACCGGATCAGGATCCCACATATGTAATATGTTACATTGGCTACAGATAGGTAGAGAACTGAGAACGGGTGAAAAGTTTCAAGAGTTGGAAATGGTGCAATTGTTGCAGCCAAAGCAGTTAGCAGTTATCACCCTGTATTACCAAATACATTGATTCTGAACGAATGTTATTAGATACCGAACCTGATATACAATATCATATCAGTCTCTTTATTTAATAAAGAAGGATATAATTTTGTATTGTTGGATAATGTTTTGAACATTTTCGATATCAAGAGTTGATCTGTTCAGGCACGTTATCTAAAAGCAAATACAATCTAAATCAAACCACAGTTCTTAACGTACAGAACACACACAAGACGAAGAGTTCAGAAATGAACGAATCCTTCTTGAGGCATTGTAGACTAGATCATATCAATGCGACCTGACTAGCTAAGTTACATTAAGATGCATATTTAAATCAGTTTGAACTTACATCTTGTGAAACTTGCCAGTCATGTCACAAAGATAAGATGATCATAGCTCCGTTTATTGGAAACAGAGAAAGAGTTAGTGAACTCTTGGGATTGATACATGATGATGTATGTAGGTCCCCTGTCTACACATGCCAGGACCGGTTCTTTGTACTTCATTACATTCACTGATAATCTCTCAAGATTCGGACATGTGTTCCTGTTGAAACACAAGTCTGAACCTTTTAAGATATTCAAAGAATATAAGTCAGAAGTAGAGAACCAAAATGGGTAAAAGTATTATGTCTTTTGATGTGATCAGGGAGGAGAATACTTGAGCACGGAATTCCTGGACTATTCTAAAGGAGAATGAGATTCTCTCTCAGCATTACTCCTCTGCATACACCACAGCATGTCGGTGTATCGGGGTGGAGCAATCGCACCCTATGTGATAAGGTGTGCTCTATGTTGAGTACTACTGAGTTGCCTATTTCCTTTTGGGGGTTATGCACTTGAGAAGCTGCATATCTATTGAATAGGGTTCCAACCAAATCAGGCGCCTACCACTCTATATGCGATATTGTATGGGAAGAGCCCATCTCTTAAGAATGTTAAGATTTGGGGTTGTCCGGCCTATGTCTAAAAGCAAAATCCGGACAAGCTCGAGGCAAAGTCAGTTCTGTGGAAGTTTGTTGGATATCCTAAGCATTCGCAAGGGAATATCTTCTACCACACTGAGGAACAAAAGGTGTTTTGTTTCTCAGCATGCCACCTTTTAAAGAAAAGGATTTCTTATGAAGAAATTTGTGGTAATGAGGTAGAACTGGAAGGATTTCCAGCTATACAAACTGCAGCTGATGATTTGGTAGAACTGAAGGATTCAATAGTTCCCAACGAACCTCAGCCTCTCCACTGATCTGGTAGGCTTCCTCACCCACCTGAGAGATACTTCGGTTTTCTCTATGACAGTGGGAGCGAGGATTGCATCATGAGATGATGACCCAACTAGTTTCGAGCAAGCCATCAGGAGTGGGGACTCTGTGAGAATGGCTGGATGCTAAGCGATCTGAGATGGAATCTATGTACACCAACAAAGTATGGACTTTGGTTGCTTTATTTGAAGGGTTAAATCCCCATCAGGAGCAAGTATATCTTGAGAAGATTACTTGGTGTACATGGAAAAGTTGAGACTTTCAAAGCTATGCTTAAGTCCATCCAGATCCTACTTGCAATTGCTACATACCATGACTACGATATCTGGCGGTTGGGTGTCATGACTGCATTTCTAAATAGTGATTTAGAAGAGAGCGTCTATAAGTACACAGCCAGAGGGCTTCGTAGACAGTGAGAGCAGCGGAAACGTGTGCAAGTTGCTTTATGGGTTAAAGCAGGCATCGCGGAGTTGGAACATCTATTTTGATGTGGTAGTCAAAGAGTTTGACTTCATCATAATGGTAGATGAAACTTGTATATACAAAAAGGTAGTAAGGAGTATGGTGGTGATCCGCGTATTGTACGTGGATGACATACTCTTGATAGGAAAGGAGTTTCCTATGCTACGCTCGGTCAATCTCCTCTTACCACATAGATTCTCCATATAGGATCAAGGTGATACCTCCTAAATCCTGGGTTTTGGATCTATGAGATAGATCTAATTGGATATTAGGATTCTTACTAGGTGTAGTGAGATGGTATCAATCGATCCTGGGGAGAATCACTGGATAGCTTCCACGGTGGTAAGGTCGACTGAATGTCCGTCACTGGCATTATTTTTTCATTGAAGGGACGGTATGTTGGAAGAGTTCCAAGCTAGATACCATGACAAACTAGACGATAAAGGCTGGATATATTGCTACCAAGGATGCTACCAAAGAGGTAGTCTGGATGTATATAAGTTTATGAGATGAACTTCGTTCCTACCATTGTGTGACAATGGAGTTGTGGTTTAGGCCTAGGAACCCCCGTCCCATCAGTGATCCAGACATATTCTTAGGCAGTATCACCTGATCATGGATATGGATGATCTCCAGGGAGATCGAGGTTAGGAGAGTAGACACAGAGGAGAACAGGGCGGATCCACTCACAAAGGCCTATTCCCAGGAGAGACTTTTATGGGATGGTTGAGTATGAGATACTTCAACCGCTGCTGATAGTTGGGTATGAGATACTACAACAGTTGGCCCTAGTGCAAGCGGGTGATTGTTAGTTATATGTATTCCCTAGAGACCATTACTGTTCATACGATGTATATTGTAGTGGATGCTTGGACATATATAGGGAGGAATTTCTTGCTCGACATGATAATATGCTATCCGGTTGCTCTTTATCTTAACATGTACATTGATTGTCTCTATGTTACATGTTGATAAAGCCCTTAGGATGAGTACTTGACTACCAGGACTATGATGCAGATCATACTAGTGGGGACAGAGTAGTCGCTAAGTACATCCTTCAAATGTTCCTAGTAGTGGGTGTATCGATGATTGAGTGATTTAGCTTGCTTGCGCTTTCTAAAAGATAGATCAAAAATATTTGTAACCGCAATCAAGAACGGCGTCGCTTTGCAGCTAGCCGGTGAGTACGGGTCGGTCCACAGGGATGTTGTGAATCTTCGATTCGTTCTTACGAGTTAATTCCGAAGGGTGTTCGGAGTTGTTATTAAATCTAAAAACCTAATTAACCTAGGGCAATTATCTAGATCTATTCTTACTAGGGCTAGCTTTAGGGATGGTTTGGAAATGTAATTAAATCTCACCGCTTTCAATACCCGAATGAAGATCTATGAGGAGTTATGGTAATTATCAATAAAGTGGATTAGATCCGTTCGGGAAGGTGTTCCTTCCTCTAGGTTCTTGTCCTTCCTTTAGAGATCCTTACCCTAACCTCCATGGAAAACATCACACCCGGGCCTTTATACTACGGTATCACCGCTACCTCGAGGGATAGAGTGCCGTAGGGAGCGGTATGTGCATGTATGCATGGAGTCCTATTGTAAATAATTGGTGGGTAAGAAAGGGATGAGAGATCTCATCTCTCAAAATCCTTCCTCAAAGCTAAACCCTAAACAAGTTCCTAGGGCATGAAATTAAATCTACCTAGGGTAAGGAATTGAAATCTACACTAGGGCAAGAAATTAAATTACTTACAGATGGCTCTCTCCAAACATCAAAGCAGGGTTGTCAGATCTGAATTTCTGAATTAAAGAGAGGCACCGATGCTCTCCAAAAGGATTTCTGAATTTTTATTAAAAGGAGGCATAAAGTTTACAATGAATTAGAGTCCCAATTTATAGAAGATAGGAAACCCTAAGGTTACAATGACTCGCATATTTGCATTTACAAAAATAGCCCTCTAGGAAGACCGGTCAACGCCGCCACTTTATTTCGCTAAAAAATTAATTTTTTATTTCTTTAAAACTGCCGCAGAACCGCGGCCCGAGGCATGGTTTGGCCGCGGTTCCGCGGCCAAAAGGAAGATTTGGCTTCTGCAACTTCTGGGCTGGGCTCCTGGTGACTTTGTCTTCCTGTTTCTATATGTCTTTTTCCATTTGGGATTTTAGGTTGGTTCCAGATCTTCAGTGAACAATTTGCAAAAGCTTTTTAACCGTTTGCCTTGACATTTTGGGGTCTTGCGTTGCCTTGTTAATTGTGAACTGTCTTTCGATGTAGGCTTGACTAAGATCCTCCCATTTGTTGGTCAAAAGTCCATATTTTCATCGTCTTTACATCGTTTTCACTGTTTCCTGTCCAAGCACCTGTAACCTGTAACATGTAGCAGACATGCGTCAAAAGTACATGTTTATTTATAAAAAGAATAAGAATGGGGAATTTAATAATGCAATATTATGGTGTGAACAATCGAGACAGGGTATCGATATACCAGAGTAGACTAGCGTATAGCTTCTCGACCCATGTAGATGGGCGATGGATGATCCCATAACCATTGGTGTTTGACATCAGAGACAGTATACGGGTGCTCAGTAGAGACTGGGTACACTGAACGGACTCGCCGAGAACTCTTAGATGGTATTATACCTAACGTCAGATGGGAGTTCTCTGGTGACACTGGTATAGATTAGTCTGTAGACCCGAGATCGTCATAGAGTCTTGTGTGATTCCCACCGTGCTTTGATTTCCACCTTACCACGTTCAAGAGAACGTGCAAAACGGTGGCTTTTGGGTACAGTCCCGAGTCACATGGAGGCAATGAGCGATAGGAGGGGTTTCGTCTCTCCCTGTATTGGGAGTTGATGTTGCGCTGTGCTCGATTAGCTATAACAGGAAGTCCTTGGCCAAAGATGCTTCAGAGATATACTGGTAAGTGTTATTAGTAGATTCTCGACCCCTTATGAGTCTCATATCGACATGACTTATTGAGTTACTGGGGTCTGACGTTTACCACCCCTAGACGAGATATGCGACATATCAGACGAAGAGACCGGACTGTACGGCAGTGTTACTGATTGGATTTGCAGGAGAGTGAGAAGTCTTGCTTGTTGATCTTCTATTCGCTCAATACCTGGGTGGCCGTTATGTTTGGCAGACCACTTGCGGCTTGTGGGTGTTTGATATGATCATCACCCACTGCCGGCGTTTTGACGAATCTTTAGAGTCCTACACAGGGGTTTCCTGGCTCAAGCGAAACGGAGTAGGAGCACATATATGATATGTGCGGGACCGAGATTGAGACGATATGAGATACCATTTCTATTCTCGCGATATGAGATATCAGTCGGTTATTTATGATATAGCCGGGTTATCAGATCAAGTGTTGATTCGATAAGTTGATTCATATGATATTAGTCGGTTATAGGTGATATAGCCGGATTATTAAATCAAGAGTTGATTTTATAATTTAATGTATAATTATATATTTGATATATTACATTACATTAACTAGTATTAGCTCATTTATGATTTCTTTTCTCACTTTGGATAAATTGATGCATATGTGATATATGTTAAATGTATCAAGCAAGGTTACAAATGCAACCAGGGATAATGAGGGTTAAACCATGCAAGGGTTAAGATTAGGGTTTATAATTTATCATTAAGTAATTCAAATGTTATGGATAAATGTCATGGTTGATATTTGTTGAAAGCTTGTAGAACCTTCAAGGCATCTTTGACTTTGTCCATTCTCTTTGTCTTGCTTAAGATATTTTTGACCTAACCTTTAACCATAGCTTATGGTTAACTCTCTACAAGGGTTAAGCATGACATGCTTAACCCTTGGTTGCATTTCTAACCTCACACATTTAATTCATTTTGATGAGTTAGCTTTGCTTCTTCTTCTTCTTCCTCAAAGCTTTCTAGCTTCAATGGAGAGATGGAAAAAGTGTGAGAAAATCATTTCTAAAGTGAGCAAACTTCCTACTTCATCATCCTCTACTACTTGCCATTTAGTATAGGGTGTTTGCTTCACTAATTCCATGATTAATGAAGAGATAGCTTGGGTTAGTGTCTCCTCGACGTAGATCATCTTCGGCCTCGAAGTCTTCGAAGCAAGTATGTTCGTTTCTTCATGGAAGCCTCTCTAGAGTCCGGAGTTCACGATCACAGCGAAGGGACTACTACACGGAGCTATTGAAGTGAAGGACCGGTCTACAAAGGTTGTATTCCTTGTTCACTTTCCTTTTGCAAAGTGTTTGCATATCATTTCCGTCGATTTCTAGTTAACGATTCTTAGTTAGGGTTAGCTAAAATGGAAAATATTTGAATTTGGCATGGACGATGCCTCCCGAAACCTTGCTTCCGTCTTAGGTAACCCTGCAGAGTACTGTTGAGTTACCTATTTCCTTTTGGTGTTATGCACTTGAGAAACTGCATACCTATTAAATGGGGTTCCAACCAAATCAATGCCTACCACTCCATATGAGATATGGTATGGGAAAAGACCATCTCTTAAAAGAGTTAAGATATGTGGTTGTCCGGCCTATGTTGAAAAGCAAAATCTAGACAAGCTCGAGACAATGTCAGTTCTGTATAAGTTTGTTGGATATCCCAAACATTTGTGAAGGAATATCTTCTACCACACTGAGTAGCAAAAGGTGTTTTGTATCTCAGCATGCTACCTTTTTAGAAAATGAATTTCTTATGAAGAAATTTGTGGTCATGAGGTAGAAATGGAAGGAGTTCCAGGTGGACAAATTAACAGCTGATGATTTGGTGAAACCAAAAGATTCAATAGTCTCCAACGAGCCTCAGCCTCTTCGCGAATCTGGTAGGGTTCCTCATCCACCTGAGAGATACTATGGTTTTCTCGGTGACGGTGGGAGCGGGGATTTCATCATGGTAGATGATGACCCAACCAGGTTCAGACAGGCCATCATGAGTGGGAACTCTGTGAAATGACTGGATGCTATACAATCAGAGATGGAATCCATGTACACTAACAAAGTATAACTTTGTATGTTGCATCTGAAGGGGTAAACCCATAGGGAGCAAATGGATCTGCAACGTTTTAGAAATCGTTATGCGAATTTTTCCGTTTTAAACCGATTGTGATCAAACGTCCGTATAAACTTGCCGGCACCTAGTTTAGCTAAAATAAAACTAGTGCGCGAGCTTTGGCGGTATATGGGATGTTTTGGTGCAAAAAGGATTTTTCCCTAATAAAATATTATTTTTGGAATTTAATATTAAAATAATATATTTCGCGAAAACTACCCGATTTGTAATGTATAAGTGTATACCAGTATTTGGGAAATTATCGAAGTAAAATGATTTATTTATTTTAATGATATTTATCGGATTTTTGGTAAAATCCGTGTTTTTACATTTTATGTGACTTGTGCACCATGTCATGCGCATGATGGATTTATGTTTGTGACTTGTGAGATTAAAGAGAATGAGAAAGGAAAAGGGGAACAAAGAAAAAGAAAAGAAAAGAAAATGTTGTGTATGAAAAGGATATTGGGTATAAAACAAAAGTGATAATTGAGGATGTGAGTGTAGGAGAGATCTTTTGTGTAGAGAGTGAGGCTAAAAGAGAGAGAGAGAGAGAGAGGAGACTTGGCTGCCCCATTCCTTCCTCCTGCATTGTTTCTTCATGAATTTCTTCATCTCTTTCATCACACACTACCTCCAAGCCCTCTTCCTTTTCTTCTCAAAACCCTATGTCCCCTTCATTAAAAACATGCACACATCCACTTTAAACACTTTGGACAAACCAAGATTGAATTTTGAAGACTTGGGCAACTCAAGAGAATTCTATGATTGCAAATAAGGTAATCCATACACTTTAGTTAATATTTTTGTGCTTAATATTGTATTTTTGTTTGGAATTGGAGTTATTGGGGATATGTGATTTTAGAATTTTATGAGTTGCTGTCAAATGGTTAATTGAAGTGTAGGAAGTGTTTACAAGACCTTATAGGGTGATTTAGCGGCCTGGAATTTAGTTTAGAACCCGATACACGAAGTTAGAAATTTTTCCGTATCGGTTTAGTGAAACCTTAAGGCCTACAGGGAATCTGGGATGACCTGGAGTGTTTATGAAATAAGCAAACAATACCAGGGACTAAATTAGGGCACTAGGAGACCACCCTGCAAGCATGAACCCCAATGGAGCTACCAGGGCCGAGCTCGCCGGAATTTGTCTTCATGTGGCCGGCCACTTGGTGGAATTTAGTGTCTAGATGGGTCCAGTAGCTCTTATACGTCATATACAACACCCTATACTTGTTTGTGTAGTTCCAGTTTACCTGAACCAAAATCTGGGAGCTATTGTGAGTGGTTTTTAGTTATGTTTTCCATATTTTGGAATTCTTGGTTTTTGTAGTTGGTATTGTATTTGGTTGTTGCGCGTTTCTACGTCAACAATAAGGGTTGTTTGGTTGTTTTTGCATGCGTAGGCTATAGGTTCTAACCTATGAGTGCACCGCGTGCCATATTTGGATTCAAAATTTGATGTTAATAGCTTTGCGAATTCCTATTGATTGTAGGTGCTTTCGCGTGGATTCCGAGACGACGAAGCGCATTGACTACGGCTAAACGAGGATTTTAGCAGGTGAGTAGATTTATATCCACGGGGGAAGTCGGGTGGATGGCGTATAGCACCCCCGCAACCATTGATATGGAATATCGTTTGTAACTTTTTTCCTGATAAATGATATGCGACGGACATGATTGTAGGATTTACAAACGATAAAATGATTGAAGTTGATGCTAATGAACAATTGACTTAGGAGAAAATGATATGATAAGTGAATCATGATAAGTACTATTTAAAAGAGAACACGGGTGACGTTTATTTAAATTGATGCGAGATATTAATGTGATGAACGAGTATACGATGTGATATTAGGTCTTAGTGTGATATATCATTTTATAGATTCGAGTCGATATGAGATTGTTGATACCTTTGTAAGTCCCCTAATACGAGTTTGATATGGATGTGTACAGAGAGATAGGTATATATATTTATATGGATAATGATTGCATAATGAGTGATATGCCGTACGAGACTTAGATCCGTACCCCGATATTGTATAGGTTGATAGAATCACTATTTGTTAATGCCGCTGTACGTTAGATTACCGTACGCGATGACTTTTACCTGTTGATTTATCCATACCCTTGATTAGAGGATGCCGTACGATGGATTGTACCGTACGTGATGTTGTGAGGCTGGATGCCGATTGATAGACTCACCGACTCGGTCTTGTTGATATGTATACCTTATAGCATTTGATTCACTATATGTATTGTGCTGCATTCATGCTATTCTCATTGCATTTCTTATACCTGTGCTAGTACACCTACACCATTATCGATGATGCGTATGTTACACTTACACAGATTGCCGGCGCACACACTTTTTCATCGATAATTGCTATGTCACTTATAGAGTAGAATTGCTATATCATGCTATGATATACTGCCATGTTCATATCACTATGCTAGGTTGCATGATATATTGACATGTACACTCACATACTTTGCTACAGCTACATGTACATCATGCATACATACTGACATGTACACCCACATATCTCGCTACTGTTGCATATACCCCTAGGTGGTATTGCATTAACATGTGATATTGAGACGTTGACTATTGCGAACATTGCACTTATGAAATGCATCATACATACTTGATTACATGTAGATACTTATACCTTACTACAGTTACATGTACACTTCATATGATGCTGCACTTATTTTCGGAGGATTTGGGAACCGCAAGATATATTTTAAAGCTGGATTCATTTAAAAGAGCGGTTTTCCCTTTATATGCTCATATTGATGTTTTATGTTGCATATATCAGTTTTATATGGATTTTACGCATTGAGATATGGATTTCATGTGATTTATGGATTTGAGAACCGTGGGGGTATTTTCAAGAAACTATGTATTGTTTGAAAACCCGGTTTCTCTTGATATGATATTTTGATGTGTCCACCATGAGATTTCTCAGTTCTGAGATTTGTGATATATATACCCGATGCGAGGAGTGTAGTGGGCCGTGTGCGGGTACATGGTGGAGCCTGGTACGGTTCCCCTCGGCAAGATGTTCGTGGTACAGACGATGAGCCTGGAAGGTGGGCAAGTACCTACCGGTGATAGTATTTAGACTTGGCGGTTATCGTAGGGATACCGACCGGGGTGATGTACGAATATGACGTCAGGGCCAGTCGTGGTGACAACGCCTGAGTTATGAGGATTTACGTGTCGATGCTAGACACGGGTATTCATGATGTTTCGGGTGCCGGTGATAGACACCCAGGTTTCCATGATTGTAATATGGCATTGATGGACACACATTCCTTGATATCCTCATATTCACCTGCATATGCTTTTATGATATTTACATGCAGGAGTTTTTGTGTCAGTAGTTGACACATGGACGAGACCCACTGCATACATTCATTGATTTTATTGTTGGACGAGATCCACTGCATACATGCATTGATTTTATTGTTGGACGAGATCCACTGCATACATACATTGATTATATTGTTGGACGAGATCCACCTGCATACCTGCATTGATTATATTGTTGGATGGTATCCACTTGCTGATAGGCAGTTATTTATGTGTTGGCACTATGCAGATACGGTCACCCTAGATATCATAGTATTACCTTTATGATATAGTTGACCTAGGAATCGTTGTTTATTTCGATTTCTACCTGATGATGTTTTTCTATTCATGAGTTGGCAATTCACCCCCGTTGTGCCACAGTTCTTGCAGGTAGACCGCAGGGATCAGTTGCGGCATCGCTGGCACATAGCTATTTTCGGGTGACTTTCTTGTGGTAGGTAGTACATGTTAGATCGTGCCCTTCTTGTATTCTTTATTCATATTGTATCTAGTCACTCTATCAAATCAGAAACTAGTAATTGTATATGTTGCAGACTTAGAGGACTTGTAGTTGCGAGACTTGAGCGATGGGTTTTATGTTCGCTTTTGGGGTTGATGTCTTGCTTTACTTTTCCTTATATGGATCTTCGCCATTGGGCGTCGTATACTTGTTATTTATACTTGTGGTGGTTGTTTCCGCCGTTGGGCGTGATTTGCTCCCGTTTGGGATGCTTTATTTATATTCTGTGTTGTACCAATTTTCGGGGTTAGCTTTTACAAAGGAGGTGCTGCCCAAATTTTCAAAAGAAAAAACATGATTTATTGTATCTTTATCTCTTAAAAAGGTTTAGATTTCTGGGTTTCAGCTTACTTGAATTACGTTACGCCTGTAAACATCGCGTGATTTAAGTGCTTGTCGCGAGCTAATATTTTGGGTCGTGACAAAGTTGGTATCGGAGCGTTAGGTTTAACCTTACTTCGAGTCTAGGTTTGACTATGTGGGGTCTAGGGCGGATATAATTGGAACCTAGGCTTGACCTTACGAAACTTAGATTTGAACAAGGGGGTGTTAGATCCGAACTTTCATTTCATAGGCTGACCCTGATTGATGGAGTAGGTAGCTTGAGTAGAGTGACGTACCGTACGTATGTTCCGCGGCATATTTACGATACGATACTCCACTTAAGTGAGCTTAGGATGTACATATCTTAAGACTGGTGATTCTCTTTGTTCCTTTGATTTTACATCCATTGAGATACTTGATTTTATTCGCTTCCATGATCATGCTCTCAGTGATTTGACTCTTCCTTATGATCGTGTATCCATTTTGGGATCTGTTGACTCTTTCATCCCTTTGATCTTTTTCGTCGATACTTGATTAAGGTTCCTGTCACCATAGTTTGAGCGCAGATTGAGCTGCTGTTGGTGATGTGGTCAGGGTGAGCTCGTCGTGGACGAGGACTGACCATCGTGTTTTCTGGTGACATGGGAACATATCGATATAGTGTTGTTGTGTTGTGACCCCTCGTTTGAGACGAGTGTGCGGTTTTGTACCGGATGACCGGGCCTTTGTTAGAGGCTGCCTGTTGGGAGAGGACTGTTGATGTACAACATACCCCTGAGATTGTGATGTCATCTACCGTGCAGACAGATGACCCAGCCATTGCTGAGATTGATGTGAGGCCGCTTCCAGAGCTTTCGAGCTGAGATCGCTGGAGGTTTCAGGCAGAGAGGCGACAGGTGATAGCTAGTCTATCTTGAGTTGAGAGACGAAGGTGATTCATCTGATTGATGCGCCGACGCAGGCCCAGTTGAGTTGAAGATTTTCAGTGTGGAGAGTCTTACTCAGGTCTAAAGTAGACCGACCCAGAGATGACCGTTGGTATATCGTCTATCCTTGAGGATTTGGGGCATTGTTTAGCATGCGGACGAAGGGTGTTCATATATTGTCTGGGCGGAGTTGAAAGGTTTGAACGAATGTCAGAAAACCCATTCTTCTAAGTTTAAAGTATTCGGAAGGACATGCAAGTGCTTCTGTGGACCCTCTAGAAGAATGAAACCCTAACTCGACGTAATGACCATGAAACCGCTTTTGAACTTTAGGGTTTGCGGCAGTTTAGCGGTGCCATCAATGAGGATTGGGTCTGCCCTTCTACAGTCGGTCCATAGGTACTGTGGCATATACCGAATATTATTAAACAGTGCTCAGGTGTTGAGCTCTGGGAAAATTTTGGGACTTTGATGACTCGATTGAAAAGTTTAACGCCGTCCGGATATCTTGTGATAGGAGACCGGCTTCGGATAGAGGACCTCACCCAAGTGTGTTGTGAGTTGATTGAGAACGGACGAATATTGAGCATTCCTCCGATTGTTGGGACGGGTTCCCTAGGACGTGTTCGGCTAGATATCTTCGATAGAGTGATGAAGATACCGTGTTCGTAGTTCGAGTCTATGTGAGAGACTCCGGATTGACCGTAGCCGAGAACATTTGCGGTACACAGATAGCATGATGCGGCGTCAAGTGGACGATAATTAAGATGAGTGGAGCAAGAGATTCGTGCGAGACGTTAACGAGCTGTTGTTACTCCCCGTTGAGATTAGAGATCGGAAGAGACCTTGAGCCGGTTCCTTCCATGACACTACTGCAATAAGATTTGCACCGAGGATCAGATGTGTTACGTGTATTCTGAGGACCCAGAGACAGAGGATGCCAGACCGTGGGCAGGAGGCGAGCGGATGTTCTTGCTCTGCCAGTTTGGGCGCACCGACTTTTTCTTTGACATTGTAGGCGGTGTACCTCAATGTCATTTGTTATGATTTGCATTGTGATCCGAGTATCACGCTTATATCGCTTGGATTTTGAGTTTCATGATATTTTGTGCACCATGGCTGCACCTACTGGGTATTTACATTTTGTGCATAGTTGTTGCACTGGATATACGTTTTACACACTGTTATATTGGTTGGTGATTTGTGCATATCTATTTGCACTTGATATTGATTTTGTGCCTTAGCTGCATATGTTTATGATTTCGTGGATTTCATACAGTTGGTTTGATATGTGTTTGTGGTACGCACTCGATTTGATTTTAGCACTTGGTATAGCTCATATGTGCTTGCAGTGCATTGATACGTGTTTTGTGCATGCAGTTGCACACTTTTATGATTTTTATACACATTGGTATGCTCGTGTGGTTTTCATACACATTTGAGTTATTGATGATATTTCGTGCACAGGATGCACATGATTTGATATTTCATGCATGGGATGCACAGGATTTGATATTTCGTGCACTGGATGCACTGGATTTGATATTTCGTGCACTGGGTGCACAGGATTGGTATTTCGTGCATTGGTTGCACTCAATTTATGCCTTTGAGCATTCGTTTAACCGGATTTGTGTTTTCGTGCGCGTGTATACTTGATGTTCGTTTTCGTGCATGCTACTGCACTTGAAGCTTATTACGGACCTGACGCGCTTGGGTCGGATTTTGCGCATGTTAGGTGCTTGATTTGATTTTTATTCGTGCATATGGGATGCACTTGAGTTGGATTTTCGTGCATTTTGAGCGCATGATATGAGATATGATTTGTGCACACCGAATCCACTCGATTGGGATTTTCGTTCGTGCATGACGGTTGCACTGGTTGAGATTTTCGTGCACTATAGATGCACTAGATGTTGTTGTCGTGCACGCCTGTTGCACTGGACAGATACTTTCGTGCACACCCGTTGCACTTAGATTCGTTTTCGTGCATATTGGCACTTGTATTTTGGTTTGATTTCCGTGCGCACCAGACGTACGTGATTGTTGGATACGCCTTATGAGGCTGATTTTGCTTTTGAGCACTTTGTTTTCATGATGATGCCCTATACTTTGTAGTACCCTAACAGGACTGATCCGAGGACGGTACCTGTGTACTTTTTAATGCATAAAAAGTTACCAAGAGGTTTTTTCAAAAAGGAGCTATAGACTCGCTATTTCTTACATGTCTGCGTGTGCCACGAAAGTTTACAAATAAAGCCTTTTGGGATATTTCAAAAAAGCGGGACGCATATTTTGGCAAAACATATATGCTAGTATATTATTACTTTACAAATGAGCGTCCGTCATTTGTGCCGTGAATTACGCATCACACAACAATTCAGAAAAGATTCTGCATATGATTTATTTGGTTTTTGGAGATTTTTTCAAGCAGGATGCATACTATATATGTATTATGGTATTTGATTAGTGCATATGGTATTTCGGTAGTGGATTTGAGATTTGTATCTCCTTTGTGACCCGATGATATGCGTGCAAGTTCGTTGATTTGCATGATGCTTGACGGAGATTGGTTTTGAGTTTAGTACTCATTTTTCCGGCGCGCAGGATGCGCTGTGGTTTTCTGTTTCTTCCGTTATTTCAGAGCCCCGTTGATTTAGCTGTTATTGCAATGTTTTAGCATTTGGGGGTTTAAATTTAAATTTAAATTCGGGGACCGAATTTCTTTAAGGGGGGAAGATTTTAACGTTTTAGAAATCGTTATGCGAATTTTTCCATTTTAAAACGATTGTGATCAAACGTCCGTATAAACTTGTCGGCACCTAGTTTAGCTAAAATAAAACTAGTGCGCGAGCTTTGGGGGTATATGGGATGTTTTGGTGCAAAAAGGATTTTTCCCTAATAAAATATTATTTTTGGAATTTAATATTAAAATAATATATTTCGCGAAAACTACCCGATTTGTGAAAAATTGGGATTTTCGTAAATTGGTATAAGTGTATACCAATATTTGGGAAATTATCGAAGAGTAAAATGATTTATTTATTTTAATGATATTTATCGGATTTTTGGTAAAATCCGTGTTTTTACATTTTACGTGACTTGTGCACCATGTCATGCGCACGATGGATTTATGTTTGTGACTTGTGAGATTAAAGAGAATGAGAAAGGAAAAGGGGAACAAAGAAAAAGAAAAGAACAGAAAATATTGTGTGTGAAAAGGATATTGGATATAAAACAAAAGTGATAATTGTGGATGTGAGTGTAGGAGAGATCTTTTGTGTAGAGAGTGAGGCTAAGAGAGAGAGAGAGAGAGGAGACTTGGCTTCCCCATTCCTTCCTCCTCCATTGTTTCTTCATGAATTTCTTCATCTCTTTCATCACACACTACCTCCATGCACCCTCTTCCTTTTCTTCTCAAAACCCTATGTCCCCTTCATTAAAAACATGCATACATCCATTCTAAACACTTTGGTCCAACCAAGATTGGATTTTGAAGGCTTGGGCAACTCAAAAGAATTCTATGGTTGCAAATAAGGTAATCCATACACTTTAGTTATGATTTTTGTGCTTATTATTGTATTTTTGTTTGGAATTGGAGTTATTAGGGATATGTGATTTTAGAATTTTATGAGTTGCTGTCAAATGGTTAATTGAGGTGTACGAAGTGTTTACAAGACCTTATAGGGTGATTTTGCGGCCTGGAATTTAGTTTAGAACCCGATACACGAAGTTAGAAATTTTTCCGTATCGGTTTAGTGAAACCTTAAGGCCTACAGGGAATCTGGGATGACCTGGAGTGTTTATGAAATAAGCAAACAATACCAGGGACTAAATTAGGGCACTAGGAGACCACCCTGCAAGCACGAACCCCAATGGAGCTACCGGGCCGAGCTCGCCGGAATTTGTCTTCATGTGGCCGGCCACTTGCTGGCATTTAGTGTCTAGATGGGTCCAGTAGCTCTTATACGTCATATACAACACCCTATACTTGTTTGTGCAGTTCCAGTTTACCTGAACCAAAAGCTGGGAGCTATTGTGAGTGGTTTTTAGTTATGTTTTCCGTATTTTGGAATTCTTGGTTTTTGTAGTTGGTATTGTATTCGGTTGTTGCGCGTTTGTACGTCAACAAAAAGGGTTGTTTGGTTGTTTTTGCATGCGTAGGCTATAGGTTCTAACCTATGAGCGCACCACGTGCCGTATTTGGATTTCGGAATTTGATATTAATAGCTTTGAGAAATCCTATTTATTGTAAGTGCTTTCGCGTGGATTCCGAGAAGACGAAGCGCAACGACTACGGCTAAACGAGGATTTTAGCAGGTGTGTAGATTTATATCTACGGGGGAAGTCGGGTGGATGGCGTATAGCACCTCCGCAACCATTGATATGGAATATTTTTTGTTTCTGTTATCCTGGTAAATGATATGCGACTGACATGATTGTAGGATTTACAAACGATAATATGATTGAAGTTGATGCTAATGAACAATTGACTTTAGAGAAAATGATATGATAATTGAATCATTATAAGTACTATTTAAAAGAGAACAAGTGTGACGTTTATTTAAATTGATGTGAGATATTAATGTGATGAACGAGTATACGATGCGATATTAGGACTTAGTGTGATATGTCATTTTATGGATTCGGGAACCGCAAGATATATTTTAAAGCTGGATTCATTTAAAAGAGCGGTTTTCCCTTTATATGCTCATATTGATGTTTTATGTTGCATATATCAGTTTAATATGGATTTTACGCATTGAAATATGGATTTCATGTGATTTATGGATTTGAGAACCATGGGGGTATTTTCAAGAAACTATGTATTGTTTGAATACCCGATTTCTCTTGATGTAATATTTTGATGCGTCCACCATGAGATTTCTCGGTTCTGAGATTTGTGATATATATACCCGATGCGAGGAGTGTAGTGGGCCGTGTGCGGGTACATGGTGGAGCCCGGTACGGTTCCCCTCGGTAAGATGTTCGTGGTACAGACGATGAGCCTGGAAGGTAGGCAAGTACCTACCGGTGATAGTATTTGGACTCGGCGGTTATCGTGGGGATACCGACCGGAGTGATGTACGGACATGACGTTAGGGCCAGTCGTGGTGACAGCGCCTGTGTTATGAGGATTTACGTGTCGATACTAGACACAGGTATTCATGATGTTTCGGGTGTCGGTGATAGACACCCAGGTTTCCATGATTGTGATGTGGCATTGATGGACACACATTCCTTGATATCCTCATATTTACCTGCATATGCTTTTATGATATTTACATGCAGGAGTTTTTGTGTCAGTGGTTGACATGTGGACGAGACCCACTGCATACATTCATTGATTTTATTGTTGGAGGAGATCCATTGCATACATGCATTGATTTTATTGTTGGACGAGATCCACTGCATACATGCATTGATTATATTGTTGGACGAGATCCACCTGCATACCTGCATTGATTATATTGTTGGATGGTATCCACTTGCTGATAGGCAGTTATTTATGTGTTGGCACCTATGCAGATACGGTCACCCTAGATATCATAGTATTACCTTTATGATATAGTTGACCTAGGAATCGTTGTTTATTTCGATTTCTATCCGATGATGTTTTTTTATTCACGAGTTGGAAACTCACCCCCGTTGTACCACAGTTCTTGCAGGTAGACCGCAGGGATCAGTTGCGGCATCGCTGGCACACAGCTGTTTTCGGGTGACTTGCTTGTGGTTGGTGGTACATGTTGGATCGTGCCCCTCTTGTATTCATTATTCATATTGTATGTAGTCACTCCATCAAATCAGAAACTAGTAATTGTAAATGTTGCAGACTTAGAGGACTTGTAGTTGCGAGACTTGAGCAATGGGTTTTATGTTCACTTTTGGGGTTGATGTCTTGCTTTATTTTTCCTTATGTGGATCTTCGCCATTGGGCGTCGTATACTTGTTATTTATACTTGTGGTGGTTGTTTCCACCGTTGGGCGTGATTTGCTCCCGTTTGGGATGCTTTATTTATATTCTGTGTTGTACCCGTTTTCGGGGTTAGCTTTTACAAAGGAGGTGCTGCCTAAATTTTCAAAAGACAAAACATGATTTATTGTATCTTTATCTCTTAAAAAGGTTTAGATTTTTGGGTTTCAGCTTACTTGAATTACGTTACGCCTGTAGACGTCGCGTGATTTAAGTGCTGGTCGCGAGCTAATATTTTGGGTCGTGACAGGATCTTGAGAAGATTCTTGGTGTAAATGGAAAAGTTGAGACTTTCAAAGCTAAACTTGCAGTAAAAGGCTATGCTTAAGTCTATCAGGATTAAAGCAGGCATCGAGGAGTTGGAATATCTGTTTTGATGTGGCAGTCAAGGAGTTTGACTTTATCAAAAAGGTAGATGAACCTTGTATATACAAGAAGGTTGTAGAGAGTAAGGTTGTCTTCCACGTATTGTACGTAGATAACATACTCTTGATAGGAAATGGTTTCTTATGCTACACTCGGTCAAGCTCCTCTTATCACGAGGATTCTCTATGGAAGATCTGGATGATACCTACTACATCTTATGGATTATGATCTATGGTGATAGATCTAAGTGGAAGTTGGGAGTGTCCCAAATCCAGATACATTAACACCATACTAAAGGGGTTTAGTATGGAAGATTCTAAGCGTGGTGGTTCACCTACTTACTCAGGATTCACTCTCTCTAAAAAGATGTCTTCCAAGACAGATTTGGAGAGAGCTCGCATGCAAGAGATACCCTATGCTTCAGCACTAGGCTCTATCATGTATGCGATGTTATGTACCAGACTAGATGTAGCTAACTCACTAGGAGTAGTGATTAGGAATCAATCGGATCTTGGGAGAATTACTGGACAGCTGTGTAGGACATTCTTAAGTACTTGAGAAGCACTGAAGAAATGTTCTTGGTTTTTGGTAATAGTGAACTCTAGTGGGAGTCCTTTACTAATTCGAGCTTCCTGAGTGATAAGGTCGACCGAATGTCAGTTTCGGGCTTTGTCTTTACCCTCAGTGGAGGGACGGTATGTTGGAAGAGTTCAATGCTATATACCGTGGCAAACTAGACGATAAAGGCGGAATACATCGCTACCAACGATGCTACCAAAGTGGATGTCTGGATAATTATTGTTCATGAGATGAACATGGTTCTTACTATTGAGCATCCAATAACTGTTATTATGACAACAATGGAGTTGTGGCTCTGGCCTAAGAAAACCGGTCCCATCAGCGATCCAGACATATTCTGAGGACAGTATCACCTGATCAGGAAGATGGTTGATCTCCAAGGGATCAAGGTAAGGAGAGTTGACGCGAAGGATAACACGGCAGATCCCTTCACAGAGGCCTTTCCCTAGAGAAACTTTTATGGGGCATTAGGTATGAGATACTACAATAAATGGCCTTAGTGCAAGTGGGAGATTGTTAGTTATATGTATACCCTAGAGGCCATTATTATACATGTGATGTATATTATAGTGGATGCTTGGACATATATAAGGAGGAATTTCTTGCTCGACATGATAGTATGCTATCTGGTTGCTATTTATCTTAACATGTACACTTATTGTCTCTCTATTACATGTTGATAAAGCCCTTATGATGAGTACTTGACTACCAGGATTATGATGCAGATCATACTAGTAGGGTAGAGGTAGTCGGTAAGTACATCCTTCAAATGTTCCTAGTTGTGAGAGTATCGAGATGGGGCATCGATATTCCAGAGTAGACTAGCGTATACGCTTCTCGACCCATGTGATGGGCGATGGATGATCTCATATCCATTGGTGTTTGACATCAGAGAAGGTATATGGGTGCTCAGTGGAGACTGGGTACATTGAACAGACTCGCCGAGAACTCCTAGATGGTATTATACCTATCGTCAGATAGCAGTTCTCTGGTGACACTGGTACATGTTAGTCTGTCGACCCAAGATCGTCATAGAGTCTTGTGTGATTCCTACCGTGCTTTGATTTCCACCTTACCACGTTCAAGAGATCGTGCAAAACAGTGGTTTTTGGGTACAGTCCCGAGTCATATGGAGGCAATGAGTGATATGAGGGGATTTCGTCTCTCCCGGTATTGGGGGTTGATGTTGCACTATACTTGATTGGCCATAATAGGAAATCCCTGGTTAGGGTTGCTGAGATCTACTGGTAAGTGTTATGAGTAGTTTCTCGAACCGTTATGGGCCTCACATCAGCATGACTTATCAGGCTATTGGGGTCTGACGTTTTACCACCCCAGGCTGCGATATGCGACATATCAGACGAAGAGACCGGACTGTACGGCAGTGTTACTGATTGGGTTGGCAGGAGCATGAGCAGGATTGCTTGTTGATCTTCTGATCGTTTAATACCCAGGTGGCCGTTACGTTTAGCAGACCTCTTGCGGCTTGTGGGTGTTTGATATGATCATCACCTACTACCGGCATATTAACAAGTTTTTAGAGTCCTACACAGAAGTTTCTTGATTCATGCGAAACGAAGTAGGAGCACATATGTGATATGTGCAGGACCTATATTAACACGCGTATGTGATACCGTATTCTATTTTCGCGATATGTGATATCGGTAGGTTATATGTGATATAGCCGGGTTATCGAATCAAGTATTGATTCGATAAGTTGATTCATATGATATTAGTCGGTTGTATGTGATATGGCCGGATTATTAAATCAAGTGTTGATTTGATACTTTAATGTATAATTATATATTTAATATATTAACTTACATTAACTAATATTTTCTCACTAAATATTTCTTTTTCTCAATTGTGCTTTGGTATATATGTGATATATATTAATGTACATTTTTTTTGTGTCATGCTAGATGATACATGCTACATGGGTGTATGAGACTCACACCATACTTATGATAATCCAAGGGTTTTTATTTATCAAAGTAAATGAAAATTGGTTGGAAATTTGTAATGGCTAGAAGCTTGGAGAAGCTTGTTGTGTCCATTGACTTAGTCCACTAAACTTGTTTTACTTGAGATATTTGTTAACCCAACCATTATCCTAAGCCATGGTTAAGTATCTACAAGAGTTAGTATATGATATTAACTCACCAATGATTGCCATTCACACTCTCATGAGATGAGATTCATTCACTATTCTTCTTCTTCTTGATCTCAAGAAAGCTCACTAGCTTTTCTTGAGGTGAAGAAATATTGTGAGAAAAATATTTCTAAAGTGAGCAAAATTTCTACTTCATCATCTTACACTAGACTAGCCATTTAGCTTAGGGTGTTTGCTTCATTAATCTACCATTAGTGAAGAGATAGTATGGGCTTGAGTCTCCTCGACGTAGATCATCTTCGGCCTCGAAGACTTCGAGCAAGCTTGTTCATTTCTTCATGTGAACCCTTACTAGAGTTCGGGTGTTCACTACTTGGAGAGAAGAGACTACTACACGGAGCTTTAGAAGTGAAAGACCGGTCTACAAAGATTGTATTCCTCATTGACTTAGATGTAAAGTTGTTTACATTCTTGATTCGTATAATTCTCTAGTCAAGATTCTAGGGTTAGGGTTCTTTAGCATGACGATTTTTAAAATGGCATGGATGATACCTCCCGAAAGCTTGCTGTCGTACTAGGTAACCCAATAAAAAGTTGCCCCTACGGATTCCTGTAGCCGTAGGGGCAAACTCTTATTGTAGTAGTGATAGAGGTAAAAGGGATTCCTTGTATGAATAATAGGGGAAACTAAAGTTTGTATAAATTAAAGAAATCGAGGCTTAAAGCCATAAATCATCATTGCATGCTATAAGGCTCATACGAAATTAATTACCCAATTCCAAAACATCAAGCCAACTAGAATAGGAACACAAAATAGAATATCGACAAATAACCAGTACAACAACAAATTGAACAAAACAGCAGCAGAACAGCAAAATAGATGCCAGAATAGTAGCAAAATAGATGCCAGGAAAGCAGCAACCAGAAACCAGAAACAATAGAGTGCAAAAATACCAAGTTACCAACAGAAATAGCAACAACAGAATCAGCAAAAATACCAAGCTACCAACAGAAATAGAAAGCCCCTACCAGTGCAGATACAACAAGCCACAACAAAAGTATCACCTCATCACCACCAACAGTCCAACACCATGTCAACCATCCTAAGTTCTTAACATTCATGTCATAATCCCCCAAACTTCGATCAATTTCCCCTACCTTAAAATACCCAATTAAGATTTTCAACCAAATTAAACAAAACCCACCAAAAAACCAATTTAAGGAATTAAATAGAAACATCACTACAAAATCCCATTTTAATAGGTTAATTCATGACAAGAGGCAATTAAAGTAACCGAATGAAAAAAATTTGGCCTAAGTAGCCTAACTGCCTAAGTTAACCATTTTAATCTACAACAAGTGAATATCGCAACATTCATCTCATAATCCCCTACGGTTCGATCAATTTCCCCTGACCTAAAATACCCAATTATGACTTTCAACCAAATTAAACAAAACCATCTAAAAAAACAACCTACTTCAGGGAATTAAACAGATAATTCACTGCAAAAATCCCATTTTTATTGGTTAATTCAAGACAAGAGGCAATAAAATTAACAGAATGAAAAAAATTAGGCTAAGTAGCCTAAGTTACAGATGATTAGATGAATATACCTTAGGCTGAGAGTTAGCTCCTACTGTAGGAGGTGGAGGAGATGTAGGTGGAGGAGGCATGCTTGTTGCTTGCTGCTGGTGGTAGTTATAGAGTTGCGGTCTTTTCTGAAGGGATTTAGGGTTCGAATCTTTGAGATTTTAAGTGAGCAAGGGTCTCGAGGGAGAGAGAGAGGAACTCAGAGAAGTTCGAGGGAGAGGGAGAGCAAGAGGGACTTAGAGGAGTCTTGAGGTCTTGGGAGAGGGAGTCTCAAGGGAGATCGAAAGGGTCTCGAGGGTGATCTTGTGATTTAGAGGTAGAATGTCTTAAGGGAAAGATCTAGAAATTTAGGGTTTAAGAGAGGGAGCCAGAGGGACTCATAGGAAGGAGAGCCAGAGGGAGTCAGTGCAAGGGAGAGAAATTTAGGGTTAAAATGAGGGGAAAAGTTATAAAAGAATATATATGGGAGTGAATCGGTCGATTTGGGTTTGGTCGGGTTTGCAAATTCCAAACCCGATGCCAACTCGATAACCCGATTTTTGGGATTCTCTGACCCGACCCGACATCTTTCAAAAACAGATTGATATGGGACGGTTCGGGTCGGTCGGTCGAAATCAGGCCGGTTAAAAAATGCTCAGTCCTAATTGAGAGGAAGAAGTAGATGCCCTAGAGTGTTTACTCTCTATTGTGACATTCCTTTAAATATTATTTCATATATATATTTGTGTTACAACTAGATTAATGATAAAAAATCTCACAAATATATTGTTACAACCGAATCTCTCAAAATCTTCTAATGAAATCTTTCCAAAAAATTCCGCGTTTGGACAGGGTCAGACGTCTGACTCATATATGGGCAGACGTCTGGCCGCACTCCATATCGCATGCAGAGTGTGGTCAGATGTCTGAGACCATTATTCCTGGGGGGTGGGGCTCGGCCTCCGAACCGTACGTGGGACGAGTTTCTGCCTCATACAGCTCGGGCCGAAGACCGGGGGAACCCACAATGGTATAGGAATCTGGCTGCACTCTTGATTGGTATGCTTTTGGCGTGTCGTGTTTTAAAGTTTTAAAGTTATTACCGCAATCAGGACGGCTTCGCGTGTAGCTAGCCGTGATGAGTACGGGTCGTCCGCAGGGAGACAGAGCGTTTCACGTTCCTGGTATGACGAGTTAATGCGCGAGGCAGAATTGTTCGTATCTATCCTAAGTGTTTATATGCAAGTATAAGTTTGTTAGGAGTCTCTAGGTTAATGTAAGTTATGGATTTTCCATACTAAATCCTTTGTGCCGAACTTGACTATTGAAGCTAGAGCAATCGGTAACAACGTGGATTAGGGTACTTAAGCACGGTATTAGTGAAATCCGGCTTATTGACCTTTGTCCGTCCGTTCTTGTCTTTTGCTTTCGCCTCTGGCCAAACCAAACGCAACTAATCGCGGTTAGGGATCACCGATACCTTGGTAGGGTAGAGTGCCTAACGGAGCGCTTGCGTAAGGTTTGGGCGGAGTTCAATTGAAAAATAACGGGCAAAGAAAATGAGAAACGAAAACCTTAACTTATACAACATATCTTTTTCCTAAGAACAACATATTTACAACTAACAAAACAACAAAGAAAAAGAGCAAAGAAATGATACAAAGAAAAGAAAAGACAACATTAGAAGAAAGTAAATTGCAAGGTAATAAAAGGCAAGTAAGTAAATAGCATGGAAATAAAATTGCAAGTAAGTAAAGAGAGAGATTAAAATACTAAGAACCCAAGAACAAAAATGAAAGTTTTATTATGTCCAAGTGATACAATCTTGAGTTCAATAACCAAAACATAAACTTGCAAGCTCAATGAAGAGGTTGCAAGATCAAGAGAAGGCAAAGAGCTCAAGCAAAACTAGCTATGTACAAGAACAAAAGAAAAGAGAAACAAAAAGTTATGAATCTAGTGTAAAGAATGATAATGTGAGACCCCCTCTCCTTTGCTTACTGATCTGTATTTATAGGCTCAAAATAAAATTAAAGAAGTAATAAAAATGAGTTGATGTGACAGCAAGGGAGAGCCAGAATAAAAATGGGGCTTATTGGGCATGGTGGGGCCGGCAAGACCGGTTTTATGGGGCATGTCGCCGGCCCAAATCCAAGCAAATTGTCTCGTGTTGGTGCTGTGGTCTTGTGTTCTCTTAACAAGTCTACTGGTGCTGCTTGATTTGTCTATATGAATTTGGTCTGCAATCAGGGATTTGGAGGGAAAACTTGATGCTTTATATCACATCACACCTTTTTGCATTTATCACTCTTGTCCCTTCATGTGTCCAATTCATCATATCATGTGTGTCATGGGCAGCCCCACCATAGTCCATGCCAAAGAGTTGTGTGTACACTTGTATTGTGTTGGACCAAAATTGTGTGCACATATTTATTTGCAAAAGAACTCTTTGGTCATCGATCGGTTTGCAGTTCTGGTTGCAGTGTCCGCTCACAAACGTTATATCCGTGATTTTGAATGTGTTTCCAATATTGTGTCATGGATACCTGTAATCTGTAATTACTGAGCAGACACTGGTTAATAGTATCGATATATAACAAAACAGATAATGAATGAGTGGTATTGAAATGCAGTTTTCTGAGATGAACAAATACCCTCAAACTTATCTTTTGCTCATCCCGAGCAAAACAAAATCCTAGCCTCACTTTCGCAGGGAACGCGATTGCACCGAGCTCATGCAACAAGCCGTTAAACCTCTAGGTGTCCCTAGAAGGAGGAGTGTTGTCTCCTGAGGGTTTTCAGCGGATTACACCCATAAAATCCTGTCAAGCTAGTTTCACAAGTTAGCATCGATTCTACTCCTACAGTTTAGTATCTACGTTAGAAATTATATTATCCTAAGTTAGAAATATCCAACCCTTATGTTTCACTTCTCATATATATTCAACCTCAGATCCTATACGTTTTTACACTTTAGAAAGATCTCGGTTTCTCTTGAGTTTTTCTTTCTAAAGTGCGGTCTCCAATAAGGGATTTTTATCAACTTTACGGAAAACATAAGTTTTATTCTTTATTCCTATCTTTCCTCCAAGCATCGATTGTATACTCCTACATGTGTGTAAATTTTCACCCCTACACTTAAGAATTCAATTCAAGCTATAGTACCCTTGCCTTAATACCTAATATTACTTCTTTTCATTTATGATGGACGGTTTCGTTCACACACCTTTCATGCGACTATTAATGCTTCTTGAGGCACTGACCGATCGATTACTGAATGTGTGATGGTCTTGACTTTATATATTTTTTTCTTTTTCTTTTTCCTTTTCTTTTTTCTTTATTTTTCTTTTTCAAGACCGGATATATTTTTCAATGATACTCTTTTGGTGGTTAGTTTTAAATACCGTTTTTTCTTTCATACTAGGTTTTCAGGTAAGAGTATTTCTAGGTATTCTCTACTATCCCAAGTTTCAAGGTGCGTGTATGTGCAGTTTGTAGGGTATATACTTTCTAAATTTGGACTCAAGAATAGGAACTATTTTTCAGACTTATCCTTCAGTAAAGCTTTCAATACTTTCCCTTCATCTCGACTTAACTCAAGAACTGAACTCAAGATTATCTACTTCTATAAAAAAACTGCAAGGACGCATAATTAGCAAGGTTGAACAGAATGAGGGTTATTTTTAGGGTTTTCAATTCCTAAGCCTAGGATTTAGTTATTTCTAACGTATCAACAAAACTTTCGGAATAAAATCTAAGTTACCCTATTAGCTAACTTGATGACAAAGTTTATATATTTTTGTAAATTTTTTCGATTTTTATGGGTTTTAAATAAGTATGCGAATGCGAAATTGTCGGTGCCCTCACTGTCAAGCTATACCAAGAGGGTCAAAATTGTCGGTGCTCTCATATTTTTTTTTGTTTTTTTTATTTTATACAAAACAAAAAGCAAACCAAAAATATATACACAAAAAGGTCCCCCTCGAAACTTAAGTGAAATGGTGTTTCTACTGTTTAAGCGGTGAAGTTCAGGATTATGGGGGAAAGAACAATATCAATCTTTACAAAGCCTTTGTAACATTTTAGAAATCGTTTTACGAATTTTCCGTTTTTAGGGTAAAATAGTCGGTGTTTTCCGTTTTAACCCGACTGTGATCAAACTTCTGTATAGACTTGTCAGCACCTACTTTAGCTAGAATGAAACTAGTGCACGGAATTTGGGGGTCAATGGCAAGTTTTGGTTCACATAGAATTTTTCCTTAATTAAATGTTATTTTAATACTTTATTTGTGCACTTTATTAGTGATAATTACTTTTTGGCTTGGGTTAATTACTACTAATGTGGTTTTATGCTAATCTAATCATTAGATATTTTGTTAAACCATTCATTCTAATATCTAGATATTTGTGGTGATAAAAGGATTTAATTTTAAAAGAAAAGAAATGAATGAAATGGTGGCATTTGCATTTAATGATGCATTTAATGAATTTTGCTAAAACTTTCTTCACACATTACACAAACACCCCCCCTCACCTCATGGCCGAGCCCTCCCCATTTCTGTCCCATTTTCTTTCCTTGTTCATTTCTTCATTCTATTGTTCTCAAAATCCTTCAAAAATCCCAAAAATAAATCCACAAAATCATAAATAAAAATTAAACCAACTTTTCCCTTCACTAATCTAGCTTGGATCTTCACAAAAGTCTTGGTTTTTGGAGGCTAACTTTGGTTTTCTTGTTGCAAGTATCAAATCAAATTTGGAGGTATAAAACCCTAACCCTAATCTCTTGTTGTTCTAATACCTTAATTAGCTTTGTAGTTGTTAAAATTAAGCTATTTAATTTCATGTTTAAAATTCTAGATATGGTTTTTGGATACTTAATTAGGGTTTTGATTAGTGAATAGGATAATTGTTAGTTTTAATCAAAAGAAAAGTTAACCTAGTTTGCTAGTTTGTTAAATGTTATTTTCCTAATTACCTAATTAGCTTATTTACAAACTAGACTTTTGCTAATCCTAATTAGATGAGATTAAAATTATAGTAAAGGTTTAAATGGTTTAATCTTGCTAATTAGTGATGCTTGTAAATTCTAGTTTGGCAAGAAGGTTGTAGTTTGGTGCTAAAATGATATATGCTGCTTACTAGATTTCGGTAAGTTTTAGGCGTGGGTTTCTTTTGACGTTGCAACGTTAAGTATATTGATTCAACGCTATATCTTGTGTTTTGAATGCGTGATCGGTACGATCAGGGTCTAGGCCTGGTAGTTGTGTCGCTTTGCGTTCCTAATTAGGGTCGTGCCGATATCGCTCATGTCTTTGTGTAGCTTTTGCTCTTGAGTTGGTTTCGTAGTGTCACTACGCGCGTTAGCCGCTTGACGAACACTTGAGAGTATGTTTGGAGTTGGTGCGTCGGTCAAACGTAGTTGGTACATGTTATTGGTCGATTGCTAATATATACTTGTTATATTGTTATATGCTTCCAGGGTCGCAGGCGGGGACTTCGGGCGCTGCGAACAGGGGAAAGCGAGTAGTTGGCTTTACTTAGCCAGGAACACTGGTGAGTGGATTTAACATCTACAGGGGAATCGCCCGCATGGCGTTATGCGTCTCGGCTAGAGATGTTATGAATTGTCGCATATTCTATTTCATATATAGAGTTGCGCATACACCTTATTGCTTAGTTATTTGTTGTGCTTGGACTAGTACCCTTAGGACACTGCACTATTATTGACGGCTCATGTTGCACGAGCACTGATTGTATGCCACACACACCGACAATAATTGCCATGACACGCACAACACCCATACTTATATGATATTGTTTGGTTAGGGACATTGAGATATTGATTCATATTTCTTTATGCATATGACATACAGCATACCTGTATACCTACATGCTTACACATATGCCTTGACATGCTTACATGCTAGTTACCTGTATACCTATAGGTTATTGTACCATTAGCGATAGGTACATACACACATAATGACATAACTACATGTATACCTTGCATACATGCTTTACTTATACCTGGAGGGTATATTACATCATTATTGATAGGTAGATACATATACCTTGCTATACCTTCATATTTACACACATATCTGGTTATAACTACATGTTTACCTTTATTTGATGTTATATAGACTTGGAGAAATTAGGAACCGCATATATATATTTTAACTTGTTGCAGTTAATTAGCGGCTTTTCCTTTATATGCTCACATTACAGTTTTTGTTGCATATATTATATTCATGGATTTTCGCATTGAGATATGGATTTTTCATGATGTTTTCTGGATTTGAGGACCGTGGTAGTTTCATGAAATTATGCATTATTTAAAAACCCGGTTTCTCTTGATATGATATTTTAGCATCCACCATGAGTTTTATCGGTTCTGATATATATACCCCATGCGAGAAGGAGTCGGGGGCCGTATGAGGGTACATGGTGGGGCCCGGAGGTACCCCGGGGCAAGAAAGGGATTTTGATGTAACATGCCGATGAGGCCCAACAGGGGAACCATACCTACCGGTGACAGTACCAATGACTTGGCGGTTATCGTGGGGATACCGACGGGAGTCATGTACGTATGGATACGTCGAGAGGCGAGGGTCAGAGCTAGGTACTCGAGCTTTCGGTATAGCGTATGATACATACCTATCAGGGTGCCAGTAATGATGACAGCACCTGATAGATCAGGCTTTATGTGTCGATACTTGGCACAGGTTTTCATGATATTTTTACTCCTAAGTATATATAACAGTGGAATGGGACGCTGTTATATATGCATATATCTATATATATATATATATATATTAGTGGAATAGGATGCTAATATATATGTATACATATCAATTAATATACATCATCATAATTATTCATGCAAATATACTTATTTAGGTTATATGAGATTCACTTGGTATTGGATTCAGGTTATATGAGATTCACTTGATATTGGATTCAGGATATGTGAGATTCACTTGATATTGGATACAGGATATATGTGAGATTTGCTGATTTTGTACTTTAAGGATATATGAGATTTACTTGATATTGTACATTCAGGGTTTGTGAGACTTACATGATATGAGAGCCAATTTGGGGGCTGATTTGAGGAAATTGGAATTTGGATTGTCTTGATGGACTTTGGTCCTACCACGATGTCAGGATTCTGTGGAAATGACATGTTTCATTTCATACTTCGCATTTATTATTTATGCACTGCTTCAGGTATTAGTAGTACCTGATAGAGTACCTTTCATAACTGCTGCATATATACATTGTCATATCATTGCTTCATATATTAGTTGTACCTGATGGATTACCTTACATGATTGTTGCATACAGATTGTCATATTATTGCTTCATGTATTAGATGTACCTGCTAGAGTACCTTTCATGACTATTGCATACATATGACTATTTATTGTTATTAGCTCGCATATGTTAGATTCGCGCTGTATGTGCATACTTGCGATTACCTGTATATGTTATTTACTATTCACGAGTTGGCAACTCACCCCCGTTGTGCCACAGTGTTTTGCAGGTTGTTTCCCAGGGTAGTCGAGGCAGGCTATTCATCTATCTTATCATCTTTTGCTGCGGATACCGCTTCGGCTCACCGTGTGCAGTTTTGCTTAGGTGGGTTTTGTGGTTATCCGTTTATGTTCATTGTATATTCATTGTATCCTATACTTTCCATCTACCACTTTCATGTGTATGACTTAGAGACTTGATGTGAGGACGATATTGTATATTTTGGTGACTTGGATGTCTTTATTGCTGTTTTACTTATATCGTCTTTTATTTCTTCGCTACGGCGTCGTATATCTGTTGTGGTGGTTGTTTTCCGCCGTTGGGCGTGGATTTGCTCCGGTTGGGGATGCTTTACTTATATTTATGTTGTACCCATTTTTGGGGTTAGTTTTTACAAAGGAGGTGCTGCCAAATTTTTTAAGAAAATAAAGTTGGAGTTTTAAAGAATTTGGGTTATGATTTCAAATGTTTTAAAACTTCTATTATCACTTACTACTTTGATGGTTTAGATTGCTGGGTTTTCGGCTTACTTAAATTGCGTTACGCCTGTAGACGTTGCGTAGTTTAAGGGCCGTCACGTGCCAATTTCGGGTCATGACAAAGTTGGTATCAGAGCGCTAGGTTTTACCTTTCGGAGTGTAGGATGACCTTGGTATGATGGAGTAGGTAGTTTTAGCAGAGTAACATAGTGTGTGTATGTCCGCGGCATACTCACGACGTGGTACTCCACCAAAAGTGACCTAAGTACTAATTGCTTGAAATTCCTTCCTTGATGATATATCCTTATGATTCGATTTCCGTGTTCTTATCGAATCTTATTTCCATTTATAGCCTTTGCCGCCGTTGACTATGGGGACTCAGAGTGATGCAGCGAGGGCCGAGATCAGAATTGACTCGAATAGGATGAGGACTGACCAGGATGGCACGCTCGTTGCACAGGAATAGATGGATCAGCCTTCGACAGATCGTATCGATAGGCTTGTGGCAGAGATGCAGGACTTGCGCCAGACGATGAGGTCTTTGGTTGAGGCCAGCAGAGCGCAACGACAGGAGGTTGCCACCCCTGTTACCCAGTTGTTCCTTACGATCAGCACAAAGCATTCCGTCACCTATATAGCACCAGTGGATGCAGCGCCAGTTGACGAGGCACGTCTTCCAGAAACTTTGGGAGTTCCGGAACCGTGGAGGACTCGTACCGGTGTACCAGCCCAGAGACGGAGGCCTAGCCGTCGAGACAGATTTCATGCACATCGCGGGAATAGCGGAGGCTCGGGACGAGGTCAGTCGTTCAGCTCTCATCCCTAGGAGGGTCAGTACCCATCGCGTGGATGTTTCTGGTGCGGAAGCTTTCATCACCTCATCAGGGATTGTTCCTTAGCACCGCGTCAGACTCGTGTTCGGAGAGGTCATGGTCACGAAGGATTCGCTCAGAGGGGACTGGTTGGCAGAGGAGGAGTTCAGCCAGTTGCCGGTAGGGGGCAGACACCAGTGTTTGCTTCTACTCATCGGGACGCTCGGGCGTCCAATGTAGAGTGTCCATGTATTCTTAATTTGTATGTTCTTTTGTTGCACTTGTTTGTTTTACACACTTTGTGCCGTGGTTGGGCCGAGAGTCGGTTAGCTAGATCAGCCGTTTGTTATGTTAACTTCTGTCAGCGATTCTTTTGTTGCGCGACACGTATTTCAGTCGTGTGCCAATCGGATAGGAGATAGAGATTCGTCCGTCATTTTGATCCTTCTTGAGATGTTGGATTTGACGTTCTCCTGGGCACGGACTGGTTAGCTACGTGCTAGGCGTCTGTGAACTGCAGCGAGGAAACAGTCAGGTTTTGTTTTCCCGGCGAGTCAGTTATCGTTGTGCAGGGGGACAGTGGTGCCGCCTCTCACAGCTTGAATTTAGCTTTTTTTCTTTCGCTAGTCGGCTTTTGAGGAGAGGATGTCGAGAATTCTTGGCGTTCATTCATGATACCGGAGCCACAGTGGGTTTGTTCGACCGGGTTCCTATCATGCGAGTGTAACGCCTTGAAAAGTCGTTTAGGTATTTTCCCGATAATCAGTAAATAATTGGTATTTTTCCGTAAATTGTCATTATAATTATTTTTCAATATAGGCCAAATTATACCTAATTTGGATAGGTAATTGCTAGTATTTAGTAGCTAATGAGTCACTTATAAATTTCTGTCCGTTTAAATTTTTTCCCCTAATTTACTAATTTTAATATTATTTTAAGCTGTTAAATATACATTAAATTAGTGATAAATACAAATTTGAATGGGCTAATTACATACTTAAGAACCATGACAACTAAAATCTAGTTGTAATTCAAATTTTTAGTATGTTATTCCAAGTTCTAATTGGTTATAATCAAAGGAAAATTAAAATTTAAATAAATTAAACTAAAACTTGCAATTATGAACTTGTGGGGGGTCTTTTTGCATGGAATTTTTTTGTGCAATCACTCACACACTCACCCCTCCATCTTGGCCGAGCCCCACTGCTGGAAATCCCCCTCAAAATTTTCTTTAACTCATGTGAAGGGAATGATTTGAAAAGGAATAAAATATATTAATTAGAGTATGGTGTACTTTGTGAATGGAATGGGCTTTGACTTGGAGAAAAATTTATACAATCCCACACCATTCTCCCCCACTCCCTCCACTGCCGAGAGCTGCTATCCCCAATTTTTCCCATCTCTCTTCTCTTCAAATTTCACCTCAAAATCCATTTAAATCCACAAATTTCTTCACAAAACTCAAACAAATCCTTGTGCTATCTCTTCTCAAGCCCAAATTAGTTGAAAACATGGGGAAAGGAGGCATCTTTGGAGGCAAATCACCATGCTAGATCCTTAGAAATTGAGGTATAATCTTGACCCAATTAATACTTATGGTTAAATTCCTTGAATGAAATTGTTTTAGTGTTAAATTTGAGTGCTAATTTCAATTCTAGGTTTTTAAAGAGGATGGTTTAAGTTGAACTAGGGTTTTAGAACACCATTACTAGGTTAATTTAATTTATTTGCTATCTAGTTCTTATACTAACCTAATCTAAGAGGTTACTTGCTTAAGTGGGCTTCAAATTATGCTAAATTAGTTTATCTCAAGTATGAAATTTGGTTTTCATTGCTAGTTTATAAAAATCAAGAGAAGGGTTGATTTTGGAATTGGGGTTGATGCATTGTAAATGGGTTAAATTAAGTGTTGTGGCCATCTAGTGGTTTGAGTTGGATAATTGTGTTAGATTGTCGTCACTTTATCGCAAATCTACGATGTTTGTACCAAATTTGGAATTTGTGTGCTTACTAGGTTTTTGATACAATTAGGAGGTGAATTAATTTTGTTATGTTGGTTATATTATTAGCTTCTACTATGGTAATTAGGGTGTGCGAATGCGTATTAGTTTGATCAGGTCTTAGTTTTGACGGTTGTTCCGAACGACGATTCTAGTAAGGGTTGTGGTGATTTTCATGTGTGTTCCGCGCACCAAGTGCACAATGTGCCTAACTCGTATACGTTGACCCTTTCATTTTGTGACTTGGCATCATTTCTGGATATGTAATCTTATGTTTTGTGTTGTGCAAATTCCAGGATCGGTCGCGGAGATTTCGAACGCGGCACGAAAAGGGAAAGCGGTGATTGGACCAAGCTAGCTGGGGATTTCCGGTGATTAGATGTTTACATCTATGGGGGAAATCGTTTGGATGACGCGAGGTGCCCAATAGTTTAGAATTTCTAGTAATACTAGCTTGTTGCATGTAGTTCCTAGTTACCTATTTTACTTCATTGCATGACCTTTATATCCATATATGTGTTAATTCATCATATTGAAACCATTAAAATGAGATATGCGACACATGTAATATTCGGCTTGCTTAGTTCATTATATATAATTGTGCAACTTCATCTCATAGGACACTTGCACCATTACCAGGGTTTTATGCAGCACGAGCACTATTCATGCGGACACACACGCCTTAGTAATTGCTATGCCACAAACACTAGATAACTTGTTTAAACCGGAATTTAGAATAATTTCACCATATAAGACGTATAAACCAGTACTAATATATTAAATTCCGCAAGATGAACATGTAGAATTGCTAGTCATATGCATGTACCTCATTACATCATTCGATCATACATAGTCTTTTAGTCATATATCGCAGTTCGCATTGTTGATACCATAGGCATTCATCACCATTGACATGTGTACTTGTGGTACTTTTTTTCTTGAGGATTTCAGCATTTGAGATTTATGAAATTTTGGAGAAACCGCAAGGATTTAATAAAACTAATATCATTTTAAATATTGCAAGTTGCGGTTTTCTAGAGATATTATAATTGTGTCATCCACCATGAGTTTTCTGTTAGTTTTCGAGACCCGTTTCGAGGAGTAGGATGAACCGTCTCGGGTACATGGTGGGCCCGATAAGATACCCCGGGGCAAGAAGTTCGAGTAGTAGATGATGATCCTGACAGGGGAAGACTACCTACCGGTGATTATTGGCACGACGGATATCCGGAGGATACCGACCGTTGTCGTGAGATATTGAGATATTGATACTTGAGATGGGCCAGTCCGGATTGCCGGAGCCCGAGACTTTTTGAGATACCTATACTTTGGGACACTGAGATATTCATTTGAGGTGTCGATGCTTGACACAGATTTCTGTTGATTTAATTGATATTACTTCAGATATTTCAAAAAGAGTTTTCTAAGATGAAAATAATGATTTCCTCATATCAGCATATTTAGATCACGTGTTAAATTGCATTCATGTCGCATACATGCTAGTAAATCATACCATATCAATATTGTAGAATTGTGACACTTTGCGTACATGCTTACGATAGTCTTTATAGATGTTACATATTACTCACGAGTTGGCAACTCACCCCCGCTGTGCTATAGCCTTTTTGCAGGTCCGATCCGTCAGCATGGTACCGGCGGACGCACTTCTTCCTTTTGCTTGGATTTGAGGCTTTTGCTCGTAGGTGGGTTATGTCATTATTTTGTTTCCATCTTGTATATTTATTGTATCTAGTGTACTCCATCTACTGTATCATCTACCAGTACTGATGTATATTGACTTAGAGACGAGACAGTGAGATTTGTGGGCATGTATGTTGTTTCTTTGGGTCGCGCTCACTTGAGCCGACGTGTTTCTTATTACCTGTGCCTTTTTATGCTTATTTTGCACATTGATGATTTATATTGCGTAGGATTTGAGTCCGCCTTGGGACGAAGAGCTAGCTCCCGCTTGGGGATGCCTTATTTCATGTTATTGATATATATTCCTGTTGTACCCGTTTGGGGCTAGTATTTACAAAAGAAACTCTGCCGAAATTTTCGGAAAAATGGATGTTGCTTTTAAAAAGCTTGATGTGACTTATTTGATTAAAATCGCTTTCAATGAATTGGTTTTCCTTCACTCTACTGCTCATTTATTTTTGATTTCTGGGTTTTGGCTTACTTAGATTACGTACGCCTCGAGACATTTCGTAATTTAAGTGCCAGTCATGCTCCATACTTTTCGGGCCGTGAAAAAGTTGGTATCAGAGCGATAGGTTTGACCTTTCTGAGTGTAGGATATCCCTTGGTAGATGGAGTAAGTAACTTAAGCAGGGTAACGTAGCGTGTGTATGTCCGCGGCATACTTGCGATACAGTACTCCGCCTAGGTGAATTTAGGATATACTTTCTTGAAAATTCCTTCTTCAATTCCGTATATCCTATGATTCTAATGAACTGTTCTTATTATCCTATTTCCTGTGCCAGCCACTATGCTGTTGAAGGCTACGAGAGCGCAGAGGGCTGCCGCCCGAGATGAGATCCGAGCAGGCTCGTCCGAGATGAGGACCGAGCAGGGTCGCGTACCTAAGCCTCAGGGACAGACTGATCCGCCTTCCCCACGCTGCATGGATAGGCTAGAGTCTGGTATAGAGGAGTTACGACAGATGATGGGAGGTATGTAGGAGTTACGAAAGATGGTGGGATCCTTAGTAGAGGCTAGTCGTGCACCGAGATCGGAGGACGTACCTACCACAGCACAGACTATGATAGTACCGGCTGTCCAGACAGTTGCTCTTACAACTACCGTGACTATTCCGGTATCACTACAGGATTTCATGAGGCCGAGACCCCCAGTCTTCACTGGCACCGATGCAGCGGAGGATCCGCAGACATTCCTTGACAATTTAGCTAGGATTTGCCGTTCGCTCAGATGTTCTTATGATACATGGGTGGAGCTTACGAGTTTCCGTCTGGAGGGCCTTACGCAGACAAGGTGGGAGTCGGTCGAGAGAGGTCGAGCTGCAGGTCTACCTCCTATGACTTGGGCCGAGTTCACAGCAGTATTTCTAGCCCGTTTCCTTCCAGAGAGCATTCGTGATGCTCGAGCTCGTAGTTTTGAGGCTTTGCTCAAGACTCCAGGGATGACAGTGTCCGAGTATGATATCCAGTTTACTCAGTTGTCCCGATATGCTCCGTACATGGTTGATACTGAAGAGAAAAGGGTAAAGAGGTTTATACAGGGACTCGACACACAGTTATTTCTTGCCATCGGCGCCCAGCACTTTGACACTTATGCAGCTGTTATGGATATGGCCTTACGGATGGAGGCGCGCATTTCAGAGACTACAGCCGTTTCTGGGCGAAGAGGATTCGTACCGATATGCTAGCTCAGAGGAATCGTGACAGATTCATTCCGAGAGATGGTGGCGGCAGAGGAGTCAGACGGGGTCAGCTATTTGGTTCTTATCCGCATGGCCAGCAGGCGTCGCCAGGATATTTTAGGTGCGGGAGTCCGTCCCATCGGATCAGAGACTGTATGGGGAGACGACAGGGAGCGGCGATGGTTCCATGTTCATACCAGAATATTGCATTTTATACCGCCCATTCTTACGCTCGTTTGTTTATAGGCAGGTGCTTTTAATCAGTGTTTGCTACATAATTGCAGGATACTGGTCTCAGCTCTAAACAGTGAATATCATGGAAAAGTACGACAAATTCCGGATTACTGCCAACAACAGATAAAACACGGGTCTCCGCTCTCTATCCGTATGTTGCCACACACCAGTTTAAGGGACAAAATGGCAAATCGATGTCATTTTCATGCACAAAACTCAATGTCAACACAAGATCCAACATATCTACGCGGAGCTCGAGGAAATCATGGCAAAAGATCCACATCACATCACCTTTTGTTCTACTGAAATTCTGGAAGAATTGTGAAGAGATTCTGAGAAAAGTATTATACCACACTGAAGAGGACCACAAACCAGGAAAACCCACCAAATCTCATGGCCCAAATCCGTAATAAGGCCGCGGTTCCGCGGCATAAGCGGGCTTAGGCTGCGAAACTGCGGCCATGTGGGCTCCGCCCTGGGTCGTTTTCTGGGGGCAGATTGGTACATTCATTTTGGTCCTGATTGTTGCCCTATATTCTCTGTTGCCTGCCTATAAATAACCCAGAACTTGCCAAGCCTTGGAGGTTCACTCTCATGCCTCTTTTTTGTTAGTTTTTAGTCTTCTTCTTCTTCTTCTTCATTCTTTCCACCATGAAAATGTAGTGAGAGCATTGAGTGGATGTTAAATGAAGATGAGGGTTTTTGTATCATTCTTTTTTTTCTTAGCTTCCCCTTTGAGCTCTCTATCTTAACTTGATCTTGCAACCTCTTAAGTGAGCTTGCAAGTTTAAGCTTTGGTCATTGATCTCAAGGGGTTGTATCATTTTGTTCTCTCTTTTGTGCTTCATTTCACATGAGTTCTTTACCCTTCTCTTGATCCTGCAACCTCTTGATTGAGCTTGCAAGTTTAAGGGTTGGCTATTGATCCCATGGCTTGTCTTGAGTTCTATGGTTCTTAGTGTTACTTTCTTGCTTATCTCTTTCTTGCATTTTTCATTCTTGTCTTTTATTACTTGCAATCTATTACCATGCACTTTAATTACTTGCTTGTAATCTTTTCTTTTCTTTGTTTATCTTTTTGTTCTCTCTTTTTGGTTCGTTTTGTGAATGGTTGTAATTATTGTTGCTAAGAATAAATACGATATTGTAAGTTAATGTTTCTTTGCTCTTTTCCTTTTCCCGTTATTTTCCATTGAACTCCGCCCAAACGATACGCAAGCGCTCCGTTAGGCACCCTACCCTACCAAGGTAACGGTGATTCCTAACCGCGACCGGTTGCGTTCGGTTTGGCCGGAGGCGAAAGCAAGAGACAAGAACGGACGGACAAGGGTCAATAAGCCGGATTCCACGAATACCGTGCTTAAGTACCCTAATCCACGTTGTTGCCGATTACTCTAGCTTCAATTGGTCAAGACTCGGCTCAAAGGTTTTGAGTGCGGATTTTCTTAGCTTATACTTTCGTATCTTTTTCTTAACAACTTTATACTTGCATATACACTTAGGATAGAACTGAACAAACATATACAAATTCTTTATTGACTCGTCTAAAACTCGAACGGACATACAACCATCTCCCTGTGGATCGACCCGTGCTCAACCGGCTAGCTGCAAAGCCACACCGTCCTGATCGCGGTTATACTTTAGAACTTTGAACATCCGACACGCTAAAAGCGTTCGATCAAATGGCGCCGTTGCCGGGGAGACGGTAGCGTATTTTCTTTCTTGTTATTCGGGTTAATATTCTTTTTGTATATATTTATAAATAAAAAAAAATAAAATCTTTTTGTTATTTTTAATAATTTTTGTGAGCAAGTGTGCAGATTTTTGCGGATTTGCAAACTGCGATTGTGGGGTGCAAAGTGTACATTCAAGGTTAAGGTGATTACGAAGTACAGTGCCAAGGATCCGGGTAGTTTGACCCGCGCAAGCGAACTTTTTCAAGCTTACCGGAATTGATTCAACGGGGGTTTCCTAACCCAAAAACTTAACGGTACGTATTTCTTAAACACCTTCTTCTCAAATCCGACGCATCCAATATACTATTCTTTGCAGGATTCTTTGCAAGTTCTCTAGCAAACGCTAAAAATTGACTAACCCGTATTTGTTGCAGTGCCGCGCTTAAACTAAAAAAAAACGATTGTTTGATTCTTTATAGAATTTTTATTGAATTGCGCATTGCATACATTAATACGGACTTAAGAGCAAGCGAAGCCCACAACATACGGTAAAGGATTTCATCACCTTTTCTGTGGCCCACAAATCACGAACTTGAGCATAACGTTTACCCGCACAAACTTTAAAAGAAACTAGACTTTAAGCCTTAAGGACTTCGCGCTCACTAGGAGAAGTTAACTGTGTTTAGAACCTCGCTTAACGGTACATTGTTTACGGGGTGTCTAGGAAAGTGTTAACGGTGAAACTGCCAAAAGAGAAAGGGTTATTTAATTAAGGACCTTCGCGAAAGCGTCGGAAAACCTCCCCTTTTCTCTGCACTTACCTGGCCTCGTGATCAGTGTGTCTTAAGCCCGTTTCTCGACACAGTTTTACTTCGACAATCAAGTTCTGGTGCAGGTCTAGTTGACCTAGGTGAACCCTAGAACGATTAGGTGTGTGGTATTTTTGTGTCGTGATTGTTTTTTTCTTTTTGTATGTATATGTCTTTCTTTTGTTAATATCTAACTAAAAAAAATCACATTCTTTTTCCCCTCCTTTTCTCTGCCTTTCTTTCGTTCTCTCTTCATATCATGGGCATCCCACCTCGCAAAACTCTTGCCGAACTTTGGTACCCACAACCAGACATTACTTCTTACGGTTCTTGCTTTGGCCGAACGTCGAACGATCCCTCCATACCCAAAATCTCTTTGAAAGATCGGATAGATGCGTCTAGGACAAACACTTGCCCTTCGCAATCCACTTTGTATCAACCTTTTCAACCTCCCCCACCCTCTTATGTTGATACCCTTTTTGTAAGTCGTCCTTTGTCCATCGCTGAACATATTGAACAATCCTGTAGCCGATCTTTCACTCCTTTCACCACTATAGATTCCTGGGATCAACAATTCCATTCACCTTCTTATCCAAATGTTGATCCTGTTCCTGTCCAGCCATTCAATTCCAACCAGTCCTACCCGACTTTTGCACCTTTCCTAGACATTGCTTCTGAACCGCCATTTAGGAATTTTCAGTATCCAAACAACTTTGAATCTTTTGCTGAAACCCTTTCACAACCCATGTCTAGTTTGGAACAGTCTTTGGAAGATTTTAGGGTAGCGTCGTACCAACAGATGATGGATTTGAATGCGTCCATGGCCGCCCTCATACAACCTAGTGACCCGGTAGCTAGTTTTCAACTAGCTCCAAATTTTCCAATGTATGAAGAGGCGGTAGGACAGGTTGAGAATTTGTGTGGAGAAAGTGAGATGTACCCCCTTCCGAATCAAGCCTACCCGTTTCAACTTGAATCCCACAACTCCGGTTTTGAAAGTCTATCGAGTGTCCCAAATGATTTATCAATTGAAGATAGAACAGATAATGAGTTGTGTGACCTTGTAGTGTTTGATTTGCCCGATTGTGAAGAGTCCCTTTCGAGTGAAACCACACCCAACCCTTTTGACCTCTACACCTCCATCTTAGAACCTGAATTGATTGACATCCATGCTTTTGTTGAGGTGTCTGAGAATATAGATTTTCACTTGATTGAGGATATTGACGCTGGGAATATTTTGGATGATGAACCCGTAGATTTAGCTGAGTTTTCCTTCCATTTCATCATCCCGAGTCATTAAATGTTTTTCCCAAACCCCATATGCGTCTGGATTTTGAGGATAAACGCATGGATGGGCTTAACTTTGAGGAGACTATTGAGGATATTTTTGAGGATGAACCAGTTTTAATTGATGAGTCGGATTTTCCAATTCATCCTGTTCCTTTCATTGACTGTGTACACCCTCCTGAACCTTTAACCGATAACCTTCCTCAATCACCTACCTCCATCCTTTCCATTGTTCTGACATTGCAAGAAACCGCAACATTTTCACTTCCAGTTTCTGGTTTACCAAGTTCGGCGTACCCATGGTTTCTCATGAATCTTGAGGGATTTGACCCCATTTCTCGACGGGTTAATAGATTAGCACAATCGCTTTTTACACATCGGTCATCACGAATTGTGCTAATTTATTCGCTCCAATTCCAGCCTCAAGTTCGTATTCCAGTTCTTTCTCCCTTCCGCCATTCTTCTTCTATACCTAGACTGTATACCACTTCTATCTCCATACGGTCTCGCGTATTCTCCCCCTCTTTTCTCTACGCCTTCTTCCACCAACCTGTACATTATAGCGATAAAATCTTTGAATGGTTGGTGCTCACTTTTAGCTTGTGTATGGCCCTGTATAGTTTGAAACTGTTTTCTTTCCCTCTAATCCTGAACTTCACCGCTTAAACAGTGGAAACACTGTTTCACTTAAGTTTGGGGGGAACCCTTTTTTTGTATATATCTTTTTTTTGGTTTTCTTTTTTATTTTATTTTTGTATAAAATTTTCTTTTGGAGAGCGCCGACAATTTTGACCCTCTTGGTGTAGCCTGACAGTGAGGGCACTGTCAAGTTTAAGTTTGGGGGTGTGCTCGGTAAGATTTCTTCCTTCGCATTCATTTGTATAGTTTGCATTTACTCACCTTATTAAAAACCCACAAAAATCGAAATTTTTCCAAAAAATATAAAAACTTTGTCAAGTTAGATAGTGGGAGAACTCAGATTCAACATTTCGACGGTTTTGTTTGATAAGATAAGAATAACTAAATCTTATTTTTAGATTTTGAAAACCTGAAAGATAACTCTCCTTTGAAGTTAACTATAGCTGATATACGTCTTTACATCACACTACACGTATCGTGAGTTTTGGAAATTAGATGACAAGTCTTTTATGTCTAAAAACTTTTAAATGGATAAATGATTTTCTGAGGATCAAATAGGTTTGTTCTGAAATAAGTAATATCAAGAATAGTTTATGAAGTGAAGTGAATATGAAGGGATATTATTGATGCCTTAATTGGAACTAATTCTGAAAAATAACCCATATGGAACTTGATTGAAATGATTACACACCGAACCCACTAAACACGTCTTTTATCCAAAAAAATAATTGAACTGCCGGTTATATCTCCGTTCGTATTGAATCATCATGATTTTCACGCCAAATTGTCTTTTGTTTTTGGACCTAGGTAACTTGAGTAATTAAGTCCTCTGGGGTGTTTCTACACCTAATGCCCTAAAGCCAACTGGTTTGGGTGCATTGGCCCAAAGCACGTTAAGAAGCCTAGAAAGTCCAGTTTAAAACAAAGTCAAGCAAGTGTTCTCTCCGAGTTAAAATTCCTAACGGTTCTTTGTGTGAGAATAATCTTGACAAAAGACAGGTTTTATAAAAAATATTTCTAGCGGAGATATGAAGGTTTTATTCTATGATAAAGACTATTGCACGTTCACAGAGGTGTGCATGAAATGAAAACAAGAAAAAGGTGGAGTGAAAAATAAGACCTAGTTTCCTGTTAGGGAAGATAGAAATTCTGAAGTTGAAATTTTACTGGAAAACGAAACTTGAAAAATACTTAACTCTTTATAAAACTTATGTGATCCTTTTAAAATTTTTATCTGGGCTTTATTGTGTGACATGATTGATCCTTCTGGAACTTAACGACACTATTTGCACTGCACGTAAAGACATATAAAATCTTTAATTAAATAAGAAGCGAGGTGTGAAAAATAAGGGTTCTATAGTCTAGACTTAGGATCATAGAATTGTTATTTTCTGAAACAAAACTTTAGGGTTTGAATCATAGTTATTTCGCAAAACTAGCTTGACCGGATTTTGTGGGTAGTATCCGCTGAAAACCCTCAGGAGACAACACTCCTCCTACTAGGGACACCTAGTGGTTTAACGGCTTGTTGCACACACTCAGTGCAATCGCGTTCCCTGCGAAAGTGAGGTTAGGACTTTTTTTGAATAATTGGTTTTGCTCGGGACGAGCAAAAGTTAAGTTTGGGGGTATTTGTTCATACCAGAATATTGCATTTTATACCGCCCATTCTTACGCTCGTTTGTTTATAGGCAGGTGCTTTTAATCAGTGTTTGCTACATAATTGCAGGATACTGGTCTCAGCTCTAAACAGTGAATATCATGGAAAAATATGCCAAATTCCGGATTACTGCCAACAACAGATAAAACACGGGTCTCCGCTCTCTATCCGTATGTTACCACACACCAGTTTAAGGGACAAAATGGCAAATCGATGTCATTTTCATGCACAAAACTCAATGTCAACACAAGATCCAACATATCTACGCGGAGCTCGAGGAAATCATGGCAAAAGATCCATATCACATCACCTTTTGTTCTACTGAAATTCTGGAAGAATTGTGAAGAGATTCTGAGAAAAGTATTATACCACACTGAAGAGGACCACAAACCAGGAAAACCCACAAAATCTCATGGCCCAAATCCCTAATAAGGCCGCGGTTCCGCGGCATAAGCGCGCTTAGGCCGCGGAACCGCGGCCATGTGGGCTCCGCGCTGGGTCGTTTTCTGGGGGCAGATTGGTACATTCATTTTGGTCCTGATTGTTGCCCTATATTCTCAGTTGCCTGCCTATAAATAGCCCAGAACTTGCCAAGCCTTGGAGGTTCACTCTCATGCCTCTTTTTTGTTAGTTTTTAGTCTTCTTCTTCTTCTTCTTCTTCATTCTTTCCTCCATGAAAATGTAGTGAGAGTATTGAGTGGATGTTAAATGAAGATGGGGTTTTTTGTATCATTCTTTTTTTGCTTAGCTTCCCCCTTGATCTCTCTACCTTAACTTGATCTTGCAACCTCTTAAGTGAGCTTGCAAGTTTAAGTTTTGGTCATTGATCTCAAGGGGTTGTATCATTTTGTTCTCTTTTTTGTGCTTCATTTCACATGAGTTCTTTACCCTTCTCTTGATCTTGCAACCTCTTGATTGAGCTTGCAAGTTTAAGGGTTGGCTATTGATCCCATGGCTTGTCTTGAGTTCTATGGTTCTTAGTGTTACTTTCTTGCTTATCTCTTTCTTGCATTTTTCATTCTTTTCTTTTATTACTTGCAATCTATTACCATGCACTTTAATTACTTGCTTGTAATCTTTTCTTTTCTTTGTTTATCTTTTTGTTCTCTCTTTTTGGTTCGTTTTGTGAATGGTTGTAATTATTGTTGTTAAGAATAAATACGATATTGTAAGTTAATGTTTCTTTGCTCATTTCCTTTTCCCGTTATTTTCCATTGAACTCCGCCCAAACGATACGCAAGCGCTCTGTTAGGCACCCTACCCTACCAAGGTAACGGTGATTCCTAACCGCGACCGGTTGCGTTCGGTTTGGCCTGAGGCGAAAGCAAAAGACAAGAACAGACGGACAAGGGTCAATAAGCCGGATTCCACGAATACCGTGCTTAAGTACCCTAATCCACGTTGTTGCCGATTACTCTAACTTCAATTGGTCAAGACCCGGCTCAAAAGTTTTGAGTGCGGATTTTCTTAGTTTACACTTTCGTATCTTTTTCTTAACAACTTTATACTTTCATATACACTTAGGATAGAAGTGAACAAACATATACAAATTCTTTATTGACTCGTCTGAAACTCGAACGGACATACAACCATCTCCCTGTGGATCGACCTGTGCTTAACCGGCTAGCTGCAAAGCGACACCGTCCTGATCGCGGTTATACTTTAGAACTTTGAACATCCGACACGCCAAAAGCGTTCGATCATTCCACACGTGACTTACCACCTTCACCACCTCCTCAGAGAGCTCTACTTCCTTCCCCTGGTGATGCTCCACGTCAGTTAGGCGCCCCAGAGGTTGTGGGCATGGCGGTCCTATTCAGAGAGGATGAGGAGGCCGAGGACATCCAGCTATTGGTGGGGATAGGCCCGAGTGTTCGCTTTGACTCCGCAGGATGCGCAGGCATCTAATGCCTTTGTGACAGGTACTTTGACAGTATGTTCTTTCGACGCACGAGTATTATTCGACCCAGGTTCCACACATTCATATGTATCTACACGCTTTGCACCGATGTTGGGCCGTGAGTCATCGTCGTTAGATCAGCCTCTTGTTGTTGTTACTTCGGTAGGCGAGTCGTTTGTCGCTCGTTTTGTGTTTTGATTGTGTTCCATTCGTATCGGGGAGAGGGATTCGTCGGTTGATTTGATTCTCCTCAATATGTTGGACTTTGATGTGCTTCTGGGCATGGACTGGCTGGCCACTTGTTATGTATCTGTGGACCGCCGTGAGAAGGCAGTCAGATTTAGCTTTCCGGAAGAGCCAGTCCTTGTTATTCAGGGAGACCGCAGCGTCACCCTTCCCAGCTTGATTTCGTCTCTTCGCGCCGGTTAGCTCTTGCGGAGGGGATGTCAGGGATTCTTAGCATATGTTTGTGATACTCGAGCTGCAGAGGTTCCTTTGGACTGGGTCCCGATTGTTAGTGAGTTCCTTGATGTTTTCCCTGACGAGCTGCCTGGGTTACCGCCTGAGTGTGATGTTGAGTTCTGCATCGATTTGATTCCCAGCTCGGGGCCTATTTCCATATAGCCTTATCGGATGGCCCCGGCGGAGCTTAGAGAGCTGAAGGATCTGTTGCAGGATTTGTTAGATAAAGTGTTTATTCGACCTAGTGTGTCTCCGTGGGGTGCTCCCATCCTATTCGTCAAGAAGAAAGACGGCAGTGTGCGCTTATGCATTGATTACCGCCAGCTGAACAGGGTTACCGTACGGAACAGATATCCCTTACCACGTGTCGATAATTTGTTCGACCAGCTTCAGGGTGCGGGATACTTTTCGAGGATTGACTTGCGATCGGTTTACCATCAGTTGCGGGTGCGGCAGGAGGACATTCAGAGGACGGCTTTTCGCACACGTTACAGGCACTATGAGTTTTTGGTGATGTTGTTCGGACTCACCAATGCACCAGCCGCGTTTATGGACTTGATGAACCGCATTTTTCAGGCCGTATCTAGATATGTTCATCATCGTGTTTATTGACGACATTTTGGTGTATTCCCAGAGCCGAGAAGAGCATGAGCAGCACTTGCGGATCACATTACAGACTTTGAGGGAGCACCAGCTTTTCGCGAAATTCTCCAAGTGCGCGTTTTGGCTTGACATTATTGATTTCTTGGGTCACGTGATTACGAGAGATGGCATATGTGTGGACCCGAAGAAGATCGAGGCCGTTCAGCATTGGCCCAGACCGGCATCAGTTACGGAGATCCGCAGCTTCTTAGGCCTGGCTGGCTACTACCGACGACTCGTTCAAGACTTCTCCCGTATTGCTGCACCGTTGACCGGGTTGACTCGGAAGGGAGTCCCTTTTGATTGGACCGAGGCGTGCGAGCATAGCTTCCAGCAGTTGAAGACTTGTCTGACTACTGCACCAGTGTTGTCATTGCCTTCGGGATCGGGCGGATTCGTGGTTTATTGCGACGCTTCTCGAGTGGGACTAGGTTGCGTGTTGATGCAGCACGACAGGGTTATTGCGTATGCTTCTCGGCAGCTGAAGACACAGGAACAGAACTATCCTACGCACGATTTAGAGATGGATGCAGTGGTGTTTGCATTCATGATCTGGAGACATTACCTATACGGCGAGTCGTGCCAGATATTTACGGACCACAAGAGCTTGAAGTACATATTTCAGCAGCGAGACCTGAATCTGAGACAGCGCCGTTGGATGGAGCTGGTGAAAGACTATGATTGCGAGATCCTTTACCATCCGGGAAAGGCGAACGTGGTGGCAGATGCTTTGAGTCGGAGGCCCGGAGGTAGTTTATCCTGTTTGAGCGCTGTGCAGAGGCAGTCGTCAGCAGATTGGCAGATTCTATGCAACAGCTGAGCACAGTTTGAGTCACTTCGACAGAGGGACAGCTTGCACATATTCGTGCACGTCCGCAGTTGCTTGACCGTATTCGAAAGGCACAGCCCAGTGATGACCGTCTTTCAGAGATCATGGAGCAGATTAGGCAGGGCATAGATTCCGAGTTCGGGGTTGATGATCAGGGGGTACTGCGCTTTGGGACTCGACTATGCGTACCAGATTCTGTGGGACTGCGGTGTGAGATTCTTGAGGAGGCCCATAGATCGATGTATGGCGTTCATCCCGGTTCCACCAAGATGTACCACGACTTGCTAGATATTTACTGGTGGTACGGAATGAAGAGGGATGTGACAGACTTCGTGTCGAGATGCCTGACTTGTCAGCAAGTCAAGGCCGAGCACTAGAGGCCCGCAGGAGAGTTGCAGCCTTTGCCCATTCCGGAGTGGAAATGGGAGCAGATTTCTATGGACTTCAATGTGGGTCTACCCAGGACTAGTCGAGGGTATGACTCCATTTGGGTGATCGTGGATCGTTTGACGAAAGAGACTCACTTCCTGCCAGTGAAGACTACTTTCGGTTTTGCTCAGTATGCCCAGATTTACATCGACGAGATCATACGGTTGCATGGCGTCCTGACTTGTATCGTGTCTGACCGAGGCACCCTGTTTACCAGCTGACTATGGCAGAGATTTCAGGAGGCGTTGGGCACCCGTTTGAGTTTCAGCACAGCATTTCATCCGCAGACTGACGGCCAGTTAGAGCGGACTATTCAGACTCTTGAGGACATGCTCCGAGCGTGCGTTTTATACTTCGGAGGTGTTTCCCCAATCAGAGCAAAGCTCTGTTCAAATTCCAAGATTTTAAATGATGCGACGCTTCCGTTTTCCCCAATCAGAGCAAAGCTCTGTTCAAATTCCAAGATTTGAAATGAAGCGACGCTTCCTTTCCCCCAATCAGAGTAAAGCTCTGTTTTGAAATTCAAAATTCAAAAATTGAAGCAACGCTTCAGATCTAGCGCTAGGTGCGCTGCGCGCCACGTGTCAAACACGGATGCGCTAGCGCCAGGTACGCTGCGCCCTAGGCAGTACACCCCCAATCAGAGCAAAGCTCTGTTTTAAAATTTCAAAACTCAAAAGTTGAAGCAACTCTTCAGATCAAGCGCTCTGCGCTACGTGCCACGTGTCAAACATGGATGCGCTAGAGCAGTTGCGCTGCGCGCCACGTATCGAACATAGGTGCGCTAGAGCAAGGTGCGCCAGCGCTGGAATTAAAAATTCCACACCGTTAAAACAAAAGATCTAATAATAATAAATTAATTAATCAGAATTAAAATTCTGTTATGGAAAAATCTTTCTAAACTTATTAAAACAAGAAGATTATCTTCTGCAAAACAGAAGCCTTAGGATCAAAGATCCAACGGTGGGAAATATTCCCAAATCAATCAGAGAAAGATCTCTTAAACTGATTTAACAAATCAGCTGGCCCAATATAAAGGCCCCAAGATTTAAAGTCTGAGAGAGAAAAAACCCCCAACAAACTTTGAGAAAACTCAAAGAGGGAAAAGCAAGCTTCTAGCAAAAGAAGATCATTTCTTCAAGGTAAAGAACATGATTCTTGAACACAGAGATGAAATCATCTCATGAAAAGAAGAACTATCTTCTAAAAAAAAGATCATAGATCTATAAAAAGACCAAGGTCTTTGATAAAAAAGAGATCAAAAGATCCTATCATAAAAACAAAAGAAGTATTTACTTCATTTATAGATCATTGATCTACAGAGGCAGCGCCTTTTTATAAATAAGAACTTTTGTTCTTGAACCCTGAGGCAAGGCCTCCTTTAAAGGGAGAACATAAGCCTGTTCTCTGATCATAAATTTGATCAAATGCGCTTTGCGCTGCTGAAAAGTGCCTTGCACTCATGAACTGCGCTTTTACGCTCATTGGACCGGCACTCAGCGCCAAAGCATGCCACGTGTCAACCATAGACACAGCTTGCGCTTTGCGCTTATGAGACAGCGCACTGCGCCCATGGACCGACGTTCAGCGCCAAGCACGCCACGTGTCACTTACTGGTGCGCCATTAAATCAGCGCAAAGCGCTCATAAATTGAAAGTGCAATACGCTAATAAACTAGAGCTTAGCGCTAAGCGCCACACGTGTTATCTTCGCGTGCGCTACCCGACAGAAGCGCTATGCGCTCTTTGATTGGCGCAAAGTGCCTGGCGCGCCATGTGGCGCACTGTTAGAACACACATTGTTCTGATGAATCCTATGCATTCAATACAAGACAAAAGATGTCAGAACCCAATGCTTTGCATTATTAAAAGGGATAAGCCCAAATAAAGGCTCAACAGCCCTGAACAATAAAATGTTAAAACATTTTAATCTTATTGGACTTAGCCCAATTCTGGCCGTAAGTTCTCAACTTATATTCAACTGAGCCCATCTGCTCACGAATATTCAATAGATCTCAGTCCTAAACAGGGCTACGGATCTTTCAACCAACTCACTCCGGTTCGAGAGTACATCTCTTTACTCCTCTGATATCTGTCGTTGTAATCCTTCAACGTCTTCAGAGAGGTGACGGGTCCCGACAACCACACATTTCTACGGACTGTGGGGGTCCTTAAACTCAAGGACTACGATGTCCGTAAACCTTATAGACTACGATGTCTATAAACCGGAATGTGGGGTCCTTAAACTCATGGACTACGATGTCCTTAAACCTTATAGACTACGATGTCTCTAAACCGGACTGTGGGGTCCTTAAACTCATGGACCGTAATGTCCTTAAACTAACATTGGACCGTAATGTCTTTAAACTAATCGACCGCAATGTCTCTAAACTAAACAATAGAGTCCAAATGTTCGCTTGTTAGATTTAAATGATCCCGTTAAGTAGATCTTAGTCTAGAAATTAGACTAAAGTATCCTTAACAAACGTTTAAGTTGATCTTAGTTTCAAACAAGACTAACGTATCCTTAAACCAAACCCCCAAACCCAAATCTAAGAAGATACGGATTTGGACTAATCCACGCCCTACGGGCGACAACATAAATTAGTCTCCGTATACAATCCACGGGCAACCACAAACAAAACAAACATCCAAGACACGAAGTGACCATCTGGAGAAGGAGAAAGTTGTTACCGTGATGCGGTAGCGTAATTAACTACAGGGGCTCGCGCCTGTAGGGAAGAGCGTCCCCACAATAAAAACCCCTCAAACGAGGGGGAATCTGACGAAGTCTGCTACATCGGCCGCATCCGTTTAAACCTTCGATACATGGTGCCATAAATCAACTTGGCATCTTCGGAGAGGTGGACAGATAACACCAATTAGCATCTGCCCCCAGATTCAGGTAAGACGTTCGTCTTCCCGGTTTCCGGCGGTGAACAGATTCTGGCACGCCCGGTGGGACCTTTTCCTCTTTCCACTCCACACTTCATGTGTCGTGTTCGCGAACGAATCGCGGTTTGATATGGTTGCCCTTGGGTTCGAGGTAATAAGATTTGGTTTCTTGCTTGGCGCAGAAAACGAAACATCAATGGCGTATACTTGCGCGAAGTGTTCCAACTGCAATTGCAACTCACGCTCCACCTCATCTGGAGGCATAGCTTACGGGCCCCAAGCGGCCTCCCTGTTCACAATGCCGGTGGACCAGGTGACTCAGGCCACCACTGGATTGTTTTTCGGGACCATGCTCCCACTGATGAGCTTCAGCGCCCCTGTACCATCGCAAGAAGCTCCCAAGAAGTCGGTTTTCGATCGGCTTGCAACTACAGCGGCCCCCCTCAACGGGTCGTTCAGCTCTAGCGCCTCAGTCTTCGCCAGATTGGGCCAAAATTCATGCGGGCCCATGATGAAGCCTGCAGTTCCAGAAAAGGTTATTCCGAAGAGGATAGCCATCCCTGCTCCCGAAGTCGTCAAGGCGGCTTCTCCTGCCAAAGGATCGGTCTTTACAAGACTGACCGTCCCGGCTCCCGTCCCGGCTCCCGTTCCTGCTCAAAAGTCTGTCTTTAACAGATTGGATACCGCTACTCAACGGATGTCGGTCTTCAAGAAGCTGGTACCGGCAGCGCCTCACCTGAACAGGGGGCATGACAAAGTCACCCCTCAAGCTGAAACCATCCCAACATCTCGACGCGCTCGACGTCGCTACTGGCGCCGAGTAAGAAAGGCTGGGGGCAACTCCCCCTCTGGGCTAAATCCACCAGCCCCAACGGTGGAAGTCAATGCTGCTGTTCCAATCGGGAACAGTTTTGAGCTGCTGAACAAGGTGCGTAGGAATTCTCCTACCGCCGTGTTGAAAAGATCTCCTCCACCCGCGGAGAATGTTACAGAAACTAAGCCGGAGCAACCCCCTCAGCGGTTGTCCTCCAAAATTTACAAAGTCTGGTGACGGGTCCAGGAGTCAGTGATCGATCAAGACTATCCCCGCCGACAGAAGAAGCTGAAGGTTCAGCAGGAAGAGAACCGTCCTGGCAAGCCACAAAGGATGATAACCACCTGGGTGCTCGCTGCAACGACCCCCTCAACGTCAGCTGCTCAAAAGAGAAGGAGGCCAGAGAAAGCCCCTATGAACGTGGCGGGCCACAAAGACGCTGAGCCCAAACGCCCCAAGTCTGGGGGCATAACGGTGCTTGCTATTTACATGGCTTTCGGAAAAGAGGAAAACCGCGCTTCGACGGGCCACCGACCGCTCACCCGATCCGTGACAATAGCTCAAGAGCAGCAACAGAAGCTTCAAGAAATGCTGACGCAAATGGCCGCACTCACCAGGACAAAAGAAAGCCCGGAGGCATCATCAGAGCAGCGTCATGAACATGAAACCGATGTCGACTTACTACGCAGAGTCCTCGAAAAGAAGGACAGAGAAGCTGCAGAACAAGCTGCCAACATAAAACGAATGACGCTTCTCTTCCAAGACATGGTCGGGATGATGTTACAGCCGGATCCTCTAGCTGTAGACCCTCCGATCATTATTGAAGACGACAAAGGGGAGACATCGAACCCTCCTCCGGCTCTTTCAGCAGCCAAAGAGGAAACTATTTCCAAGGCCGCTCTGGATGGCTATATTGCTCAACAAATACGAGCTCACCAGGCGAATGAAGCGGCCGGCCAAGTCGTTAAAACTGGGCGACCGTAACCAGGCTGGTATGACCAAATAAAGTATCCGCCGGGATACAAAATCCCTAAATTTCATGTGTACAAAGGGATGAGCAATCCCCACCAGCATGTCGCCCAGTTCAGGGCTCTATATGGCAACACTGGGGGTGATGATAGGCTTTTGCTCTGCCAATTCGTCGGCAGCTTGTCGGAGATGGCATTTGAGTGGTACTCCGAACTTCCAAACGACTCCGTCAAGACTTTTGCAGAAATGGAGTTGTTATTCACCCAGCGATTCGCAAGTGCTAGTGAACGCACCCCAATAACGGCATTGATCAATGCCAGGGTGAAGCCAGGCGAGACGTGGGTTCAATACGCAATCCGATGGCAGAATCTGTAGTCGAAATGCGAACAGCGTATTGAAGAAGCACCGGCGGTGGGCATGTTCGTGGGTGATCAGTCGAAAATATTGCATTTTTAACACGTCAATTTCCCCACCATTTGCACTCATCTAGAGGTGTTCGGTATTAATATAGCACATATTAGCAAATTGACCGTAAAATATCAAATTACTTGTGTTATATATTAAAACCGACATTTTGAGGGAAATTGAGCGTTTATCATTGCATCGCATAATCTTTGTGTAGCGCAACACTTGTCTCGAGAATCTGTGCAGGAAATTCCAGGAGAAGAGCCGAAACGGTGAAAAGTGCTGAGAAAAATACGCCAAGTCCAAGACTTGTGATCTGGCAGCAATATAGAATGAAATATGAAATTACACACATCAGAAAAGTGCTAAAAGGCCAACATAAATCAGCCCAGCAATTTCCATTCCCCAAGGCCTCAATAGTGCCGCGGATCCACGGCCAATAGCCCCTTCCCGCCGTGGATCCGCGGTGCATTGATGATGTCAGCGTGACATATTTCTCCCATGTGCTTCCTTGTAAAAGAAAAGCTTCTAGAAGACTTCAGAAACACCACGTGGCTTCATCCAGAAGGCTTGGCCTAACAACCTAGCTCTAGAATATTCCCTCCAACTAACTTCTTCTAGAAGCCTCTCTCTAACAAAATTTTAGAGGGAAATTTGAAATTTGAATTCTAGATCTAAGATTAAGATGGCAATAAAAGGAAACCTAGATCTAGGGTTTTGGGTTGTTCATTAACCATTACACACACAAGTTGAGTGACACAACTCGTGCATTCAAACCCTAACCCTAATCCAATCAAATCCAAGCCAAATTCAAGAACACCGAGTACAATTCAAGCAAGAAGTCTTCAACCTTTTAGGAGCGAAGCCGATCTTTATCCGAGCAAGTGGTCCAAGACGATCCGCGACTCACGAAGACGAGTGAAGCCAAATCGACGATTGAGTTCTTACCTCATTGTAGATCTTGAGAGAATTGTAACAAAATTGTTGATAAATAAAAGGTGAAATTCTTTATCTTGCTTTCTTTACATTCTTGCATCATGATTAGATCTCAATTCTTGATTGTGTTTCTTGTTATGATGTTTGAGTAAAACTCCGCTCGTGAAGGAGTCGAAAGAATCAATAGATGATGATGATTAGATCTTGAAACGATTCTTAATTCCTATAAGTTTTGTAAACATTAGTAAATTGAAGAATCGGCAACCTAGTTTCGAGCGATCCTTTCTTGATTGTGTTCACTCTTAATTAGTGATTCACGATCGATTCTTGAATTTACTAGAGGCTAGTTTTTGAATGAGATTTATCGAAAGGACAAAGGATGAGATGAAGAAACCCTAGTTTCTTCGAAAGATCCTTAAACCTCGAGTAATCGTCATTGATCTAGTATCAAATCATTAATGGATAAGAAAACGTAATCAATAGTTTTCATTACGTCTATAGATTTGATCGATTCCTACGAGCCTCACTTCGATTCTTGAAACCTAAATCGATTGGATATCATCAATTCTTGATTCTCAATTTTTATGTTTTCTTGATTTAGATCTAGATAATTCTTGAAATTTACTTTTAAATCTAGAATTGAATTGTCTTTTCTCTTTTCTTTAATTTTCAATTCATCTAATTCAAATTCGAACGGATCTCACTTTCCCTGTGGACGATCCGCACTCGCTAACGCGCTACAATCGACACCGTTATTGACTGCGGTCAAAAATTTCTTTGATTGTGAAACATCATTTCTAAACACGACACATCGAGAAATTGAACATTCAATCAAATGGCGCCGTTGCTGGGGATCGTGTGTTAATTTGTTCGTTTTTGAAATTTGAGTTGAAAAATTTATTCCATCAAAATTTTTAGATCAAAATTCGCGCAAACACTAAACGATTCGTTGTGATTTGTTGCGAGGAAATCTGGAATCTGTGGAGCTTGAGAATTTTTTTTCTGAATATTCCAGAGAGTTCATCAAGTGAACAGAAGCAGTGCCTAGAAAGCTTATGCAGTGATCTCCTCATTCAACCGCGTTTCCGCGGCAATAGTAGCTTCCCGCGGCGGATCCGCGGGGGGAATGAAGCATCACTGTTCAAAAATTCTCAGGTGAATCCTTGACTTTCTTATCTCTTTCTCTGTCTGCTCCAATAACAATTTTCTGCAGGTTTTCTTTGCAAAATTTCGCAGCGCCGCAAAAAGCAAAAATTGTGCTTGTTTGATCTTGGTTGTTTGCATTTTTAATACGGAAATTAAGGGGAAAAGACCAAATTCAGATTAGGTGGGGAGTTCATTACCCTTCCTAAGCCCCGAAAATCACAAAACTGCATCCGCACTACCCTCATTAATTAAAAGAAATCTAGACTTGACTCTAAGGACCGTCGCGCTCACTTAGGACAGAAGGAGGTCATGGGTAATCTATTGCTTATCCGCGTTTCTTTTGTGGTGTCTAAGGCAAGTGTGTCTAAGGCAAGTGGTTACTTAATTAGGCCCACTACTTACGTAGTGGAGAACCTCCCACTTACCTGGTACTTACCTGGCCACAGGAGAGACAAAGAGGTAGTAGAGGATTGATCCGGCGACTTGTCTTTTGGCAGTTAGGAGCGGTCTAGAGCCTTGACCTAGGTGACCACTAGACTTAGGGTTGCTTGTTGCATTTGTTGTGATTTGCATCATTTTTTCAAAAATCCGTATATTTTTCAAAACAAACACCAACCAATCTTTTCCCTAATTATTACCAACGCTACCACTTATGCTACAACCATTTAGCACATGTTAGGCTGGACACGGGATTCCATTTCCCGTCTTGTCCGCGTTTCTTTTATCGACCCCAGAGTCGGTAATTCTTCGTCTTCTTCCCCACCACCCACCACGACCTCGATGGACCCAAATCCATCAAACTTTAACACCACTCTGCCACCGCCCGTAGGTGCGCAAAATCCTCAACGCATTTCTCTCCAAGAGAGATGCTATCCTACACGTGTTCCCCTTCGCACCTGTCTTTCTATACCACCTGCCAATGGGGAAAATTTTGAAATCAACCCCCAATTCATCAAACTGTTACCCAAATTTCACCGTCTTGATTCTGAAAACTCATACATGTTTATCACCAAATTCGAAAACGTATGTGCTTTGATGGGAAATTCACAACTGTCTTTGGATACTCTGCGTTTACGTCTTCTCCCATTCACATTGTGCGATTTAGCCGAGAAGTGGCTTTACAACACACCCGCACATTCTATTTCAACATGGGACGAATTCGTTGCAGCATTCCTTAAGAAATTTTATCCCAATCATAAGACCAGCCGTGTTCGGAGCGAAATCTTCAAATTTACCCAACTTCCCAATGAACCATTTTGGAAATGCTTTGAACGGTTCAAGGATCTTCTTATCCAATGTCCTCATCCCGGAATCTCCAGATGGGATTTGTGTCGAATTATCTATGAGTGTATTGATCTCACTACTAGACAGATGCTTGAAACCATGTGTCATTGCCAATTCCTATCTAAAGATGTTGGTGAAGCTTGGAAATACCTAGAAGATTTAGCTCAAAACACTTTACAATGGGAAAGTGTTAGACCACCACCGCCTAGGGAAGATGTCAACTAGCTCGATGTTTCCGTCATAATGAAAGCCGAAATGGCCGCAATACAAAGGAAACTCGACGCTATAGAAAACAAAATCTCTTCAGCCTCCCTAAACCAATACACACTTCGCAAAACCGTGTTTGGCTGCTGTTCAAACCCTTCACATTTGACGGAAGAATGTCCTTTGAATGTACCATTTCAAGGTCACACTAATGCTGCATTTCAGCAAAGACCTGGAAACAATCCTTCTTCTTCCTCATATTATCAAGATTGGAGGAATCACCCTGATTTTTCTTGGATCCAACACCAACCTCAATACACGGATCTAAACCAGAACAATTTCCAAAGGGCTCCTCCACCACAACAGCAACCACTTCAATTGAGTCAGCACCCCTACCAATCATAAAATTTCCAAAATCCGGCCAACACTTTTGCACCACATGAAAACTCTTTGCAGTTGGTCGGTACTGATAATACCTCTGCACTAGTACAAACCTTGGTTACTTTCATGAAACAATCCATCGAAGGGTCGACAAGTTTTCAATCGTCCGTCGATAATATGATGAAGATCATTCTCACTCAAAATGAGAATATTAAATCGATGGGAGCACAAATTGAACGAATAACAGCCGAAATAAGTGCTAGAGAAAAAGAGAAACTTCCAGCTCAACCCCTACCTGATCCTGGACTTTCACATTACACTAATATGGATGCACTTACCACGTTGAGATCTGGGAGAGTGCTAGACAATCATGTGGGTGAACAAATTGATAATGATGAATTGATCATTAACACCCCGGCTTCCACTTCCACTTCCATTCCCACTTCCATTCCCACTTCCATTCCCACTTCTACCTCTTGTCCTATTTCGTCTAATGTACCTTCTTCTTCCAAGCCTATTCTCTGTTTTCCCAAAGGCTCGAACCCTCCACCCACCTCACCTTTTCCACCTCCACAAACTTCTCCACAAATGTTGGACCCAACACTTATTTATAGAGCTCCATTTCCTGAAAGGTTGAGGCCCAACAAACATGATGCACAAAGGGAGAAGCTTGTGGACATTTTTAAGGAAGTTAACATCAACATCCCTCTCATAGATGCTATCCAACAAGTTCCGTCTTATGCGAAATTTTTTCAGAACTTGTGCACTAGGAAGAGGAAGACTCAAGTTCCTAAAAAAGTTTTCATGTCGAGTACTGTAAACACGGCTTTTCCCCAACAATTACCAAGGAAACGTAAGGACCCTGGCTGTCCTTCTATTTCTATTTCTATTGGGGATAAACACATTAATCATGCTTTACTTGACCTTGGCGCTAGTGTTAACTTGCTTCCTTACTCGGTCTACGAGCAAGTAGGTATCGGAGCGTTAAAGCCCTCGAACATAACTCTGCAGATGGCCGACCGATCTATCACCAAACCTAGGGGTGAACTTGAGGATGTGTTGATAAAAATCGGGGAATTTGTATTCCCTGTGGACTTTATTGTTCTTGATACACAGCCTGTAGCGAACCCACGGAACCAAATTCCGGTGATTCTAGGTCGTCCCTTTTTGGCTACTTCCAACGCTGTAATCAACTGTAGAAACGGCTCTATGAACCTATCTTTTGGGAATAGGTCAATTGAGCTCAACATTTTCAAGTTGGGAAGTCAACCCTCCGATCCTCATGCTCGAGTCTGTTCTGTCGAATTAATGGATGTCGACAGCAGCGAATTTGATCAGCTTCACGATACAGATCCAGACTTCCTTTATACGTTGTTGTTTGACCCAGATATGTATCATATACATACGGACCCTTGTTTTGAGTTTTCCGGGTCAACATCTAACGTCGATTATGAACCTTTTCTGGAGTCTGAGTATCAACCCGAACTTTTTGATGACATTATTCTTCGGGATATCGATGAAGGCTTCGCTCACAGACTTGCATTCTTAGAAAACACGGGTGTTGAGATGAATCATCTCCAAAACAAAGAAATTGAACCTCCACCCTTTCTTCTTGACAGTCATGAGAATGCAAGTAATCCATCACTTTCACTGTGTCATCTCTCCAAAATGAGACGCAAACACATTCTATTCCATCACTTACCATTTCCCCACTTCTTCTTCCACCAACCTATGCACTACATTGATAAAATCTTCGAATGGTTGGTGTTGACCTTCGGTCTTTGCAAAGCTTGGCATCGACTAATGATTTTTACCCCCTCATGTGATTTTCAAAAGATTAACATGGCTTAACTCAAGTTTTGGGGGGGGGATAATCTGGCTCTTGAAAATAAATTTTTTACTGAAAATGGTGAGCCAAAAATAAGTTTGGGGAAGGATTTTCACGATCATATTTATTGCCCCCGTTAATAAATTTCCTCCCAGGCTTACAGGTTTTTGAGATTTAGCGCATGGCAACAGTGAGGACACTGTTGAAAACAAGTTTGGGGGAGTTTTGTGCTTATTTTCGCATCATTTGCATATCACTGTGCATAAGCACAAAACATTTGAAAATCTATAAAAATTTAAAATTTTCAAAAAAATAAATAAATATTTTGTACATAAATAAGATAATAAAAGATTAGATAGTGAAAAATTACATCCAAAAGATTAGAAAAATTTAAGAAAACTAAGAAAATTAAAAGTTTTCTTATACGAACTAGTAATAAGTTGTTATGAGCCGTTGTCCCAAAGGTTAGTAAGATGAAGGAAGTCACTAATCTGAGGATAAAAATAAGCCTGAAAAATAGTTCCTATTCTGGAAGCCAAACATTTGAATGTTGATACCCTACTATACGCACTTATACACATCATGAAGCTCGGGATAGTAGAGGATACCTTGAAATGCTCTTGTCTAAAAGCCAAAGTATGAAGGAAATCAAAAAATATAAAATGGTGAGAAAAATGAACACTGGTTTTGTTATCGCCAAGGCAGCAATAAAAAAAATATAGCGAGGGTGCCTCTTCACCTAGTGCCTTAGACCAACTGGTGTGGGAGTCACTGCTAAGCCTTAAGGTGGTGCAAGACGAGGAAAAAACACCTAATAAGCAAGCACATGAGTAATCGGTCGGTTAGTACCTCAAGAAGTATTAACGGTCGCATGAAAGTGTGTGAGCAAATTCATCTAAATATTCATCAAATTAAAAGTACTGAGGCAGATGGACAAGAGTATGATAGCTTGAATTGAATTCTCCGGGTGTAGGGATGTTCTTTACACACACGTAGGGTTATATGATGAATGTTTGAAAGAAAGATAGGAATGAAGAATAAAGACGATGTTTTATTAAGGGATGATGTGATTTCTGACATCTTTTCATGACTATTAAGATAGGGCTCATGACAACCGAAAAGCTAGCATAGTTGGAAACTCTAATTTTCAAAGCTTTTCTTTTACAATTTTTATCTTTATATGTAACTTTCACGGTCTTCCTTTTATTATTGGATTTTGTGGGTGCAATCCGCTGAAAACCCTCAGGAGACAACACTCCTCTTACTAGGGACACCTAGAGGTTTAAAGGCTTGTTGCACGTGCTCAGTGCAATCGTGTTGCCTACGAAAGTGTGCTAGTTAGTTTTTCTCTTTCTTTATTTTCTCCTTCTCTTTTTAATAAAACAGTTCGCTCGAGACGACCGAAAATATGTTTGGGGGAATTTGATCAGTCGAAAATATTGCATTTTAACACGTCAATTTCCCTACCATTTGCACTCATCTAGAGGCGTTCGGTATTAATATAGAACATATTAGCAAATTGACCGTAAAATACCAAATTACTTGTGTTATATATTAAAACCGACATTTTGAGGGAAATTGAGCGTTTATCATTGCATCGCATAATCTTTGTGTAGCGCAACACTTGTCTCGAGAATCTGTGCAGGAAATTCCAGGAGAAGAGCCGAAACGGTGAAAAGTGCTGAGAAAAATACGCCAAGTCCAAGACTTGTGATCTGGCAGGAATATAGAATGAAATATGAAATTACACACATCAGAAAAGTGCCAAAAGGCCAACACAAATCAGCCCAGCAATTTCCATTCCCCAAGGCCTCAATAGTGCCGCGGATCCGCGGCCAATAGCCGCTTCCCGCCGCGGATCCGCGGTGCATTGATGACGTCAGCGTGACATATTTCTCCCATGTGCATCCTTGTAACAGAAAAGCTTCCAGAAGATTCCAGAAACACCACGTGGCTTCATCCAGAAGGCTCGGCCTAACAACCTAGCTCTAGAATATTCCCTCCAACTAACTTCTTCTAAAAGCCTCTCTCTAACAAACTTTTGGAGGGAAATTTGAAATTTGAATTCTAGATTTAAGATTAAGATGGCTATAAAAGGAAATCTAGATCTAGGGTTTTGGGTTGTTCATTAACCATTACACACACAAGTTGAGTGGCACAACTTGTGCATTCAAACCCTAACCCTAATCCAATCAAATCCAAGCCAAATTCAAGAACACCGAGTACAATTTAAGCAAGAAGCCTTCAACCTTTTAGGAACGAAGCCGATCTTCATTCGGGCAAGTGGTCCAAGATGATCCGCGACTCACGAAGACGAGCGAAGCCAAATCGACGATCGAGTTCTTTCCTCATTGTAGATCTTGAGAGAATTGTAACAAAATTGTTGATAAATAAAAGGTGAAATTCTTTATCTTGCTTTCTTTACATTCTTGCATCATGATTAGATCTCAATTGTTGATTGTGTTTCTTGTTATGATGTTTGAGTAAAACTCCGCTCGTGAAGGAGTCGAAAGAATCAATAGATGATGATGATTAGATCTTGAAACGATTCTTAATTCCTATAAGTTTTGTAAACTTTAGTAAATTGAAGAATCGGCAACCTAGTTTCGAGCGATGCTTTCTTGATTGTGTTCGCTCTTAATTAGTGATCCACGATCGATTCTTGAATTTACTAGAGGCTAGTTTTTGAATGAGATTCATCGAAAGGACAAAGGATGAGATGAAGAAACCCTAGTTTCTTCGAAAGATCCTTAAACCTCGATTAATCGTCATCGATTTAGTATCAAATCATTAATGGATAAGAAAACGTAATCAATAGTTTTCATCACGTCTATAGATTCGATCGATTCCTACGAGCCTCACTTCGATTCTTGAAACCTAAATCGATTGGATATCATCAATTCTTCATTCTCGATTTTTATGTTTTCTTGATTTAGATCTAGATAATTCTTGAAATTTACTTTTAAATCTTGAATTGAATTGTCTTTTCTCTTTTCTTTAATTTTCAATTCATCTAATTCAAATTCGAACGGATCTCACTTTCCCTGTAGATGATCCACTCTCGCTAACGCGCTACAATCGACACCGTTATTGATTGCGGTCAAAAATTTCTTTGATTGTGAAACATCATTTCTAAAACACGACACATCGAGAAATCAAACATTCAATCAGTGGGCACCTTAGACCCTCATGCAACTATTTCACAATTCATGATGTTCTTTAAGCCGACCTCATTCAAAGCCTTGATCGACAAACTGGCCCAAATGGACCTGATGGGTCATAGACCGTCTCCTCTAAAACCGGACTCTCGAAATGAGAAGGGAAAGGGGAAAGCGATCGTTTTCGCCAACGCTCAACAGCAGCCCGGTGGCCCGAGACCAGTTGATCGCCAAAATAACAGAACTCGATCTCTTGAAGATAAAATGAGTCTCCCTTACTTGTTCCCTCGAGACAAGCAAAGAGGTTATTCGAGCTTGCACTCCGCAACAGGCTCATTACGCTCCCAGAGCCAAGACGCCCAGCACAACCAGGCGACACTAGCAATCCCAACTACCGCCCTTATCACCGAATGTTGGGCCATCCGATTGAGGATTGTTATATCTTCAAAAGCTGGATAGAAGATCAATACCAGCAGGGAGAATTCGTATTATCTAAGAACTGGAAGGTGAACCCGCCTCGGCCACACACTCCCAAGAAAATGGATACACCGGGAGCATCATGTTCTTTCGTAGAAGAAGCTCCATGGGAGGTCGCTCTTTCAGCCAAGACGAAAAGAATGATGAAGGATCTCCATACATGTCCGGCAATTAGGTGGAAGAATCCACTGGAACCTGAGGTCATCGAGGGGATGCTAAAGCCGTGCTCAACTCTAAAAATTGGTGGTGATAGCCAAAGCACTCACACCCAGCCGTCAAAATCTTCAAAGAAGAAGAAGAAATCCAAGAAGCCCGTGAAGCCTGGCGACAAGCGCACGGACCTACAAAAATCGATTGACGCGCTGGAAGAGTATAACCAGAAGGCGCGGACTTCGGTCACACTTCAAGAGTTTCTCAGCCACGTCCTTGAGGACGGAAAGGATAGAGATGACTCGTCGGATGAATCTGAAGATTACGTGGCAAGTTGCCATGTGATCTCTCACTCGTCGATAGACTATGAAGAGGCTCCTTGCACAAAGAAACTGGAGGCAGGTCCTGAGCCAGAACTCCTGTGGCCATCAGATGAAATAATTGATGCATTCCTAAACACAGCTCTTCTTAAAAGCAAAGCTGATCGGGAGCGTGAGATGGCCATATTTGAAAAGGCCAAACGTCAGCGATTGGACAAACGGGTTGGAACGCTCCCGCCGGAACAAAGTACATCCGCCGCAAACAGAAACAAGTACAAAACGAGGAAGAGGTTCGCGAAAGCAATGTCAATGGGAATGAAGCTGCCACCCTCCGAAGCGAACGCCTTTGGCGAAGCAGAGACACATCCTAGCTACTGCTTATATCATCGAAAGATTTCGCACCCCACCGAAGAGTGCGATGCTTTTAAGAGATGGTGGCAGGGATATGTTGTTCACCGGCAGCATTTTAAGCGAATGAAACGTAAAACTCGTCGGGAGCAAAGAAGTACGACCGAGGAGCGTAAAAGAACTACCGACAACTGTCGCATGATCAACGCCAGGGGATCGCAAGTTCTCACTTTTGGGAGTGACTCTGACGAAAAAATGGCTCTTGGCCCTCTCTTTAAAGAATCCATCTTGGGAAAAGAGGAAGAACTAAGGACCTGTGATAACATTCAGCTACGCAATCGTACGCTGCCCGAAAAGAATCTTGGACCCTCGAACAGTGGGTCAAATAGAAAGGATAGGGGGAAAGAAAAGGTCCCTGAGGATATCATCCTTGATGACCAAGCCGTCGAGAAGCTGACAGCCAAGGACCCGCCAAAGAAAAGTAAGGTGGACTACAACGTTCTGGCACATTTGAGAAAGCTACCTTCGCAGTTAAGCATTCTCGACGCCCTTCTGTTATCCAAAGAAGCAAGAGATTCTTTGATCAAGGAATTACAAGAGCCCGAGCAATTCCAAGCTTTCATCGCCAAAGAAAAGATGAAGGACGAGCTAGTAGAAGTGAACACAGTCGATATCACCTTCGGCGATGAAGATCTCTTCCTTGGGACATGCGAGCACAACCGACCCCTATATGTCTCCGGATACTGTCATGACATCAAGATAGGTAAAATCCTGGTCGACAATGGGTCCTCTGTTCATCTCCTTAACGTAAGGGTACTAAAGGAAATCTGCATGAGCGTTCAACACCTCGCTCGCGATGAAATCACCATCTCCGGATTTGACCCCCAGTCATCACGGACGCTTGGGTCTGTAATATTGACACTGCACTTTAGGCTGCTTGTCACGAACATTAAGTTTCATGTCATTGACGCCAAGACATGCTACAATGCTTTGCTCGTCTGGCCCTGGTTACACGAGTACAACATCATCCCTTCTACACAACATCAGTGTATGAAGTATTTCAAGGATGGTCTCGAGTATACCGTAACATGGGAGTTGAAGCCATTCTCCGTGAACGAAGTCTGCAAGTACGAAGATGAAAAATACTTCTTACCAAACTTTGAGGACACATAAAGATGTCACAAACCGGAGGACAAAGCTATCACCACCATTCCGGTCTTCGGGAGTGATACCGAGGAGGAAGGAGAGATAATCTACTCAGGTCCGCCCCAGTGCAACAAGCCGGGACCGTCCGCTCCTATGCTTATCTTTGGCAGCAACTCAGAAGATGAGGTCCATGCCGTATTCTCTGCTCGGCCTTCAATACAAACCTTCGCTGACGAAGAGCAAAGTTTGCAAGTTGCCGTGGTTCCGCCCAAACATCATAAAGAACTAGTCGCACTTGATACCTACAATGTGGAAGAGTTGCAGACGTTCTATGTGCCTCCCAGGCGAGAAGGTGAAAAGGCGATCCTATTCTACCGGTCCGGGGAAACCAAAGTGCAGAAAGAAATCTGGCATGGCGCGGATTCTACACTTGATAGGCTCCAGCCCATCCGTTTGCCCAGATATTACACAGACGGACTAAAGAGACTCTTGAGACGCCAATGTGTACCCCTTAAGCAAACCGCGTGACAAGCAAGGTTCTATAACAGGATCTGGAACGTTCCCGAGACCCAACGAAAGTTGCCCAACAGAAGAATGGAAACGACCGGGCTTGGGTATCTTCAATCCAAGAAACGGGAGCTACTCCGCGATTGCAACGTCATACATGACTTCGATGAGGAAGGAGACGCTCTGTGGGAAGATGCTAACCCTGAATCAGAAAGAGCTCCCGCCGTGAAAATGCATAGTCCGTTGTTCGAAGAACAAATGGACAAGCTTATAAGGGAAGCAGGTCGAAAAGTTCGAGACGACCATAATCGAGAAATGGCCATCTACGAGAAAGCCAGGATGCGACGCCTCCTTCAGCATGCTGTGAAAAATGAAAATGCTTTTCCTTGTCAACCCGTTGTACAAAAGGCCCGACGCAGAGGCAGAAACAAACCAAAGAGCGGGAAAGGCGTTCGACGGCGACAAAGCGGGTCCAGGAAGCCACGCGATCAAGAACCGAGCAACCAAGATTCGTCTCTTATAAAGAAGATGGGTCGGGCATATTCTTTTGCCCAAGACAAGACAAAGAAAATACTTGATCTTGCCATAAAACATCAAATGATTACCCTCCCGGAGTCCAAGCACCCCGAGCAAGCAGGCGAAGTCTCTCACCCGGACTACTGCTCCTATCATAGGGCAGTAGGGCATCCTATTGAAGACTGCTTCACCTTTAAGAACTGGGTCGAAGATCAATATCAACAAGGCAGGTTCGCTCTGTCCCGCAGCTGGAGGGTAACCCCGCCACAAAAGCATGAACCCAAATCCACGAGAATAGAACCAGATCAACATCGGTCTTGGAAGCGAGCTCGTACCTGTCACGTGATCACAGTATCAGAAGAGGAGCCCGAGAATGTGGATGAACTCCCCTGGTGCTTCGAAAACGATGATGACGAGGTAATCTCGGAATTTCCACCGACACCAAAAGAGTTGGAAGATGGAATACATACTACTGCAGATAACCTCAAGAAAATTGACTTGGGAACAACAAGTGACCTGCGACCGACATTCGTTAGTGAGCTATTGTCTGAAGAAAGGGTGGCTGCACTAAAAGACGTGCTTATGCAGCATCGAGATTGCTTTGCATGGAATTATTCCGAGATGCCAGGACTAGATCCAGAGATTGCTGTCCACAAACTAGCAATTTCCCCGGGCGTTAAGCCAATCAAGCAAGCACCGAGGAGAATGCGGCTTGAGTTTGAGATGTGCATCAACGCCGAGGTCAAGAAACTAATCGACTCTGGCTTCATCCAGGAGGTTCAATATCCTGACTGGATCGCTAACATTGTCCCAGTGATGAATAAAAATGGGACGGTGCACATCTGCGTAGACTTTCGGGATCTCAATATAGCCTGCCCGAAGGACGACTTCCCAGTACCGGTCACCGAACTGATGATAGACAATACGTCCACTCATGAGGTTTTCTCCTTCATGGACGGCTCATCAGGATACAATCAGATAAAGATGCATCCTGAGGATCAGAAGCACACTGCTTTCCTGACTTCTTTAGGCATATTTTGATACAAGGCGATTCCTTTCGGTATAAAGAACGCCGGTGCCACCTATCAGAGGGCCATGACTAAAATCTTCAACGACCTCGTACATGAAATTGTCGAATGCTATATCGACGACATCGTAGTAAAAAGCAAATCATACGAGGAACATTTAGAGCATCTGAAAATCGTATTTCAACGCCTTCGGCAATACAACTTGAAGATGAACCTTCTCAAATGTGCGTTCGGGGTTTCCTTGGGCAAATTCCTGGGATTCATCGTCCAACACCGAGGTATCGAGATAGATCCGTCAAAGATCAAGGCGATCATGGAAATGCCTCAGCCAAGGACTCTCAAGCAACTGCGGTCTCTCCAAGGGAAGCTCGCGTATATCCGGCGATTTATAGCCAATCTCTCAGGCAAGTGCCGTCCTTACAGTCACCTGATGAAGAAGGGAACCCCTTTCGTCTGGGATCGCAAATGCTAAAGCGCACTGGACGAAATCAAACAATACCTACAGAATCCTCCAGTGCTAACCGCTCCCGTTAAGGGAAAACCTCTCGTCCTGTACACAACAGCCCTTGAAGGTTCTTTAGGCGCGCTGTGGGCACAAGAGAACGACCAAGGGAAGGAAAGAGCTCTCTACTATTTGAGTCGAGTTCTACTGGGGGCAGAAAGTAATTACTCTCCCATTGAAAAACATTGCCTGGCGTTGATCTTCGCAGTAACGAAGCTCAGACACTATGCGTTGGCACACGAGGTCCATCTCATATCGAAGGTGGATCCTCTCAAATATTTGATGTTGAAGGCCATATTAACAGGACGACTCGCTAAATGGGCCCTGCTCTTGATGGAATACTCGATAACTTATCGGCCTCTTAAGGCAGTGAAAGGCAAGGCCATCGCCGACTTCCTCGCTGAGCATCCGATACCAGCTGATTCTCCTTTGAATTGCGAAATGCCAAATGAACATGCGTTTGACGCGATCGACGGGGGTGATACCCGGTGGGAACTTTATGTTGATGGAGCGTCTTCCATGAAGAATCATAAACAAACTACCCCTATAATCAAATCGGGGGTATGCCTCATCTTCGTAATTGCATAAGGAGGGATAATGCGCTTCGCCTTCTCCTTGACAGAGCCGAGAACGAACAATGAGGCCGAATATGAAGCTTTGATAGCAGGTCTCGAGATCGCTATCGATATGGGAATTGAAAACCTCCTCATATACGGAGGTTTCCAACTGATCGTTGTCAAGTAAATGGCGACTATCAGACGTGCAAACCAGAGTTGGTGAAGTACGGCGAAAGGGTGCAGCAACTGCTAACCCAGATTCCTTCCTACACCCTGAAAAGCATACCGCATGCAGAAAATAGCAAAGCGGATGCATTGGCCAAGCTCGCTAAAGAATTGGCTGAAGAAAACCTCGATGACGTGAGGATCGTTGTGCAAAGCTGTCGGATTCTTGCACCGGCAGAAATATCTCCAGAGTCGCCCGAGGAAAAGGGAGCGGCCGAGCGAATGACTCTGCAAATAAAAGACCATGAAAAGGTTGCGGATTGGAGAGAAGTCTTTATAGATTATTTCAAATCCCGTCGAACACCTGAGGATGCGTCCTCAAGACATCAGCTTATGAAACGAGCTCTGTCTTTTGCTTTCGTCAATAACACTTTATATAAGAGATCATTTGATTCTCAGTGGCTAAGATGCCTGGGACCTAAAGAGGCAAAGAGAGTCGTCCAAGAAACTCACAACGGACTCTGCGGTTCTCACCAAGCCGGGCCAAAGATGAAGTTGAAGATCAAACGGTTGGGTTATTATTGGCCCACGATGATCCAAGACTGCCTCGAATATGCGAAGCAGTGCCATTCGTGCCAGATTCACGGGGATTTTATCCATCAGCATCCATATCCACTACATCCAACAGTGGCTAGCCGGCCGTTCGAAATGTGGGGGACTGACATAATCGGGCCCATCGAACCTGCATCGTCCAGAGGACATCGGTTCATTTTGGCGACAACTGATTACTTCTCTAAATAGGCAGAGACAGTACCGCTAAGGGAAGTGAAGACGGAGAATATCCTCCATTTCTTCAAGACACACATCATTTATCGGTTTGGAACGCCACGACGGATTATCTCCGATAACGGGCCAGCGTATAGAAGCCACAAGATCAGCCGCTTCGCACAACAGCATAACATAGACTGGAGATACTCTTCGGTCTATAATCCCCGAGCTAACGGTCTAGCTGAGGCTTTTAACAAGACCCTGACGAAGATCGTAAAAAAGACGGTGTCCCGAAATAAGAAGGACTGGCACGAGAGACTGCATGAAGCTCTCTGGGCATATTGAACTACGTTCAAAACGGCCACGAACACAACGCCGTATGCATTGGTATTCGGTACAGAAGCGGTACTCCCCCTCGAGATAGAGTTACCTTCTCTACGAGTGGCAGTTCACTACGAGCTAACAGACGAAGAGAATTCTCACCTTCGGCTTGAGGAGCTCGATGCCCTTGATGAAACCCAGCTCATAGCGCAACAAAATCTGGAGGCTTATAAAGAAAAGATGACGCGCTCATACGAAAGATTGACTAGGCCGAGGACATTCTGCCAAGGCGAACTCGTGCTAGTGGTCAAAAGACCTATGATCCCCAATCGTGCTAAACGGGGGAAATTCGAGCCGAACTATGAAGGCCCGTATATCATAGACAAGGTCTGCCAGGGTGGAGCCTATCTACTCAAGGACATGCATGGCGAAAGACCTTTCAGGCCAATAAACGGTCGCTTCCTAAAGAAATACTACGCCTAATGAGTCACGGCCTAGGTCAACGATAGATGACGACGATTATGTCCGCTCGCTATCTTCCTAAGCCTAAACTTTATAAGTAGTAGCCGGCTAACGGACCGAAACGTCCTTAAACTAACGACGGACCGAAACGTCCTTAAATTAACAACGGACCGAAACGTCCTTAAACTAACAGCGGACCGAAACGTTCTTAAACTAACAGTGGACCGAAACGTCCTTAAACTAAAGACGGACCGAAACGTCCTTAAACTAACAACGGACCGAAACGTCCTTAAGCTAACAATGGACCACTATGTCCTAAAACTAGCTGTTGACCGAGACATCGATAAACTATGGTGGATTGCAGCGTCTCGAAGCTGATACAAAAAAAGGATAAAAAAAAGAAAACGGTATGTCCATAAGCAAAATGGGCACGGATGAAAACCCGAAAGGGCTCCGTGAGTAAAAACATCAGGATTACCGGCGAGTTTTATGAAAACCCGAAAGGGCGCAACCTCGTTAAAAAAAAAAGAAAAAAATAAAACGGTATGTCCATAAGCAAAATGGGCATGTATGAAAACCCGAAAGGGCTCCGTGAGTAAAAACAGCAGGGCTACCGGCGAGTTTTGTGAAAACCCGAAAGGGCACGATCTCGTTAAAAGACACTTGTAAGGTCCTCTCGACTTTATAAGGAGAAACTACTTGCGTGAGATCCTTACGAATCACAAGGGAGCAACGCACTTAGGGATCCTCACGATTCCTAAGGAGAAATTACACTTGCAAGATCCTCACGACTTGTAAGGAGAACCTTCTTATGAGACCCTCACGGCTCATAAGATTCAAAAGTCTTAAGCTACAGGGATCTGAACCTGTTCTTAAGCGGCCACCACAACCTCCGATTTTTCCCTACAAGTGGCTCAATGCTGACCCTTGTATACAATCCATGGACGCGAAAAAACATTTCCCTAACAAAGTCATACCCGCGACTAGGGATATGTCTACATGGTGAACAACCCTTGTAAGTCCTCTCGACTTATAAGGAGAAAACACTCTTGTAAGATCTTTACGACTTATAAGAGAATACACACATAGGAATCCTCACGATTCTTAAGGAGAAAACGCACCTACGTGATCCTCACGACTCGTAGGGAGAAATACCTTTATGAGACCCTTACGGCTCATTAAGTCACAAGCCTTAGTCGACAGGATCTTAACCCTGTTTTCTAAGCCACCTTTGCTCGACATCGACAGAGGCAAATGATGATTCGCTACTGGCAATATTCCAGTTGTAGCGGTGCTGATGCCGAAATCGGTGTCTAATTCTAAGCTTGCAGCAAAAAGCCAGCGAGCCACACATGCATACGAAATAGCCGAAATGATGGGGCAACTTGCAACAAAACCAGCAAGTAAAAATGTATGCATGCAAAATAGCCGAAATGATTGGGCACCGTGAAAAATAGCCAAAATGATTGGGCAATCGCGACCTTCGCGATATAAAAGATGAAATGATAGAGTATCGCGGAAATAAAAAATATATATAAAAAATTTAAGCCCTACAGGTGATATTACATCAATCCTTGTGCACAATCCAGGGGCGCAAACAAAGAAGGAATCACGCCTTCCCTCCCCAGGCTCCATCAGAAGAAGAAGCCATATCTCAACGGCTCACAGACAACCTGGAGACCATTTCGATATTCGTCTCAATACAACAGACGCGACGTCATCAACATGACCCCGTTCGGAAATACGTCATCCATATGTCCCCGCTCGAAAATATGTCATCCACATGACCCCGTCATCCACATGACCCCATTGGGAAATACGTCATCCACATGACCCCATTGGGAAATACGTCATCCACATGACCCCGCTTGGAAATACGTCATCCACATGACCCCGTTCGGAAATACGTCATCCACATGATGCCGTTCAGAAAGACGTCATCCACATGACCCCGTTCGGAAAGACGTCATCAACATGACCCCGTTCGGAAATACGTCATCCGCATGACCCCGTTCGGAAATACGTCATCCCCATGACCCCGTTCGGAAATACGTCATCCGCATGGCCCCGTTCGGAAATACGTCATCCACATGGCCCCGTTCGGAAATACGTCATCCACATGGCCCCGTTCGGAAATACGTCATCAACATGACCCCGCTCAGAAATACGTCATCAACATGACCCCGCTCGGAAATACGTCATCCACATGACCCGTTCGGAAATACGTCATCGACATGACCCCGTTCGGAAATACGTCATCCACATGACCCCGTTCGGAAATACGTCATCAACATGACCCTGTTCGGAAATACGTCATCCACATGAACCCGTTCGGAAATACGTCATCCATATGAACCCGTTCGGAAATACGTCATCAACATGACCCCGCTCGGAAATACGTCATCCACATGACCCCGCTCAGAAATACGTCATCCACATGACCCCGTTCGGAAACACGTCATCCACATGACCCCGTTCGGAAATACGTCATCCACATGACCCCGTTCGGAAATACGTCATCCATATGACCCCGTCACGAAAATACGTCATCCATATGACCCCGTTTCGGAAATACGTCATCTACATGTCTATCCCACTAAACATTTACGGATTCTCTTGATTCGTAAGGAAGAAAACTCCCTTATAAGATCCTTACGACTTATAAGGGAAAACGCACTTAGGAGTCCTCACGATTCCTTAGGAGAAAATACACCTACAAGATTCTCACGACTCGTAGGGAGAAAAATCTTTATGAGACCCTCATGGCTCATAAAGTGGAAAAGTCATAGGTAGCAGATCTGAACCTGCTCCCTAAGCCATCACTACCTTTCGAAGAGTCCAAGATGGACAGCTATATGCTATCTACAAGCCACACCTGCTAAAATCACATGGCAACAACACAGCAAGGAGCAGAAAGTGACAAGGAGAACATTTGATTCGCACTTAATTAAAGAGTTCAAGGCATACCCGTTCATGCAGGTGCAAAAGATTTAGTACATAAAATAAAAAAGCTGAAATGAAGAATTTGCTATTCATACTTCGAAAAAGTTCTTACAATTATGAAAGCAGTAAACAAACAAAACATTATCAAAATGATTACAGTGGCAAGACCTCAGATCCAGGACATGGATTGAGGAATTCAAAAGTGACGTTGTCCAGAATCTTCCAGGCCTTTCGAACCATCCTAGATTGCTTTCTTTCGTGATCACAAGAGTTGGGATCCTCGTGGATGTCCTCTACCCTCCGATAGACAGCAAGTTTGGCCACCTGTTGAAAAGCCTGATGCAGAAGATCGACAAGATTTTCTCGCCTTCTCTTTGAGATTAGGCCCATCAGATACACCGAGTGCACCTTATCCTCGGCAGCATCCAATGCCCTAAGCGGCATGCCAGTACAGAATAAAGGAAGTGCTTCCTAGATCGCTCCCACGATAAGCTTCAGGAGAGAGGAACGTCGAGGAAGCAGTCGACCATTGTATGCGTCAAAGCGACTCATGATTTCGGCACACTGGGCGTTTGTGAATTCTCGATTTTGAGAACGGCCGAGTGAGCGGATGTCTCCGTAAGAAATGATCTCATCAAGGTCATACATATGAGTGTCCATAACTCCTGAGAAAGAAAATCAACAAGAATTAGCGGACAGACTGATTAAGCAAATTCTTATTAAAAACATGCATAGGGATTTAAACGACCCTTAAAATCCCCATGAAGAAAACGAATTCTAATTATGACACCTAATAAACTCGAATTTGTGAGAAATCCTAAAAAAGGGAATCTCATAAGCAACCCTTCGGGTCAAGGATTTAAATTCCCCGAGAGCAAGGCTCTGCAGACAGGAATGACACCTGTCAAAGTCAATTATGAAAGGAATTTAAAGAGATTCCCCGGGAATGCTAAGAGCCTGGCTCAGTAATGATGATGGAAAATCCATCAAGAATTAATTAAAATTAATTTTTATAAATTAAAAATTCTGGGATCTTCAAGGTCCATATAAAAAAAACTCTTAAGAGTTCTTCATCGAAGATTAAGAAATCTAAAAAGCAGAGCTCTGATTCATGGGTTAAGGAACCGCAAGAAAAGATCTCTTTAGATCTATGGGTTCAAGAGAGCAAAGCTCGATTAATGAAACCCTAAAAGGGTTTTTTTTGGATCAAAGATCTATGGAGAGTAAAGTTCTGTTAATGGGTAAAACCCTAATCTAGTGAAAGTTTTAAACTTGACCTAAATTTTAACAAATTTCTGACTCTTAAAATATTTTTTTAACAGGAGAGCAATGCTCTGACGAAGAGATAATTCTCAAGGAAGAGATGAAAATCATCTAAGGGACCAAAGGTCCTATTTGTTGGCATTGAGAGCCGTTTCAACTTCCAAATGTTGATCCAACGACTGAGATGCTACCACCTCCGCGCTCACGTTTGGGCCACATAAGCGCAACAGTGGGGGGCATTTGTTTCCCCAATCAGAGCAAAGCTCTGTTCAAATTCTAAGATTTGAAATGAAGCAACGCTTCCGTTTTCCCCAATCAGAGCAAAGCTCTGTTCAAATTTCAAGATTTGAAATGAAGCGACGCTTCCTTTCCCCCAATCGGAGCAATGCTCTGTTTTGAAATTCAAAATTCAAAAATTGAAGCAACGCTTCAGATCCAGTGCTAGGTGCACTGCGCGCCACGTGTCAAACACGGATGCGCTAGCGCCAGGTGCGCTGCGCCCTTGGCAGCGCACCCCCAATCAGAGCAAAGCTTTGTTTTAAAATTTCACAACTCAAAAGTTGAAGCAACGCTTCAGATCCAGCGCTCTGCGCTGCGCGACATGTGTCAAACACGGGTGCGCTAGCACAGTTGCGCTGCGCTCTGCGCTGCGCACCACGTGTCGAACATAGGTGCTCAAGGTGCGCCAGTGCTGGAATTAAAAATTCCCCACCATTAAATCAAAAGATCTAATAATAATAAATTAATTAATCAAAATTAAAATTCTTTTATGGAAAGATCTTTCCAATCTTATTAAAATAAGAAGATTATCTTCTGCAAAACAGAAGCCTTAGGATCAAAGATCCAACGGTGGGAAATATTCCCAAATCAATCAGAGAAAGATCTCTTAAACTGATTTAACAAATCAGCTGGCCCGATATAAAGGCCCCAAGACTTAAAGTCTGAGAGAGAGAAAAAAACCCTACAAACTTTGAGAAAACTCCAAGAGAGAAAAGCAAGCTTCTAGCAAAAGAAGATCATTTTTTCAAGGTAAAGAACATGATTCTTGAACACAGAGATGAAATCATCTCATGAAAAGAAGAACTATCTTCTAAAAAAAAAGATCATAAATCTATAAAAGACCAAGGTCTTTGATAAAAAATAGATCAAAAGATCCTATCATAAAAACAAAAGAAGTATTTACTTCATTTACAGATCATTGATCTACAGAGGCAGTGCCTTTTTATAAATAAGAACTTTTGTTCTTGAACCGTGAGGCAAGGCCTCTTTTAAAGGGAGAACATAAAATTGTTCTCTGATCATAAATTTGATCAAATGCGCTTTGCGCAACTCAAAAGTGCCTTGCACTCATGAACTGCGCTTTTGCGCTCATTGGACCGGCGCTCAGCGCCAAAGCATGCCACTTGTCAACCATAGACATAGCTTGCGCTTTACGCTTATGAGACAGCGCACTGCGTCCATGGACCGGCGCTCAGCGTCAAGCACGCCACATGTCACACACTGGTGCGCCATTAAATCAGCGCAAAGCGCTCATAAATTGAAAGCGCAATGCGCTAATAAACTAGTGCTTAGCACTAAGTGCGACACGTGTTATCTTCGCGCGCGCTACCCGACAGAAGCGCTATGCGCTCTTTGATTGGCGCAAAGCGCCTGGCGCGCCACGTGGCGCACTGTCAGAACACACATTGTTCTGATGAATCCTATGCATTCAATATAAGACAAAAAATGTCAGAACCCATTGCTTAGCATTATTAAAAGGGCCAAGCCCAAATAAAGGCTCAACAGCCCAGAAAAATAAAATGTTAAAACATTTTAATCTTATTGGACTTAGCCCAATTCTGGCCGTAAGTCCTCAACTTATATTCAACTGAGCCCATCTGCTCACGAATATTCAACAGATCTCAGTCCCAAACTGGGCTACGGATCATTCAACCAACTCACACTGGTTTGAGGGTACATCTCTTTACTCCTCTGATATCTGTCGTTGTAATCCTTCAACGTCTTCAGAGAGGTGACGGGTCCCAACAACCACACATTTCTACGGACTGTGGGGTCCTTAAACTCATGGACTACAATGTCCTTAAACCTTATAGACTACGATGTCTCTAAACCGGACTGTGGGGTCCTTAAACTCATGGACTACGATGTTCTTAAACCTTATAGACTACGATGTCTCTAAACCGGACTGTGGGGTCCTTAAACTCATGGACCGTAATGTCCTTAAACTAACATTGGACCGTAATGTCCTTAAACTAATCGACCGCAATGTCTCTAAACTAAACAATAGAGTCCAAATGCTCTCTTGTTAGATCTAAATGATCCCGTTAAGTAGATCTTAGTCTAGAAATTAGACTAACGTATCCTTAACAAACGTTTAAGTTGATCTTAGTTTCAAACGAGACTAACGTATCCTTAAACCAAACCCCCAAACCCAAATCTTAAAAGATACGGATTTAGACTAATCCACGCCCTACGGGCGACAACATAAATTAGTCTCTGTATACAATCCACGGGCAACCACAAACAAAACAAACACCCACTACACGAAGTGACCATCTGGAGAAGGAGAAAGTTGTTACCGCGATGCGGTAGCGTAATTAACTGCAGGGGCTTGTGCCTGCAGGGAAGAGCGTCCCCACAATCAAAAACCCCTCAAATGAGGGGGAATCTGATGAAGTCTGCTACATCGGCCACAACTGTTTAAACCTTCGATACATGGTGCCATAAATCAACTTGGCATCTTTGGAGAGGTGGATGGATAGCACCAATTAGCATCTGGCCCCAGATTCAGGCAAGACATTCGTCTTCCCGGTTTCCGGCGGTGAACAAGAGATAGCTGGGATCATCAATTACCCTTAGTGGAGTTCTCCTACAACAACAGTTTCCAGGATACTATTCAGACGGCACCTTTCGAGGCATTGTATGGGAGAAGATGCAGATCGCCCGTCTGTTGGACGGAGCTCAGCGAGAGCAGTATTTTGGGGCCGCAGATTGTTGAGGAGACGACCAAGAAGATATAGTTGATTCGATATCGGATGAGAGCGGCTCAGAGCAGGCAGAAATCGTATGCGGACAGACACCGTCGCAGACTAGAGTTCGCAGTTGGCGATCATGTTTTTCTGATGGTCTTTCCAATGAAGGGTGTGATGAGGTTTGGGCGAAAAGGAAAGCTTAGTCCCAGATTTGTGTGTCCCTTTGCGATCCTCGAGCGTGTCGGCACAGTTGCGTATCGTTTGGCTCTTCCACCCAGCTTTCCTGATGTTCACCCCGTCTTCCATGTTTTGATGCTCCGCAAGTACCTTCACGACCCTTCTCATGCGATTCAGCACCCGACAGTCCAGCTAGAGCGCGACCTTTCTTTTGCAGAGCAGCCGGTGGTCATCCTGGATCAGCAGGTGAAGAAATTGAGATCGAAGGTTATACCGACCGTCAAGGTCCTTTGGCGTGGCCCGAGCAGTGAGGAGGTCACTTGGGAGACCGAGGACGAGATGAGGAAGAAATATCCCCATCTCTTTGAAGGTACGCGTAGCTAGATTTTTAAATTCGGAGACCGAATTTCTTTAAGTGGGGAAGATTGTAACGCCTTGAAAAGTCGTTAGGTATTTTCCCGATAATCGGTAAATAATTGGTATTTTTCCGTAAATTGTCATTATAATTATTTTTCAATATAGGCCTAATTATACCTAATTTGGATAGGTAATTTCTAGTATTTAGTAGCTAATGAGTCACTTATAAATTTCTGGTCGTTTAAAATTTTTCCCCTAATTTACTAATTTTAATATTATTTTAAGCTGTTAAATATACATTAAATTAGTGATAAATACAAATTTGAATGGGCTAATTACATAGTGGAGAACCATGGCAACTAAAATCTAGTTGTAATTTAAATTTTTAGTATGTTATTCCAAGTTCTAATTGGTTATAATCAAAGGAAAATTAAAACTTAAATAAATTAAACTAAAACTTGCAATTATGAACTTGTGGTGGGTCTTTTTGCATGGAATTTTTTTGTGCAATCACTCACACCCTCACCCCTCCATCTTGGCTGAGCCTCACTGCTAGAAATCCCCCTCAAAATTTTCTTTAACTCATGTGAAGGGAATGATTTGAAAAGGAATAAAATATATTAATTAGAGTATGGTGTACTTTGTGAATGGAATGGGCTTTGACTTGGAGAAAAATTTATACAATCCCACACCATTCTCCCCCATTCCCTCCACTGCCGAGAGCTGCTACTGCTGCTGTCCCCAATTTTCCTCATCTCTTTTCTCTTCAAATTTCACCTCAAAATCCATTTAAATCCATAAATTTCTTCACAAAACTCAAACAAATCCTTGTGCTATCTCTTCTCAAGCCCAAATTAGTTGAAAACATGGGGAAAGGAGGCATCTTTGGAAGCAAATCACCATGCTAGATCCTTAGAAATTGAGGTATAATCTTGACCCAATTAATACTTATGGTTAAATTCCTTGAATGAAATTGTTTTAGTGTTAAATTTGAGTGCTAATTTCAATTCTAGGTATTTAAAGAGGATGGTTTAAGTTGAACTAGGGTTTTAGAACACCATTACTAGGTTAATTAAATTTATTTGCTATCTAGTTCTTATACTAACCTAATCTAAGAGGTTACTTGCTTAAGTGGGCTTCAAATTATGCTAAATTAGTTTATCTCAAGTGTGAAATTTGGTTTTCATTACTAGTTTATAAAAATCAAGAGAATGGTTGATTTTGGAATTGGGGTTGATGCATTGTAAATGGGTTAAATTAAGTGTTGTGGCCATCTAGTGGTTTGAGTTGGATGATTGTGTTAGATTGTCGTCACTTTATCGCAAATCTACGATGTTTGCACCAAATTTGGAATTTTTGTGCTTACTAGGTTTTTGATACAATCAGGAGGTGAATTAATTTTGTTATGTTGGTTATATTATTAGCTTCTTCTACGGTAATTAGGGTGTGCGAATGCGTATTGGTTTGATCGGGTCTTAGTTTTGACGGTTGTTCCGAACGACGATTCTAGTAAGGGTTGTGGTGATTTTCGTGTGTGTTCCGAGCACCAAGTGCACAATGTGCCTAACTCATAGATGTTGGCCCTTTCATTTTATGACTTGGCGTCGTTTCAGGATATATAATCTTATGTTTTATGTTGTGCAAATTCCAGGATCGGTCGCGGAGACTTCGGACGCGGCACGAAAAGGGAAAGCGGTGATTGGGCCAATCTTGCTGGGGATTTCCGGTGAGTAGATGTATACATCTACGGGGGAAATCGTTTCGATGGCGTGAGGCGCCCGATAGTATAGAATTTATAGTAATACTAGCTTGTTGCATGTAGTTCCTAGTTACCTATTTTACTGCATTGTATGACCTTTATATCCATATATGTGTTAATTCATCGTATTGAAACCATTAAAATGAGATATGCGACACAAGTAATATTCGGCTTGCTTAGTTCATTATATATAATTGTGCAACTTCATCTCATAGGACACTTGCACCATTACCAGGGTTTTATGCAGCACGAGCACTATTCATGCGGATACACACGCCTTAGTAATTGCTATGCCACAAACACTAGATAACTTGTTTAAACCGGAATTTAGAATAATTTCACCATATAAGACGTATAAACCAGTACTAATATATTAAATTCCTCAAGATGAACATGTAGAATTGCTAGTCATATGCATGTACCTCATTACATCATTCGATCATACATAGTCTTTTAGTCATATATCGCAGTTCGCATTGTTGATACCATAGGCATTCATCACCATTGACATGTGTACTTGTGGTACTTTTTTTCTTGAGGATTTCAGCATTTGAGATTTATGAGATTTTGGAGAAACCGCAAGGATTTAATAAAACTAATATCATTTTAAATATTGCAAGTTGCGGTTTTCTCGAGATATGATACTTGTGTCATCCACCATGAGTTTTCTGTTAGTTTTCGAGACCCGTTTCGAGGAGTAGGATGAACCGTCTCGGGTACATGGTGGGCCCGATAAGATACCCCGGGGCAAGAAGTTCGAGTAGTAGACGATGATCCTGACAGGGGAAGACTACCTACCGGTGATTGTTGGCACCACGGATATCCGGAGGATACCGACCGTGGTCGTGAGATATTGAGATATTGATACTTGAGATGGGCCAGTCCGGATTGCCGGAGCCCGAGACTTTTTGAGATACCTATACTTTGGGACACTGAGATATTCATTTGAGGTGTCGATGCTTGACACGGATTTCTGTTGATTTAATTGATATTACTTCAGATATTTCAAAAAGAGTTTTCTAAGATGAAAATAATGATTTCTTCAAATCAGCATATTCAGATCACGTGCTAAATTGCATTCATGTCGCATACATGCTAGTAAATCATACCATATCATTATTGTAAAATTGTGACACTTTGCGTACATGCTTACGATAGTCTTTATAGATGTTACATATTACTCATGAGTTAGCAACTCACCCCCGTTGTGCCACAGCCTTTTTGCAGGTCCGATCCGTCAGCACGGTACCGGCGGACGCACTTCCTCCTTTTGCTTGGATTTGAGGCTTTTTCTCGTAGGTGGGTTGTGTCATTATTTTGTTTCCACCTTGTATATTCATTGTATCTAGTGTACTCCATCTACTGTATCATCTACCAGTACTGATGTATATTGACTTAGAGACGAGACAGTGAGATTTGTGGGCATGTATGTTGTTTATTTGGGTCGCGCTCACTTGAGCCGACGTGTTTCTTATTACTTGTGCCTTTTTCTGCTTATTTTGCTCATTGATGATTTATATTGCGTGGGATTTGAGTCCGCCTTGGGGCGAAGAGCTAGCTCCCGCTTAGGGATGCCTTATTTCATGTTATATATATATATATTCCTGTTGTACCCGTTTGGGGGCCAGTATTTACAAAAGAGACTCTGCCGAAATTTTCGGAAAAATGGATGTTGCTTTTAAAAAGCTTGATGTGACTTATTTGATTAAAATCTCTTTCAATGAATTGGTTTTCCTTCACTCTACTGCTCATTTGGTTTTGATTTCTGGGTTTTGGCTTACTTAGATTACGTACGCCTCGAGACGTTTCGTAATTTAAGTGCCAGTCATGCTCCGTACTTTTCGGGTCGTGACAGCGAGAGTTTTCCGACATTGTTCCAGATGAGCCGGCGGAGCTTAGGGAGCTTAAGGATCTGCTGCAGAGTTGCTAGATAGGTGGGGCTTGTGTGTCTATGTGTTTCGCTTTGGGGAGCTCCTATTCTATTATTCAGGAGAAGGACGACAGTTTGAGGTTGTGTATTGATGGATCGTCAATTGAACCGGCTTACGGTGCGGATAGGTATCCTTTACCTCGCATTGACGATTTCTTCGATCAGCTCCAGAATGTGAGACATTTTCTAAGTTTGTTTGAGATCGGGTCATCATTGGTTACGGGATCGGAGTGATGACATTCTGAAGACTGCTTTGTGTGTGCTATGGGCAGCATGAGTTCTTGGTGGTGTCGTTGGACTCACCAATGCCCTAGCAGCATTCAAGGATGTGATGAACCAGATTTCTTCAGGCCGTTCCTCGACCAGTTGATTGTTGTGTTATTGATGACATTCTGGTCTATTCCAATGTGTTGTGAAGAACATGAGCAACACTTGAGGATTTGCTTTCAGACATTGGGCAAGCCCAGCGGTTTGCTAAATTTTCGGAGTGTTCCTTCATGCTTGATTATGTTGACTTCCTAAGGTGTTGTGGTTACGGGTGACTTTGTTGTTTAACTGTGATGTTTCTCAAGTGGGGCTCGATTGTGTACTGATGTGACACTACAGAGTTATCGCTTTTGCTTCCCGACAGTTGGAGGAAGTACGAGCAGGATATCCCACTAATGATCTGTAGATGTTCGCGGTGGTCGAGCGTTGAAGATTTAGAGACACTACTTGTGTGGAGAGCCGTGTCGGATTTTTACGGACCACCAAAGCTTAATGTGCATCTTCCTGCAGCGGGTTGATTGTTGAGACAGTCTTCCGCAGATTTACAGTTCTTGTGCGATCGTTGAGTACAGCTTAATGTTCGCCTCTACTGAGGGGACAGCATACTTATGTCTACGCCCGTCCACTTTTCCTTAATCGCTTTCGCGAGGCACAGCCCGCCGATGCTCGTTCATCAGAGATTCTTGAGCATACTCAGCTGGGTAAAGATTCGGAGTCCTTGATTTATGAACAGGGTGTGCTACGATTAGGGACGCGTTTGTGTGTACCTGTTGCTGATGGGCAGAGACGCGAAATCCTAGAACATGCATATCAGTCAGCTTTCTGTGTTCATTCAAGTTCCACCAATTTATGACATGACTTGTGAGATAGTTACGGGTAGGCAGGGATGAAGAGTGAAGTTTCGGATTTCGTTTCAAGGTGTATGTCTTGTTGTGAGCTAAGGTTGAGCATTTGAGACCGTCTGGAGAGTTGCAACCTTTAACCGTTCCCGAGTGGGAATGGGAGCAGATCTCCATGAATTTTGTTATGGTGTCTACCCCGGTCTAGACAGGGTGTGACTCCATTTGGGTGTTTGTTGTCCGGTTATGCTCAGTTTGCTCAATTGTTCTTTGTTAAGTTTGTGCGTTTGCACGGAGTTCCTTCATGTGTTGTATCCAATGGAGGCACCCTGTTCGCTTGCCGTCTTGGGCAGAAGCTTCAGGAAGCCTTGGGTACTGGTTGAGCTTTAGCTCCGCTTCCATCCGTTGGCTGATGGTTAGACAGAAGGGACTATACAAACTCTGGAGGATATGCTTGTGCGTACGTACTAATTGTTGTCGGCAGTTGGGATCGTCACTTTCTATTGTTAGGATTCTCCTTCTATAGCTGTTATCAGGAGGCACTCTAATTGGCAACCTTTAGGTTTAGTTGTTAGGTCGTGTCGATCTCCATTCTGTTTTTCAGACTCTGCGTAAGTAGGATTTTTGGATCCCAGCTAGTCTAGAGACTTCGGAAATGATCCAGTTGGTTCAGGTCAGGATGAGAGTAGTCCAGTGCAGACAGAGGTCTTATGCCGACCGTGGTGGTCGCAGACTTGAGTTAGCAGTGGGAGATCATGTATTCCTACGGATTTTCCGATGAATGACTTGTTGATTTTTGGGAAGCTTATCCCAGGATTGTAGGTCCTTTTGAGGTCCTCAAGAGAGTTAGTTCCGTTGCCTATAAATTGGCACTTCCGCCCAGATCATTGAGTATTCACCAAGTATTTCCTTGTGTCGAAACTTTGTAAATACTTTCATGATCTTTCTCATATGATTCAGCACCAGACCATTTAATTGGGATGCGATCTTTTCGTTCACCGGCAGCCAAGTGTGTTAATGGCTCGAAAGGTGGAGAAACTTCGGTCAAGGGTCTTGCCATCTGTGGAGAATTTTCTTGGACGTAGCCGTATAGTGAGGTGATCACTTGGGAGGCTGCAAGCGAGATTTGGGAGTTTTGTACTCTTCTTTTTGAAGGTACGCTTAGTAAGAATTTTAAATTCGGGGAACGAATTTCTTTAAGGGAGAAGATTGTAACGTTTTAGAAATCGTTTTACAAATTTTCCGTTTTTAGGGTAAAATAATCGGTGTTTTCCGTTTTAACCCGATTGTGATCAAACATCTGTATAGACTTGTCGGCACCTAGTTTAGCTAGAATGAAGCTAGTGCGCAGACTTTGGGGGTCAATGGGAAGTTTTGGTTCACATAGAATTTTTCCCTAATTAAATGTTATTTTAATGCTTTATTTGTGCACTTTATTAGTGATAATTACCTTTTGGCTTAGGTTAATTACTACTAATGTGGTTTTATGTTAATCTAATCACTAGATATTTTGTTAAACCATTCATTCTAATATCTAGATATTTGTGGTGATAAAAGGATTTAATTTTAAAAGAAAAGAAATGAATGAAATGGTGGCATTTGCATTTAATGAATTTTGCTAGAACTTTCTTCACACATTACACAAACACCCCCCCTTCACCTCATGGCCGAGCCCTCCCCATTTCTGTTCCATTTTCTTTCCTTGCTCATTTCATCATTCTATTGTTCTCAAAATCCTTCAAAAATCCCAAAAATAAATCCGCAAAATCCTAAATAAAAATTAATCCAAAGTCTTGGTTTTTGGCGGCTAACTTTGGTTTTCTTGTTGCAAGTTTCAAATCAAATTTGGAGGTATAAAACCCAAACCCTAATCTCTTGTTGTTCTAATACCTTAATTAGCTTTTTAGTTGCTAAAATTAAGCTATTTAATTTCATGTTTAAAATTCTAGATATGGTTTTTGGATAATTAATTAGGGTTTTGATTAGTGAATAGGTTAATTGTTAGTTTTAATCTAAAGAAAACTTAACCTTGTTTGCTAGTTTATTAAATGTTATTTTCCTAATCATCTAATTAGCTTATTTACAAACTAGACTTTTGCTAATCCTAATTAGATAAGATTAAAATTATAGTAAAGGTTTAAATAGTTTAATCTTGCTAATTAGTGATGCTTGTAAATTCTAGTTTGGTAAAAAGGTTGTAGTTTGGTGCTAAAATGATATATGCTGCTTACTAGATTTCGGTATGTTTTAGGCATGGGTTTCTTTTGACGTTGCGACGTTAAGTATATTGATTCCACGCTATATCTTGTGTTTTGAATGCGCGATCGGTACGATCAGGGTCTAGGCTTGGTAGTTGTGTCACTTTGCGTTCCTAGTTAGGTTCGTGCCGATGTCGCTCGTATCTTTGTGTAGCTTTTGCTCTTGAGTTGGTTTCGTAGTGTCGCTACGCGCGTTAGCCACTTGACGAACACTTGAGAGCATGTTTAGAGTTGGTGCGTTGGTCAAACGTAGTTGGTACGTGTTATTGGTCGATTGCTAATATATACTTGTTATATTGTTATATGCTTTCAGGATCGCGGGCGGGGACTTCGGGCACTGCGAACAGAGGAAAGCGAGTAGTTGGCTTTACTTAGCCAGGAACGTTGGTGAGTAGATTTGACATCTACAGGGGAATCGCCCGCATGACGTTATGCGTCTGGACTAGAGATGTTATGAATTGTCGCATATTCATATAGAGTTGCGCATACACCTTATTGCTTAGTTATTTGTTGTGCTTGGACTAGTACCCTTAGGACACTGCACTATTATTAACGGCTCATGTTGCACGAGCACTGATTGTATGCCACACACACCATCAATAATTGCCATGACACACACAACACACATACTTATATGATATTGTTTGGTTAGGGACACTGAGACATTGATTCATATTTTCTTTATACATATGACATATAGCATACCTGTATACCTACATGCTTACACATATGCCTTAACATGCTTACATGCTAGTTACCTGTATACCTATAGGGTATTGTACCATTAGCGATAGGTACATACACGCATAATGACATAGCTACATGTATACCTTGCAAACATACTTTACTTATACCTGGAGGGTATATTACATCATTATTGATAGGTAGATACATATACCTTGCTATACCTTCATTTTTATACACATATCTTGTTATAGCTACATGTTTACCTTTGTTTGATGTTATATAGACTTGGAGAAATTAAGAACCACATATATATATTTTAACTTGTTGCAGTTAATTAGTGGCTTTTCCTTTATATGCTCACATTACAGTTTTTGTTGCATATATTATATTCATGGATTTTCGCATTAAGATATGGATTTTTCATAATGTTTTCTGGATTTGAGGACCGTGGTAGTTTCATGAAATTATGCATTATTTGAAAACCCGTTTTCTCTTGATATGATATTTCAGCATCCACTATGAGTTTTATCGGTTCTGATTTATATACCCCATGCGAGGAGGAGTCGGGGGCCGTATGAGGGTACATGGTGGGGCCCAAAGGTACCTTGGGGCAAGAAAGGGATTTTGATGTAACATGCCGATGAGGCCTGACAGGGGAACCATACCTACCGGTGACAGTACCAATGACTCGGCGGTTATCGAGGGGATACCGATGGGAGTCATGTACGGATGGATACGTCGAGAGGCGAGGGTCAGAGCTAGGTACTCGAGCTTTCGGTATAGCGTATGATACGTACCTATTAGGGTGCCAGTCGTGGTGATAGCACCTGATAGATCAGCCTTTATGTGTCGATGCTTGGCACAGGTTTTCATGATATTTTTACTCCTAAGTATATATAATAATGGAATGGGACGGTGTTATATAAGCATATATATATATATATATATATATATATATATATATTAGTGGAATGGGACGGTAATATATGTATACATATCAATTAATATATATCATCATAATTATTCATGCAAATATACTTATTCAGGTTATATGAGATTCACTTGGTATTGGATTCAGGTTATATGAGATTCACTTGATATTGGATTTAGGATATATGAGATTCACTTGATATTGGATACAGGATATATGCGAGATTTGCCGATTTTGTATATTCAGGATATATGAGATTTACTTGATATTGTACATTCTGGGTTTGTGAGACTTACATGATATGAGAGCCAATTTGAGGAAATTGGAATTTTGATTGTCTTGATGGACTTTGGTCCTACCACGATGTCAGGATTCCGTGGAAATGACATGTTTCATTTCATACTTCGCATTTATTATTTATGCACTGTTTCATGTATTAGTAGTACCTGATAGAGTACCTTTCATGACTGCTGCATATATACATTGTCATATCATTGCTTCATGTATCAGTTGTACCTGATGGAGTACCTTATATGATTGTTGCATACAGATTGTCATATTATTGCTTCATGTATTAGATGTACCTGCTAGAGTACTTTTCATGACTATTGCATACATATGACCATTTATTGTTATTAGCTCGCATATGTTAGATTCGCGCTGTACGTGCATACTTGCGATTAACTGCATATGTTATTTACTATTCACGAGTTGGAAACTCACCCCCGTTGTGCCATAGTGTTTTGCAGGTTGTTCCCCAGGGTAATCGAGGCAGGCTATTCATCTATCTTATCATCTTTTGCTGCGGATACCACTTCGGCTCACAGTCTGCAGTTTTGCTTAGATGGGTTTTATGGTTATCCGTTTATGTTCATTGTATATTTGTTGTATCCTGTACTCTCCATCTACCACTTTCATGTGTATGACTTAGAGACTTGATGTGAGGACGATATTGTATATTTTGGTGATTTGGATATCTTTATTGTTGTTTTACTTATATCGTCTTTTATTTCTTCGCTACGGCGTCGTATATCTATTGTGGTGGTTGTTTTCCGCCGTTGGACGTGGATTTGCTCCCGTTGGGGATACTTTACTTATATTTATGTTGTACCCATTTTTTGGGTTAGTTTTTACAAAGGAGGTGCTGCCAAAATTTTTAAGAAAATAAAGTTGGACTTTTAAAGAATTTGGGTTGTGATTTCAAATGTTTTAAAACTTCTATTATCACTTACTAGTTTTGATCGTTTAGATTGCTAGGTTTTCGGTTTACTTAAATTGCGTTACGCCTGTAGACGTTGCGTAGTTTAAGGGCCGTCACGTGCCAATTTCGGGTCGTGACAGCCTTACACAGGGCAAAAGTGAGCACCAACCATTCAAAAATTTCATCGGGATAAGGCCCGGGCAGGTGAAAGAATGCGGAGAGGAAAGAAATGGAGAATACGCAAGACCGTATGGAATTAGAAGTAGTATACGTTCCCGGTATATGAGGAGAAGAATGGCGGAAGGGAAAAAGAAATGGAGTACGAACTTGAGGATGAAAATGGAGTGAATAAATTAGTACAATTTGTGATGACCGATGTGTAAAAAGCGATTGTACTAATCTATTAACCCGTCGAGACATGGGGTCAAATCCCTCAAGATTTGTGAGAAAACATAGGTAGACCGAACTTGGTAAACCAGAAACTGGAAATGAAAGTGATACGGCGTCTTGCAAGGTCGGAACGATGGAAAGGATGGAAGGGAGTGATCGAGGAAGGGTATCAGTTAAAGGTTCAGGAGGGTGTACACAGTCAATGGAAGGGATATGATGAATTGGAAAATCCGACTCATCAAGTAAAACTGGTTCATCCTCAAAACTATCCTCAAAAGACTCCTCAAAAATTGGCTCATCCATGCATTTATCATCAATATCTAGACGCATATGAAGTTCGGGAAAACAATTAATTACTCGGGATGATGTCCACACGGAAGTGAAAGTAAATGATGAATTGGTGAGAAAAACTAATCCAAAATTGTGAGTTCATCATAAAAAATATTCCCAGCGTTAATATCCTTAATCAAGTGAAAATCAATATTCTCAGTCACCTCATCAAAAGCATGGATTTCAATCAATTCAGGTTCTAGAGTGGAGTTGTAGAGGTCAAAAGGTTTAGGATTGGTTTCACTTGGAAGGGTCTCTTCACAATCGGGTAAATCAATCACTACAAAGTCGCACAACTCATTAAACGTTCTATCTTCAAGAGGTGAATAATTTGGGACACTTGATAGACTTTCAAGACCGGAGTTGTGGAATTCAACTTGGAACGGGTAGGTTTAATTTTGAAGGGTGTACTGCTCACTCTCACTACTCAAATTCTCAATATGTCCTATCGCCTCATCATACATTGGAAAATTTGGAGCTAGTTAGAAACTAGCTACCGGGTCACTAGGTTATATGAGGGTGGACATGGACGTATTCAAATCCATCATCTGTTTGTACGACACTACCCGAAAGTCTTCCAACGACTGTTCAAGACTAGACATGGGCTATGGAGGAGTTTCAGTAAAAGATTCAAACTTGTTTGGATACTCGAAACTCCTAAAAGACTGTTCATAAGAAATGTCTAGGGAAGGTGTAAAAGTCGAGTAGGATTGATAGGAATTGAATGGTTGGACAAGGTTAAGATCAACGTTATGATAAGAAAGTGAATGGAATTGTTGATCAAAAGAATTGGAAGTGGTGAAAGGAGTGAAAGATCGACTACGAGATTGTTCAAGTCTGTCAGCAATGGACAAGGGTTTCGGAGTTATAACAAGAATCTCAAAAGGCGTATCAACGTAAGAAGATGGTGTAGGTTGAAATGGTTGATACAAGGTGGAGTGCGAAGTCCAGTTGTTTGTCCTAGACGCGTCTATCCGATCTTTCAAAGAGATTTTGGGCATGGAGGGATCGTTCGACGTTCGACCAAAGAAAGAACCGTAAGAAGTAATGTCTGGTTATGGGTACCAAAGTTTGGCAAGAGTTTTTCTAGGTGGAGTACCCATGATATGAAGAGAAGAAGAAAAGGAGAGGAAAAAGAATGCGTTTTTTTTTATCTAATGTTAGTTATTAACAAATGAATGAAATATAAACACAAAAAATAATCACGACACAAAATACCGCACGCCTAATCGGTCTAGGGTTCACCTAGGTCAACTCGACCTGCTCAAGAACTTGTTTGTCGAAGTAAAACTGTGTCGAGAAACGGGCTCAAGATATACTGATCACGAGGCCAGGTAAGTGCAGAGATAAGGGTTTGTTTTCCAACGCTTTCGCGAAGGTCCTTAATTAGATAACCCTTTCTCTTTTGGCGGTTTCGCCGTGAACACTTTCCTAGACACCCCGTAAACGATATACCATTAAGCGGTGTTCTAAACACAGTTAACTTCTCCTAGTGAGCATGAAGTCCTTAGAGGCTTAAAGTCTAGTTTCTTTTAAAGTGCGGGTAAACGTTATGCTAAATTTCGTGATTTGTGGGCTACGGAAAAGGTGATGAAATCCTTTACCGTATGTGTGGGGTCCGCTTGCCATTAAGTCCGTATTAATGGATGCAATGCACAAATCAAGGAAAATGTTGTAAATCGATTTTTATGTGTAAGCACGGAACTGCAACAAATACGGGTTAGTCAATTTTAGCGTTTGCTAGCGAACTCGCAAAGAATCCTGCAAAGATATTATATTGGATGCGTTTGATTTCAGAAGAAGGTGTTAAGAAAATATGTACCGATATGTTTTTGGGTTAAGAAACCCCCGTTTGAATTAAATCCGAATATCTTGGAGTGTTCGCTTGCACGGGTCAAACTATCCGGATCTTTGGCACTATACTTCACAATCACCTTATTTTTGAATGTACACTTTGCTCCACACGATCGTAGTTCGCAAATCCGTCAAAATCTACAAATGTCGAAAAATGGATTATTAGTGCGGAAAAACGATATGAATGCCCAAACACCTGCACACCTAAAATTATAAAAAACAAACAATAAAAATGGGACAATAATAGAACACTGGAGTAAAGAGAAAATTTTGGAGCCAAAAGGGGTGCTTGGGCCGGCGGCGCCGGAATTTTGGTGGGTCTCGCCGGTTTTCTTATGGTGTTGAGGCTCCAAATATCTTCTGGTGTCATAGTGTTCTACTAGTGTCACAATGGTATTGTTTAATTTTTTTAATTAGTCCCAAAATGGTTGTAGGTCAAAAATCTAGAGAACAAAAAAAATGTTAAGTCTGTTAATTTTTGTTGGTTTTTGAATTTTTTTGATTTTTTGTTTTGTTTTCATGAATGGTGTTAGATGATATAAACAAGATTAACCCAAAATAACAAGAATAAAAACGTTACCATCTCCGCGGCAACGGCGCCATTTCATTGGTACGCTTTTGGCGTGTTGTGTTTTAAAGTTTTAAAGTCATTACAGCAATCAGGACGACGTCGCGTGTAGCTAGCCGCGATGAGTACGGGTCATCTGCAGGGAGACGAAGCGTTTCACGTTCCTGCTATGACGAGTTAATGCGCGAGGCGGAATTGTTCGTATCTATCCTAAGTGTTTATATGCAAGTATAAGTTTATTAGGAGTCACTAGGTTAGTGTAAGTAATGGATTTCTGTACTAAATCCTTTGTGCCGAACTTGATTATTGAAGCTAGAGCAATCGGCAACAACGTGGATTAGGGTACTTAAGCACGGTATTACTGAAATCCGGCTTATTGACTTTTGTCCGTCCGTTCTTGTCTCTTGCTTTCGCCTCCGGCCAAATCGAACGCAACCGGTCGCGATTAGGGATCACCGATACCTTGGTAGGTAGGGTGCCTAACGGAGTGCTTGCATAAGGTTTGGGCGGAGTTCAATTGGAAAATAACGGGCAAAGAAAACGAGAAACGAAAACCTTAACTTACACAACCTATCTTTTTCCTAACAACAACATATTCACAACCAACAAAACAACAAAGAAAAAGAGCAAAGAAATGATACAAAGAAAAGAAAAGACAATATTAGAAGAAAGTAAATTGCAAGGTAATAAAAGGCAAGTAAGTAAATGGCATGGAAATAAAATTGCAAGTTAGTAAAGAGAGAGATTAAAATACTAAGAACCCAAGAACAAAAATGAAAGCTTTATTATGTCCAAATGATACAACCTTTAGTTCAATAACCAAAAGTTAAACTTGCAAGTTCAATGAAGAGGTTGCAAGATCAAGAGAAGGCAGGGAGCTCAAGGGAAACTAGCTATGTACAAGAACAAAAGAAAAGAGAAACAAAAAGTTGTGAATCTAGTGTAAAGAATGATAATGTGAGACCCCCTCTCCCTTGCTCACTGATATGTATTTATAGGCTCAAAATAAAATTAAACAAGTAATAAAAATGAGTTGATTTGACAGCAAGGGAGAGCCAGAATAAAAATGGGGCTTATTGGGCATGGTAGGGCTGGTGAGACCGGTTTTATGGGGCATGTCGCCGGCCCAAATCCGAGTAAATTGTCTCCTGTTGGTGCTGTGGTCTTGTGTTCTCTCGACAAGTCCACTGGTGCTGCTTGATTTGTTTATATGAATATGGTCCGCACTCAGGGATTTGGAAAGAAAACTTGATGCTTTATATCACATCACACCTTTTTGCATTTATCACTCTTGTCCCCCCATGTGCCCAATTCATCATATCATGTGTGCCATGGGCAACCCCACTATGGTCCATGCCAAAGAGTTGTGTGTATACTTGCATTTTGTTGGACCGAAATTGTGTGCACACATTTATTTGCAAAAGAACTCTTTGGTCATCGATCGGTTTGCAGTTCTGGTTGCAGGGTCGGCTCACAAACGTTATATCCGTGATTTTGAATGTGTTTCCAATATTGTGTCACGGATACCTGTAATCTGTAATTACTGAGAAGACATTGGTCAATAGTACTGATATATAACAAAATAGATAATGAATGAATGGTATTGAAATGCAGTTTTCTGTGATGAACAACTCTGTTAGCACACTAGCCATAGTAAGATGTCTGACCTGAAGGGGTCTGACGTCCATCGTCATGGTCAGACGTCTGACCTAAATGAATCAGACTTCTGTCGGCTGATTCTGGACCTGATTTCTTTGGTTCGTTATTACGCCCTTCAAGCTAAACGGCAGCAGGACGGCGTTGATCTTGATTCGCAGTTCGACAAAGCGTTGTCTCGACAGGGATTTGGTGAGATCATCGGCACGTTGATCATACGTGGAGATGTAGCGCACAACGAGTTGATTGTCAGCGACACGTTCACGAACAAAATGAAAGTCAATTTCAATGTGTTTAGTACCAGCGTGGAAAACAGGATTAGCAGCAAGATAAGAGGCGCCAATGTTATCACACCACAGCACAGAAGGGAAATGATTGAACCCAAGGTCGTGAAGTAATGATTAAAGCCAAATGAGCTCGGCCGTGGTATTCGCAAGCACCTTGTATTCAGTGTCTGTACTTGAGCGAGCGACCGTTTCTTGTTTCTTATAACTCCATGAAATGAGATTGCGACCCAAGAAAATAGTGTAGCCACTGGTGAAACGACGATCCCCAGTATTCCCAGCCCATTCAGCATCACTGAAAGCATGGAGATGACATGGCAAATCTCTATAGAGAAGAAGGCCATGGGAATGTATGTGTTACGCCCCACTTCTCAGAAGACGGAAACGGTGACGTGGCAAGCCCACGACATAATTATCCAAAGAAGGTCATTCCCTAAATAAATTTGCTAAGCGTATTGAAAGCAGTAATACACAATGCAAGAATAAATAGAGACTGTAAATTATTCAACAATCTTTATTTATATTCAAACATTAAATATTTACAATACAAGAGTCAACTGAAAATTAAATACAATAACAGAAATGCCTAAAGAAGTGGCATACAAAAGATGAAAGAAAAGGTAAGCTAATCTAAGCCTGAGCTGCGATCTGGTCGCACTCCTCCTCTGTGGCGTCCACCTCCTCAGTCTCAACCGCAGCCGACGAACATTTCAAGAAAACAAGGGTGGGTGGAATGCCCATCAGCGAACTAACACTCGGTATGTCCCAAAGATAGGGTAAAAGTGAAGAGTGACAGGTATAGCATAAAATGAAGTAAATGAGAAGTAAAAGTATGTAGGAATGACTCTAGGCATATGTACTATAGGTCCCTATACGGTCACTATGTTAACGTTAAGTTCCAAGTGTGAATGTCAACGAAAACGACGAAATATTCAAGAGCTCAAGAGTGGAGCACCAGGAGAAAGGAAACATGGGCCCATTTCATGTGTTAGTATCGGGACTCCAAACCGTGGAGGATTCGACCCGACTGAGATTCAAGTAAATAGAATTCGAGTAGGTTAATACAGGACTCCTGAAGTTCCGTTGGATTCACACCTTAAACCATCTCAAACACCCCGAGTATAATAGATTATAACTATTATATTGATTTAGTTGATTTGATTGGTTGATTATAATATGTCTTGATTGAAACCATAGATTGAAAAAGTGGATAATGTAGTCGAGTAAGTCAAGTAGAATGTGAGTCATGTCAATTGCAATCCTAGGTCGAGTCAAGTTAGTTCGAGTAGATTGAGTTCGAATTTAAGTTCAAGTTCGAGTTTCGATTCGAATTCGAGTTTAAGTTCGAGTTTGGATTCAACTTTAGGTTCTAGTTTAAATTCAACTTTAGGTTTGAGTTGGATTCGAGTTATTGTCATTTCATTTTACTAGATCATAAGTTCGGAAATAATCGAACAACCGCTGCACATTGACGGTAGAATTTGTGTCTTTTTTCAAGACGATTGCCATTGATAACTTCTTTAATTTACAGTGTTATCTAACCCGAATATACAAGAACTTACTTTTTCCAGCTCTCTGAAGCTCAAAAGAAATGATACCGCTTAAATCTATATTAATTTAGGGTCCTTAAAGATTTATTAAAGTTGCTTAATATGTATTTCCATTGTTGCATTTCTCAAGGGGGGTTTACGTAAAATGTTTTAATAATGTTTTTAAAAAAACCAAACCTCGAGAGCGTTTTAGAATATTAAGAGTTTTTATAAAAATATATTTTAGTTTTAGGGGTATTTTAGTGATAAAACTTAGTTTTTAAAAAAAGTTTATGATATTTTTATGAAAACTATACTTTTAGAAAATTGATGGTATTTTTGGGTAACTTTAATTTTTAATCTTTCATTTAAAAATATAGTTTTAACAATTTGTTTTCATTGAAAATACAGATTCATAATTTTATATAATTTTTTTCAAAGTTTAATTTGTCTTAAATAATGCCGTATTCTCTAAAATCATATTTTTATTTCCTTTCGAGACCGAATTCTCCATGAGAAATTCTGTATCTCACTCTACTATCCCAAGAACATACGATAACCTGCACCATTCATAAATGAGTTCCCTTAAAAGGGTTATAGAGGCATAATTGCAAAGGATTTAAAAATAGCAATAAAAAGTATTTTTTAAAAATGAGGGTATTTTAATTTAAATTGTTTCGTTTTGGATAAAACTTTATAATCTAAAATATCGTGTTATGAAACCATAGTGTATGTGATGGGGTAGGTCATTACCCCGTGAGTTTTCTATAGTTATATTTCATGATGATATTAAAAGGGTATAAGCAAATTCATGATACTTTGGTGTAATCTTATTGTATGATTTTATTTAGTACAAAATTTTAAACAATTCAAAAGAATTTGAGATGAATAATATTTAAAGTGGTGTTAGAAGGATTACGATGAAATATTTAACATAGCTAGGGTGATAAAAAATTTTAAAAGAAGATTCATGTAGACTAACTCTACTTTAGTCGGTATTGTTTTAAAAATTGTTTTGAGATGAAGCGAAGGAGAGGAAAAAGGGACTTACGGGTTTTTGGAGCGTTGAAAATGGAAGGAAAAAGATAGAAGGTATTCATGGATCGTGGTAGCGTTAAGGATGGCTTCGGTCTTCAAAAACGAACTTGGCTCAAGCCAACTCCATTTGACTAGTTTTAACTCTTCTTCCACAAGGAAATTTTAGAGAATTTTGTTTTGGATTTCAGAATAGGAGAGAGCTAGGGTATGGGGTGGTATTTATAGGATAAAAATGAGAGTATATGAATTAAAAAAATGGATTAAAAAGTGATTAAATTGTGTTAATGGGATAGATGAAGGGTTGTGAAGTCTCTGATTGAAATCAAAGAAAAATAAGTGGAAAAAGGAGTAGAGGAGAGACAAAGGGACATACGGACGAAGCACGTAAATGATTGGAGTAGATCCGACCGCAAATTGCGGTTTTGAGGAATTTTTGGGCCTCTAGGATCTTCAGTTGGGTCTCGGGCTTTGGTCCATGTGCTCTAATTTGTCTTAACGCCTCATTTCTCCGGTTAGTTTTCTCTTAAACTTTTCGTTTCTCCATGAATTGCACGTACAACTCTTTGGTTTCCGAAAAGTTAAAAAGAAAAAAATAATTGGGGTTGATGGGATTCGAACTTGTAGGCTAAATAATAGCAGTGGAGAGTATTAATTAGCGAGCTACAAGTTTCTTCTTTCTTTTATTGAACAATTTTAACTTATAACTGCTAGTCATGCTAAAATACCCTTTCTATATATTGAACAAGTTACATTTGTATAGGGATTTCAGGGTCGTTACATCCTACCCTCCTTACAAAAATTTCTTCCTTGAAATTTACATAAAGACTAATTTTCAAATAGGTGAGGGTATCGTACACGCATATCGTCTTCTCTTTCCCAGGTTGATTCTCCCATTGAATCTTTTCTCCACATCACTCGGACTAAGTTCACCTTCTTGTTCCGTAATATCTTCACCTTTCGATCAAAGATCTCGACGGGTTGCTGCTCGCAAGATAAGTCGGTTTGAATATTTAGCTCTGAGTGATCCAGTATGTGGCTAGGGTCGCCCACATATCATCGTAGCTGGGATATATGGAACACATTGTGCACTCCTTCCAATGAGAGTGGTAGTGCCAAGCGGTACTTCATAAACTCGTTCAAGTATGTCGAATGGTCCGATATACCTTGGACTAAGTTTACCCCGTTTTCCAAAATGCATCACTTTTCTGTTCGGAGAGATCTTCAGAAATACATGCTCTTCTGGTTGGAACTCCAAGTGTCGACGCTTTGCTTCTGCCCAACGCTTCTGTCGGTCCTGGGCTATGCACATCTTTTCCATGATCATGCGAACCATATTTACAGTTTCTATGATCATCTCTGGCCTAATGAGTTCACAATCTCCAACGTCATGTCAACTCAGTGGGGAACGGCACTTACGTCCGTAGAGTGCTGCGAATGGTGCCATTCCAATGCTTTCCGGGTAACTGTTGTTATATGAAAACTCCACAAGGTATAGGTAATATTCCCACGAACCTCCGAAGTTTAGCATACAGGCTCTCAGCATATCTTCCAGGATATAAATTGTTCGCTCGGGCTGTCCGTCTATTTGGGGGATGATACGCCATACTGAAGTTCAGACTCATTCCCAGGCTGGCTTGAAGACTCTGCTAAAACTGAGATCGAAATCTAGTATCTCGATCGAAGACGATGCAAACAGGCACCCCATGTAATCTCACGATCTCCTGCATGAGTTTATGGATATCAAGACAAGTATAATACATATTGAAGGTTGAAATCTTTACTTTAGATTTTTACTCACCTCCATGTACTTTCTTGCCAAGGTCTCGGTTGATTGGCCAACTCTGAATGGAATAAAGTGAGCCGATTTGGTGAGTCTATTCACAATAACCCAAACTGCATCGTTACTCTTCATGCTGCAAGGGACTGCAGTCATGAAGTCCATGGTAATGTATTGCCATTTCGATTCTGGGATTAGTAATGGCTGAAGTAAGCCGTCAGTTCTGTGATGCTCAGCCTTCACATGCTGATAGATTAATCAATTTTCTACGCTCCTTGCGACATCTCATTTTATTCCATGCCACTAGTAATGTTGCTTTAGATCCATGTATATCTTCGTGCCACCAGGATGTACAGAATACGAAGTGCTATGAGCTTCTTTCATCAACTCTTCTCGCACAGGGCCGACTAATACGCATATATGGCTCCCATACCACTAGGATCCATCTTCATGGTTGATGAAGTCAGTTCGAAGACCACTTTCTACTTGCTCTTGGATCTTTTGTAGCTTCGCATTATTTGCTTGAGCTTCCTTGATCTGATTGACAAGAGTGGACCGAACTTGTAAGTTCATCAAGGATGATGAATTACCTGGCAAAACTACTTCAATCATATGTCCGTACAGTTCTTGTTGTAGCTTCCAATTAGCGGTTAGGTTCATTGCTAATGGCCGGAGACTAAGTTCTTCAAGAACTATGTTCACACTTTCAGAATGATATTGTAGGTTGATGTCGAAGTTTGCCATTAGCTCTAGCCATCTTCTCTACCGCATGTTGAGTTCCTTTTTAGTAAATACATACTTCAGGCTCTTGTGGTCGGTGCATATATCCACTCGCTCTCCAAATAGCTGGTGATGCCAAATCTTGAGTGCAAAACCATGACTGCCAATTCCAGATCATGTATTGGATAGTTGCTCTCATGAACCTTTAATTGTCTTGATACAAAAACCACAACCTTTCTATGCTGATGCAGAATATATCCTAATACCTTTCCAGACGCATCACAATGTACATCGAATCCACCAGGTTGATCCAGTATTTTGAGAATAGGTGCAGAGGTTAACTTTGACTTGAGTTCTATGAAAGCCTTCTTACATGCTTCTGACCACACAAATACTTCGTCTTTACGTGTAAGCTTGGTCAGGGGTGCTGCGATCTTTGAAAATCCTTCGATGAAGCGTCTGTAATATCCTACTAAGCCCAAGAAGCTTCTTATTTCTTTGACTTACTTTAGTGTCGGCCACTCGCTAACAGCTGATACCTTAGTTGGATCTACAGAGATTCCTTCACCTGAAACGATGTGTCCGAGAAATCCAACTTGATCTAGCCAAAATTCACACTTGCTGTACTTGGTGTAGAGCTGATGCTGTCGTAGTGTCTCCTGGCCGATGTGTAAGTGCTCGGTATGTTCTTTCTAATTCTTTGAATACACTAGGATGTCGTCGATGAAGATAACAACAATCCTGTCTAAGTACTCTCGGTAAACTTGGTTCATCAGGTTCATAAAAATGACTGGTGCATTGTTCACTCTAAATGGCATTACAAGATATTCATAATGGCCAGAACGAGTCCTAAACGCTTTCTTCGGAATGTCAGACTCCTTGACCTTCACCTGATGATAGCCTGAATGAAGATCCAACTTTGAGAAGACACAAGATCCACTAAGGTGATCGAAAAGGTCATCGATGCGAGGTAGAGGATACTTGTTCTTAATTATCACTTAGTTCAGTGCTCGATAATCTACGCACATCCGGTATGTATCTTCCTTCTTCTTCACTAGCAGCACCGGAGATCCCCAACTTGAGGTACCGGGTCTAATCCAACCTTTCTTCAGGAGTTTGTCCAACTGAATACGGATCTCCTTCAATCCCTCTGGACTTAAATGGTATGGGGCTTTTATTACAGGTTATGGACCGGGTTGTAAATCAATATCAAACTCTAGAGCACGATCGGGAGGCAAACCTATTATGTCTTCAGAGAATACATTCTCGAACTCTCTAACGACCTCTGGCTTCAATCCTTCTGTTTGCAATGCTGTAATCTTTGCTTTCTTTGGTTTTCCTTAGTAGACGCTAGGCTCCAAAGTCCGATCAGCGATTTTGAAATAGAACACTAGATGATTTGGTATTTCAAAAATTAGACTCCTTTGGTGATAGTCGATGGTAGTAAAGAAAGTTCCTAACCAGTCCATCCCAAGACTACATAAGTTTAGTACCTTGAAGTCCGCATAGAATTATCGACTGCAGATGGACACTAAACACAGATCGTATCCCAAGTTTGCTTTTAGAATGTCGTTCCTTAAACTGACATTTCAGCAGGATATGAGCGGCTTAACTGTGATAGCATGAGTTCTTACGAACCACTGCAACATGAAGCAATGCGATGCCCCGGTATCAAAGAGCGTGAGTGCAGGTAGGGTGGCTACTAAGATTGTACCTAAGTCGCGTGGGATAGGTTTAGATATAAAAATATAGATATCCAAGAGTTGAAATGACTTGGAAGGAAAGAAAGAAGAGATTTACCAGTGATAACCTGACCCGTAGCTTCGGCCTCTTCGACCGACATAGTGAAATCATAGCATCGCGGCACATTCTTCTATGCCTGGTTAAACACTCGGCGTTGTGGTTGAGCGGTCTGGGTATGGAGAGCTGGAGATGGTAGAGCTAACCGGGTAGGAGGAGCTTGGATCGCCGGTCTAGCTGGAGGGTTATTAGTCCCTCGGTTCTAGGGGCATGCTCCGATAGTGTGTGTTGAAGACCTACAAATCAAGCACAAATTGTTTGCCCGACAATAGCTCTTCATTAGATGCCATGTTCTTTTGCAATAGTTGCAAAAGTCTATCTTGATGTTGGTGAAGAACCTCCTGGCCTCCGAGATGGTCCGTTGAAAGCTGGCCCGGAAGAGGCCCCTTCTATGATCTGGTGCACATGGCGTTTCATACCAACTGACTGCGGCCTGCTATTCTTATTCACAACTGCCTCATAGTGCCAGGTAGCCATCAAAGTAGCTCATGGGTTGGGAAATCTCCTACAATGAGTGCAACTTGGATTTCAGGGTCCAACCCCTGCTAGAATCATCATGACCGAATCTCAACAGTGGGAATGAAGTGTGCAGTGAACCTGTTACGACCTCGCGTTAGCAGTGTTTTAAGTGAGATAGGAAAATTTTAACTTGAGACTATAGCTTACCTGTGGAGCATGGTAAACTTAGCATCGTATTCATCCACAGACTTGACCCACATCGAGCCTTGCTGTAGATGAATGAATTGCTACTCTATGTCAAAGCGGCCAGTCTCTGAAAAGTACTTTGCATCAAAGAGGTCTCAGAATGTTTTACACTCTATTGGTTGCTCAAGATGACTCTCTTACGTCTTCCACCATACCCTGGTATTATCCGTCAGTTGCAACTTAGCAACTCTCACCCAAGATTTATCTGGCACTTGAGCCGCAGCCAGGTCTTCCTCAATCGCTTGAGCTCATTCCTCTACTTCAAGTAGACTCCCTTTGCCCGAGAAGTTATTGTTGGGTTACGGCAGCGCCCCGACAATTAATCCGTGACCAAATACGGAACATAAATTTATAAAACTTGGCACTACCACAACCAATTACCCGGATCTACCCATAAGCCCTAGATAACAAAACATGCAAAAGAGTTAGAATGGTTTTACCGAATAGATCCGTGTCCTTCAGCCTTTAACCATCATCCCAAGCTCTTAGAGGCTTCCTTGATCAAGCTTGATCTCCGGTCGCCCTCCATCAAAGATGATCCACCCGAGAGTCTATGCAACGAGCTCCAACCTCATATCTGAGGCATCTAGGGCACCTAGATTGCTATTCTAGATACCGTAGATGAAGTAGAGAGTGATGAAGGATTAATTTGTCTCAAGACACCCAAGGATTATCAACTCATGAGAGGGTTTGGGTGGAGCTAGAGGAAGAAGAAGATGCCATGTGAATGAGGTGTTGAGAGCAACTCAAGAAAGAGAAAAAGAAATGAATAATGGCTTGTGTTTTATTTGTTGTGTGAGTGTGATAAGAAATAATGGAGCCATCACATAAATGTCCATGTCTTCAAAATATCTTAGTCAACAAAAAACATCTCAAGTCAACATAATCTTACAACAAACAAAAACCCTAAGCATGCTAGAATAGTAACCATGGGTCACTAATTAGCCATGCCACAAAAATGCAATAAACACCTCATCCTAGACCTCAATAACCTTTTAATCAAAAAAGATCTAAACCATGATGATGTGTAATCTTCTAAAAGTAATCTTGTAATAAATTACATGAATACCCCTCAACTGTATATACATACCCGCATCTGTATTCCGAAGAATAAGAATACAAACAGACAAAAATAATCCAACAAATGTAATAGTAGGATCCGGCTTAAACCAAAGGCCACTAGTATTATCCGTCCGAACATCATCCGTGCACAAGTATACGTATGTGATCGAACCCTGCCATAAAACCATACGGCCTCTACATTGTTTCGCCCGAAGAAGGGAAACCCTTTGTGTGGGACTCTAAAGAATCGTCAATACGCTGGCAGTGGGTTTAACCACAAATACGTCAGCGGCACTAGCTGTACGTACCAGCTACCCAAGTATTGAACGAAAGGGAGGCCGACGAGCAAACTCATCCTGAAACCCCTACTGAGCCTGATAGTGACAATATTCGTACAGTCCGGTCCGTTCGTCTATGAGCATCACATATCGAGTCTAGGGGGTGGACAAAGTCAGACCCCTAATAACACGATATTTAGTGTCGGTATGAAGCCCATCACCACCTGAGAAACTACCGATCCTAGATCAGTAATTCTTGACTACCTTGGCCAAGGATTTCTGGTGATGGCCACCCGTGCACAACCGTGACATCAACCCCTAATACCGGGAGAGACGAATCCCCAGACGATCCGCTCACTGCCTCCATGTGGCTCGGGACTGTACCCAACTAAAACCTGTTTGCACGATTCCTTTGAACCGTGGTAGGGTAGTAATCAAAGCACATTGGGAACTCACACGAGACAAATGACGATCTCAGGTCGATAGATTAACCTGTACAAATATCATCTGGGAACTGCTATCTGACAATAGGTATAATACCAACTAGCATGTTCCCGGCGAGTCCGTCCGGTGTACTCATAACCCAATGAGCACCTGTATACATCTTAGGCGAACAAACTGACACTAATGGCTTGTGAGACCGACCACCGGCCCTCGTCGGGGTCTCGATCTGTATACACTAGTCTACTCTGGAGTATCAACGCCCAGTCTTGAAACTCCCTCGACTAGGGACATTTAAGGATGTGCTTATAGACCACCCAGCTCCCATGTATATGATCGCCATCATACTGACGGTAGTCAAGCAAGAATCCTATGGGCTCTATCAACATGTAATAGCGATCTGTAATGCCACCTAATGCTGTACATGATGATAATGACAAACCAGATAGCATACTATCATCTCGAGTAAGACTGTTCTACTGGTATAGGTCTTTCCTCAATCTTCATAATCACCTGCCTGTGACTATGATAATTTCCTTGAGGGCAGTATAGCCAAAAATCTCCCACTTGCACTTAAGGCTAATTATTGCGATATCGTATACTCACAACCCGTGTGATACCGAACACCCAACTCCTATGCTAATCAGTTTCATAAAGCTCGTTTGTGAAACTATTGCGTTTGAGAAATAGCCCCGGTGAGTGGATCCGCTCTAATGTTTCTTTATGTATCTCTCTATATCCCAACTTTGCGGAGAAAGCTATTTCCTGAATTGAGCAATACATGTCTTAGAATATGTCTGGATATCTGATGGGACCCAGTTCACAAATGAACTCTAAATCCAGCAAGCTTCTTAGACTGTATTGTCCACTAAATTTAATCAGTATCCTGCACCATGCCTTCCTCAGTATCCGCTTGGACCACCTGTCCAAACTACTGCCCCTCAAAAGAGGGAAAACTAAAACTCTGACAGTCGCTTTGTCATCCAGGTCACCTTGGAAGCCTGGAATGATAGCCGTCTCTTGAAGGAGGCTGCTGTTACCATATCCCATGAACATCCACTTATATTCATAAACTGCTTCCCAACGTTTCTCCAGAATTGGATCAATATAAACTTATTGCAGCTCATGCGAAAACAACATTTAGTGTGGTACTTGACATCTCATGATTGACTCAATTGCCTAAGCAAGTGATATGCCAATCATGCACATCCCTATCCCTTTTATTCTTTAAGACACCTTTAAAGAGGGCGACTCCATCACTTGCAGGTACATCAACATGCCAGGTGCCGTCCATTCTAAAACACCTTGAGAATAGTGTCAAAGTACCCAGATTGGGAAACTACCCAAATCTAGATCTAAAACCATAGATCTAGTTACCAGAATGCCTGATATATTATCCATATCCAATGTAGAGAAACCACTGTGTGACAACCACAACATAACCGATCGAAGAATAAGAATTACACTTCCTATAAAGTGCATGTCATCCAAATACCAGGACATCACACCCTACTACCTTCTTAACAGATCCATCTCCTATTCAGATGAAGTCAAAGCCTATGACTATAACATCAAAAATAGATGATCCATCTCCTCTATACCTGCTTCAGTTTATAAATAGACACAAGCTAGTCACTATGCTTCCGCTGCTCCCACTGACTATAACAACCCTCTGGCAGAGTCATATACACGTGCACTTCTAAAGATAGTTTAGAACGACGCTATACTCATCTTCCTGCCGGGTCTCATAGTCTAGAACAATAGTAATGACAAGTCTGGGTAAACAAGAACCTCCCTATCACCGTCTTTGAGAATACCGAAGTACCTCTTGGGCGCCTGAGATTACCCACCATATCTGCAGAATGGCTAATGGAATGTCAAAACCGATTGAATTTTTAGGTTCTATTAAAACTTCAGAAATCGTTTGTGGTTCTGGAATCACTTCAAGTTCTATCATACTCCCATTACTGTTTTCTGGAAAAGTCCATTTTGCTAAAACTGTAGTGAGTCGAGAACAATTTCACTATTGATCTTCCAGATGGTAGAAAGTTATCTCTCGTCATAGCCCGGGATAACCCGCAAACTGCCATTACTGAAACGTGCCTTGAGTATGTCCAGAGTCTGGTTTTAAGCATAAGCCAGACAACTCCATATACCTTAACATCGTTAAGATATGAACCATTCTATATACAATATAGAAACAGAGGCACTAATTTAATTGGAACCAGATTCAAATCATGCAGCTGTCTCCAGTGCATGTTAACTAAATAGGGAGAGGCCGATCAACATTACCTAACTAGGAGTGCATAAAGATATGAGTAACCTGAAAGAGAAGCAAGTTCTTAAAACCATTACTATCAACGGAATACCAAACACAAGTATCTGTATTTTCGATCATCTTGAAGAATCCCGATACTTGCAACACATGTTTCTCTACTTTATTCTTGTACCTATAACTTATGAAAACTTGGACCTTTTATTTCTATGAAATTGTCACGACCCGAAATATTAGCTCGTGACCAGCACTTGAATCACGCAACGTCTAAAGGCGTAACGGAATTCAAGTAAGCTGAAACCCAGAAATCTAAACCTCTTAAGGAAAATAAAGGAGGTGAAGTTTTGAAATAAGGGTATAATGAAATCAAGTTTTCTTAATGCATAGAAAAGAACATGAATGATACAAGTGAAATTTACTAGTTTGAAAACATGTTTCGTCTTTTAAAAATTTTAGCAGCACCTCTTTTGTATATTTTGATCCAAAACCACAAATACATAATAATGATAATGGCATCCCCAAGCCGGAGCTAGCTCTTCACCAAACGGCGGATCACAACCACGCAATACAGTAAAAGATAAGCATACAACGCCCAACGGCGAAGCTCACCACAAAAAGATAAATGAATGAGCAAGACATATTAACCACAAGTAGCAAAAACCCCTCGCTCTAAGTGTCGCAGCCACAATCTCACTAAGTCTCATTACTTATACAACTTACAAATTTTGATTGATGGAGTTAACTAGATACAATAATGAAATGTAGATACAAGAGTGGGAATGATACAAATGTCCCACCTACCAATGTAAAACACCCAAATGCAACTGTGTGCCAGCGAAGACACTACTGATCCAAGCGGTCAACCTGCAAGAACTGTGGCACAACGGGGTGAGTTGCCAACTCATGAGTAGAAAAAATATCAACAGATAGAAATCGAATAAATAACGACTCCTAGGTCAACTATATCATAAAGGTAATACTATGATATCTAGGGTGACCGGGTCTGTATATGTGCCAACAAGGTAGTCAATACCTATATGCATGCGGATAACATCCAACAGTAATAATCAATGCATGTATATGGATCTCGTCCAAACATAATCAAGGTATGTATGCATGTGGATCTCGTCTACTCAAAATCAAGGTATGTATGCATGTGGATCTCGTCCACCCATATAATCAATGTCTGTATGCACGTAAATATCATAAAGGAGTGTGCATGAAAGTATGAGGATATATATATCAATGGTGTCCCTCATGACACATCAAAATCATGGAACCTGAGTGCCTAGCATCGACACTCGAAAACATCATGAAAACCGTACCCAGCATCGGCACGTAAATCCTCATATATCGGGCTCCGTCAGTCCGGATCGGCCCATGGGCTCCGTCAGTCCGGATCGGCCTATATCATCTCTCGACTCTGGTCGGTATCCTCCGGATATCCGCCGAGCCCAAATACTATCACCGATAAGTAGTAGTCCCTCTGCCAGGCTCACCGTCTACTGCACAGCGATCCGTTCTCACCCCGGGATACCATACGGGTCCACCATGTACCCGCAATCGGCCTCATCCACCTCCTCGAATCGGATTTCACATGTCGCTCTCAGAACCGAGAAAACACATGGTGTACGAACTGAAATATCATATCAAGAGAAACCGGGTTTTATTTTAAAACAGTATATGCTTTCTTTGAAATAGCCACGGTTCTCAAATCCAGAAATCTCATGAAAACAACATATCTCAATGCGTAAAAATCATCGAGCATGATGTATGCGACATATAACAGAAATGTATGAATATCAATATATCATGCAACATGGAACAGTGATATGACATATTAAGGGAAAACCGCTCTTTTAAATGATTCCAGTTTTTAAAATATATCTTGCGGTTCCCAATCTCCCAATAAAACCAGTTATCTATGTAGGTGCAATATGTATATGCGTAAGTATAGATGTACCAATGTATGTGTGCACCAATATGGATGTGCAATATGTATGTGCGCAAATATGGATATATCAATGTATATGTGCACCAATATGGATATACAAATGGGTATATCCGCAAGTATGGATGTATCAATGTATATGTGCACCAATATGAATATACAAATGGGTATATCCGCAAGTATGGATGTATCAATTTATATGTGCACCAATATGGATATACAAATGTGTATATCCGCAAGTATGGATGTATCAATGTATATGTGCACCAATATGGATATACAAATGGGTATATCCGCAAGTATAGATGTATCAATATATATGTGCACCAATATGGATATACAAATGGGTATATCCGCAAGTATAGATGTATCAATGTATATGTGCACCAATATGGATATACAAATGGGTATATCCGCAAGTATAGATGTATCAATGAATATGTGCACCAATATGGATATACAAATGTGTATATCCGCAAGTATAGATGTATCAATGTATATGCGCACCAATATGGATATACAATGTATATATGCGCAAGTATGGATATAGCAATGTATATGTAAGCATGTTATGCGAAGAGTCATATCATGATACAACAATCCTACTGTGTAGTGATATGGCAATTATCGATGATGAAGTGTGTAAGCCGGCACATCTGTGTACGTGTAACATACGCATCATCGATAATGTTGCAAGTGTACTAGCACAGGTATAAGCAATGCAATGGAAATAATATGAATGCAGCATGAGGTAAATCATATATAAATGCTGACGCGTATACGTATCTAATATGACCGAGTCGGGAAATCTATCAATCGACATCCAGCCTAACAACATCGCGTACGGTATGATCCATCGTACGGCAACCTCTAGTCAAGGGTAAGGATCAATCATCCAGTCAAACTCATCACGCACGGAAAATCATCGTACGGCGGCATCGAGCTAATAGGGATCCTATCATCCTATAAGATAAATGAGGGTATGGCCTAATATCACGTATGGCCTATCATCCATGATAACAACATTCTATATATGTATATATATCTATGTACCTATGTCCCAGGTCACATCCGCAATAATCTCATTTCAGGGGACCGGCAGGGTACAAATCATCTCGATCGACTCGCATCCGTATACCAATATATCATCATATCATCATATCATCATATCCTTCTTATATTCCTTCATTGCATTTATATCACACATCAAATCGAATCTACATAAACATTCTATCTCAACTATGTATAAGTATCTAATCTAACAAACACACCCGAACCGTACAACCAGATTTTTAAAGAAGTGAATCGTAGTTTTGAAAATAGGGGTTACGGTGTTTTTAAGAAAAAAATATCATTTAAAAATCCGTAACATCCCTCAAGATATAAATTTAAAAGATACATACGACTCTTTGTTTTAGAAAAAGGTATGGTTCGGATGACGTATCTACATCGACTATCTAGTCCTACAGTACCATAAACGACAATATCGCTAAACGCCATCTTATGATAGTAGTAACATATCACTTCTAACCATCCTCTAGTTTCTAATATGGTTTCATAGCTATCTCATTCTAACCCTAGTTTCCTAATTTAGGTTTCCTAACCATATTCTATAAATCAGTTTTCCATCAAAACTTTGCGGGGGTGCTATACGCCATCTGTTGAATATAGTGCCCTCAAAGTCAATTATTGGATCATAGGTACGTGATTGCAATGATTGAGGAGGACCTATACCGGTAGGACAGTCTTACTCGAGATGATAGTATGCTATCTGGTTTTCCTTTATCAGTCGTGTATAGGTTCAGGTGACTGATCACGATTACAATTTGATAGAGCCCTTAGGATCTTGCTTGACTACCAACAGTATGAGGGCGATCATATAAGTGAGAGTTGGGTGATCTATAAGCATTTCCTTAAAAGTGGTCCCTAGTCGTGGTAGTTTCGAGATAGGGCATCGATACTCCGGAGTAGACTAGTGTATACAATCGAGACCCCGACGAGGGGCGGTGGCCGGTCTCACAAGCCACAGGTGTCAGTTGGATCATCTAAGATGTATACAAGTGCTCATTGGGTTATGAGTACACCGGACAGGACTCGCCGGGAACCTGCTAGTTGGTATTATACATATCGTCAGATAGCAGTTCCGTGGTGACATGTGTACAGGTTAGTTCATCGACATGAGGTCGTCAGTTGTCTCGTGTGAGTTCCCACTGTGCTTTGATTTCTACCCTACCATGGCTCAAAGGAGTCGTACAAACAGGTAGTTTTTGGGTACAGTCCCGAGCCCTATGGAGGCACGTGAGCGGATCGGCAGTGGATTCGTCTCTCCCGGTATTGGGGGTGGAGATCGCGCTGTGTCTAGGAAAGCCATTACACCAAGTCCTTGGCCAAGGTTGGTGAGATTTACTGGTAGGTACTCCAGTAGTATCTCAGGGTGTTCAGGGCTTGCCTCCGACACGACTTATACAGCTATTGGGGGTCTGACGTTACTAGCCCCTAGGCAGGATATGCGATACTCATAGATGAACGTACCGGACTGTATATACATTGTCACTGTTAGGCTCAGTAGGGTTTCCGGATGAGTTCACTCATTGTCCTCCCTTGAGGTCAGTACGTGGGCAGCCGTTACGCACAGCTACTGCCGCTGACGGCTTTTGGTTAAACCCACTGCCAGGGTACTGACGAGTCATTAGAGTCCCCCACAGATAGTTTTCCAAGTTCGGGCGAAACGTTGTAGAGGCCGTATGGTTTTATGGCAGGGTTCGGAAAATGCACGTGCGTTTACGCACGTGTCATATTTCGGGCAGATAATACTGGTGGGCTTTGGTTTAAGCCGGATCCATGTATTATACAGAGTAGATATAATATCTTTGTCTCAGTTGCATTTGTATTCGGTCGTAATACAAATGCGGGTATATTTATACAGTTACGGGGTTATCCTGAAATTCATTTCAGGATCACTTTTGGAAGTTGCCAGTTTCCAGTTGTTTATCAGCCGTATTTAACATTCGGTTAAATACGGATTTATCTTTTCTTGAGATGAGTGTGGATGCTTCTAGAAGGATCTAGAAGTGGTGAGGTGTTTTGTGACTCATGGTTGCATTTAATGATTCAATTAATGCATGATGACTTGGTTAATGATTCATCATTTTCATTAATTGTGTTCATACTTTGTGTTCACATTAGATATTTCTCTTATTGTCACCTCCCCCTCTCCTACCATCACCCCCCACCTCTATATGATGGCCGGCCCCTCCCCTCCTCTCTTGAGACTCACTCACTTGACTTGGTTAAAAGATTATGATAGTTTCGGTGTATAGAATTTCATAGCTCATTTCATTCCATCACCCGATTCCAATGGCAACTTCATTAACCGTTCGTTCATGGCTTTGGACGAAGCGAGACAAAGTCTTCTACTCATTCTCTACATCATTCTTGGTCATCTATTTTAGCAAACTTGATGACCGAGTTGCTTCGAGTCAGAGGCGGAAGCCCGTTTAAAGATCCGATGACGTGGTGCCACCTGGACGAGGAGATCGGAGATCGACGAGATCGGAGCAGCCGCAACGGAGCGTGGGATGATGGTTAAAGAACGAAGGACTCGGATCGTTCGGTATAACCTTTCTTCCCTCTTTGTAGATTGTTAGTTTAGCGTTAATGGCAGATCCGGGTTATAGTATGCGATAGCGCCAGTTATAAAAGTTTTTGTTCCGCATTTGGCGTCAGATTGACGGCTGGGGCGCTACCGTAGACTTACATGTTATCAGAGCCACGCCATTAAGCTTTACTAACTTGTGCTAATGCGTTTAAAAGATCGATCGAACAGATTTTCGAAAATCACAATTTCTAGTATTAAAGTTTCTGTTAATTTTCAAACTGGTCTAAAAATCATTTTGACCATACCAGAAAATCAAGCAGGGTTTTTGAGGAATACTGTAGAAATTCGACCAAGTGATATCACTGTTCCGCCGTGGATCCGCGGCCCAAGCTAGGGTTTGGCCGCGGATCCGCCGCAGGAAAGTGAGATCAATTGGTCAATTTTCTACAGTGGATTCTATGTTGGAAATTATGGTTTCTGGAACTGTTCATTTGGGCCCAGTGTTTTTTACTGTACAGCAGATTAACATGGGGCCCACTTCGTGATATTTAGTCGATCGAAATTTAAACGTGTCAGTTTACAGTACTTACATTATATCTCCGACCGTGAATGTCATTTGATCGGTAAACCGCGACTGATTGCTATAGTTCTTTTAGACGGGTTTGCGAACGTGACATTCGCGTTGATGTTCTGTGTTGTGCTGTGATGTTGCGGATTTGTCGTGGTGGATAGCAGTGTGCAATGGTTGTGCAGTTTGGATTTATTTGTACATTTGATATTGCGGGGCGAGCGTCCAACATGTGGACTGCCGTCACTGCCTGTTGTATAATATTCTTTTGGGGCACGACCGGGTCGAGGTCGATGTACCCGTTGTACATATTTTTCATTTCTGTACTAGGTTTTACCCGCGACGGAGTGCACGGATAGCCGGGTTCTGGGGGGCAACGGGTCCGCATCTCATGGCTTTGAGAGGCAGAGGGGCCTCACTCTAGAATTGGCAGACTATTCGCCGCACTGGTAGGGGGTACAGGTTGACCCAAGGAGGGGTGCCCAAGATTACCGGATTCCGTGAAGTGCAGGGTGGTCCATTCACTTTGCTGTAGGGGGCTGCCTCGCTTCAGGTTTTGGCGGGTAACTTGCCGCACCCGTAAGGGTATAGGTTTCATTGCACAGGCTATCCACACGACCAGGGGAACGTCGGGTTTCAGCAGCGGCTCTGTGAAACCCGGGGATCCCAGATTATCTGTATTGTTCTATGATGCTTATTACTTTTCTATAATGTTGCATATTATCACGCCTGGAGCGATTATTGTATATTGGTTTATATACTATTAGATGTTGTATATGTTTTACACCCGCGCTAGTTCAGTCCCCGCTCTGTCGTTAGTTAAGTAACCTAACGGGTGATGACGGGACCCAGTGACGAATGCGGATGGCATATACGTACATTTTATTTTCGTTCTTTTCTGGTGTGTTTAATTGATGGGACTGCGTTGATTCTGATCAATGCAAGGTAAAACAAACCTGTTTGGATGTTGTTGGAACAATTTAAAAGGTGTTATTACAAAGATGTTTCCTTTTGTTTTGCACAGTGGTATTCGGTTGGAATATCCTGCACCTCATTCGACGGGGCAAGGGCTGATATCCCTTCACCGGGACTGACCCCTTGGGCAGAAGTTTGCGTCAGGGTAATAACTTCACTATAGTCGATTACATGTTGCTTTGCATCGCGGTATTCAGTGGAATATCCTGCACCTCATTCTACGAGAAAAGAGCCGAGATCCCTTCAGTGGGAGTAACCTCTTTAGCAAAAGGTTTTCGCCACTATATTTTTTAAAAAGCGGTCAGGTTCCTTCAACGAAATCAAGTTCATTACGTTAAAGGTTTTTCGCCAAAAACCAGCCGTAGCCCTCCGTCATTTCATATGAATGGTCAGTAGTATTCAAGCTATATTGGTCTGGCCCTTAGCTAGGACATAGTGATTGGTAGCTGCTGGGGTGTTCATATGTTGCATAGATAGATGCGTTGGTTTGGGACAGTCGTACAACCTTGTTGGCCCTTAGTCAAAGGCGAGTACGGGTGGGTTCAAATTAACAAGATAATGATGGGAAGAACTTGACATGTGACTTATGATGGGTTGGCCCTTAGTCACGATCATACGAGCATGGGGTAAAAATCACATCGGGAGTTTCTAAAGAAACTGAAACTTGCCAGGCATGCGCATACCTTCTGGAGTGTGATAACGCGAGTGGATTCCGTCACGTTATCATGCGATGAGAGTTGGATCCCGATTCCCACTGATGAGTTGGTTTACTCTTCGGGTGATCCCGATTGATTCTTCTTTTAGGTTTGGAGGAGAATTTGACAGTACAGTGGGAGGTTTCCGGATTAGATAAAGTGATAACCATTCTGATCTAGGTTATAGTGCACGCAGAGTGTTTCTTTTCTCTCTCTCTCTCTCTTTAGCAGCGACCTTTGACCGACCCTAGACTATGACTCAGTGACCAAGTTGACCGAACCTTCTTTAAATACTGGCTTTTGGATTGTCTATGTTGCATAAGTCATTGCCACTCCTTCTTTTACCCTTTGCATTTCTCAGAACACCCCGTATTACTACGGACATCCACTTCCATTGGATAGATCCATCGTATGGTTATATACGAACTCGAAAGGACTCCTTCGAGGATGGATCAAGGTTCAGGAGAAATAGAATTGGGTTATTCAGTTGTCTTTTATTATCACCTTCTCTCAGGTTGCGAGGGCTCCTTGGTTTAGGAGATTACACCTATTACGCTTATTGGATAGTCTTCTTCCAAACCATAGGCAGGTGCCGAAAGGTAGGGAATGAAGAAAACCAATTAGCCTAAGTAGGGTGTACAGAAGGAAATATGTAAAGACAAAATAAAGGGATTAGAAAGAGGGCAAAGTAAGTTGCGACTGTTATCATTCACGATCAAACCGCGTACTTCATCGCCACTCCTATTTCACCTTTAAAAATAAGGTATTATTCAGTTGTCTTTTATCATCATCTTCTTTCAGTTGCGAGTACCCCTTGGTTTAGGAGGGTACACCTATTATGCTTACTGGATAGTCCTCTTCCAAACCATAGGCTGGTGCCGAACGGTAGGGAAGGAAGAAAACCATTTAGCCTAACGATGGTATACAGAAGGTAACGACTAATGACAAATAAAGGGATTTGGAGAGATGGCAAAGAAATATACGGTTAGAGTCATGAATTGGATTATGGAAGAGGCATTACTATGTATACCAGGATACCCCTAAGAAACATTTTCATGTTTCAGTGCATTGTTAATGGAAAACTGTTTTCCCGATTAGATACTTACTCCAGGGTATGCATTTACCAGGTTTCATTCTCATATCTGTATGGTTTTACAGATGATGAGTGGGAGGAAGTTATTGGGAATTAGGTGATCATCCTCATTATATCGGAATTCGTTGTAATTGGTGATATTTGAAGAAATCGCCTGGGTACAGTTTTCAACCTACGATGCACAGGTTTTGAGTTATTCAACTCAGCGGACTTATACAGAGTATTGTATGTTGTCCAGTGTCCATCAGGACAAAGGGGTAGGTTCTCGTACTATGTTCTGTTTACTTATGACTTCTCTAGTTTTTAGACAAGTGTTTCATAGAAATACAAGGTCCATGTTTTGAGAAGTTGTGGGTATAAAAATAAAGTAGAGAACCAGATGTCGCAAGTATCGGGATTCTTCAAAGAGATCGAAGATGTAGATACTTGTGATTGGTATTCAGATGATAGTAAAAGTTTTGAGAAACTTGTTTCTATTTCAGGTTACTCATAATTGGATGGATTCCTAAGTTGAGTAATGCTGATTAGCCTCTCTCCATTAAAGTTGATATGCACTGGAGACAGCTGCATGATTAGAATCTGGTTCCAATTAAATAAGTGCCAAAGTTTCTATATTGGATATAGAATGGTTCATATCTTAACATTGTTAAGGTACGGGGAGTTGTCCGGCTTATGCTTAAAACCAGACTCTGGATAACTCAGGGCACGTTTCTGTAATGGCAGTTTGTGAGTTGGCCCAGGCTATGACGAGGGTTGACTTTCTACCATCTGGAAGATCGATAGTGATATTGTTCTTGACTCGCCACTGTTTTAGTAAAATGGATTTTTTCAGAAAACAGCAGTGGGAGTATGGTAGAACTGGAAGTGATTCCAGAACCGCAAACGATTACGGAAAATTTAATAGGACCTAAAGATTCAATCAGGTTTGATATTCCATTAGCCACTCCGCAGATATGGTGGGTAACCTTAGACACCCGAGAGGTACTCCAGTAGCCTCAAGGACGGTGACAGGGAGGTTCTTATCTACCCAGACTTGACACTACTGTTGTTCCAGGCTATGAGACCCGGTAGGAGGGTTGTTGTGGTCAGTGGGAGCAGTGGAAGCATAGTGGGCAAGTAGCTTATGTCTATTTATACACTTGAGCAGTTATAGCGGAGATTGATCATCTAATTTAGATGTGACAGTCATGGATTTGACTTTATCAGAATAAGGGATGGATCTGTTAAGAAGGTAGTAGGGTGTGATGTCCTGGTATTTGGATGACATACACATAGTAGGAAGTAAAATTCCTATACTACAATCGGTTGTACTGTGGTCGTCACACAGTTGCTTCTCCAGAAAGGATGTGGATATAATATTTGACATTCTGGTTTCTAGATCTATGGTTTTAGATCTGGATTTGGGTAGTTTCCCAATGTGGGTACTTTGACAGTATTCTAATGGTTTTTAGAATAGATGACTCCTGGTATGGTGGTGTACCTGCAGGTGATGGAGTCACCCTCTCTAAAGGTGTCTTACAGACTAAAGGGGAGAGGGATGTGCATGATTGGCATATCACTTACTTAGGCAATTGAGTCAATCGTGAGATGTCAAGTACCACACCAGATGTTGTTTTTGTACTAGATGCGATAAGTTTGTATTAATCCAATCCTGGAGAAACATAAGGAAGCAGTTTTAGAACATAAGTGGATGTTCTACGGATTTGATGACGGCAGCCTTCTTCGGGAGACGGTCATCATTCCAGGCTTCAAAGGTGACATGGATGACAGAGTGATTGTCAGAGTTATAGCTTTCCCTCTGACGAGGGACAGTATTATGGACAGGTGATCCAAGAGGATACTGTGGGAGGCATGGAGCAAGATACTGATTAGGTTCAGTTATCGATACAGTCTAAGAAGTTTGGATTTGGAGTTCATTTATGAACTAGGTCCCATCAGATATCCAGACATATTCTAAGACGGGTATTACTCGATTCGGGAGATGGCTTTCTCCGCGAACTTGAGATTAAGAGAGACATAGAAAGAAACTTCAAGGCGGATCCACTCACTGAGGCTATTTCTCGAACACAATAGTTTTACAAACGGGCTTTGTGAAACTGATTAGTAGAGGAGTTGGATGTTCGGTTTCACACGGGCTGTGAGTAGTCGACATCGCAATAATTAGCCTTAAGTGCAAGTGGGAGATTGTTGGATATAGTGCCCTCAAAGTCAATTATTGGATCGCAGGTACGTGATTGCAATGATTGAGGAGGACCTATACCGGTAGGACAGTCTTACTCGAGATGATAGTATGCTATCTGGTTTGCCTTTATCAGTCGTGTATAGCTTCAGGTGACTGATCACGATTACACTTTGATAGAGCCCTTAGGATCTTGCTTGAGTTCCAACAGTATGAGGGCGATCATATATGTGAGAGTTGGGTGGTCTATAAGCATTTTCTTAAAAGTGGTCCCTAGTCGTGGGAGTTTCGAGACAGGGCATCGATACTCCGGAGTAGACTAGTGTATACAGTCGAGACGCCGACGAGGGGCGGTGGCCGGTCTCACAAGCCACTGGTGTCAGTTGGATCACCTAAGATGTATACAGGTGCTCATTGGGTTATGAGTACACCGGACAGGACTCGCCGGGAACCTGCTAGTTGGTATTATACATATCGTCAGATAGCAGTTCCCTGGTGACATGGGTACAGGTTAGTTCATCGACCTGAGGTCGTCATTTGTCTCGTGTGAGTTCCCACTGTGCTTTGATTTCTAAACTACCACGGCTCAAAGGAGTCGTGCAAACAGGTAGTTTTTGGGTACAGTCCCGAGCCACATGGAGGTACGTGAGCGGATCGGCAGGGGATTCGTCTCTCCCGGTATTGGGGGTGGAGATCGCGCTGTGTCTAGGAAAGCCATTACACCAAGTCCTTGGCCAAGGCAGGTGAGATTTACTGGTAGCTACTCCAGTAGTATCTCAGGGTGTTCAGGGCTTGTCTCAGACACGACTTATACAGCTATTGGGGGTCTGACGTTACTAGCCCCCTAGGCAGGATATGCGATACTCATAGACGAACGGACCGGACTGTATATACATTCTCACTGTTAGGCTCAGTAGGGTTTCCGGATGAGTTCACTCATCGGCCTCCCTTGAGGTCAGTACGTGGGCAGCCGTTACGCACAGCTAGTGCCGCTGACGGCTTGTGGTTAAACCCACTGCCAGGGTACTGACGAGTCATTAGAGTCCCCCACAGATAGTTTCCCAAGTTCGGACGAAATGTTGTAGAGGCCGTATGGTTTTATGGCAGGGTTCGGAAAATGCACGTGCGTTTACGCACGTGTCATATTTCGGGCAGATAATACTGGTGGGCTTTGGTTTAAGCCGGATCCATGTATTATACAGAGCAGATATAATATCTTTGTCTTAGTTGCATTTGTATTCGGTCGTAATACAAATGCGGGTATATTTATTCAGTTACGGGGTTATCCTGAAATTCGTTTCAGGATCACTTTTGGAAGTTGCCAGTTTCCAGTTTTCTATCAGCCGTATTTAACATTCGGTTAAATACGGATTTATCTTTTCTTGAGATGAGTGTGGATGCTTCTAGAATGTTCTAGAAGTGGTGAGGTGTTTTGTGACTCATGGTTGCATTTAATGATTCAATTAATGCATGATGACTTGGTTAATGATTCATCATTTTCATTAATTGTGTTCATACTTTGTGTTCACATTAGATATTTCTCTTATTGTCACCTCCCCCTCTCCTACCATCACCCCCCACCTCTATATGATGGCCGGCCCCTCCCCTCCTCTCTTGAGACTCACTCACTTGACTTGGTTAAAAGATTATGATAGTTTCGGTGTATGGAATTTCATAGCTCATTTCATTCCATCACCCGATTCCAATGGCAACTTCATTAACCGTTCGTCCATGGCTTTGGACGAAGCGAGACAAAGTCTTCTACTCATTCTCTACATCATTCTTGGTCATCTCTTTTAGCAAAATTGATGACCGAGTTGCCTCGAGTCATAGGCGGGAGCCCGTTTAAAGATCCGATGACGTGGTGCCACCAGGACGAGGAGATCGAAGATCGACGAGATCGGAGCAGCCGCAACGGAGCGTGGGATGATGGTTAAAGAACGAAGGACTCGGATCGTTCGGTATAACCTTTCTTCCCTCTTTGTAGATTGTTAGTTTAGCGTTAATGGCAGATCCGAGTTATAGTATGCGATAGCGCCAGTTATAAAAGTTTTTGTTCCGCATTTGGCGTCAGATTGACGGCCGAGGCGCTACCGTAGACTTACACCATCCGCCCGACTTCCCCCGTGGATATAGATCCACTCACCATGGTTCTTGTTCTCCGAAGTCGATGACGCCACGCTCCGTTGCCTTGGAATCCACGCGAAGGTACCTACAACAAAAAACCATAGCAATGCGTATTAAAATCAAGGCGGAAAACCGAAACGGCGCACTGTGCGCTCATAGGTTAGAACCTATGGCCTACACGTGCAAAAACAATCAAACAACCATGTTGTCGATGTACAAACATCCAACAACCAAATACAAATCCAAATATCAAGAATTAACATTTAAAAATACGGAAATCATAGCCAAAAACACCCCAATGTGCTCCCAGATTTTATCCTAGGCCAAATTGGTCAATTCTGCATACATGGAGGGTCTAATTTACATATAAAGGGACCCCAGAACAAATACGGATCAATTCCAACCTAGTCTGGCCGCAATTTCCGGCCAGATTGAATAAATCTGCGGCCATGGTGCAGGGTTTGGGGCTCAGGTCTTGGTGGTAGCTTCCTAGGTGCCTGCACGACCCCCAGTAATTGCAAAATCATTTCTAGTGTCCCCGGGTTGCTCCAGATTCCAAAATACCCTCACAAATCACACATTTATCCGATGTCGGGGGTTCTAAATCTGTGTTTGGGTTTCTAAGCTCTAGTTCAGGTTATTAAAATAGCACCCAAGTCTAGTTAACAGCCACTAGGCATCACCCAATTTCAAACACTCAAACGCTTTACTAGGTTTTCCAAGGTTCACTAAACATCACAATTTCACCTCTAAACTTGCATGAAAGGTAAAGTGAATGAAATACTATGCTAAGGGTGATGAAATTACCTCACTTGGGCAACCCAAGAAAAACCCTAGCTCCTCAAAGTGGTCAAAATCTCAATTTTCTTGGTCCAATGTGTAGAGGGTGTTGAGGGGATCAATTTTTGTGAAAGGGAATTAGGGTTTTGATCAAGGATTTGAGATGATATCATGGGGTGAAGATGGAGGGAAGAGAGGAAGAATAAGAAGAAGAATAAGAAGAAGAATAAGAAAATGATGGGGGAGTTTAGAATGAGGCAGCCCCTCTCTCTCTCCTCTGTTATTTCCACCCACTCTCTCTCAATATTACCCTTATACCCCTTTCTCTTCTTACCCTTTTCTTTTTACTAAGAACCCAAGTCACAAAATACCCAAAATAACACAAGAACATAACATGTAATCACCACATAACATGACATGGTGCACTGGCCACGAAAAACTGTAGAAATGCGGATTTGGTTTAAACGCGATTAGCAGTGCACTAATCGGGTTTTTATCAAAATTGCATATAATAAATTTTAAAAATGCCAAATCTTTTAAATCTATTTTTAAATGAATAAATCATTTTAATTTCTATTTAATTCATAATTATTGGTATATACTTATACCCTTTTTCGAAAACCCCAATTTCGCAAATCGGGCAGTTTTCGGGAAAAATATTATTTTAATATTAAATTCCAAAAATAATATTTTATATTTTCTGAAATGTTACAGAAATACTTGTCTAAAAACCAGATAAGTCACAAGTAAAAAAAATATAGTACGAGTACCAACCCCTTAGTCCTAATGGACACTGGACAACATATAATACTTTGTATAAGTCCCCTGAATTCAATAACTTAAACCCTGTGCGTCGTAAGTTGAAAACCGTACTATGGTTAAGAAGAATTACACCGTTGCTGAATGCTCCTTACCTAACCATCAACTAATATAGGTAAATGTCATAGACATAATTTCAAAAAGTTATATCTCAATTTATAAAATAAACGTACAGATATATCAGTTTGAAACTGGTGCATTACTACGGATATTCAAAACTAAATATTTGCCGTCCGGGAAAAACCCAGGTGATTTCCTCAAATATCACCAATTACAACAAATTCCGATATAATGAGGATATAATCACCTAATTCCCAATATCTTACTCCCACTCATCATCTGTAATATGATACAGATGTGAGAATCAAATATGGTAAATACATACCCTGGAGTAAGAATCTAATTGGGAAATCAGTTTTCAATTAACAACTCACAGTGTAACTGAAATATGAAAATGTTTCAAAGGGGTATCCGGGTATTCTTACTAATGCCTCTTTCCATCTCTCCAATCACTATATTTGTCTTTACTTATTACCTTCTGTATACTGTACTTAGGCTAAATAGTTTTCTTCCTTCCCTACCGTTCGACACCAGCCTACGGTTTGGAAGAAGACTATCCAATAAGTGTAATAGGTGTACCCTCCTAATTCTAGGAGCCCTTGCAACCTGAGAGAAGGTAAAGTTAAAAGACAACTGAATAATCCTTATTCTATTTCTCCTGAACCAGAATCTATTCTCGAACTGGAACAAGTTCCTTCGAGTTCGTACGTAACTATACGATGGATTATCCAATTAATGTGGATCTTCGTAGTGATACGGGGTGTTCTGGAGAAATGCAAAGGTGAAGTAGGAGTGGCGATGATATACGCGGTTTGGTCGTGAATGATACTAGTCACAATTTACTTTGCCTTCTTTCTAATCCCTTTGTTTGTCTTTACTTATTACCTTCTGTACACCTCAGTAAGGCTAATTGGTTTTCTTCCTTCCTCATGTTTCGGCACCTGCCTATAGTTTAGAATAAGACTATCCAATAAGCGCAATAGGTGTACCCTCTCCTAATCCTAGGAGCCCTCACAACCTGAGAGAAGGTAAAGGAAAAGACAACTGAATAGTCCTATTCAATTTCTCCAAACCGGAAACCATTCTCGAATCTGAAACAAGTTTCTTCGAGTTCATATGTAACTATACGATGGTCATATCCAATAAATGTGGATCTTCGTAGTAATACGGAATGTTCTGAAGAAAAGCAAAGGGTAAAAGTACGAGTGGCAATGAAGTATGCAACTCTGACAATCCAAAAGCCAGTGTGTTTTAAGAAGATTCAGTTAACTTGGTTCATGAGATTTAGTCTAGGGTCGGGCCATGGTCTCTTCCAAAGAGAGAGAGAAAAGAAACACTCGGCGTGCACTCTAACCTAGATCAGAATAGTTAATCACTTTATCTAATCCGGATGGCTCCCACTGTTTTCTCGAATCCTCCCCCAAACCCAAAGGAGAATTAATCAGGATCATCTAAAACCAACCGAGGAGTAAACCAACCCATCAGTGGGAATCGGGATCCAACTAGCATCACATGATAACCAGATGGAATCCATTCAAGTTATCACACTCCAGAAGGTATGCGCATGCCTGATAAGTTTTCTGTATGTTTGAAACTCCCGATGTGATTTCTGCCCCATGCTCTTATGACCTTGATGAAGGCCAACATATCATAAGTCACATGTCAAGTTCTACCCGTCATTGTCCAGGTTAATTTGTACCCACCCATACATACCCTTGACGAAGGCCAACATAGTAGTACGACTGTCCCAAACCAACGCATCTATCTATGCAAAAGAAAAGTAACAAATAGCTACCATACACTATGCCTTGAAGAAGGCCAACATACAAAGCATGAATACTAAGTGATACTCGTCTGAAATGACGGAGGGCTACAAATGGTTTTTGGCGAAAATCCTTTAACGTAATGGACTTGATATCGTTGAAGGAACATGATAGCTTTATAAATATATAGTGGCGAAAACCTTTGCTAAATTGGTCACTTCCCGTGAAGGGATCTGGGAACTTTCCTCATCGAATGAGGTGCAGAATATTCCTAACTGAATACCTCGATGCAAAGCAAAAAAGCAATCGACTATAGTGAAGTTATTACCCCGACGCAATCTTCTGCCCAAGAGGTCACTCCCGGTGAAGGGATCTCGGCTCTTGCCTCATCGAATGAGGTGCAGGATATTCATAACCGAAAACCGCTGTGCAAAACAAAAGTGTAACGTTTTAAAAATAAATAAATAAATAAATAAAATTCCTTTAGGCGAATTTTCTGATTATCGGTAAAATAAACGGTATTTTTCGTAAAACTTAACCATAATTATTTTTCATCATAAATTTAATAAGACCTATTTTAACTATATATTACTAGTATTTGGTGTTTATTTAGTGACTTATAAATTATTAGTTTATTAAAATATTTTCCGTAATTAATTAAATTCAAATATTTACATAAGCTTTTAAATATATATTAAATTAGTGTAAATTACAAATTTGAAATGGGTTAATTTTGCAAAGTGAACCATGACATATTAGAATCAAGTGTGTTTATGCAAAATTCTTTCTCAAATCTCTTCATGGTTCTAGATTTTTCTAGGATCATTTTTTTGAAAAGAAAAATTAATAAATAAAGAAAAATAAGAAAAGACTAAAACGAGATGTTAATTAAAGAACCTTCTACACAACTCCTCACATTTCTTTCTTTCTCTTTTCCTCCACATATTTGCTGGCCTCCCCTCATGGCAGCACCCCCATTTTCCAAGTTCATTTTCCCTTCAAAAGTCATCCAAAAATTCTACAAAATCCAAATAAAAGCCCACAAATTCCTAATTTAAATCCTACCCATTATTCTTTGTTCATATAGCATGGATCTTGGAGTAGGAAAACATTCTTTTGGAGGCATATTTTCATGTTGGATCTCATATGTGAGGTATAATCCTAAGCCCTTGGTTTGAATGTTAGTAAATTGCTTAATTTAGCTTAATTAAGTGTTTAATTAGTTTGTAAATTGGTTCTATTGCTAAATAAAAAAAAATCAAGAGAGGGTTTAAAATGAAGTTAGAGTTTTTATTAATTGAGTGGGGTTATAATAAGTAGTTTAACATTTTTAGAAATGAAAAATCTAGTATGGTTGATGTATTGTAAATTATTGTTTCAAAATTGTTTAAATTAAACAATTTTGCAAACTAGGTTTTCACAATATATATATATTGGTGAGATAAAATTCTAATTAAGAGTTTTATCATTAGATTGTGGTTTTAATGAGAATTTTAACATGTTAAAGGAATTAAAAACCTGATCTAATTATTAGTTTCAAATTGTTAGTTAATAAAATGTGATAAATATGCTATTTTGCTAACTAGGTTTTAGAAATTTCTTAAATAATTGAGATTTAAAATCTAATTATGGTTTCTTGACATTATTAATATCTTAAATTGTAGTTTAATAATTTAATTCTTGCAAAATCAAGTTTAGTTGTGAAATTGTGAATTTTTGCTTGCAAGGTGTTGAAATTGATAAAATTGCAAACTAGAATTTTCAATTTAATACAAATTAGTGTGATAAAAATATAGTAATCGTTTATATAATCTAGTTATGTTACTTAGCAAATATTATGACCATTAGTTTCATTTAAATATCAAGTTTTGAAGTAAAACGGTAAATTGACGTTTTCTAGGTTTTTGCGAAATATGACAATTTGATCGATTTTAAAGTTTCGATAATTTAAACCATGTTTTATATTATAAATAATGAGTTTTGGAACTACGAGTTGTTTGTTGGTGTTTATCTCGATCAATCGGCGTTTGTACGGCGATATCGAGCGATATTTGGTTCTTTTGCATGAGCGGGTCATTGGTTTTAACCTATGCACGTTCGTGCACAGTTTTGGTTTTATCCGTGATTTGTTTTACGATATTATATATGTTTGCTTATAGTTACCCCTCACGTGGACTTCGGACGATGAAGAAGAGGATGGGGGCATCGACTTCGGCAGACAAGGGCCAGGTGAGTAGATGTATATCTACGGGGGAAGTCGGGTGGATGGCGTTTAGCACCCCTGCAAACGCAGAATTGGAATATTACTTACTGTCATTAGGAAGTCGGATGTGACCTTAGATTCTTGGCGAGTACGATCCTATTAAAGACTTTAGGTTGGACTAGACCGATTTAGAAAGACTTAACCAGAGAATGAATGCTTTGGAGGGAATTCGTAGGTTTCAGGTAGACACACACACACGCACACACATACATTTGACTTGGTGTGTATATATATATGATTGTGTGTAGGTTTCTATATGTATATATATATATGTATATATATATATACATATAACATATACTCGTGATATAGGGAGGTTATATGATATCTGGGAAGGAGTCAGTATGATTGGGCGTGATGCCGTGAGTTAAAGATATACGTTCGAGTATGATATGAGATGCTCTATGATATTAGTGGATCGTTGGCAAATGAGGAAATGGATATGTATACATAAACGATAATAGGGGATAATGACATTAAGATATACGAGACTCTAGATTAGAACCCGGATTGTAATATGTGAATTAATCATGATATGATATATGTGTGACTTGATCACGATATGATACATATATGACTTAATCACGATATGATATATGTGACATGATATTTCTGAGGACCATTTGACGATGTATATTTACACAGACAATGATATGTGTTTGATGATATTGGGATGTATGCGATTATAGCACAGTACCCTTGATCATGATATTGTTTGATGATGATATTATACGAATAATGATGTACGTAGATGATACTTGACCCGTTCCCTGATTTTAGGATGCCGTACGATGGATTTTACCGTACGAGGCATAGATATGATGATTGATCCGCACTCTTTGTTCGAGAAAGTCGTACTACGTACGTGACGCTATTGAGGCTGGATCGCCGACTATTAGAGATATGGACTCAGACCTTAGGTGGATTCGTATTTCCTATCGACTAGTTTCTTTAGTTTAGTTCCTTAGGGGGTTAGATAGATACTAGTTTAAGCTCGAGTCATATAGTTATAGTTGGTATGTATATTCCAAATTAGTGGTTAATGCACATTCATCTTTACATTCAGATTGTAATCATCAAGTTGAATGATCATACATATGTTTCTTTAGTCAGTATAAAACTCTGCCTGTTAGGACACCAGCACCATTACCGATGATGCGCATAATCCACGTACACTTATTTTCCGGCTCACACACATCATCATCGGTAATTGCCATGTCACGTACACTTTAGAACAATATTATCTTTTATTGATAGAATCAGCTAAAGGCTAAATCAATATAATATTGTGATTACTCTCAGGTGCTAGTCTAGACATTGCATTTATTACTTAGATACTTCATGCATTCACATTTTCATGTTATCATGCAGTATTGTGGGGCTTATGCCTTTGGGATTTTGGATTTCTATGAGATTTCTGGATTTTGGGGAAAACCGCAAGAATATATATAAAAACTTCTCCCTCCCTCCCTCTCTTTTTAAAATACTAGTTTCGGTTTTCTCGTGATGTATGTGTCGTCCACCATGAGATTTCATGTTTTTTTCTGTTGGATTTCGTGACCCGATTCGAGGAGTGGATGAACCGTCTCGGGTATATGGTGGGCCCGGTATGGTACCCCGGGGCAAGAAGATCGAGTTGTAGACGATGAGCCTGGCAGGGTAAGACTACCTACCGGTGATGTCTGGCGCGGTGGATATCTGGAGGATACCGACCGTTGTCGTGAGATTTGATGATTTAGGCCGATCCGGACTGACGGAGCCCGAGAGATTTAGACTATGAGATATTGAGACTATGGGCTATTGAGAATTTGAGTTTTACATGTTTTGTGTCGATGCTTGACACGGATTTCCATAGATTTCATTGCTGATTCAGATTACCATACAGATTTTACTATGATAAGGTTAAAGATTTCTTATACAGATATACCCATATTTCATGGTTTATTGGTTTACATTCATGGTGCATGCATACTCTTATATATGACATGTTACTACTTGAGGCACTAACACGAGCACTGAGCATTGCACTTGCGCATAGTTTATTACTCTGCACTTCTAGATGACTAATGATATATTAATTATATTATTATGACCTAGGACAGCGTCGTGCATTCGATTTCTTATCGCAGATGTTTTCTACTCATGAGTTGGCAACTCACCCCCGTTGTGCCAAATTTTTCTTACAGGTTTCGATGTATAGGTTTCCCTGGCAGCTTGCTGGCACATCATTTCATTAAGGGTGATTTGCTTGGTAGGTAAGTTCACTTGTATCAGGACCGCCGTTGTACCTTTATAATTTCATTTGTATCTAGTAAGCTCCATCAACCAGACTTGTATTACTTGATAGTCTAGAAGACCAGTTGTTTTTATTTCGACCTTAGAGTCGCGCTTGTATTATTATGGTTTCTGGTAGATTTGGTTTTCTTTTGTGTTTTGAGCTTCGCCCTTCGGCGTTGTATATTATGGTGTATTGTGTGGTTGTTTCCGTCTTTTGGCGTAGAGCTAGCTCCCGCTTAGGGATGCCTTTTTATTGTTTGTATATATTATTCTTGTTTGTACCCGTTTGGGGCCAGTTTTTACAAAGGAGACTTTGCCAAAATTTTTGAGAAAATTTGATGTTGCTTTTAAACTTGTTTTTCCAACATGTTTTACTTTACTTCTTCTTTGAAAGGTTTAGATTTCTGGGCTTCGGCTTGCTTAGATTACGATACGCCTCTAGACGTTTCGTAATTTAAGTTCCGGTCATGTTCCGTACCTTCGGGTCGTGACAAAGTTGGTATCAGAGCGCTATGTTTAACCTTTGTATAAGTCTAGGATGACCCTTGGTTGATAGAGTAGGTGACTTAGGTAGAGTGACGTACCGTGGGTATGATCCGCGGCATACTTAAGATACGCTACTCTGCTTAAGGAGCTTTAGGATGTACATTTCTTTGCACCGTATTCTATTCGTTCCTTTGATCTATCTTCGTCGATATCAGATGGTGGTTTCTGTTACCATGGTCACATGGGCAGAGGGAGCTGCGGCTCGAATGCGATAACCTTTAGGGTATCGTTTATTCTTGAGGATTGAAGCATTGTTGAGTGTGCGGAAGAAGGGTATTCACATGTCGTCCCGACGAAGTTAAAAGGTTCGAACGAAAGTCAGAAACCCATTTTCCAAAGTTTAAGGTATTCGGAAGAACATGCAGGTATTTCTATGGACCCTCTAGAAGAATGAAACCCTAACTTGACATAATGACTACGAGAACGCCTTTGAACCTTAGGGTTTACGGCAGTTCCATAGTGCTATTAGTGAGGCTTGGGTTTGCCCTTCTACGGCTGGTCCGCAGATGCTGGGGCATGTACTGGATATTTTTAAACTGTACTTGAGTGTTGAGCTCTCGGGGAATTTTGGGATTTTGATGAATTGATCGAAAAGTTTAACGTAGTCCGGACATTAGGTGAAGGGATAGATTACGTGGGAGACTCTCGATATGAGCATAGCCGTTTGTAGCACAGTCAGCACAGCGATGAAGAGACGAGTCCGAATCAGTCGACATTAGAAAAGGCGCACATTGACGATAGTGTTTACGATTGTGATTTGGTGATTTAAATTTCATATTTCCGTTGTTTGGATTTTGGTATTTTGAGGATTTTGTTCTACGATCGGTATTTCCTATGTGTACATTCATTACACTCTATTCGTGTTTTATATATAAGTTGTATTGATGTTGTTTTGTACATACCTAGTGCACTCGATTTGGTTTTATAAATTTTGAGATATTGATTTGATTTCGTGCATATGGGTTGCACATGATTTTGACGTATGCTTCAACATAGTTTTCATGCATTTTTCGTACTGTGATTTCGATTTTGATATTCGATGTATATTTTTCATGCACCATGTGTACTTGACTGAGATTCTTGCGCACACTTGGCGCACTTGATACGATTTTGTGCACACCAGATGCACTAAATCGGGGTTTTGTGCAGATTAGATGCACCTGATATTATTGTCGTGCACGTCCGTTGCACTTGACAGATGTTTTTGGTGCACACCCGTTGCACTCATTTTTGTTTCTGCGCATATTCATTGCATCCGTATTTGATTTCGGTTTTCGTGCGCACCGGACGCACGTGGTACATCGTATACTGTGATTGGGATTGATTTCATTTTGAACAATATGTTTTTATAATGATTACTATTTGGTTTAGTAACCAGGCGGGACGTGTATGTTAAATAAAAGATATATATGTATAGCTATTTTTTAAAAAAATAAACGTCCGCTACTTATGTCGAGACACGCGTATCGCACGGCGATTTTAAAAAGGGCTTATTGCATGCTTCTTTATTCAGATGTTTGGACGATTGTACTACGATGCGTACTATATGTACAAGTTATAGTTTTAATGTATATCATGATGGTTTTCGTATTGGAATTTGATATTGTATTTTCACCATAACTCCGATGATTGCGTTATGCTTGACGGAGTTTTGATTTTGAGTTATGTACTTGTTTTTCATGCCCATGCATCGCGCTAAAAATGTATTTTATGTATTGATGATTTCGGAGCCCCGACGATTTGAGTGTTATGCTAAATGTTTTAGTAATTGGAGGGGGAGTTTTAATTTAAATTCGGGGACCGAATTTCTTTAAGGGGGGAAGATTGTAACGTTTTAAAAATAAATAAATAAAAATCCTTCAGGCGAATTTTCTGATTATCGGTAAAATAAACCGTATTTTTCGTAAAACTTAACCATAATTATTTTTCATCATAAATTTAAAAAGACCTATTTTAACTATATAATTACTAGTATTTGGTGTTTATTTAGTGACTTATAAATTATTAGTTTACTAAAATATTTTTCGTAATTAATTAAATTCAAATATTTAAATAAGCTTTTAAATAAACATTAAATTAGTGTAAATTACAAATTTGAAATGGGTTAATTTTGCAAAGTGAACCATGACATCTTAGAATCAAGTGTGTTTATGCAAAATTCTTTCTGAAATCTCTTCATGGTTCTAGATTTTTCTAGGATCATTTTTTTGAAAAGAAAAATTAATAAATAAAGAAAAATGAGAAAAGACTAAAATGAGATGTTAATTAAAGAACCTTCTACACAACTCCTCATATCTCTTTCTTTCTCTTTTCCTCCACATATTGGCCGGCCTCCACCCCATGGCAGCCCCCCCACATTTTCCAAGTTCATTTTCCCTTCAAAAATCATCCAAAATTCTACAAAATCCAAATAAAAACCCACAAATTCCTAATTTAAATCCTACCCATTATTCTTTGTTCATGTAGCATGGATCTTCGAGTAGGAAAACATTCTTTTGGAGGCATATTTTCATGTTGGATCTCATATGTGAGGTATAATCGTAAGACATTGGTTTGAATGTTAGTAAATTGCTTAATTTAGCTTAATTAAGTGTTTAATTAGTTTGTAAATTGGTTCTATTGCTAAATAAAAAAAAATTCAAGAGAGGGTTTTGTAGGGTTCCTAGGCACACTATAGAGGTCTCACAAGGCATCAACCATGCCAATTTCAAATTTTATGGGTGCCGAGAAACCCTAATACGGATCGTGGACTAGATGTTTAGGTGAAATACGAAACTAGTTAACACTTTAACTAAAGGAGAGAGACTACAACCTTTGTAGATCCGGTTCTCCACTTCCTTAGCTCCACGTAGGTGTCCTCTCGCTGTCCATCTCGAATCCCGAACTCAATCGTCGGCTTCATCGGAGAAATGGGCGGAATAGGTCGTCGGCTTCGTGCCGAAGATGATCTACGTCGAGGTTGCACAAGTTCAAGCTCCAACTTCACCAGGTTGTGAAACTTGTGAAGAAAACACCCAAAACAACTTGGCAAGAGGTAGAGGGTGAAGAAATAGGAGGTGGGTTCACTTTAGAATTGGATTTCACTCACTTTTGCTCAAGTTGCCATTGATGGGCTTAAGCTTTTCTTGAAGAAGAAGATGATCAAGAAGAAGAAAGAATATGATAAGTGATTTAAAATGAAAAAGAAAACAATACTTATCATATCCTAACTAAGGTTAAGTGTAGAGAATATACCATGGTTACTTGGATGAGTTAGGGTTAAGCATGAAGACAAGAGTGGTTGCTTAAGTCAAAGCTTCATGAAGCTTCAATAAGAGACAAAGAAAGCCACCATTCTCATCTAAACCTTTTCTAAATAAATAAACAAATAAATAAATAAAAAGGCAAAACCCTAATCATCTCTTAACCATGGTTTAATTCTTCACACTTAACCAAATGAGCAAGTATCATCAAACATGATACAAAGATGTGCACAAAAGTATATCACATATACAATATGTACATCAAGTGAGAAAATCCATTTAAAGTGAACCAATACCAGTTAATGCAAAGTAATATATCAAATATATAATTATACATTAAATCATTAAATCAACACTTGATTTAACGATCCGGTCATATCGCATATAACCGACCAGTATCCAATGTATCGTTTTTTCGAATCAATGATTCGATAACTAGGTCATATCGCATACAACCAGTCGAAACATTCATCGCGAGAATGAAATGCGGTATCACATACACGCATTATTCTCGGTCCCGCACATATCTCGTATGCGCTCCTATTTCATTTCGCTTGAGCCAGGAAACCTCTGTGTAGGACTCTAAAGACTCGTCAATACGCCGGTAGCAGATGATGATCATATCAAGCACCTACAAGCCGCAAGCGGTCTGCTAAACGTAACGGCCATCCGGGTATTGAGCGATCAGAAGATCGACGAGCTAGCCCGCTCACACTCCTGTGAATCCAACCAGTAACACTTACCGTACAGTCCGGTCTGTTCGTCTGATATGTCGCATATCAAGTCTAGGGGTGGTATACGTCTGACCCCAATAACCGATAAGTCGTGCCGATGTAAGGCTCATAACGGGTCGAGAAACTACTGGTAACACTTACCAGCAAATCTCTGATCAGCCCTGGCCAGGGACTTCCCTGTTACGGCCAATCAAGCACAGCGCAACATCAACCCCCAATACCGGGAGAGACGAAACCCCTCCTATCGCTCATTGCCTCCATGTGACTCGGGACTGTACCCAAAGACCACCGTTTTGCACGCCCTCATGGACGTGGTAAGGTGGAGATCAAAGCACAGTGGGAATCACACAAGACTCTATGACGATCTCGGGTCTACAGACTAACCTGTACAAGTGTCACCTGAGAACTGCCATCTGACGTGAGGTATAATACCATCTGGGAGTTCTCGGCGAGTCCGTCCAGGATACCCAGTCTCCACTGAGCACCCGTATACCATCTCTGATGTCAAACGCCAATGGATATGGGATCATCCACCGCCCATCTCATGGGTCGAGAAGCGTATACGCTAGTCTACACTGGTATATCGATACCCCATCTCGATACACCCACGACTAGGGACCATGAAGGATGTACTTATGGACTACCATGTCCCCACTAGTATGATCTGCATCATAGTCCAGGTAGTCAAGTACACATCCTAAGGGCTTTATCAACATGTAACTATAAGACAGTTTAAAGAGACAAGTGTACATGTTAAGATAAAGGGCAACCAGATAGCATACTATCATATCGAGCAAGAAAGTCATCTCTATATATGTCCAAGCATCCAATATAATATACATCATCTGTACAATACTGGCCTCTAGGGCATACATACAACTAACAATCTCCCACTTGCACTAGGGCCAGCTGCTGTAGTATCGCATACCGAGCATCCCGAAGAGTCTCTCAAACTGTATCTGGGGAATTGCCTTCGTGAGTGGATCCGCCGTGTTGTTTTTCGTGTCAACCCTCCTGACCTCGATCTCCCGGCGATCAACTATCTCCCGGATCAGGTGATACCGCCTCAGAATATGCCTGGATCGCTGATGGGACCTGGGTTCCTTGGCCAAAGCCACCGCTCCATTGTTATCGCAATACAAATGTATTGGATGCTCAATGGATGGAACCACTCCAAGTTCAGTAATGAACTTCTTGATCCAGACAGCCTCTTTGGCAGCATCGTTGGCAGCGATGTATTCAGCCTCCATCGTCGAGTCTGCCACGGTTTCCTGCTTGGAACTCTTCCAGCTAACCGCCCCTCCGTAAAGGGTAAAGACAAATCCCGAGTGCGACTTAGAGTCGTCCTTATCACTCTGGAAGCTCGAATCGGTAAAGGACTCCACTTGGAGTTCTCCGTTACCATACACCAAGAGCATCTCTTTAGTCCTTCGCAAGTACTTGAGAATGCTCTTCATAGCTGTCCAGTGATTCTCTCCAGGATCAGCTTGATACCTGTCTACTACACTTAGTGAGTATGCTACATCGGGTCTGGTACATAGCATCGCATACATGATAGAGCCTACAGCCGAAGCATAGGGTATCCCTTGCTTGCGAGCTCTCTCCAAATCAGTCTTGGGAGACATCTTTTTGGAGAGAGTGACTCCAGAGATCGTGGGCAAGTTCCCACGCTTGGATTCTTCCATACTAAACCTCTTTAGTATGGTGTCAATGTACCTGGATTGGGACAATCCCAAAATCCTTTTGGATCTATCTCTATAGATCCTGATCCCCAATATGCAGGAGGCATCACCCAGATCTTTCATTGAGAATCTTTGTGATAAGAAGAGCTTGACCGATTGCAACATAGGAATATCATTTCCTATCAAGAGTATGTCGTCCACGTACAATACGAGGAAGACAACCTTACTCCCTGCCACCTTCTTGTAAATACAAGGTTCATCTGGGTTTTTGACGAAATCAAACTCTTTGATAACGACGTCAAAGCAGATGTTCCAACTCCGCGATGCTTGCTTTAATCCATAAATGGATTTAAGCAGCTTGCACACCTTCCCGCTGCTCCCACTGTCTATGAAGCCCTCTGGCTGAGTCATGTACACGCACTCTTCTAAATCACCATTTAGAAAGGCGGTCTTAACATCCATTTGCCAGATTTCGTAGTCATGATATGCAGCGATGGCAAGCACGATTCGGATGGATTTAAGCATAGCCACTGGAGAAAAGGTTTCGTCATAGTCCACACCTGGTCTTTGACGAAAACCTTTTGCAACAAGTCTAGCTTTGAAAGTCTCCACTTTCCCATCTACACCAAGTTTCTTCTTAAAGATCCACTTGCTCCCGATGGGTTTTACCCCTTCAGGAGCAACATCCAAAGTCCATACTTTGTTGGTGTACATGGATTCTATCTCGGACCGAATAGCATCCAGCCATTTCACTGAGTCCCTACTCGTGATGGCCTGCTCGAAGCTAGTTGGGTCATCATCCTCCATGATGCAATCCTCGCTCCCACCGTCCATGAGAAAACCGTAGTATCTCTCAGGTTGGCGAGGAACCCTACTAGATCGTCGGAGAGGCTGAGGTTCATTGGGAGCTACTGAATCCTCTGGTTCCACTAAATCTTCAGTTACGGTTTGTGTATCTGGAACTTCTTCCAGCTCTACCACTTTGCCACTAATTTCTTTTTCAAGGAATTCCTTTTCTAAAAAGGTGGCATATTGAGAAACAAACACCTTTTGTTCTTCAGCATGGTAGAAAAGATACCCTTGTGAATTCTTAGGATATCCCACAAACTTGCAAAGAACTGACCGTGCCTCGAGTTTGTCTGGATTTTGCCTTTTGACATAGGCCGGACAACCCCATATTTTAACTCGTTTAAAATATGGTCTCTTGCCACTCCATATCTCATATGGTGTGGTAGGTACAGATTTAGATGGAACTTGATTCAATAGGTATGTTGCTGTCTCCAGCGCATTTCCCCAAAAGGAAATAGGTAACTCAGCTGTGCTCATCATAGAGCGCACCATATCTAATAGGGTGAGGTTTCTCCGTTCTGATACACCGTTGTGCTGTGGTGTATATGGAGGAGTCAGCTGAGAGAGAATCCCATTCTCTTTTAGGAAGTCCAGGAATTCATTGCTTAAGTATTCACCTTCTCGATCAGATCGAAGGATTTTAATACTTTTTCCGGTTTGGTTTTCGACTTCTTGTTTATATTCTCTAAATTTCTCAAAAGCTTCTGATTTGTGTTTCATCAGGAACACATATCCGAATCTAGAGAGATCGTCAGTGAATGTAATGAAGTACGAAGAACCATCCCTGGCATGTGTAGACATAGGACCGCATACATCACTATGTATCAGTCCCAAGAGTTCGGTAACTCTTTCTCCGTGTCCCGTAAACGGAGTTTTGGTCATCTTGCCTTTGAGACATGACTGGCAAGTGTCATAAGATGAAAATTCGAATGGTTTCAAATATCCATCCTTATGCAACTTATCCAGTCATGTCGCATTGATGTGACCCAGTCTACAATGCCACAAGAAGGATTCGTTCAGTTCAGAACTCTTCCTCTTGTGTGTGTTTGTTATGTTCAGAACTGTTGATTGATTTAGAACATAAATGCCATTGCACAACGTGCCTGATCCAACCAACTTTTGGTTACGGAAAATGTTCATAACATTGTCCTGTAATACAAAATTATATCCCTCTTTACTTAATAAAGAAACTGACATAATGTTGCATATCAGGTTCGGCATGTAATAGCATTCGTTCAGAACTAATGTATTACCAGTTGGTAACACTAGGTGATATTCCCCGACAGTCTTAGCTGCAACAATTGCACCATTTCCAACTCTAATGTCTTTATCACCTTCTCCAAGTTTTCTACCTTTTCTAAGCCCATGTAACTGATTACATATATGGGATCCTGACCCGGTATCTAATACCCAGGACGTAAAGCAAATGGAGAAACAGTTCTCTGTAACGAACACACCCGAAGAAAATGCATCAACATGTACTTTCTTCATTCGGGTGGCATGGGAATCCTGGTATTCCCCTATATCCTGTTCATTCCTATAACTCTTATAAGAAAGAACGGAACCAACGTTCCCCAGCACAGTATAACATGCGGGTTCGGTCAATACATCCATATTATTATCTTCATTAGGGCATGAAATGGTCGCTACCTAGAGAGAGAGAGAAGAAAACACTTTAGCGTATGCTCGTGCAAGATCAGATTGGTTATTATCTTATCTAATCAGGATGGCTCCCACTGCTTTTTATCAAATCTTCCTTCAAACCCTAAAAGGAAAGACTAGCTGGGATTAATTACACACTACAAGTTCGCCAATCTTTCAGCCAGGCCAGTGTCGGTACTTTGAGGGAGGTCCCCCGTGCTTTCGCACGAACCTAATTAATGTAAACCTCGTTTTCCCAGAGGCGTAACCCCGTTGACACCTTTCTAGACACCTACTTGATCGGCTAATTGTAATGTGTAAAACTCTCCCAGGAGTAACTCTTACTCGCAGTGGGTATCGGGATCCAACTATCTCATAGAAGGTATGCAATCTCATTGCAAATTTCAACACTTGAAATTCCCGATAATATTTTGCCCCTAGCAGCTATATGACCTTAACATAGTCAACAAATCATAAGTGCTAGTCAAGTTCAACCCGTCATTTCCTGATTGAATTAAACCCACCCGCACGACCCTTAACATAGTCAACAAAGTCGCACGATTACCCTAATCCAATCTGCATCATATGCATAAGCAGATAAATACTGGTCAGCTACCGCACACTACGCCTTAACATAGTCAACAAACGTAGCACGAATACTAACTAGTACTTATCTGAAATGACGGAGGGCTACGACAGGTTTTTCTGAAAACCTATTGCGTAATGAACTTGATATCGTTGTAGAATCAAATGAAGTTTTGAAATGGAATGATTTTTGAGGCTTTTCTAGTTTTGCTAAAGGGGTCACTCCTGGTGAAGGGATCGTCGGCCCTTTCCTCGTCGAATGAGGTGCGGGATATATCATATATATCACTGTGCAAAGCAGAAACTATAGAAGTTATCAAAAGTCAAACCGAGTGTGTAGCATCTGCCAGTTATTGCTAAAGGAGTCACTCCCGGTGAAGGGATCTCGGTCCTTTCCTCATCGAATAAGGTGCAGGGTATATCATATATACCGCTATGCAAAGCAAGAACTGTAGCTACCTGTTTTATTAAAAATTTGATTCTACAACATCTTAGGTTTCTTTTCTTTCATTAATCACATTAATGAAGTTCCATCATTTAAGTACCTAAACATCACAGATAGATATGACGTACACTTATGCCATCCGCATTCGCCTCGATGTCCCCTCATGCACCGTTATGTTAGGTAACTAACGACAGAGCAGGGCAGGGCTAGTGCGGGTGCAAAACATAAGTAACGTCTATATAATATATCATATATACTATATACTGTATCTATCACAGAACATCACATGATCACATCACAGATATCGCAGTAGAAGAAACATATGAAACATTGGATATACTAGGACGTCCGTGTTTTCAATACGAGCCAGTATAAAACACGGATTCCACGGTCGTGATGAATAGCCAATCCCACACCCCTGGACCCCTACGAGAGCGGCAAGCAACCCTACCAATTCTAGGGTTAGGAGACCCGGACTCGACTCCTCGACATGGTCTCCCACTAAACCCTTAGAACCCGGTTACTTGTGCTCCCCTCCTTGGGTCTATCTAAATGCGGAAAAGTAAATAATATACAAAAGGTGACGACTTCCGCAACCTGGAAGTGCCCCAATAAAAGAATATTACATACAAGTTTTTACATGAATGAAAATGAAAAACACTCATCTCACATAAAAACCCCCGGCTATTCAAACACGACGATCCAATATAACATATCCAGCAACACATAACATCGCATGTCATCAACGTAAGTAAGTATGCATACCCCAATTGTCGTTGACGTATAGCAACGAAACCGGCGATATGAACATACTACACTTACGGTCACAGAAAAGAAAGTGTAAAACTACAACAGTTGGAATCCGCAACCTCTTTAGACATCACATGCCTAATCAAATGAAATACTTAGACATCACATGCCTAACAGTTATAAACCCCGCATTTTAGTCTCATTATCGAAAACTCTTTTCAATATCAAGGGAAACTAAACCGCTAGATTTATAACATTCATTCAGTTATCTCATAACTGTTTGTGAATTCCAATTATTGTATCACATTCCAGATAAACAGAAAATGTTAAACTTTCCGATCGAACAGTCGAATACCCAAGTTTTCCCGATACAGCTCAACACATGAAATAAGTCTAACAACATTCAGTTCGTGCCTCAGTACCAACGGTCCAGCCGTAGAAGGGTCAAGCCAACGCCTCACATGTGGCACGCCGTACTGCCCCAAACCTGAAGGTTCAAAGGGCAGTTCAAGACGGTCACATAATCGAGTTAAGGTTTGTTGTCTTCTATAGGGTCCATCGCGTTACTTGCACTACTTAGAACGTCGTTAAACTACGGAAAAATCCAACACATGGAAATTTCCCGACAGGGGAAAAATTGGGTATTTATATCCGGTCGAACTTTTTAACATATTCTAAAATTTATCCGGAAAGCCACATAGACAAAATCTGATACTCCGATCGAAACACCGAATCCCCAAAACAATCCCAGAAAATTCAACTCTTGAATAAATATTAAAAATTCCCATAAAACTCAGCACCAGAAAAGAGGAATTACTATGCAAAAATTATTGCGCATTGTGAACAGTAGGCGGCGGAAAAATTATTCCGCGGCTGTTTAGACGCATCATGAGCTCGTTTTGAACCATAATTCTTATATCTTCATGCTGATATTTTAAAGAATTTTTAATATGGAAAAATCCCATTTTTTAGAAAAAGTCCAGAGAGCAATATTTGAGTTGGGGTTTCGGGTCGATCGGACTTCAAACTCCGTCTAGACTTCGCCTAAGGCTCTAGCTAGGCTCTGATACCACTGTAGGGTTCCTAGGCATACTATAGAGGTCTCACAAGGCATCAACCATGCCAATTTCAAATTTTATGGGTGCCGAGAAACCCTAATACGGATCGTGGACTAGATGTTTAGGCGAAATACGAAACTAGTTAACACTTTAACTAAAGGAGAGAGACTACAACCTTTGTAGATCCGGTTCTCCACTTCCTTAGCTCCACGTAGGTGTCCTCTCGCTGTCCATCTCGAATCCCGAACTCAATCGTCGGCTTCATCGGAGAAATGGGCGGAATAGGTCGTCGGCTTCGTGCCGAAGATGATCTACGTCGAGGTTGCACAAGTTCAAGCTCCAACTTCACCAGGTTGTGAAACTTGTGAAGAAAACACCCAAAACAACTTGGCAAGAGGTAGAGGGTGAAGAAATAGGAGGTGGGTTCACTTTAGAATTGGATTTCACTCACTTTTGCTCAAGTTGCCATTGATGGGCTTAAGCTTTTCTTGAAGAAGAAGATGATCAAGAAGAAGAAAGAATATGATAAGTGATTTAAAATGAAAAAGAAAACAATACTTATCATATCCTAACTAAGGTTAAGTGTAGAGAATATACCATGGTTACTTGGATGAGTTAGGGTTAAGCATGAAGACAAGAGTGGTTGCTTAAGTCAAAGCTTCATGAATCTTCAATAAGAGACAAAGAAAGCCACCATTCTCATCTAAACCTTTTCTAAATAAATAAACAAATAAATAAAGAAAAAGGCAAAACCCTAATCATCTCTTAACCATGGTTTAATTCTTCACACTTAACCAAATGAGCAAGTATCATCAAACATGATACAAAGATGTGCACAAAAGTATATCACATATACAACATGTACATCAAGTGAGAAAATCCATTTAAAGTGAACCAATACCAGTTAATGCAAAGTAATATATCAAATATATAATTATACATTAAATCATTAAATCAACACTTGATTTAACGATCCGGTCATATCGCATATAACCGACCAGTATCCAATGTATCGTTTTATCGAATCAATGATTCGATAACTAGGTCATATCGCATACAACCAGTCGAAACATTCATCGCGAGAATGAAATGCGGTATCACATACACGCATTATTCTCGGTCCCGCACATATCTCATATGCGCTCCTATTTCATTTCGCTTGAGCCAGGAAACCTCTGTGTAGGACTCTAAAGACTCGTCAATACGCCGGTAGCAGATGATGATCATATCAAGCACCTACAAGCCGCAAGCGGTCTGCTAAACGTAACGGCCATCCGGGTATTGAGCGATCAGAAGATCGACGAGCTAGCCCGCTCACACTCCTGTGAATCCAACCAGTAACACTTACCGTACAGTCCGGTCTGTTCGTCTGATATGTTGCATATCAAGTCTATGGGTGGTATACGTCAGACCCCAATAACCGATAAGTCGTGCCGATGTGAGGCTTATAACGGGTCGAGAAACTACTGGTAACACTTACCAGCAAATCTCTGATCAGCCCTGGCCAGGGACTTCCCTGTTACGGCCAATCAAGCACAGCGCAACATCAACCCCCAATACCGGGAGAGACGAAACCCCTCCTATCGCTCATTGCCTCCATGTGACTCGGGGCTGTACCCAAAGACCACCGTTTTGCACGCCCTCATGGACGTGGTAAGGTGGAGATCAAAGCACAGTGGGAATCACACAAGACTCTATGACGATCTCGGGTCTACAGACTAACCTGTATAAGTGTCACCTGAGAACTGCCATCTGACGTGAGGTATAATACCATCTGGGAGTTCTCGGCGAGTCCGTCCAGTGTACCCAGTCTCCACTGAGCACCCGTATACCATCTCTGATGTCAAACACCAATGGATATGGGATCATCCACCGCCCATCTCATGGGTCGAGAAGCGTATACGCTAGTCTACACTGGTATATCAATGCCCCGTCTCGATACACCCATGACTAGGGACCATGAAGGATGTACTTATGGACTACCATGTCCCCACTAGTATGATCTGCATCATAGTCCAGGTAGTCAAGTACACATCCTAAGGGCTTTATCAACATGTAACTATAAGACAGTTTGAAGAGACAAATGTACATGTTAAGATAAAGGGCAACCAGATAGCATACTATCATATCGAGCAAGAAAGTCATCTCTATATATGTCCAAGCATCCAATATAATATACATCATCTGTACAATACTGGGCTCTAGGGCATACATACAACTAACAGGTTTAAAATGAAGTTAGGGTTTTTATTAATTGAGTAGGGTTATAATAAGTAGTTTAAAAATTTTAGAAATGAAAAATCTAGTATGGTTGATGTATTGTAAATTATTGTTTCAAAATTGTTTAAATTAAACAATTTTGCATACTAGGTTTTCACAATATATATATATATATATATATATATATATATATATATATATATATATATATATATATATTGGTGAGATAAAATTCTAATTAAGGGTTTTATTATTAGATTGTGGTTTTAAAGAGAATATTAACATGTTAAAGGAATGAAAAACCTGATCTAATTATTAGTTTCAAATTGTTAGTTAATAAAATGTGATAAATATGCTATTTTGGTAACTAGGTTTTAGAAATTGCTTAAATAATTGAGATTTAAAATATAATTATGGTTTCATGACATTATTAATATCATAAATTGTAGTTTAATAATTTAATTCATGCAAAATCAAGATTACTTGTGAAATTGTGAATTTTTGATTGCAAGGTGTTGAAATTGATAAAATTGCAAACTAGAATTTTCAATTTAATACAAATTAGTGTGATAAAAATATAGTAATGGTTTATATAATCCAGTTATGTTATTTAACGAATATTATGACCATTAGTTTTATTTAAACATCAAGTTTTGAAGTAAAACGGTAAATTGACTTTTTCTAGGTTTTTGCGAAATAGGACGATTTGATTGATTTTAAGGTTTCGATGATTTAAACCATGTTTTATATTATAAATAATGAGTTTTGGAACTACGAGTTGTTTGTTGGTGTTTATCTCGATCAATCGGCGTTTGTACCCCGATATCGAGCGATATTTGGTTCTTTTGCATGAGCGGGTCATAGGTTTTAACCTATGCACATTCGTGCGCTGTTTTTGTCCATGATTTGGTTTATGATATTATATATGTTTGCGTATAGGTACCCCTCACGTGGACTTCGGACGATGAAGAAGAGGATGGCGGTATCGACTTCGGCAGACAAGGGTCAGGTGAGTAGATGTATATCTACGGGGGAAGTCGGGTGGATGGCGTTTAGCACCTCCACAAACGTAGAATAGGAATATTACTTACTGTCATTAGGAAGTCGAACATGACCTTAGATTCTTGGCGAGTAGGATCCTATTAAAGACTTTAGGTTGGACTAGACCGATTTAGAAAGACTTAACCAAAGAATGAATGCCTTGGAGGGAATTCGTAGGTTTCAGGTAGACACACACACATGCACAGACATACATTTGACTTGGTGTATATGTGTGTGTATATATATATATATATGTATGTATGTATGTATATATATATATATATATATATATATGATTGTGTGTAGGTTTCTATTGGTATATATAAATACATATAACATATATACATGATATGAGGAGGTTATATGATATCTGGGAAGGAGTCAGTATGATTGGGTGTGATGCCGTGAGTTAAAGATATACGATCGAGTATGATATGAGATGCACTATGATATTAGCGGATCGTTGGGAAATGAGGAAATGGTATGTATACATAAACGATAATAGTGGATGATGACATTGAGATATACGAGACACTAGAATAGAACCCGGACTGTAATATGTGAATTAATCACGATATGATATATGTGTGACTCGATCATGATATGATACATATATGACTTAATCATGATATGATATATGTGACATGATATTTCTGAGGACCATTTGGCGATGTATATTTACACAGACAATGATATGTGTTTGATGATATTGGGATGTATACGATTATAGCACAGTACCCTTGATCATGATATTGTTTGATGATGATATTATACGAATAATTATGTACGTAGGTGATACTTGACCCGTTCCCCGATTTTGTGATGCCGTACGATGGGTTTTACCGTACGAGGCGTAGATGTGATGATTGATCCGCACTCTTGGTTCGAGGAAGTCGTACTACGTACGTGATGCTATTGAGGCTGGATCGCCGACTATTAGAGATATGGACTCAGACCTTAGGTGGATTCTTATTTCTTATCGACTAGTTTCTTTAGTTTAGTTCCTTAGGGGGTTAGATAGATACTAGTTTAGGCTCGAGTCATATAGTTGTAGTTAGGTATGTATATTCCAAATGAGTGGTTAATACGCATTCATCTTTACGTTCAGATTGTAATCATCAAGTTACATGCTTATACATATGTTTCTTTAGTCAGTATGAAACTCTGCCTGTTAGGACACCAGCACCATTACGGATGATGCGCATATTCCATGTACACTTATTTGCCGGCTCACACACATCATCATCGGCAATTGCCATGTCACGTACACTTTAAAACAATATTATCTTTTATTGATAGAATCAGCTAAAGGCTAAATCAATATAATATTATGATTACTCTCAGGTGCTAGTCTAGACATTGCATTTATTACTTAGATACTTCATGCATTCACATTTTCATGTTATCATGTAGTATTGTAGGGCTTATGCCGATACTCATTATTACTTACTCAGGATTTTGGGATTTTGGATTTCTATAAGATTTCTGGATTTTGGGGACCGCAAGAATATATATAAAAACTTCTCTCTCTCTCTCCCTCTCTTTTTAAAGTACAATTTGCGGTTTTCTCATGATGTATGTGTCGTCCACCATGAGATTTCATGTTTTTTTCTGTTGGATTTTGAGACCCAATTCGAGGAGTGGATGAACCGTATCGGGTACATGGTGGGCCCGGTATGGTACCCCAGGGCAAAAAGATCGAGTTGTAGATGATAAGCCTGGCAGGGGGAGACTACCTACCGGTGATGTCTGGCGCGGCGGATATCCGGAAGATACCGACCGTTGTCGTGAGATTTGATGATATGGGCCGATCCGGACTGGCGGAGCCCGAGAGATTTAGACTATGAGATATTGAGACTATGGGCTATTGAGAATTTGAGTTTTACATGTTTTATGTCGATGCTTGACACGGATTTCCATAGATTTCATTGCTGATTCAGATTACCATACAGATTTTACTATGATAAGGTTAAAGATTTCTTATGCAGATATACCTATATTTCATGGTTTATTGTTTTACATTCATGGTGCATGCATACTCATATACATGACATGTTACTACTTGAGGCACTGACACGAGCACTGAGCATTGCACTTGCGCATAGTTTATTACTCTGCACTTCTAGATGACTAATGATATATTAAGTATATTATTATGACCTAGGACAGCGTCGCGCATTCGATTTCTTCTTGCAGATGTCTTCTACTCACGAGTTGGCAACTCACCCCCGTTGTGCCAAATTTTTTTTACAGGTTTCGATGTACAAGTTTCCTTGGCAGCTTGCTGGCACATCATTTCATTCAGGGTGATTTGTTTGGTAGGTTGGTTCTCTTGTATCAGGACCGTCGTTGTACCTTTATTATTTCATTTGTATCTAGTAAGCTCCATCAATCAGACTTGTATTACTTGATAGTCTAGAAGACCAGTTGTTTTTATTTCGACCTTAGAGTCGTGCTTGTATTATTATGGTTGCTTGGTAGGTTGGTTTCTTTTGTGTTTTGAGCCTCGCCCTTCGGCGTTGTATATTATTGTGCATTGTGTGGTTGTTTCCGCCTTTTGGCGTAGAGCTAGCTCCCTCTTGGGGATACCATTTTATTGTTTGTATATATTATTCTTGTTTGTACCCGTTTGGGGCCAGTTTTTACAAAGAAGACTCTGCCAAAATTTTTGAGAAAATTTGATGTTGCTTTTAAACTTGTTTTTCCTACATGTTTTCCTTTACTTCTTCTTTGAAAGGTTTAGATTTCTGGGTTTCGGCTTGCTTAGATTACGATACGCCTCTAGACGTTTCGTAATTTAAGTGCCGGTCACATTCCGTATCTTCGGGTCGTGACAAAAAGAAAACGCCCTTGTAATAACAGCTTTTGAAAATTGTTCCAACAATATCATATATATTGGTTTGTTATCCTTGCATTGATCAGAATCAACGCAGTCCCATCAATTAATCACACCAGAAAAACACGAAAATATGATGTACGTATATGCCATCCGCATTCGCCACTGTGCCCCGTCTTCACCTGTTAGGTTACTTAACTAACAACAGAGCGGGGGCTGGACTAGCGTGGGTGCAAAATATATACAACATCTACTAGTGTGTGTGTGTGTGTGTGTGTGTGTATAACAATCGTCCAAGGCATGATATATGCTACATCTCAAAATCACAGCCAAGCATCACAGAGTGGTGGATAATCCTGGAGCCCTGGGTTTCACTTGAGCCGCAAATGAGACCCGACGTTCCCTGTCGTGTGGATAGCCTGTGCAATGAAACCTAGACCCCTACGAGCGTGGCAAGTTACCCGCCAATCCCAGAAGCGAGGCAACCCCGAACAACAAAGTGAATTGGCCACCTAGCACTTCACGGAATCCGGTAACTTGAGCACCCCACCTTTGGTCAACCTATACTCCCTACGAGTTCGGCGAATAGCCTGCCAATTCTAGAGTAAGGTCCCCTCCGTGTCAACACCATGAGATGCGGACCTTGTTGGAGATAGTGCCCTCAGAGTCAATTATTGGATCACAGGCACGTGATTGCAAGGATTGAGGGAGGACCTGTCCCAGTAGGACAGTCTTACTCAAGATGATAGTATGCTATCTGGTTTATCTTTATCATCGTGTACTGCTTTAGGTGACCTTAAGAGTCGCTATTACACGTTGATAGAGCCCCTAGGATTCTTGCTTGACTACCAGCAGTATGAGGGCGATCATATACATGGGAGCTGGGGTCTATAAGCACATCCTTAAAAGGTCCCTAGTCGTGGGAGTTTCGAGACAGGGAATCGATACTCCGGAGTAGACTAGTGTATACAGTCGAGACCCCGACGAGGGGCGGTGGCCGGTCTCACAAGCCACTGGTGTCAGTTGGTTCACCTAAGATGTATACAGGTGCTCATTGGGTTATGAGTACACCGGACAGGACTCGCCGGGAACCTGCTAGTTGGTATTATACCTGACGTTAGATAGCAGTTCCCTGGTGACATGTGTGCAGGTTAGTTCATCGACCTGAGATCGTCATTTGTCTCGTATGAGTTCCCACTGTGCTTTGATTACTACCCTACCACGCTCAAAGGAGACGTGCAAACAGGTTTTAGTTGGGTACAGTCCTGAGCCACATGGAGGCAGTGAGCGGATCTGCAGGGGTTCGTCTCTCCCGGTATTGGGGGTGAGGTCGCGCCATGTCTAGGAGAGCCAGTACATGAAAAGTCCTTAGCCAAGGAAGGAGATTTACTGGTAGGTATTCCCGTAGTATCTCAGGATGTTCTGGGCTACACTCCGACACGACTTGTACCGCTTTTGGGGGGCGGACTTTTACCAACCCCCTAGGCCCGCCATGAGATGCTTATAGACGAACGGACCGGACTGTACGGATATTGTCACTGACAGGCTCAGTAGGGTGTCAGGATGAGTTCGCTCATCGACGTCCCTTTTGGTCAATAGCTTGTAGCCCGTCACGTATGGCTAATACCTCTGACGTGCTAGTGGTTAAATCCACAGCCATAGTATTGACGAGTCTTTAGAGTCCACCACACACAGTTACTCAGGTTTCGGGCGAAACGCTGTAGAGGCCGTATGGAGATATGGCAGGGTTCGATCAGATACGTGCGGTATTGCACGAATCGTGATCGGACGGATTTTACTAGTCGGCTTTGGTTTAAGCCGGATCCTAGTATTAGACAGTGTAGATTTTGTCTCTTTGCATTTGTGTTCAGTGGGAATACAAATGCGGGCATGTATATGCAGTCGCGGGGTTTTCCTGTAATTTATTACGGGATCAGTTTTCCGAAGTTGCTAGTTTGCATTCTGTTCCGGCCAGTTTTCCTTTGTTCCTTCCCGGCCGGACCTTTCCGATGGAGGGAGTTACTTGCAAGTTTGCAAATAACTTATTGTGGATGGGGTGTCTTGCATTTGAGGGATTATGATATGACCATCATCATTATATTATTTTTCCATCACTTGCTTGCATTAATTGAGATTAGAATGGATTAGAAATGATGTGAGGCTTGCTTTTGGGTGTGGTCACCTTTTTCCTTCCCTACACTCATCTCCCTTCTTGCTTGAGTTTCTTCCTCTCCTCATTTTCCATATAGGGGCCGGCCACTTTTTGAGGGAGAGAATGAGAGAGTTCATTTTTGATGAGGGGAATTATTCATATCTCATTTGCATGCTTGCTAAATTCTCCACCTCTCTCCAAAGTTCTTTGATTCCTCCATCATGGCAACTTCACTACCCCAAATGAGACAGTGGTTTCTACACTACACCTACAGCATCTCTTGGACACGTCGGCTCGCCAACTTCACGCCCGAGTTGCCTCGGTCCAGAGGTGGGAGCCCTTAAAAGAACCCGGCGATGTGGTGCCCGTTTCGACGAGGAGGCGACGACCGGAGATTCCACGGGAGATTGCAGTGGAGACGAAGACCGAAGGACACGGATCGCTCGGTATAACATTCTACCCCTTCTTTTAGTTTGCTAGTAGTTAGGTTAATGGCCCGATCCGGGATTTTAGTGCGCGGTGGTGCCGGTTTTCAAGTTTCGCAAAGTTTATCGTTTCCGCATTCCGGCGTCGGATTGACGGCCGGGGCGCCACCGTGCACTTACATTGGTATCAGAGCCACTCCATTAACCTAGTCTAGCTTGCTCTAGTATGTTTAGAACTCGATCGAACAAAAATCCCGAAAACCCGATTTCCAGTGCATCTGTTCTCTGTCGAAATTTTTTTAGCTCCAAAAATTTTTCAGGTCATTGCAGAAACACATGCAGGAAATTTTAAGCATTCTGGGAAAATTCGATGCAATGATTCTTTAGTATGACCCCGGAAACGCAGCCAAACCCTTGGTTAGGCCACGGTTCCGCGGTGGGAAAGTGTTCTCATTGTGCCAAAATTTTCCAGTAGGCTTATGTGTTAGAAATAGTGGTTTTGGGATATTCTTTTTGGGCCCAGATTTTCTGTGAGTGCTACAGTGGTGCTTGGGGCCCACTTCGATAAATTTGATCGATCGAGAATTTTAAACATGTTAGTTCACAGTATTTACATTATATCTGCGACCGTGAATGTCATTTGATCGGTAAATCCTGTCTATCTGCTATAGCCCTTTTAGACGGATTTGCGAACGTGACATTCACGTTGATGTTCTGTGTTGTGCTGTGATGTTGCGGATTGGTCGTGGGGGATAGCCTGGATGCAATGGTAGTACAGTTTTGTTTTATATGTACATTTGATATTGCGGGGCGAGCGTCCGACATGTGGACTGCCGTCACTTCCTGTTTGTATATTATTCTTTTGGGTCACGACCGGGTCGGGGTCGATGTACCCGTTGTATATTTTATTTTCTGTACTAGGATTACCCCACGGAGGGATGCACGGATAGCCGGGTTCTAGAGGGCAACGGGCCCGCATCTCATGGCATTGAGATGGAGGGGCTTCACTTTAGAATTGGTGGGCTATTCGCCGCACTCGTAGGGGGTATAGGTTGACCCAGGAGGGATGCCCAAGTTACCGGATTCCGTGAAGTGCTGGGTGGTCCATTCACGTTGCTGAAGGGGGCTGCCTCGCTTCAGGTTTTGGCGGGTAACTTGCCGCGCCCGTAGGGATCTAGGATTTCATTGCACAAGCTATCCACACGACCAGGGGAACGTCGGGATTCAGTAGCGGCTCTATGAAACCCGGGGATCCCAGATATCTGTATTGTTCTGTGATACTGATTACATTTCTGTCATGTTGCATTTTATCACGCCTTGAGCGATATTATATATTAATATATATACTAGTAGATGTTGTATATGTTTTGCATCCGCGCTAGTCCAGTCCCCGCTCTGTCGTTAGTTAAGTAACCTAACAGGTGATGACGGGACCCAGTGGCGAATGCGGAAGGCATATACGTACATCATTATTTTCGTTCTTTATTGGTGTGATCAATTGATGGGACTGCGTTGATTCGGATCAATACAAGCTAAACAAACCTATTCTGATGTTGTTGGAACATTTTTCAAAAAGCTGTTATTGCAAGGGCGTTCTCTTTTGTTTTGCACAGTGGTATTTAGTTGGAATATCCTGCTCCTCAGTCGACGAGGCAAGGGCCGAGATCCCATCACCGGGAGTGACCCCTTGGACAGAAGTTTGCGACAGGGAAACTTCACTATAGTCGTTTACTTTTGCTTTGCATCATGGTATTCAGTTGGAATATCCTGCACCTGATTCTACGGGGAAAGAGCCGAGATCCCTTCACCGGGAGTGAGCTCTTTAGCAAAGGTTTTCGCCACTATATTTTTATAAATCTATCTGGTTCCTTCAACGATATCAAGTTCATTACGTTAAAGGTTTTCGCCAGAAACCATTCGTAGCCCTCCGTCATTTCAGACGGGTAGCACGTAGTATTCATGCTATGTTTGTTGGCCTTCGTCAAGGCATAGTGTATAGTAGCTGCTTGTTACCTTTCTGCTGCATAGATAAATGCGTTGGTTTGGGACAGTCGTATAACCTTGTTGGCCTTCGTCAAGGGCTTGTATGGATGGGTTCAAATTAACCTGGACAATGACGGGTAGAACATGACATGTGACTTATGATTTGTTGGCCTTCGTCAAGGTCATAAGAGCATGGGGCAAAAATCGACATCGGGAGTTTCTAAAGAAACTGAAACTTGCCAGATATGCGCATACCTTCTGGAGTGTGATAACGTGAGCGGATTCCGTCACGTTATCATGCGATGATAGTTGGATCCCGATTCCCACTGATGAGTTGGTTTACTCCTCGGGTGATCCCGACTAATTCTTCTTTCAGGTTTGGGGAAGGATTTGACGTTACAGTGGGAGGTTTCCTGATTAGATAAATTGGTAACCATTCTGATCTAGGTTAGAGTGCACGCTGAGTGTTTCTTTTCTCTCTCTCTTTGGCAGCGACCATGACCCGACCCTTGACTATGACTCAGTGACCAAAATTAACCGAACCTTCTTAACACTGGCTTTTGGATTGTCAGAGTTGCAAAGCTTATTGCCACTCCTACTTTTACCCTTTTCACGTTATCACACTCCAGAAGGTATGCGCATATCTGGCAAGTTTCAGTTTCTTTAGAAACTCCCGATGTGGATTTTTGCCCCATGCTCTTATGACCTTGACGAAGGCCAACAAATCATAAGTCACATGTCATGTTCTACCCGTCATTGTCCAGGTTAATTTGAACCCATCCATACAAGCCCTTGACGAAGGCCAACAAGGCTATACGACGTTATAGAATAGATTGGTTATTATTTTATCTAATCAGGATGGCTCCCACTGCTTTTTATCAAATCTTCCTTCAAACCGTAAAAGGAAAGACTAGCCGGGATTAATTACACACTACAAGTTCGCCAATCTTTCAGCCAGGCCAGTGTCGGTACTTTGAGGGAGGTCCCCCGTGCTTTCGCACGAACCTAATTAATGTAAACCTCGTTTTCCCAGAGGCGTAACCTCGTTAACACCTTTCTAGACACCTACTTGATCGGCTAATTGTAATGTATAAAACTCTCCCAGGAGTAACTCTTACTCGCAGCGGGTATCGGGATCCAACTATCTCATAGAAGGTATGCAATCTCATTGCAAATTTCAACACTTGAAATTCCCGATAAAGGTTTTTACCCCTAGCACCTATGACCTTGGCTAAGGTCAACAAATCATAGGTACTAGTCAAGTTCTACCCGTCATTTCGTGATTAATTAGACCCACCCACATGACCCTTGGCTAAGGTCAACAAAGCCACATGACTGTCCTAACTAATCGCATCATATGCTGTGTAGGAAGACATCACTTAGCTACCGCACACTACGCCTCGGCTATGGTCGACAAACGTAGCACGAATACTAAGTACTCTACTTCCTAAAATGACGGAGGGTTGCGAATGGTTTTTTATGAAAACCTTTAACGCTTTGAACTTGATCTCGTTGCGAAATCAAATGGTTTTTAAATAGAATGTTTTCGAGGCTTTTCTAGTTTTGCTAAAGGGGTCACTCCCGGTGAAGGGATCGTCGGCCCTTTCCTCGTCGAATGAGGTGCGGGATATATCATATATATCACCGTGCAAAGCGAAAACTATAGAAGCGATCAAAGACAAACCGAGGGTTGTAGCATCTGCCAGTTATTGCTAAAGGAGTCACTCCCGGTGAAGGGATCTCGGTCCTTTCCTCATCGAATAAGGTGCAGGATGTTCTATAATGAACACCGCGATGCAAAGCAAGAACTGTAGCAACCTGTTTTTATTTTGAAATTCGATTCCACAACATCAATTAGGTTTATTTTCTTTCATTAATCTCATTAAGGAATATCCCATCATTTAAGTCCACCTAATCATCACAGATAAATATAACGTATGCTTATGCCATCCGCATTCGCCTCGATGTCCCGTCTGCACCGTTAGGTTAGGTAACTAACGGCAGAGCGGGGCAGGGCTAGCGCGGGTGTAAAACATAAGCAACGTCTATATAGTATATCATATATACTATATAAAGTATCTATTACAGAACATCACATGATCACATCACAGATATCGCAGTAGAAGAAACATATGAAATATTGGATATACTAGGACGTCCGTGTTTTCAATACGAGCCAGTATAAAACACGGATTCCACGGTCGTGATGAATAGCCAAACCCACACCCCTAGACCCCTACGAGAGAGGCAAGCAACCCTACCAATTCTAGAGTTAGGAGACCCGGACTCGACTCCTCGAGTTGGTCTCCCACTGGACTCCAGAACCCGGTTACTTGTGCTCCCCTCCTTGGGTCTATCCTAGTGCGGAAAAGTAAATAATATACAAAGGGTGACATCTTCCGAAACCTGGAAGTTCCCCAATAAAAGAATATTACATACAAGTTTTTACATGAATGAAAATGAAAAACACTCATCTCACATAAAAACCCCCGGCTATTCAAACACGACGATCCAATATAACATATCCAGCAACACATAACATCACATGTCATCAACGTAAGTAAATATGCGCATCCCAATTGTCGTTGACATATAGCAACGAAACCGGCGATATCACATATTACACTTACGGTCACAGAAAAGAAAGTGTAAAACTACAACAGTTGGAATCCGCAACCACCTCAGACATCGCATGCCTGACCAAATGAATTACTTAGACATCGCATGCCTAACAATTATAAACCCCGCATTTTAGTCTCAAAATCGAAAACACTTTTCAATATAAAGTCGGGAAATTCAACAAGATTCCCGACATCCTGATCGAATGCTCGTCGCAAACTTCAGTAGACGGCTGCACCCCCGATACCGTCGACGAAGTGCACCAAGGCGGAACACCGCTACTGCGAGCACCCGGACGGATGCTTTCGGCGACGGGGTTCTCCTACAGTCACTTGGTCGGGGCTATGGAGTGAGGCTGTCTATTAAGTTTACCGGCGAGTATCCGCGTTCACAACGTGATTGCAACGGACTTTTGATCACATCAAAATTCCGTGGCAACCGATCAAGTGAGACTAAAGTGCTATGTTTATAACATTCATTCAGTTATCACATAACTTTTTGTGAATTCCAATTATTGTATCCCATTCCGGATAAATAGAAAATGTTAAACTTTTCGATCGAACAATCGAACACCCAAGTTTTCCCGATGCAGCTCAACACATGAAATAAGTCTAACAACATTCAGTTCGTGCCTCAGTACCAACGGTCCAGCCGTAGAAGGGTCAAGCCAACGCCTCACATGTGGCACGCCGTACTGCCCCAAACCCGAAGGTTCAAAGGGCAGTTCAAGACGGTCACATAATCGAGTTAAGGTTTGTTGTCTTCTAGAGGGTCCATCGCATTACTTGCACTACTTAGAACGTCGTCAAACTACGGAAAAATCCAACACTTGGAAATTTCCCGACAGGGGAAAAATTGGGTATTTATATCCGGTCGAACTTTTTAACATATTCTAAAAATTATCCGGAAAGCCACACAGACAAAATTTGATACTCCGATCGAAACACCGAATCCCCAAATCAATCCCAGAAAATTCAACTCTTGAATAAATTTTAAAAATTTCCAGAAAATCCAAAACCTGAAGAACTAAATTACTGTGCAAATATTATATGATAATCCAATAAAGTGGCCGCGGAACCGCCGCAGAATCAAGGCTTCTGCCGCGGTTCCGCCGCAGTGTTGACTGTTCATCAAATAATTTTTGCGCCGTAATTCATAGATTTCCCTGCTGAATTTTTTGGCAATTTTTAATTCATAAAAATCCCTGTTTTTAGAAAAAGGACAGAGAGCATGTTCCGGGTTAGTTTTTCGGTTCGATCGGACTTCAAATTCCGTCTAGACTTCGCCTAAGGCTCTAGCTAGGCTCTGATACCACTGTAGGGTTCCTAGGCACCCTAATGAGGTCTCACAAGGCATCGAACATGACAATTTCAAAAATTCTAGGTGCCGAGAAACCCGACTACGGATCGTTTGCTAGAAATCTAGGCGAAGAAATGAAACTAGTTAACACTTAACTAAGAGATACGGAAATACAACCTTTGTAGATCCGGTTCTCCACCTCCATAGCTCCGCAATGAAGTCTCCTCACTGTCCATAACAAGTCCCGGGCTCTAGCGTCGGCTTCATCGGAGAATGGACGAGCTAGGTCATCGATGTCCATGCCGAAGATGATCTACGTCGAGGCATCGCTAAATCAAGCTCCGACTTCACCAAGTCAAGAAACTTGTGAAGAAAACACACTCTACTACTTGGCAAGAGGTAGAGGATGAAGAAATAGGAAGTGGGTATACTTTAGATTTGGATTTCACACTCTTTTTCATCACTTGCCATTGATGGAGGCAAGCTTTCTTCACTTGAAGAAATGAAGAAGAAGAAGAATTATGTTATGATAAGTTAATTGAAAAAGAAAAGAAAAACAATACTTATCATAATTCTAACTATGATTATGTGTAGAGAATTGACCAAGGTTAAAGGAATGGTTAGGGTTAAGGATGAGACAAGAATGGTGGACAAAGTCAAAGCTTCATGAAGCTTCAACTAAACAACAAATAAAGCCACCATTCTTTTCTCTTTTCCATTTATTTTCCAAAATGTATAAACAAATAAATAAGTAATGGAAAAATAAAACCCTAATTATATGTTTAACCATGGTTTAATTCTTTACAGTTAACCAAGTAAACATGTATCATCAAACATGATACAAACAAGTGCACAAAAGTACATCGCATATACAATGCGCACATCCGAGTGAGAAAATCCATCTTAAGTGAACCGATACTAGTTAACGGAAAGTAATATATCAAATATATAATTATGCATTAAATCATTAAATCAACACTTGATTTAACGATCCGTTCATATCGCATATAACCGACTAGTATCCAATGTATCGGCTTATCGAATCAATCCTTGATTCGATAACTAGGTTATATCGCATATAACCATTTGACACATTCATCGCGAAAATGGAATACGGTATCACATACACGTATTATTCTCGGTCCCGCACATATCTCATATGCGCTCCTATTTCGTTTCGCTTGAGCTAGGAAACCTCTGTGTAGGACTCTAAAGACTCGTCAATACGCCGGCAGCAGGCGATGATCATATCAAACACCCACATGCCGCAAGCGGTCTGCTAAACGTAACGGCCACCCGGGTATTGAGCGATCTGAAGATCGATGAGCAAGCCCGCTCACACTCCAGTGAATCCAACCAGTAACACTACCGTACAGTCCGGTCTGATCGTCTGATATGTCGCATATCTCGCCTAGGGGTGGTAAACGTCAGACCCCAATAGCTCGATAAGTCGTGTCGATATGAGGTCTATAACAATTCGAGAAACTACTGGTAACACTTACCAGTAAATCTCAGCAACCCTGGCCAGGGATTTCCTGTTATAGCCAATCGAACACAGCGCAACATCAACTCCCTATACCGGGAGAGACGAATCCCCTCCTATCGCTCATTGCCTCCATGTGACTCAGGACTGTACCCAAAAACCACCGTTTTGTACGCCCTCTTGGACGTGGTAAGATGGAAATCAAAGCACAGTGGGAACCACACAAGACTCTATGACGATCTCGGGTCAACAGACTACTCTGTACCAGTGTCACCAGAGAACTGCCATCTGACGTGAGGTATAATACCATCTAGGAGTTCTCGGCGAGTCCGTCCAGTGTACCCAGCCTCTACTGAGCACCCGTATATCATCTCTGATGTCAAACACCAATGGATATGGGATCATCCATCGCCCATCTGTATGGGTCGAGAAGGTACACGCTAGTCTACTCTGGTATATCGATGCCCCGTCTCGATATACCCACGACTAGGGACTTTGAAGGATGTACTTATGGACTACCATATCCCCACTAGTATGATCCGCATCATAGTCCAGGTAGTCAAGCACACATCCTAAGGGCTTTACCAACATGTAACAGAGAGACAGTCAGTGTACACGTTAAGGTAAAGATCAACCAGATAGCATACTATCATGTCGAGCAAGAAAGTCCTCCCTATATATGTCCCAGCATCCACTACATTATACATCCTATGTATAGTAATGGCCTCTAGGGCATACATATAACTAACAATCTCCCACTTGCACTAGGGCCATCTGATAGCAGTGGTTGCAGTATCTCATACTCAACCATCCCATAAAAGTCTCTCTCTGGGAACAGGCCTTTGTGAGTGGATCCGCTGTGTTGTCCTCTGAGTTTACTCTCCTAACCTCGATCTTCCTGGAGATCAACTATCTCCATGATCAGGTGACACTTCCTTAGAATATGTCTGGATCACTGATGGGACCGGCGTTCCTTGGCATAAGCCACAACTCCATTGTCTCACAATGGTTGGAACGTAGTTCATCTCATGAACCAATTTACACCCAAACATCCTCCTTGGTAGCATCTTAAGTAGCGATGTATCCTGCCTTTATCTTCTAGTATGCCACGGTATCTAGCTTGGAACTCTTCCAACATACCATCCCTCCACTGAGGGTAAAGACAAAGCCTGTGACTGACATTCAGTGGTCTTTATCATCCTGGAACCCTTCCAGTGATTCTCCCCAGGATCGATTGATACCATCTCAGTACAACTAGTGAGAATGCTAACATCCAATTAGATCTATCTCATAGATCCAAAACCCAGGATTTAGGAGGTGTCATTATGATCCTATATGGAGAATCCTTGTGATAAGCGGAGATCGACCGAGCGTAGCATAGGAAACTCCTTCCCTATCAAGAGTATGTCATCCACGTACTCTACGAGGATCGTCACCATACTCCCTACTACCTTTTTGTTTATACAAGGTTCATCTACCATTTTGATGATGTCAAACTCTTTGACTAATTCATCAAAACAGATGTTCCAACTCCGCGATGCCTGCTTTATCCTATAAAGCATCTTGCACACGTTTCCGCTGCTCCCACTGTCTACGAAGCTCTCTGGCTGTGTACTTATAGACGCTCTCTTCCAAATCATCATTTAGAAAAGCAGTCAAGACACCCAACCACCAGATATCGTAGTCATGGTATGTAACCGTGGCAAGTAGGATCTGGATGGACTTAAGCATAGCTACTTGAAAAGGTTTCATCATTATCCACACCTGGTCAATGATGCAAACTTTTAACAAGTCTAGCTTTGAAAGTCTCAACTTTTCCATCTACACCAAGTAATCTTCTCAAGATATACTTGCTCCTGATGGGGATTAAACCCTTCAGATATAGCAACCAAAGTCCATACTTTGTTGGTGTACATGGATTCTATCTCAGATCGCTAAGCATCCAGCCATTCTTACAGAGTCCCACTCCAGATGGCCAGCTCGAAACTAGTTGGGTCATCATCTCATGATGCAATCCTCGCTCCCACTGTCATAGAGAAACCGAAGTATCTCTCAGGTGGGTGAGGAACCCTACTAGATCGGCGGAGAGGCTGAGGTTCGTTGGAATCTACTGAATCCTTTGGTTCTATCAAATCATCAGCTGCAGTTTGTATAGCTGGAACCTTTCCAGTTGTACATAACAGACCTTGCCTCTAGCTTGTCCGGATTTTGCCTTTAGACATAGCCCGGACAACCCAAAATCTTAACTAATTTAAGACATGGGCTCTTCCCATACCATATCTCATATGAAGTGGTAGGCAACTGATTTGATTCGAACCCTATTCAATAGGTATGCTGCTTCTCAAGCGCATAACACCCAAAAGGAAATAGGTAACTCAGTAGTACTCATCATAGAGCACACCTTATCACATAGGGTGTTATTGCTCCGCCCCGATATACCATCGTGCAATGGTGTATGCGGAGGAGTAATGCTGAGAGAAAATCTCATTCTCCTTTAGAATAGTCCAGTATTTCCGTGCTCAAGTATTCTCCTCCTTGATCTCATCATAGGACATAATACTTATACCCGTATTCTGGTTCTCTACTTCTCGCTTATATTCTGTGAATATCTCAAAAGGTTCGGACTTGTGTTTCAACAGGAACATAGGTCTGAATCTCGAAAGATCATCAGAGAATGTAATGAAGTATAAAGAACCAGTCCTGGCATGTGTAGACAGGAGACCTTACATACATCATCATGTATCAGTCCCAAGAGTTCATTAACTCTTTCTCTGTTTTCAGTAAACGGAGCTATGGTCATCTTATCTTTGTGACATGACTGGCGAGTTTCACAAGATGTAAATTCAAACTGATTTAAATATGCATCTATATGTAACTCTAGCTAGTCGGGTCACATTGATCTGACCTAGTCTACAATGCCTCAAGAAGAATTCGTTCATTTCTGAACTCTTCCTCTTGTGTGTAATCCGTATACTAAGAACTGTAGTTTGATTTAGAACATTAATGCTTTTAGATAACGTGCCTGAACCGATCAACTTTTGATATAGGAAATGTTCAAAACATTATCCAACAATACAAAATTTTATCATTTCTTTACTAATAAAGAGATAGATACGATTTTGTATATCAGGTTCGGTATCTAATAACATTCGTTCAGAATCAATGTATTTGTAATACAGGGTGACAGTGACCAACAGACTTGGCTGCAACACTTGCCCCGTTTTCTGCCTCATGAAACTTATCACCCGTTCTCAGTTCTCTATCTTTCTGTAGCCCTATGTAACATATTACATATCTGGGATCCTGATCTGGTATCACATACCCAGGACGTAAACGATACTGAGAAACAGTTCTCTGTAATGAACACACCCGAAGATGATGCATCAGCATGCACTCTCTTCGTTTGGACGGCACGGGAATTTTGGTATTCCCCAATTTCCTGCTCTGTCTTATAACAATTATAAGTTGGAGCGGGACCAACGTTCCCCAGCTCAGTATAACAAGCGGGTTCGGTCAAATATCCGTATTATTATCTTGATTAAGGCGTGATATGGTCGCTACCTGGAGAGAGAGAGAGAAGAAAACACTCAGCGTGCGCTCTTGCAAGAATAGATTGGTTATTATTTTATCTAATCAGGATGGCTCCCACTGCTTTTTATCAAATCTTCCTTCAAACCCTAAAAGGAAAGACTAGCCGGGATTAATTACACACTACAAGTTCGCCAATCTTTCAGCCAGGCCAGTGTCGGTACTTTGAGGGAGGTCCCCCGTGCTTTCGCACGAACCTAATTAATGTAAACCTCGTTTTCCCAGAGGCGTAACCTCGTTAACACCTTTCTAGACACCTACTTGATCGGCTAATTGTAATGTATAAAACTCTCCCAGGAGTAACTCTTACTCGCAGCGGGTATCGGGATCCAACTATCTCATAGAAGGTATGCAATCTCATTGCAAATTTCAACACTTGAAATTCCCGATAAAGGTTTTTACCCCTAGCACCTATGACCTTGGCTAAGGTCAACAAATCATAGGTACTAGTCAAGTTCTACCCGTCATTTCGTGATTAATTAGACCCACCCACATGACCCTTGGCTAAGGTCAACAAAGCCACATGACTGTCCTAACTAATCGCATCATATGCTGTGTAGGAAGACATCACTTAGCTACCGCACACTACGCCTCGGCTATGGTCGACAAACGTAGCACGAATACTAAGTACTCTACTTCCTAAAATGACGGAGGGTTGCGAATGGTTTTTTATGAAAACCTTTAACGCTTTGAACTTGATCTCGTTGCGGAATCAAATGGTTTTTAAATGGAATGTTTTCGAGGCTTTTCTAGTTTTGCTAAAGGGGTCACTCTCGGTGAAGGGATCGTCGGCCCTTTCCTCGTCGAATGAGGTGCGGGATATATCATATATATCACCGTGCAAAGCGAAAACTATAGAAGCGATCAAAGACAAACTGAGGGTTGTAGCATCTGCCAGTTATTGCTAAAGGAGTCACTCCCGGTGAAGGGATCTCGGTCCTTTCCTCATCGAATAAGGTGCAGGATGTTCTATAATGAACACCGCGATGCAAAGCAAGAACTGTAGCTACCTGTTTTTATTTTGAAATTCGATTCCACAACATCAATTAGGTTTATTTTCTTTCATTAATCTCATTAATGAATATCCCATCATTTAAGTCCACCTAATCATCACAGATAAATATAACGTACGCTTATGCCATCCGCATTCGCCTCGATGTCCCGTCTGCACCGTTAGGTTAGGTAACTAACGGCAGAGCGGGGCAGGGCTAGCGCGGGTGTAAAACATAAGCAACGTCTATATAGTATATCATATATACTATATAAAGTATCTATTACAGAACATCACATGATCACATCACAGATATCGCAGCAGAAGAAACATATGAAATATTGGATATACTAGGACGTCCGTGTTTTCAATACGAGCCAGTATAAAACACGGATTCCACGGTCGTGATGAATAGCCAAACCCACACCCCTAGACCCCTACGAGAGCGGCAAGCAACCCTACCAATTCTAGAGTTAGGAGACCCGGACTCGACTCCTCGAGTTGGTCTCCCACTGGACTCCAGAACCTGGTTACTTGTGCTCCCCTCCTTAGGTCTATCCTAGTGCGGAAAAGTAAATAATATACAAAGGGTGACATCTTCCGCAACCTGGAAGTGCCCCAATAAAAGAATATTACATACAAGTTTTTACATGAATGAAAATGAAAAACACTCATCTCACATAAAAACCCCCGGCTATTCAAACACGACGATCCAATATAACATATCCAGCAACACATAACATCACATGTCATCAACGTAAGTAAATATGCGCATCCCAATTGTCGTTGACATATAGCAACGAAACCGGCGATATCACATATTACACTTACGGTCACAGAAAAGAAAGTGTAAAACTACAACAGTTGGAATCCGCAACCACCTCAGACATCGCATGCCTGACCAAATGAATTACTTAGACATCGCATGCCTAACAATTATAAACCCCGCATTTTAGTCTCAAAATCGAAAACTCTTTTCAATATAAAGTCGGGCAATTCAACAAGATTCCCGACATCCTGATCGAATGCTCATCGCAAACTTCAGTAGACGGCTGCACCCCCGATACCGTCGACGAAGTGCACCAAGACGGAACACCGCTACCGCGAGCACCCGGACGGATGCTTTCGGCGACGGGGTTCTCCTACAGTCACTTGGTCGGGGCTATGGAGTGAGGCTGTCTATTAAGTTTACCGGCGAGTATCCGCGTTCACAACGTGATTGCAACGGACTTTTGATCACATCAAAATTCCGTGGCAACCGATCAAGTGAGACTAAAGTGCTATGTTTATAACATTCATTCAGTTATCACATAACTTTTTGTGAATTCCAATTATTGTATACCATTCCCGATAAATAGAAAATGTTAAACTTTTCGATCGAACAATCGAACACCCAAGTTTTCCCGATGCAGCTCAACACATGAAATAAGTCTAACAACATTCAGTTCGTGCCTCAGTACCAACGGTCCAGCCGTAGAAGGGTCAAGCCAACGCCTCACATGTGGCACGCCGTACTGCCCCAAACCCGAAGGTTCAAAGGGCAGTTCAAGACGGTCACATAATCGAGTTAAGGTTTGTTGTCTTCTAGAGGGTCCATCGCGTTACTTGCACTACTTAGAACGTCGTCAAACTACGGAAAAATCCAACACTTGGAAATTTCCCGACAGGGGAAAAATTGGGTATTTATATCCGGTCGAACTTTTTAACATATTCTAAAAATTATCCGGAAAGCCACACAGACAAAATTTGATACTCCGATCGAAACACCGAATCCCCAAATCAATCCCAGAAAATTCAACTCTTGAATAAATTTTAAAAATTTCCAGAAAATCCAAAACCTGAAGAACTAAATTACTGTGCAAATATTATATGATAATCCAATAAAGTGGCCGCGGAACCGCCGCAGAAGCAAGGCTTCTGCCGCGGTTCCGCCGCAGTGTTGACTGTTCATCAAATAATTTTTGCGCCGTAATTCATAGATTTCCCTGCTGAATTTTTTGGCAATTTTTAATTCACAAAAATCCCTGTTTTTAGAAAAAGGACAGAGAGCATGTTCCGGGTTAGTTTTTCGGTTCGATCGGACTTCAAATTCCGTCTAGACTTCGCTTAAGGCTCTAGCTAGGCTCTGATACCACTGTAGGGTTTCTAGGCACCCTAATGAGGTCTCACAAGGCATCGAACATGCCAATTTCAAAAATTCTAGGTGCCGAGAAACCCGACTACGGATCGTTTGCTAGAAATCTAGGCGAAGAAATGAAACTAGTTAACACTTAACTAAGAGATACGGAAATACAACCTTTGTAGATCCGGTTCTCCACCTCCATAGCTCCGCAATGAAGTCTCCTCGCTGTCCATAACAAGTCCCGGGCTCTAGCGTCGGCTTCATCGGAGAATGGACGAGCTAGGTCATCGATATCCATGCCGAAGATGATCTACGTCGAGGCATCGCTAAATCAAGCTCCGACTTCACCAAGTCAAGAAACTTGTGAAGAAAACACACTCTACTACTTGGCAAGAGGTAGAGGCTGAAGAAATAGGAAGTGGGTATACTTTAGATTTGGATTTCACACTCTTTTTCATCACATGCCATTGATGGAGGCAAGCTTTCTTCACTTGAAGAAATGAAGAAGAAGAAGAATTATGTTATGATAAGTTAATTGAAAAAGAAAAGAAAAACAATACTTATCATAATTCTAACTATGGTTATGTGTAGAGAATTGACCAAGGTTAAAGGAATGGTTAGGGTTAAGGATGAGACAAGAATGGTGGACAAAGTCAAAGCTTCATGAAGCTTCAACTAAACAACAAATAAAGCCACCATTCTTTTCTCTTTTCCATTTATTTTCAAAAATGTATAACCAAATAAATAAGTAATGGAAAAATAAAACCCTAATTATATGTTTAACCATGGTTTAATTCTTTACACTTAACCAAGTAAACATGTATCATCAAACATGATACAAACAAGTGCACAAAAGTATATCGCATATACAATGCGCACATCCGAGTGAGAAAATCCATCTTAAGTGAACCGATACTAGTTAACGCAAAGTAATATATCAAATATATAATTATGCATTAAATCATTAAATCAACACTTGAGTTAACGATCCGGTCATATCGCATATAACCGACTAGTATCCAATGTATCGGCTTAGCGAATCAATCCTTGATTCGATAACTAGGTTATATCGCATACAACTATTCGACACATTCATCGCGAGAATGGAATATGGTATCACATACACGTATTATTCTCGGTCCCGCACATATCTCATATGCGCTCCTATTTCGTTTCGCTTGAGCCAGGAAACCTCTGTGTAGGACTCTAAAGACTCGTCAATACGCCGGCAGCAGGCGATGATCATATCAAACACCCACAAGCCGCAAGCGGTCTGCTAAACGTATCGATGAGCAAGCCCGCTCACACTCCAGTGAATCCAACCAGTAACACTACCGTACAGTCCGGTCTGATCATCTGATATGTCGCATATCTCGCCTAGGGGTGGTAAACGTCAGACCCCAATAGCTCGATAAGTCGTGTCGATATGAGGTCTATAACAATTCGAGAAACTACTGGTAACACTTACCAGTAAATCTCAGCAACCCTGGCCAGGGATTTCCTGTTATAGCCAATCGAACACAGCGCAACATCAACTCCCTATACCGGGAGAGACGAATCCCCTCCTATCGCTCATTGCCTCCATGTGACTCGGGACTGTACCCAAAAACCACCGTTTTGCACGCCCTCTTGGACGTGGTAAGATGGAAATCAAAGCACAGTGGGAACCACACAAGACTCTATGACGATCTCGGGTCAACAGACTACTCTGTACCAGTGTCACCAGAGAACTGCCATCAGACGTGAGGTATAATACCATCTGGGAGTTCTCGGCGAGTCCGTCCAGTGTACCCAGTCTCTACTGAGCACCCGTATATCATCTCTGATGTCAAACACCAATGGATATGGGATCATCCATCGCCCATCTGTATGGGTCGAGAAGGTACACGCTAGTCTACTCTGGTATATCGATGCCCCGTCTCGATATACCCACGACTAGGGACTTTGAAGGATGTACTTATGGACTACCATGTCCCCACTAGTATGATCCGCATCATAGTCCAGGTAGTCAAGCACACATCCTAAGGGCTTTACCAACATGTAACAGAGAGACAATCAGTGTACACGTTAAGGTTAAGATCAACCAGATAGCATACTATCATGTCGAGCAAGAAAGTCCTTCCTATATATGTCCCAGCATCCACTACATTATACATCCTATGTATAGTAATGGCCTCTAGGGCATACATATAACTAACACTAAGATGTATACAGGTGCTCATTAGGTTATGAGTACACCGGACAGGACTCGCCGGGAACCTGCTAGTTGGTATTATACCTGACGTCAGATAGCAGTTCCCTGGTGACATTTGTACAGGTTAGTTCATCGACCTGAGATCGTCATTTATCTCGTGTGAGTTTCCACTGTGCTTTGATTACTACCCTACCACGCTCAAAGGAGACGTGCAAACAGGTTTTAGTTAGGTACAGTCCCGAGCCATATGGAGGCAGTGAGCGGATTTGCAGGGGTTCGTCTCTCTCGGTATTGGGGGTGAGGTCGTGCTGTGTCTAGGAGAGCCAGTACATGAAAAGTCCTTGGCCAAGACTGAAGATTTACTGGTAGGTATTCTTGTAGTATCTCAGGGTGTTCTGGGCTACACTCCGACACGACTTGTACCGCTTTTGGGGGTCTGACTTTTACCAACCCCTTAGGCCCGCCATGCGATGCTCATAGACGAACGGACCGGACTGTATGGATATTGTCACTGACAGGCTCAGTAGGGTATCAGGATGAGTTCGCTCATCGACGTCCCTTTTGGTCAATAGCTGGTAGCCCGTCACGTATGGCTAATACCTCTGACGTGCTAGTGGTTAAATCCACAGCCATAGTATTGACGAGTCTTTAGAGTCCACCACACACAGTTACTCAGGTTTCGGGCGAAACGCTGTAGAGGCCGTATGGAGATATGGCAGGGTTCGATCAGATACGTGCGGTATTGCACAAATCGTGATCGGACGGATTTTACTAGCCGGCTTTGGCTTAAGCCGGATCCTAGTATTAGACAGTGTAGATTTTGTCTCTTTGTATTTGTGTTCAGTCGGAATACAAATGCGGGCATGTATATGCAGTCGCGGGGTTTTCCTGTAATTTATTACGGGATCAGTTTTCTGAAGTTGCCAGTTTGCATTCCGTTCCGGCCAGTTTTCCTTTGTTCCTTCCCGTCCGGACCTTTCCGATGGTGGGGGTTATTTGCAAGTTTGCAAATAACTTATTGTGGAGGGGGTGTCTTGCATTTGAGGGATTATGATATGACCATCATCATTATATTCTTTTTCCATCACTTGCTTGCATTAATTGAGATTAGAATGGATTAGAAATGATGTGAGGCTTGCTTTTGGGTGTGGTCACCTTTTTCCTTCCCTACACTCATCTCCCTTCTTGCTTGAGTTTCTTCCTCTCCTCATTTTCCATATAGGGGCCGGCCACTTTTTGAGGGAGAGAATGAGAGAGTTCATTTTTGATGAGGGGAATTATTCATATCTCATTTGCATGCTTGCTAAATTCTCAACCTCTCTCCAAAGTTCTTTGATTCCTCCATCATGGCAACTTCACTACCCCAAATGAGACAGTGGTTTCTACACTATACCCACAGTATCTCTTGGACGCATCGGCTCGCCAACTTCACGCCCGAGTTGCCTCGGTCCAGAGGTGGGAGCCCGTAAAAGAACCCGGCGATGTGGTGCCCGTTTCGATGAGGAGGCGACGACCGGAGATTCCGCGGGAGATTGGAGTGGAGACGAAGACCGAAGGACACGGATCGCTCGGTATAGCATTCTACCCCATCTTTTAGTTTGCTAGTAGTTAGGTTAATGGCCCGATCCGGGTTAAAAGTGCGCGGTGGTGCCGGTTTCTAGTTGTTAGAAAATTTTCGTTTCCGCATTTCCGGTGTCGGATCGACGGCCGGGGCGCCGCCATGCACTTACAGACCTGTTGCCCTCTATAAGCCGGCTATTCCTGCACTCCACCGTGGGGTAATCCTAGTACAGAAAAGAAAATATATACAAGGGTGACATCGACCTCAACCCAGTCGTGCCTTAAACAAATAATATACAAACCGACAGTGACGACAGTCCACATATCGGACGCTCGCCCCACAATATCAAATATACAAATAAACCCAAATTATACTACCATTGCATCCAAGCTATCCACACGACGATCCCGCCACAACCACAGCACAACACAGAACATCAACGTGAATGTCATGTTCGCAAACCCGTCTAAAAGTCATATAGCAATTAGACGAGTTGTACCGACCTAATGACATTCACGGTCACAGATAGTAATGTATGTACTGAAAACTACAATATTAGAATTCTACATGCAATTAGCAAACTAAACCTATTTCCAAAAGTATGAGAAAACAGTGAGCAAAAGTTCCAAAAACCGACCGTTTAAAACCAATTCGGAAGTCCGAATCAAAATGAAACGCGCCCGAACCTTCACGGGGAGTTAGAGCATGAAATTAACTATAAGTTAGGGGGCCTAGAGGGGGTACCCCACCCCCATGGCTACCACGAGGTGGCCAGGGGGTGAGGCTGACTTGAAACTTCCCAAGGTAGGGCAGTTTCGGGTCCCCACCACCAAGACAACCTTGTGGTGGTCTTGGAGAGTGGGCCCAGCCATTAGGTCCCGCCGGGGGTTCCTTATGATGCCCATGCACCACCCCGTGGCTTCTTAGTTCAAACCATGAGCCCACGGGGTATGTAAACATCTCAAACTTTCAGTTTTCAGAACTGTTTTTGTCGGCAGTTTTTGCACGACAAAAACGACAGATTTCTAATGTCGCAAAGAGTTAACTAAGGCTTATGGAGTGGATCTGATACCTCTTGGGTTACGGCAGCGCCCCGACCATCAATCCGTGACCAAATGCGGAACAAAAATTTATAAAACTTGGCGCTACCACAATCAATTACCTGGATCTACCCATAAGCCCTAAATAACAAGATGTGAAAAGGAGTTAGAATGGTTATACCGAATAGATCCGTGTCCTTCGGTCTTCAACCATCATACCAAGCTCCTAGGGGCTTTCTTGATCAAGCTTGATCTTCAGTCTCCCTCCATCAAAGATGATCCACCCGAGAGTCTATACAACGAGCTCCAACCTCATATCCGAGGCAACTAGGCACTTAGATCGCTACTCTAGATACCGTAGATGAAGTAGAGAGTGATGAAGAATTAATTTTTCTCAAGACATCTAAGGATTCTCAACTCTTGAGAGGGTTTGTGTGGAGCTAGAGAAAGAAGAAGATGCCATGAGAATGAGGTGTTGAGAGCAACTCAAGAAAGAGAAAAAGAAATGAATAATGGCTTGTGTTTTATTTGTTGTGTGAGTGTGATAAGAAATAATGGAGCCATCACATAAATGTCCATGTCTCCAAAATATCTTAGTCAACAAAAAATATCTCAAGTCAACATAATCTCACAACAAACAAAAACCCTAAGCATGCTAGAATAGTAACCATGAGTCACTAATTAGCCATGCCACAAAAATGCAATAAACACCTCATCCTACACCTCAATAACCTTTTAATCCAAAAAGGTCTAAACCATGATGAGGTGTAATCTTCTAAAAGTAATCTTGTAATAAATTACAAGAATACCCCTCAACCGTATATATATACCCGCATCCGTATTCCGAAGAATACGAATACAAAGAGACGAAAATAATCCAAAAAATATAATACTAGGATCCGGCTTAAACCAAAGCCCACTATTATTATCTGTCCGAACATCATCCGTGCAAAAGTACACGTATATGATCAAACACTGCCGTAAAACCATACGGCCTCTACATCATTTCGCCCGAAGAAGGGAAACCTTCTGTGTGGGACTCTAAAGACTCGTTAATATGCCGACAGTGGGTTTAACCACAAGCACGTCAGCGGCACTAGTTGTACGTAACGGCTACCTAGGTATTGAGCGAAAGGGAGGCCGACAAGCAAACTCATCCTGAAACCCCTACTGAGCCTGACAGTGACAATATCCGTATAGTACGGTCCGTTCGTCTATGAGTATCGCATATCGAGTCTAGGGGGTGGATAAAGTCAGACTCCTAATAACACGACATTTAGTGTCGGTATGAAGCCCATCACCACCTAAGAATATACCGATCCTAGATCAGTAATTCTCGACTACCTTAGCCAAGGATTTCTGGTGATGGCCACCTGTGCACAGCCGCGACATCAAGCCCCGATACCGGGAGAGACGAATCCCCCAACGATCTGCTCACTGCCTCCATGTGGCTCGGGACTGTACCCAACTAAAACCTGTTTGCACGACTCCTTTAAGTCGTGGTAGGGTAGTAATCAAAGCACAGTGGGAACTCACAAGAGAAAAATGACGATCTCAGGTCGATATACCAACCTGTACACATGTCACCTGGGAACTGCTATCTGATAATAGGTATAATACTAACTAGCATGTTCCCGGCGAGTCCGTCCAGTGTACTCATAACCCAATGAGCACCTGTATACATCTTAGGTGAACAAACCGACACCAATAGCTTGTGAGTCCGGCCGCCGCCCCTCATTGGGGTCTCGATCAGTATACATTAATCTACTCTGGAGTATCGATGCCCAGTCTCGAAACTCTCTCGACTAGGGACATTTAATGATGTGCGTATAGACCACCCAGTTCCCATTTATATGTTCGCCATCATACTGCTGGTAGTCAAGCAAGAATCCTATGGGCTCTATCAACATGTAATAGTGATCTGTAATGCCACTTATTGCTGTACATGATGATAAAGACAAACCGAATAGAATACTATCATCTCAAGTAAGACTGTTCTACTGGTATATGTCCCCCTTCAATCATCATAATCACTTGTCTGCGACTATGATAATTGCCTTGAGGGCACTATAGCCAACAACTATTTGGGTGCAGTGCCCAGAACTGCTTGACTCCGTATGCTTTCGCCTCAGGGCGAACAAGTCCTTGGTGCATGAGGGTTGTCTGCTTCCACTGTCCCTCCAATAGGCTCCTGATAGCCTCAAGAAGTACCGTTTGTTTGTTGATAGGAACTGCGACGGTATGTAGTGGTGGTAGTATAGGCGGTGGAGTATTGTCGTTGACGTTAGTGCTAGCATTGTTTGGAGAATCTATCGCCTTGATAGAAAAGATAAATTAAGATAGATTCAAGAAATTTGAAATGCAAAGAATGTAATTTTTTTTGAATTCATTAATTATTGAGGTATATTTTTTTAAGACTTCATGCAGAACTGATCTGTATGGGCCACCAATAAAACCTGTCATGTCCCGCTTTCCAGTGGACGAAAACAGTGACGTGGCAAGCCCTCGACATATTAATCTAAAGAATGTAATTCCCTAAATAAATATGCTAAGCGTATTGAAAACAATAATACTGTTAGGAATATGTATGCCCTATAGGCTATTATTGTATATTATTGTGGATGCTTGGATATATATATATAAGACTTTCCTGCTCGACATAATAGTATGCTATCTGGTTGCTCTTTATCTTAACATATTCACTTGTTTGAGTTTACTGTCTTTTTGATACATGTTGATAAAGCCCTGAGGATGTTAGCTTGACTACCATGACTATGATGTAGATCATACTAGTGGGGCATGTGTAGTCCACAAGCACATCCTTAACAACTCCTAGTCGAGGGAGTATCGAGATAGGCCATCGATATTCCAGAGTAAACTAGTGTATATATTTCTTGACCCAGTATTGGGGCGATGGATGATCCCATATCTATTGGTGTTTGACATCAAAGATTGTATACAGGTGTTCATTAGAGACTGAGTACACTGAACGGACTCGCTGAGAACTCTTAAATGCTATTATACCTATCGTCAAATAGCAGTTCTCCAGTGACTCTTGTACAGGTTAGTCTGTAGACCCGAGATTGTCATAGTGTCTTGTGTGCTTCCCACTGTGCTTTGATTTCCACCTTACCATGGCTCTACTGAGTCGTGCGAACTGGTGGATTTTAGGTACAATCTCGAGACACATGGAGGTAGTGAGCGATAGAAGGGGTTTCGTCTCTCCCGGTATTGGAAGTTGATGCTGTGCTATGCGCAATTGTCTATAATTGTAAGTCCCTGGCTAGGGCTGATGAAATTTACTAATAAGAGTGGTTTCTCGATTGGTTATAGGCCACACATCGGCATGACTTATCGTGTTATTGGGGTCTGATGATTCCAAACCCCAGACTCAATATGCGATATATTAGACAAAGAGACTGGACTGTACGGTGAATGTTTCTTGTCGGCTCTACGGGAGTTTGAACAAGTTTGCTTTTTGATCTTCTATTCGTTCAATACCCGGGTAGCCGTTACGTCCATCTAGTATAGCTGACGGCTTATAGGTATCTGATATGATCATTACCTACTGCTAGCATATTGAAGAGTCTTAAGAGTCCCACATAGAGGTTTCTAAACTCAAGCGAAATGAAGTAGGGCACATATGGAGATATGTGCGGGAGCTTGATTAACTACGAGTATATGACATCGTATTCTAATATAGCGTTTTTGATATTAGTCGGGTTATATATGATTAACCGGATTATTAAATCATGTGTTGATTTAATAATTAACTAATTACTCATTATAATTCTTTTCTTTATAATCATATATATATATATATATATATTTGATATATGTATAAATGTATCATGGTTGATGATACATGGAACAAGGCAATGCAAGAATCACATTGGAGATAAAATGAAGATTTTGATAAATATAAATGAATAAGAAAAATATCTAAGAAAAATATAAATGAATAAGATAAATATAAAATGAAGATTTTGATAAAATGAAAATTACTCGGTTCTATAACGATATCAAGTTCAATAAGTTAAAGGTTTTCATCAAAACTATTCGTAGCCCTCCGCCATTTTAGGAAGTAGAGTACTTAGTATTCGTGCTACGTTTGTTGAATATAGTTAAGGCGTAGTGTACGGTAGCTAAGTGATGTCTTCCTATAAAGCATTTGATGCGATCGATTAGGACATTCGTACGACTTTGTTGACCATAGTTAAGGGTCATACGAATGGGTCTAAATCAATCATGAAATGACTGGTAGAACTTGACTAGCGCTTATGATTTGTTGACCATAGTTAAGGTCCTAAGTCTCTAGGGGTAAAAACATATCGGGAATTTCAAGTGTTGAAATTTGCAATGAGATTGCATACCTTCTATTTGATAGTTGGATCCCGATCCCACTATGAGTAATAGTTACTCTCAGGAGAATTTTACACTTTAAAATTAGCTAATCCATTAGGTGTCTAGAAAGGTGTCAACGGGGTTATGCCTCTATGGAAACGAGGTTTATTTTAATTAGGTCCTTGCGACAATACGAGGAACCTCCCTCGGAGTACCGACACTGGCTTAGCTGACCAGTTAGCGAACTTATAGAATGTAATTAATCCTAGAAAATTTGATAAAAGAAGTGGGAGACATCAATTAGATAAGATAAATAACCAATCTAATTATGAAAGAGCTTTCGCCGAGTGTTTTCTTTTCTCTCTTCTAATGGCAGGTACCAATGACGGGACTTAAGTTTCTACTAGATAAAAACAAACTGACGGGACCTAATTATAAAGATTGGCCGAGGAACGTGAATATTGCCCTTACCTATGATAAGGTTGCATACGTCCTCACTACTCCAGCCCCTCCCCTTCCAGGCCCTGATTCCTCTGTTGCGGATAAGGAGATCCGCAAGTCATGGGATATCGACTGCGCCACAACCAAATGCCTCACGTTAGCTTCGATGGACAACGAACATCAAATGCAACATGAGAAGATGGATGTGCAATCCATCTTTTTCTATACAAAAGAGTTGTATGGGGAGCAATCTCGTGCTCTTCGTTACGAGGCCTCATGAAAGTTGTTTCAAATGAGGATGGCTGCTGGTACATCTTTAGGAGATCATGTCCTAAAGATGATAGGACTTATTAAAGAGCTTGAGGACTTGGGATGGACCATGGAGAATGAAAAATATATTGATATTGTTCTACAGTATCCCCATCCGCCTATGCTCAATTTATAGTGAACTTCAATATGCACAACATGGAGAAATCACATCCTAAACTTCTCAATATGTTGAGAAGTACAGAGAGCACGCTCAAGATGGTGAAAACTCCCGCTTTATTTGTTGGGAAATTTTCCTCTTCCATTCCAAAAGCTAAAACTAAAAGAAAGAAGAAGAAGAAACCCACCAAACCGAAAGGTGGAGTTAAAAAGGCGAAGGGGAAAGACAAATCAGGGGATGCGGGATAAGAAAAGGAAGAATAATTCTACTGCCACAAGACGGGGCATTGGAAAAGAAATTGCACTGAGTACCTCGCCGATCTCAAGAAGAAGAAGCATGTTGATGCTTCCGCTTCAGGTGTGTTTGTTACCGAAAACCGTTTTTCAATAAACTCTGCATCCTGGGTATTAGATGCCAGTTCTGGATCTCACATCTGCACTTGTGCGCAGGGATTGAAAAATAGCAAAGTTTTGAAGAAAGGTGATCATACTCTCCGTGTTAGGAATGGTTAAAGTGTTGATGCTGCATCAGTGGGAGAGTATCATCTAGGGTTGCCTTCAGGGTGTATATTGATTTTGAATCCCTGTTATTTTGTACCGAATATATTATGTAATATAATATCTGTATCTTTGTTAGACAATGAAGGATATCATTTTGTATTGCAAAGTAATGTTATGAATATTAACCTAAATCAACAGTTGATTGGGTATGGTATATTAAATAACGGAATCTACGTTTTGAATCAACACACAGTTTTTAACATCCAGCACACAAACAAAAGAAAGACTTCAGAAATAAACGAAGCATTCAAATGGCATTGTAGACTTGGTCATATTAACAAAACAAGACTAACCAAGCTACATAATGATGGTTATTTGAATTCGTTTATATATAAATCTTATGCGACTTGTCAGTCTTGCATCAAAGGTAAAATGACCAAAACTCCGTTTACTAGACACGAAGAGAGAGCTACTGAACTCTTAGGCCTCATACATAGTGATGTATGTGGACTAATGTCTACACAAGAAAGAAGTGGTTATTCATACTTCATAACCTTTACCGATGATTTCTTGAGGTTTGGATACGTGTTCTTGTTGAAACATAAGTCTGAAGCTTTCGAAAAATTCAAGGAATATAAAATTGAAGCAGAAAAAAAAACTAGATTGAGTATCAAGAAACTTCGATCAGATCGAGGAGGAGAGTACTTAAGTAAAGAATTCCTAAATTTCCTAAAAGAGAATGGGATTCTCTCTCAGCTCACTCCTCCGTACACACCACAACAAAACGGTGTGTCATAGTGGAGGAATCGTACCCTATTAGATATGGTACGCTCAACGATGAGTGATGCCGAGTTACCACTTTCTTTTTGGGGGTATGCATTGGAGACTGCAATATATCTACTAAACAGGGTTCCGACCAAATCCGTGTCCACCACTCCATATGAGATATGGTATGGAAAGAGACCATCTCTTAAACGAGTTAGAATATGGGTTGTTTTGCTTTTGTTAAAAAGAAGAATCCAGAAAAACTCGAGATACGATCGGTTTTGTGTAAATTTGTGGGATATCCTAAACATTCATATGTATATGTATTCTACCACAAGGAGGAACAAAAATTATTTGTTTCTCAATATTCCACATTTTTAGAAAATAATTTTTTTACAAATGATACTATTGACAATATGGTAGAACTGGAAGAAATTCCAGAGCCACAAACAACTATTGACGATTTGGTTGAATCTGAAATTTCGATAGAAGCTAACGATCCTCAGTCACTCCGTAGATCTAGTAGGACTTCTCGCCCACCAGAGAGATACTATGGTTTCCTCATTGATGGTGATAAAGAAGATTTCATCATGGATGATGATGACCCTACTAGTTTTCAGCAAGCTATCACGAGTAGTGACTCAGTGAAATGGCTGGAGGCCATGAGATCCGAAATGGAATCCATGCACACCAATAAGTATGTACTTTGGAAGTTGTACCTTCTGGAGTAAAACCCGTAGGGTGCAAATGGATCTTTAAGAAAAAGATTGGTGTGGATGGACAGGTAGAGACTTATAAAGCTAGACTTGTAGTGAAAAGATTTTGTCAAAGACCAGGATAGGACTGTTGGGTTTCCTAGCACGATAACAAGGTTTCGGAAGGTATCATCCATGCCATTTTCAAAAATTTGCCATAATAAATAACCCTAACCCAAGAATCTTAACTAGAGAATTAGACGATAAAAGAAAGTAAACAACTTTACATGAAGTGAACAAGGAATACAACCTTTGTAGACCGGTCCTTCACTTCACTTGCTCCATGTAGTAGTCCCGCGACTCCACTAGGCTCCACTTGAGGCTTTGAATGAGCTTCCTCTGATGACCTTCGTGCTGAAGATGATCCACGCGAAGTCCCTCCAACTCAAACTACCTATACACTAAACTTTTTAGCGTAAGAAACACGCTACACTCGATCGCTAGTCAAGTGTAGGATGATGAAGTAGGGGATGTAAAAAGCTCATAAGTTTGTGTTGAAGCTTCATGGTTCACATCACATGTGAGGGTTGAAGCTTGAACCATGACATGAGGAGGAAGAAGAAGCTAAAGAGCAACCATGGGAGCAACTCAAGAAAAATGGCCATGTCTTTAGAATGAGCTAGAATCAATGGCAACTCTTGACCCTTCACTCATTCAAGCATGGAATTATGCAATATAAAATTGCAACCATGCTTGAATAGAGAGTCAAGATGAATAAACAAAAGTAAATCCCATGCTTGCAACCATGCTCTCATTTTCCACCTCATTTCTATTTTCACAAAATAGAAATTCAAATGCCATGCTTCATTATATATATATATATATATTAATATGAAGAATAATTAGTCAGCTAATGATATTAGTTAAGATATAATTATATCACATATAATATATATCATATTATTAAATCAACGCTTGATTTAATAATCCAGTTATATTACATATGACCGACTAATATCATTTATCTGTATACCACATTATCAAATCAACACTTTATTCAACAATCTGGTTATATCACATATATCCAAACCGATAACAGATAACTGCCAGATTACAATACGGTATCACATACTCGTATTTAATCAGGCCGACACACATATCACATATGTGTCCTACTTCGTTTCGCTTGAACCAGGGAACTTCTGTGTGGGACACTAAAGACTCGTCAATACACCAGTAGTAGGTGATGATCATATCAGTCACCTACAAGCCGTCAACGGTACTAGCTGGACTTAACGGCTACCCGTGTATTGAGCGATATGATGATCAACAGGAAAGCTTGTCCATAGTCTCCATGAAGCCTATCAGTAACACTACCGTACAGTCCGGTCTCTTCATCTGATATGTCACATATCAAGTCTAGGGGTGGAAATCGTCAGACCCCAGTAACGTGATAAGTCATGCCGATGTCTGTCCTATAACGGTTCGAGAAACTACCGAAAACACTTATCAGTAAATCTCGGCAGCAGCCCTGGCCAGGGACTTCCAGTTATAGCCAATTGAGCATAGCGCAACATCAACCCCCAATACCGGGAGAGACGAAACCCCTCCTATCGCTCATTGCCTCCATGCGACTCGGGACTGTATCCAAAATCCACCTGTTTGCACGTCTCCTTTGAGCGTGGTAGGGAGGAAATCAAAGCACAGTGGGAGCCGCACAAGACTCTATGACGATCTCGGGTCTACAGACTAACTTATACCAGTGTCACCAGAGGGCTGCTATCTGAAGATAGGTATACTACCACATAGGAGTCCTCGGCGTGTCCTGTTCAGTGTACCCAGTCTCCACTGAGCACCCGTATACCATCTTTGATGTCAAACACCAATGCATGTGGTATCATCCATCGCCCATCATATGGGTCAAGAAGCGTATAAGCTAGTCTACTCTGGAATATCGATGCCCTGTCTCGATACACTCTCGACTAGGAACAATTTAAGGATGAACTTGTGGACTACCCTGGCCCCACTAGTATGATCTCCATCATAGTCCTGGTAGTGAAATACACATCCTAAGGGCTTTATCAACATGTGAGAGCAAGACAATATCACAATACAAGTTTACATGTTAAGACAAAGGTGACCAGATAGCATACTATCATATCGAGAAAGAAAGTCCTCTCTATATATGTCCAAGCATCCACTATAATATACATCATATGTACAATAATGGCCTCTAGGGCATACATATAACTAACAATCTCCCACTTGCACTATGGCCAGTTGTTGTAGTATCTCATACCCAACGTCCCAAAAGTCTCTCGAATAGCATCTGGGGGATGGCCTTGGTGAGTGGATCCGCTGTGTTATCCTCTGTGTCAACTCTCCTGACCTCGATGTCCCGAAGATCATCTATCTTCCTGATCAGGTGACACTGTCTAAGAATATGTCTGGATGCCTGGCGGGACCGAGATTCCTAGGCCAAAGCTACAACTCCATTGTCATCAAAATACAGAGGTATTGGATGCCCAATAGTAGGAACCTAGTTCATCTCATGAACACCATTCATCCAGACAACCACTTTGGTAGCATCGTTGGTAGCAATGTAATTAGCCTTTACCAATGAGTCTGCTACGGTATATAGCTTGGAACCCTTCCAATATACCGTCCCTCCAATGAGGGTAAAGATAATACCTGAGACCGATTTTCAGTCGTCCTCATCACTCTGGAATCTTGAATTGGTAACGGACTCCATATGGAGTTCACCGTTACCATACACCAAGAACATCTCTTTAGTCCTTCTCAAGCACTTAAGAATGTTCTTCAGCTGTCCAGTGGTTTTCCCAAAGAACTTTTCATACTTATTCACTACACCTAGTGAGTAAGCTACATCTGGTCTGGTATATAACATAGCATACATGATTGACCTGTCTGCCAAAGCATTGGGTATCTCTTGTATGCGAGCCCTCTCAAAATCAGTCTCGAGAGACATCTCTTTGGAGAGAGTGATTCCTGAACAAGCGGGTACATTACCATGCTTAGAATCATCTATACTAAACCCCTATAGCCTGGTGTCTATGTACCTGAATTGGGACAATCACAAATCCATTTAGATCTATCTCTATAGATCTATATCCCTAGGATGTAGGAGACATCAGTTAGATCTTTCATGGAGAACCTGTATGATAAGAAGTGCTTGACCGAGTGTAGCATAGGAACACTCTTTCCTATCAAGAGTATGTCATCCACATACAATATGAGTTAGACAACCGTACTCTCTACAACCTTCTTATTTATATATGGTTCATCTACCCTTTTGATGAAGTCAAACTCTTTGACAGCTTCATTAAAACAGATGTTCCACCTCCGCGATGCCTGCTTTAACCCGTAGATAGATTTAAGCAGCTTGCACATACTACCGCTGCTCCTACTGTCTACGAAGCCCTCTGGCAGTGTCTTATACTCGTTATCTTCTAAATCACCATTTAGAAAAGCGGTTTTGACGTGCAGTCTGCCAGGTTTCGTAGTGATGGTATGCAGCAATGGAAAGTAGGATCCTGATGGACTTAAGCATAGCTTTGAAAGTCTCAACTTTTCCATCTACACAAACTTATCTTTCTCAAAGATCTTGCTCCCGATGGATTTTACCCCTTCAGGAGCAACATCCAAAGTCAACACTTTGTTGGTGTATATGGATTCCATCTCAGATCGCATAGCATCCAGCCATTTCACATAGTCTCCATTTGTGATGGCCAGCTCGAAACTAGTTGGGTCATCATCTATATTATGCAATCCTTGCTCCCACCGTCTACAAGAAAACCTTAGTATCTCTCAGGTGGATGAGGAACCCAACTAGATCTGCGGAGTGGCTTCAGTTCGTCGGGGACTATTGAATCCTCCGGTTCCAACAAATCGTCAGTTATAATTTGTGTTTGCTGGAACTACATCTAGTTCTTACCTCATTGCCACTAATTTCTTCCACAAGAAATTCCTTTTCTAAAAATGTGGCATGTCGAGAAACAAAACATCTTTTGTTCCTCGATGTGGTAGTAAATATACCCTCGCGAATGGTTAGAATATCCTACAAACTTGCACAGAACTGACCTTGCCTAAAGCTTGTCCGGATTTCAACATAGGCCGGACAACCCTATATCTTAACTCGTTTAAGAGATGGCCTCTTCACATTCCATATCTCATATGGAGTGGTAGGAAACAGATTTGGTCAATAGGTATGCATCTTCTCAAATGCATGTCTCTGAAAGGAAATAGGCAACTTAGCAGTACCCATCATAGCGCGCACCATATCTCATAGGGTGCGATTCCTCCACCCCGATATACCGTTGTGCTATGGTGTATACGGAGGAGTAAGCTGAGAGAGAATCTCCTTCTCTTTTAAATAGTCTTGGAATTCCGTGCTCACGTATTCTCCTCCTTGATCATATCGAAGGATTTGAATACCTTTACCCATTTGGTTCCTATCTTCGTACTTATATTCCTTGAAATTCTCAAAAGATTCAGTTTTGTGTTTCAACAAGAACACATGTCCGTATCTTGGGAGAACACCGGTGAATGTAATAAAGTATGCGGAACCAACCCCGGCATGTGTAGAGATAGGACCGCATACATCACCATGTATCTGTCCAAGAGTTCAGTAGCTCTTTCCCCGTTTCTAGTAAATGGAGATTTGGTCACCTAATCTTTGAGACATGATTGGCATGTTTCATAAGATGTAAATTAGAACGGATTAAAATATGCATCCTTATGGAACTTTAGCTAGTCTTGTCTCATCGACATGACCTAGTCTACAATGCCATAAGAAGACTTCGTTCATTTATGAACTGTTCCTCTTGTGTGTGATCTGTACGTTTAGAACTGTAATTTGACTCAGAACGTGTACACTGTTATACAACATACCTTACCCAATCAACACTTAATTTAGGAATATATTCAAAATATTATTGGTACGAAATAACAGTTACTAAGAATCAATGTATTACCTAGTGGTAATACAAGGTGATATTTTCCAACTGCTTTGGTTGCAACAATTGCACCATCTCTACTACTAGAGACATATCACCCTTTCCCAGTTCTCCACTTGTCTATAGCTCATGTAACAAATTACATGTGTTGGATCCTGATCTGGTATCCTATACCCAGGACGTAGAGGTAGCTGAGAAACAGTTATTGGTAACGAACACACCCGAAGACAATGCATCAACATGCTTATTCTTCATTTGGGTGGCGTGGGAATCCGAATATTCCCCTATTCCTTGCTCAGACTTATGAAAATCATAAGCTAGAGCAGAACCTAGCCCAGTATAATAAGTAGGTTCAGTCAATACATCCATATTATTATCTTGATTAAGGCATGTCATTGGTCGCTACCAGGAGAGAGAGAAGGATAATCACTTTGCGTATGCTCTTGCAAGATTAAATTGGTTATTATCTTATCTAATCAGGATGGCTCCCACTGTTTTTATCAAATTTTCCTTCAAACCCTAAAAGGTAAGACTAGCCGGGATTAATTACACCTTACAAGTTTGCCAATCTTTCAGCCAGGCCAGTGCCGGTACTTTGAGGGAGGTTCCCCGTGCTTTCGCACAGACCTATTAGAATAAATCTCGTTTTCCCAGGGACGTAACCCCATTGACACCTTTCTAGTCACCTGCTTGATCGGCTAATTGTAAAGTGCAAAATTCTCCAAAGAGTAACTCTTACTCGCAGTGAGTATCGGGATCCAACTATCATATAGAAGGTATGCAATTTTATTGCAAATTTCAACACTTGAAATTCCCGATAATGGTTTTTACCCCCAGGTTCCTATGACCTTGACGGAGGTCAACAAACCATAGGCTGCTAGTCAAGTTCAACCCGTTCATTTCTTGATTGAATTAAACCTACCCGCACGACCCTTGACAGAGGTCAATAAGGCCGTACGACTACCATAATCCAATCGCATCACATGCGGCAGATAAGCACTAATCAGCTACCGCACACTACATGTCACGCCCCGCTTCCCAGTGTACGGCGAAGTGGACGTGACAAGGCCCGCTACGTATGTACTCAGAAGTACATACGCTAAGCGTAACTAAGCAATATAAAATGAATCACAAGAGACGAATAATAGAAATAACAACTTTTATTAATAACATTCTTTATACAATGCATGAAATGAAAATACATCTGAACTGAAAACCAATGCCTAAACAATGGCATAATAAAAGAAATACTGAGAAGAGCAAGTACAAAGTCTAGAGCTCTGGGTCTTCCTGGAATTCCTCCAAATCTTCACTTGTAGGCTCGGTCTCAACTTGGTCCAACGCACCTGACGACATTCAAAGAAGAGAGAAATAGAATGTCGTCAGCGAACAGGTCGCTCGGTAAGTCCCAAAGAAGAATGAAGAATGAGAGTGACCGAGTATGGTATTTTCTAAAGTTTTGTATTGTAGTATATTATGGAATATTGTTTAACGATATTGTTTGTAGCTTGGTACAGAAAGCTGCCAGTGTATACGAGGGGAGTCTCTATATGCCAGAGACTAAGGGTACGTATTGTACAAGGAACCGTTTATGCCACGGTACAACAGCAACGGAATATAGGTTAGGTGTCTTAATCTGACCACCTCATTCCACTTTTAACATCTTCCGTACCAATCTACCCCTTTAAACCCCGTGATGTCATATTTGTATTGTTATCTTGTAAACTTGTAATGATTGCTTGATTGACTTTGATTGACTGATTGACTGATTGACTGATTGACTGACCGAAACCATGATATCAGGAAACGGTTATAACCATAGAGTCATGTAAATGGAATACCAGGAATCATGTAAAAGGAATATCCATGGTTCGGTTCGGTCAAGTTATATAGATTGTTAACTGGAATCTGGAATTCATGTATTCATCTTGAGTTGGAATATAAAAGAATATAGATTGACTTGAAACATATTCAAGTTTTGTAGCTTGGTACAGAAGGATGCCAGTGTATACGAGAAGAGTCTCTATATGCCAGAGACTAAGGGCACGTATAGTACAAGGAACCGTTTATGCCACGGTACAACAGCAACTGGATTCATGTTAGGTGTATTAAATCTGACCACCTCGTGCCACCTTTAACACCTTCCGTAGCAATCTACCCCTTAAACCCCGCGAAGTCTTATTTGTATTGTTATCTTGTAAATTGTAGTAATTGTAGATTGATTGACTGACTGACCGAAACCATGATATCAGGAAACGGTTGTAACCGTAGAGTCATGTAAATGGAATACTGAGAATCATGTAAAAGGAATATATCCATGGTTCGGTTCAGCCAAATTGTATAAATTGATAATTGTATTCATGGATTCATGTGTTCATTTTGAATTGGAATCTTGTAGATTATAGGTTGACTTGAATCAGATTCAAGTCAAATTAATCAGACTCAAACCCGAGTCAGACAATCAGAATTATGAATCGTGGTCTTATAATTGTTAGGGTCCTTATGGTAATTTATAAACTTGAGGGGGTTTTATGTAAAAATATTTTTGTATAGTTTTCAAAATATAACTCAAGTATTTAATTATCATCTTTAAGTACATACAACAATTTAATGATCAAGATAAATATGTATACATGTTCGAATAGCATGAAATGAGTCAAGTATATTATTCGAGTAACTACCATAAACAATGCTGTAAAGAAATATTATGTACGACTAATTAATCAAGTTGAACGAATGCGAAATATAAACAAAAATATGGCTCTAAATGTTTTGCATGCGTGAGTTCCAGTTTTACCTAAATATGACTACCGGTTTGAGAGATATATATGTTTTCGTATCGTCGCGCAAATCAGATCAGAATCTATTCGGCACCGTCATATATTTTTAAAACGCAGTTTGAGTTAATTTGTATCAGGTTTCAGGTTACGAAAATTATTAGAAAATTGTAGGTATTTCGATGTACTTATCGAAAACACCAAGATTCACATGATTTGGATTTCTGAAGCTCTAGTTATGATCATTTTAATATCAGCGTTTAAAACAGAAATTCAGATTTCTGGACAGCAACTATATATTCTATTGCAAAGCCTATATCAGGTTGTTTCATGCATTCCTAAGTAATATAATATACAGAAAATTATAGTTCTATCAATGGTGCATCTACACATCTAAATTTTGTCACAAACGGACATCGGGTGTTCGAGTTATGTCCAATTTAAAAACAGTGTGCGAATCGGAACAGATTCTGTCCAGATCCGTCACTTAATATTGTAATGTAGTTTTCTTTATCTTAGATAGGTTTTCGGTAAAACTATAGAACTACGAAAATCTAGATCATTCGATGTAGATATCAAAAACACCTGAGTTTGCTCAATTTGGATACTGGTATACCAAGTTATGTATCCTAGAAATTGACCGATAGCTGCAGTTTTCTGTTTTACGATCAGTGAATAAATACGATTTAATTCCTAAACCGTTATGCGGATCGATCTAAAATTTTTACAGCGTGTACAAAATAATATATTCTATCATATGTAAATTTCCTGAAATTTTCATAGTTAAAAATTAATTTATAAAAATTATTTTAAAACTAAAGGTATTGATATGTCATATGTGAGAAATGAGAAAACCATGGTATTTATTCGTAACTTCATCATTTTTTTTAATACAAATTTTAAATAAAGTGATTTAAAATAAAAAAACAAACATGCAATCCTAATTGGTCACTATGAAATCTTAACATGTGAATTGAGAGTAATGAAAAAGACTTTACAAACTATACAAACTATATATGTGTGTATGTTTGTGTGTTCATTATTTATATATATATCCATTTAATTAATTATTAAGGAACAATGATATGTCAATGGAAGTTTTTCATGGTAATATAAAACAAGAGAAATATAAAGAGAAGAAGAAAGAGATGGAGGGAAGGAAGGAGAGAAAGGACTTACATACACAAGCCGGTATTGTCACCGGGCTTGTCTATCCGCCGACAGCCTCGCGTTACTAGCGAGACCTTCTTGAAGAGTTCTTCATGTTCTTCTTCTTGAACTTTAGGTGAAGAGGGAGAAGTGAGAGATGGAAAAATATGAGGAAGGAAAAGATAGAGGACAATAAAGATGGTGTAATGGTGAATTATAATATATGCATTTAACATGAGAATTAAAAGAGAAATGAAAAGTCACCATTCATTTTGGAAATGAAAGGTCTCATTTGTAGGTTATGAGAAGAATAAAAAAATGATAAAAAATAATTGCAAGAATGGGGATTTGAACATGCGACTTATGGAATAACAATGCAAGGACTTAACCGATGAGCTATAAAGTTGTTCATGCACATATTTAATTAGAATTAAATATATGATATTGCTTAAAAAGAAAATGGGCTTTTTAGATGGGCTGTAGAGAATTAGAATAATGGATTTGGGTTAAATATTTATGAAAGGAAAAATAAGAATGAGAAGTTAAAAACTTAAATATAAGAAAAAGAAATTGTACCTAGAAAAAAAATACATAATAGATTGAGGAATAAAATAATAATAAATTTAATAGAAAGAGGAAAATACCAAGTACAAATAAATACGGTATATTTTTGAAGAGGGATAATACAAATGTATAAAGATTTTAGGGTCATTACATTCTACCCTCCTTAAAAATAATTTCGTCCTCGAAATTTGTAAAAGAAAAGTGTAACAGTTTCAAAACAATTTGGTGATTGTGAGTGAAAGAATAGGGTTAGGATAGATTCAACGGATGATAAGATTCAAGGAATATGAAATGGTAAGATTCAAGGAACATGATTGTAAAGAATGTTTTAGTTGCTGTTTCTTGTGTTATATTGCTTAGGTTGTTCGCGCAGACCAGAACTGCATGACAGGGATTCATACAGCTCTGACCTGCATGGGCCACCAACAAAACCTGTCACGCCCCACTTCCCAGTGTACGGCGAAGTGGACGTGACAAGGCCCGCTACGTATGTACTCAGAAGTACATACGCTAAGCGTAACTAAGCAATATAAAATGAATCACAAGAGACGAATAATAGAAATAACAGCAACTTTTATTAATAACATTCTTTATACAATGCATGAAATGAAAATACATCTGAACTGAAAAGCAATGCCTAAACAATGGCATAATAAAAGAAATACTGAGAAGAGCAAGTACAAAGTCTAGAGCTCTGGGTCTTCCTGGAATTCCTCCAAATCTTCACTTGTAGGCTCGGTCTCAACTTGGTCCAACGCACCTGACGACATTCAAAGAAGAGAGAAATAGAATGTCGTCAGGGAACAGGTCGCTCGGTAAGTCCCAAAGAAGAATGAAGAATGAGAGTGACCGAGTATGGTATTTTCTAAAGTTTTGTATTGTAGTATATTATGGAATATTGTTTAACGATATTGTTTGTAGCTTGGTACAGAAAGCTGCTAGTGTATACGAGGGGAGTCTCTATATGCCAGAGACTAAGGGCACGTATTGTACAAGGAACCGTTTATGCCACGGTACAACAGCAACGGAATATAGGTTAGGTGTCTTAATCTGACCACCTCATTCCACTTTTAACATCTTCCGTACCAATCTACCCCTTTAAACCCCGTGATGTCATATTTGTATTGTTATCTTGTAAACTTGTAATGATTGCTTGATTGACTTTGATTGACTGATTGACTGATTGACTGACCGAAACCATGATATCAGGAAACGGTTATAACCATAGAGTCATGTAAATGGAATACTGGGAATCATGTAAAAGGAATATCCATGGTTCGGTTCGGTCAAGTTATATAGATTGTTAACTGGAATCTGGAATTCATGTATTCATCTTGAGTTGGAATATAAAAGAATATAGATTGACTTGAAACATATTCAAGTTTTGTAGCTTGGTACAGAAGGATGCCAGTGTATACGAGAGGAGTCTCTATATGCCAGAGACTAAGGGCACGTATAGTACAAGGAACCGTTTATGCCACGGTACAACAGCAACTGGATTCATGTTAGGTGTATTAAATCTGACCACCTCGTGCCACCTTTAACACCTTCCGTACCAATCTACCCCTTAAACCCCGCGAAGTCTTATTTGTATTGTTATCTTGTAAATTGTAGTAATTGTAGATTGATTGACTGACTGACCGAAACCATGATATCAGGAAACGGTTGTAACCGTAGAGTCATGTAAATGGAATACTGAGAATCATGTAAAAGGAATATATCCATGGTTCGGTTCAGCCAAATTGTATAAATTGATAATTGTATTCATGGATTCATGTGTTCATTTTGAATTGGAATCTTGTAGATTATAGGTTGACTTGAATCAGATTCAAGTCAAATTAATCAGACTCAAACCCGAGTCAGACAATCAGAATTATGAATCGTGGTCTTATAATTGTTAGGGTCCTTATGGTAATTTATAAACTTGAGGGGGTTTTATGTAAAAATATTTTTGTATAGTTTTCAAAATATAACTCAAGTATTTAATTATCGTCTTTAAGTACATACAACAATTTAATGATCAAGATAAATATGTATACATGTTCGAATAGCATGAAATGAGTCAAGTATATTATTCGAGTAACTACCATAAACAATGCTGTAAAGAAATATTATGTACGACTAATTAATCAAGTTGAACGAATGCGAAATATAAACAGAAATATGGCTCTAAATGTTTTGCATGCGTGAGTTCCAGTTTTACCTAAATATGACTACCGGTTTGAGAGATATATATGTTTTCGTATCGTCGCGCAAAACAGATCAGAATCTATTCGGCACCGTCACATATTTTTAAAACGCAGTTTGAGTTAATTTGTATCAGGTTTCAGGTTACGAAAATTATTAGAAAATTGTAGGTATTTCGATGTACTTATCGAAAACACCAAGATTCACATGATTTGGATTTATGAAGCTCTAGTTATGATCATTTTAATATCAGCGTTTAAAACAGAAATTCAGATTTCTGGACAGCAACTATATATTCTATTGCAAAGCCTATATCAGGTTGTTTCATGCATTCCTAAGTAATATAATATACAGAAAATTATAGTTCTATCAATGGTGCATCTACACATCTAAATTTTGTCACAAACGGACATCGGGTGTTCGAGTTATGTCCAATTTAAAAACAGTGTGCGAATCGGAACAGATTCTGTCCAGATCCGTCACTTAATATTGTAATGCAGTTTTCTTTATCTTAGATAGGTTTTCGGTAAAACTATAGAACTAAGAAAATCTAGATCATTCGATGTAGATATCAAAAACATCTGAGTTTGCTCAATTTGGATACTGGTATACCAAGTTATGTATCCTAGAAATTGACCGATAGCTGCAATTTTCTGTTTTACGATCAGTGAATAAATACGATTTAATTCCTAAACCGTTATGCGGATCGATCTATAATTTTTACAGCGTGTACAAAATAATATATTCTATCATATGTAAATTTCCTGAAATTTTCATAGTTAAAAATTAATTTATAAAAATTATTTTAAAACTAAAGGTATTGATATGTCATATGTGAGAAATGAGAAAACCATGGTATTTATTCGTAACTTCATCATTTTTTTTTAATACAAATTTTAAATAAAGTGATTTAAAATAAAACAACAAACATGCAATCCTAATTGGTCACTATGAAATCTTAACATGTGAATTGAGAGTAATGAAAAAGACTTTACAAACTATACAAACTATATATGTGTGTATGTTTGTGTGTTCATTATTTATATATATATCCATTTAATTAATTATTTAGGAACAATGATATGTCAATGGAAGTTTTTCATGGTAATATAAAACAAGAGAAATATAAAGAGAAGAAGAAAGAGATGGAGGGAAGGAAGGAGAGAAGGGACTTACATACACAAGCCGGTATTGTCACCGGGCTTGTCTATCCGCCGACAGCCTCGCGTTACTAGCGAGACCTTCTTGAAGAGTTCTTCATGTTCTTCTTCTTGAACTTTAGGTGAAGAGGGAGAAGTGAGAGATGGAAAAATATGAGGAAGGAAAAGATAGAGGACAATAAAGATGGTGTAATGGTGAATTATAATATATGCATTTAACATGAGAATTAAAAGAGAAATGAAAAGTCACCATTCATTTTGGAAATGAAAGGTCTCATTTGTAAGTTATGAGAAGAATAAAAAAATGATAAAAAATAATTGCAAGAATGGGGATTTGAACATGCGACTTATGGAATAACAATGCAAGGACTTAACCAATGAGCTATAAAGTTGTTCATGCACATATTTAATTAGAATTAAATATATGATATTGCTTAAAATGAAAATGGGCTTTTTAGATGGGCTGTAGAGAATTAGAATAATGGATTTGGGTTAAATATTTATGAAAGGAAAAATAAGAATGAGAAGTTAAAAACTTAAATATAAGAAAAAGAAATTGTACCTAGAAAAAAAAATACATAATAGATTGAGGAATAAAATAATAATAAATTTAATAGAAAGAGGAAAATACCAAGTACAAATAAATACGGTATATTTTTGAAGAGGGATAATACAAATGTATAAAGATTTTGGGGTCATTACACTACACCTTGACGGAGGTCAACAAACACAGCACGAATACTAAATAGTACTTATCTGAAATGACGGAGGGCTACGCAGGTTTTTAAGAAAACCATGAGAATAATGAACTTGATATCGTTGTATAATCTAGTGATTTTATAAATAAGTGTTTTTGAGGCTTTTCTAGCTTCTCTAAAGAGGTCACTCCCGGTGAAGGGATCTCAGCTCTTTTCTCATTGAATGAGGTGCTGGATATTCATGAATACCACTATGCAAAGCATGAACTAGAGAAACAATCGAAAGACAAACCTGAGTGGGTTGTAGCATTTTCTAGTTTCGCTAAAGAGGTCACTCCCGGTGAAGGGATCTCGGCTCTTTCCTCATCGAATGAGGTGCTGGATTTTCATCAAGGAATACCACTATGCAAAGCAAAAACTAGAGCTACCCTTTTTGAAAATTTGATTCTACAACATCTTTTGGTTTCTTTCTTTTCATCAATCTCATTAATGAAGTCCCATCATTTATGCTTCCTAAGCATTACAGAAGAAACGAAAATACAACGTACGCTTATGCCATCCGCATTCGCCACAGTGTCCTGTTATGTACCGTTAGGTCACTTAACTAACGGCATAGCAGGGCGGGACTAGTGCGGGTGCAAAACATAAGCAACGTTTATTATATATCATATATATAATAATAAAGCATTCATCTCACACATATAAAGTGATCACATCATAGAATATCAGCAGCAGAAATCAACATATGAAATATTGGATATACTTGGAGATCCGTGTTTTATATTAAGCCAGTAAAAAACACGAATTCCACGGTCGCGGTGAATAGCCAAACCCACATCCCTAGACCCTACGAGAGCGGCAAGCAACCCTACCAATTCTAGAGTTAGGTGACCCGGTCTCGACTCCTCGAGATGGTTTCCCACTGGACTCTAGAACCCGGTTACTTGTGCTCCCCATCTTGGGTCTATCCTAATTTGGAAAAGAAAAATAATATACAACAAGGGTGACAACATCCTCAACCCGGAAGTTCCCCAATAAAAGAATATTATATACAAGTTTTTACATGAATGAAAATGAAAAACTCTCATCTCACGCAAAAGCCCCCGGCTATTCAAACATGACGATCCAATATAACATATCCCAACAACACACAACATCACATGACATCAACGTAAGTAAATATGCGTACCCCAATTGTCGTTGACATATAGCAACGAAAACGGTGATACACCACATATTACACTTGCGGTCGCAGAAAAGAAAATGTCAAACTACAACATTTGGAATCCGCAACCTCCTTAGACATCATAAACCCAAAATATCACATACTTCAGATTTCATGCCTAACTATTTGAATTCTAAATATTGTATCACAATCCACAAATAGCTAGACGATGTTAAACATTACAATTGAATCAATAAACACCCAAAATTTCCCAAAAAGCTCAACACTTAAGCACAGTTTTAAAAATACTCATAACATGCCACAATGCTTATGGACTAACCGTAGAAGGGCCAATCCTTGCCTCACCTATGACGCCGCGGAATTACCACAAATCCTAGGGTTTGGTGGCGGTTCCGACGGTCATAGAATCGAGTTAGGGTTTCGTTCTTTTAGAGGGTCCATAAAATTACTTGCATGATTTTCCAATGTTTTTAACTTGGAGAAAATCCAACTTTTAGAAAATTTCCAGCAAGGGAGAAAATGGGTTATTGATATTCGTTCGAACTTTTTAACGTCGTCTAGATTAACTCGAAATGATGTTAGACTTATGACTACGAAACACTCCGTATTAGCCCCAATAGAACTGTTAACATCACAAGAAAAATGGGATAATCAAACAATACCAGAAACCCCAAAAGCAAGCACAGAGAAAACCAAAAATTTCGAGCTAAAGAGGAGTTTAAAGGACCGGCAAGGCCGGATATTTCGTGAATGTCGCCTGCTAAAATTCGGTTATTTGGTCTCGAATTTCTCCAGTATTCTAGTTGTATCACATACAACATTCTGAAGTTACTAAAATAATTTTCTCAGATCATTTTAAAATTGACAGAAACTTGATTTTTGGTTTTGGTGTTTTGGAGTTTTTCGGTTTCGTGATTCTAATAAACATCGTCTAATTCTTTAGCTTGGCTATGAAACCACTGTTGGGTTTCCTAGAACGACATCGAGGTTTCGAAAGGCATCATCCATGCCGTTTTCAAAAATTTGTCATGCTAAATAACCCTAACCCAAGAATCTTAACTAGAGAATTAGACGATATAAGAAAGTAAACAACTTTACAAGAAGTGAACAAGGAATACAACCTTTGTAGACCGGTCCTTCACTTCACTTGCTCCGTGTAGTAGTCCCGCGACTCCACTAGGCTCCACTTAAGATTTTGAATGAGCTTCTTTCGATGACCTTCGTGCCGAAGATGATCCACGCGAAGTTCCTCCAACTCAAGCTACCTATACACTAAACTTTTTAGCGTAGGAAACAAGCTACACTCGATCGCTAGTCAAGTATAGGATGATGAAGTAGGGGATGTTAAAAGCTCACAAGTTTGTGTTCAAGCCTCATGATTCACATCACATGTGAGGGTTGAAGCTTGAACCATGACATAAGGAGGAAGAAGAAACTAGAGAGCAACCATGGGAGCAACTCAAGAAAAATGGCTAAGTCATAAGAATGAGCGAGAATCAATGGCAACTCTTGACCCCTCACTCATTCAAGCATAGAATTATGCAATATAAAATTGCAACCATACTTGAATAGTGAGTCAAGATGAATAAAGAAAAGTAAATCCCATGCTTGCTACCATGCTCTCATTTTTAACCTCATTTCTATTTTCACAAAATAGAAATTCAAATGCCATGCTTCATTATTATATATATGTATATCATATATATATATATATATATATATATATATATTAATAGGAAGAATAATTAGTGAGCTAATGATATTAGTTAAGATATAATTATATCACATATAATATATATCATATTATTAAATCAATACTTGATTTAATAATCCGGTTATATCATATATGACCGACTGATATCATTTATCTGTAAATCACATTATCAAATCAACATTTGATTCGACAATCTGGTTATATCACATATAACCGAATCGATAACAGATAACTGCCAGATTACAATACGGTATCACATACTCGTATTTAATCAGGCCCACACACATATCACTTATGTGTCCTACTTCGTTTCGCTTGAACCAGGGATCTTCTGTGTGGGACTCTAAAGACTCTTCAATACGCCATTATTGTATCATACTGGCTTGTATATTACTTAGTGGAAGCTTGGGATATTCACAGTTATATTAACAGTCTTGCTAAATATGGTAGTATGCTACTTGGATTATATCTATCTTAATATGTGTGTACGTATTGATAGAGCCCTTAGGATCTTGCTTGACTACCAGCGTTGTGATGAAAGTCACACTAGTGGGGGCTGGGTAGTCTACAAGGACATCCTTTTTCAGGTCCCGAGTTGTAGGATTATCGAGACAGGACATCGATACTCCGGAGTAGACTAGTGTGTACGCTTCTCATCCCAGTTGGGGAGATGGTCTGTCCCACAACCATCAGTACGTCGTACTGGAGATAGTATATAGGTGCTCGTTGGGTTACGGGTACATCGGACAGGACTCACAAGGAACTGTTGGTTGGTATTATTCCCGTCGTCAGTTAACGGTTCCCACGTGACATGAGTATAGCATAGTCCGCAGACTTGACACTGCTGCTTCGCCTCGAGTGTGTTCTCACTATTCTTAGATTGCTACCCTACCACGGCTCAAAGGAGTCGTGCAAACAGGTAGCAGTTGGGTGCAGTCCCGAAGCACTTAGAGGCAGTGGTGGTTAGACAGGATTCGTTTCTCCTGGTGTTCGGAGTTGATATCGCGCTGTGTCTGGAGAGCCTTTACGCAAAGTCCCTGGCCAGGGCAAGCGAGATTTACTGGTAGGTTTTCCAGCAGTTTCTCAAGGTGTAATGGGCTTCGCTCCGACACAACTTATACCGCTTTTAGGGGACTGACAGTTGCCGCCCCTAAGCCCGATATGCGATAGTCCTAGACGAACAGACCGGACTGTACGGAGATTGTCACATCAGGCTCAGTAGGAGTTCGGATGGGTTTCCTCATCGGCCTTCTTATCGACATCTACCTGGGGACCGTTACGTATAGCTAGTGCCGCTTGCGGTCTGTGGTTACACCCACTGCCAGCGTAGTAGTCGAGTCTTTAGAGTCCCACACAGAGAGTTTCCCTGCTTCGGGCGAAACGATATAGAGGTCGTATGGTTTTATGACAGGGTTCAGACACGCACGTACATTTATGCACGTACGATGTTCAGACAGTTTTTACTAGCGGGCTTTGGTTTAAGCCAGATTCTAGTATCGGATTATTGGATTTATACAGTCTAAAGTATTTCCGTGTTTTCACGGATAGGAGGGGCGTTCCCGTAAATTGTCGAGAAGCTTCAAGAAGGATGATGACTTGGAGGTTAAGGTGGCATTTACATTTATTGGATTAATGAGTCATGGTGTGATTCATCCATGGAGTTAATGATGCATTAATGATTCAAATGACTCATGAGATGAATCACTATGTGAGTTAATGAAGCATGAAGATATTTTCTATTTGTTATTCATTTAATAAATATGTTATGCTTCATATATATCACAATGATTTCATTATTCCAAATGGATTCTCACTCTCACCTTCTCTCTCCTCAAGCTCTCTCTCTTCAAACCCTAACCCTAACCTCTCATGTGTTGAGATCAAGGGATAGCAAGACTTATTGATCCATAATCCCACTCTATATTCCCTAGGTTGCTTTGATTAGCACTTTGAGTAACCTAGTTACCTCAAGTTAGAGGTCAAGCTTATAGTAGTAGCTCTCGGATGGATCTTCTATTACAAAGAGGAGGCCGACGAGGAGGTGGTCATCGAGAAGAAGTAGGACTTAGTTCATTAGGTATAATCTTCTTTCATAGTAGCTAATCCCTCCTATGATGTTGTTAGTTAAGGTTTGGCAAAGATCCGTAAGTTAGTCGATGTTTGTTTTAAACAAAATGATTGTTTTACCTATTCCGCCTCCCCGCAACTCGTGGGCTGTTTAACATCGACTTATAGTGGTATCAGAGCCTCGCTAAACCATAACTAACTTGTTAGCAAAGTCGTTAGAAATTCGATCGCGAAACGAACCGGAAAAATCATCATTTTCACATAGTTTCTGTCGATTTTAAAACGGGGTCTAAAAATTTTTCATGGACCCTTAAAATTACAAGCAGGGAATTATAAGAATACTGGAGAAATTTGGGTTCCTGACTCGGCCAAACAGCCGCGGAACCGCGGCCGATCCAAGCGATCCGCCGCGGATCCACGGCCGAGTTGAAGCCGAGTCACCCCAAAATTCCCCAGTAACTCTTCTGTGTTAATTTTGGTATTTCTGGGATATTTTGTTTCTGCTCAAGTCTCAGGTCCACAGAGAAGTTTTTTGAGTAGAATCATTTGCGTTTGCTTGATCGAAATTCTACGATGTTTGGCTAAATAGATTATATCTGTGATTTGTATAATGTGTTCGTAAACCTTCCCTAACTGCTAGTATGTCGGTTGGCAGGGGGTTGCACATTTCTGTAATGTTATTACTGTTTGTGTTTGTGGACTTGTTGGATTGTCGTGAATGGATAGCCGGGGATGTGAGACGAGCGTTTCTTTCATTCAAATGTAATTTGTAAATTGTTGTAATATTCTTTTACGGGGCACATCCAGGTTGCGGTTGTAGCTACCGTTGTATTATTTCATTTACTGATTTATGCTCCTAGGATAGACCCAAGGTGGGGTGCACAAACTACCGGGTACTTTGAAGTGTTTAGTGGCCTACTCACGTTGTTGAGGGAGACCGCTTCACTTCGGATACTTGGCGGGTAGTTTGCCATACCCGTATGGGTCTAGGGTGGGGTTTTGGCTATTCATCACGACTGTGTAATCCGTCTTTCTTTGCAGGCTCAAAAGAATGCGGATTCGTAGAAAATCCAATATGTTCATCTGTGATCTGGAATGCCTATTATTGCATCTGACGAATGTACAATATCTATATATGATAGCTATTTAGACGTCACTTATGTTTTAGACCCGCGCTAGCCCAGCCCCCGCTCTGTCGTTAGTTAAGTAACCTAACGGGTGATGACGGGACCCAGTGGCGAATGCGGATGGCATAAGCGGACGTTGTATTTTCGTTGTTTTCTGCAGTGATAGGTTAATTGATGGGACGCATTATATTAATGCAAAGAAAATAAACCAAAGTTGAATCGTTGGAACAGTTTAAAAGAAACCACTCGGTTATTTTCAAACAGAGGATATTTTTTTTAATTGCGCCACTCCTTTTAAAAGCTATCAGGTTCCTTCGATCATATCAAGTTCACTACGTTCACGGTTTTGCCAAAACCATTCGTAGCCCTCCGTCATTTCATTTGGGTATTCAGTAGTATTCAAGCTATGTATTTTGACCTAACGCCAAGGCATAGTGTTTGGTAGCTGCTGGGTATTCATTTGTTGTATAGATAGATGAGTTAGTTTGGGACAGTCGTATTACCATTTGGCCCACGTCAGGGGTATGTACGGATGGGTTAAAATTAACAAGATAATGATGGGTAGAACTTGACATGTGACTTATGACATTTTGACCTAACGCCAAGGTCATAAGAGCATGGGGAAGAAATTTATATCGGGAATTTTTAAAGAAACTGAAATTTGCAAAGAGATGCATACCATTTGGAGTTTGATGAATGTTGGTAGGATTCCTTCAACATTATCACACGATGATATTTGGATCCCGATCCTACTGTGAGTATCCGCTACTCATCAGGAGATTCGTCACTTAACGATCAATGCTATAAACCAAGTAGGTGCCAAGAAAGGTGTCAGCGGGGCTACGCCCCAGAGAAAAGAGGTTATTTAATTAAGGAACTTCGCGAAAGCGTTAGAAAACCTCCCTCGAAGTACCGACACCGGCCTGGCTGAACGGTTAAGCAAGTATTGTACGGTGAGAATAGTCCTAGCTAGTTCTTCCTTTTTGGTTTGAGGAGGGATTCGAGAAACAGTGGGAGCCATCCAGTTTAGATAAACTAAAAACCACTCTAAACTTGCAAGAGCATCATGCTAAAGTGTTCCCTCTCTCTCTCATTGCAGCAACCCAAAACATGACAGGCCTTAAGTTACTATTAGAGAAAAATATATTGACAGGGCCAAACTATAAAGATTGGCTGCGGAATGTCAAGATCGCTTTGACTTATGACAAATTGGGGTATGTCCTTACCACTAAGGCACCTGCTGTCCCTGGTCCAAAATCCAGTATTGCGGAAATCCATAAAACCTGGGAGTTTGATTGCGCGAAGGCCAAGTGCATTGTGCTTGCCTCTATGAATGATGAACATCAGAAGAGGCACGAGGATATGCATCTTGAATCCATATTTCTCCATACAAAGGATCTGTATGGGGAGAAATCTCGTGTAGCAAGATACGAGACCTCGAAGAAATTGTTTCAGTCGAGGTTGGCCGTCGGATCGTCTGTAAGAGAACATGTCCTAAAGATGATTGGCTATATAGAAGAGCTCGCAGACCTCGGGACGACTTTAGAGAACGAGCTCTATACAGACTTGATTCTCCAGTCCCTTCCTTCCACCTATGCCCAGTTTATTCTGAATTTCAACATTCAAAGAAAAGAAGTTGAACTTCCAGAACTCCTTAACATGTTGAGGAGTGCAGAGGGCACCTTGTAGAAGGCAAGGGAAACACCCGCTATGTTTTTTCGCGGTGCTTCTTCTAACAGGTCCAAGGCTAGGGCCAAAGGAAGGAAGATGAAGGCCGTTACCAAACCAAGAAGTGGTGTTAGTAAGGTGAGAGCTAAGGGAAAGGCAAAGATTGCAGTGCCAGTAGTGGCAAAGGACGAGTGCTTCCACTGTCATAGGAAATGGCACTGGAAGAAAGATTGCAAAGTTTGGATTGCCAAGAACCAGGAACCGAAGTAAGCAGTGGCTTTGACTTCAGGTGTGTTTGTAATTGAAAATTGTCTGTCAATCAACTCTACTTCCTGGGTATTGGATACCGGATCTGGATCTCACATATGCAATTCATTGCAGGCACTGAGAAACCGTAGAGTGCTGAAAGTTGGTGATATGACCCTCCAGGTTGCTAACGGAGCTAGCGTGGGAGCTGTGTCCGTAGGGGATTATCACCTTGGATTGACGAGTGGACATATTTTTGTTTTGCATAACTGTTTTTGTGTACCCAGTTTAACATGTAATATCATATCGGTTTCGTTGTTATCAAAAGAAGGTTATGATTTCACGTTTGTAAGCGATGTTGTTAACATCCACTTTAATCATGGTTTGATTGGGTCCGGTACACTAGATAATGGTATATATGTTTTAAACCAATTACAGATTTTCAATGTCCAGAACACACTAAAAAGAAAGTCTCCAGATTTAAATAAGGCTTTCTTATGGCATTGTAGACTGAGTCACATCAATGAGACAAGGTTAACTAAGTTACATAGAGAAGGATATTTGGATTCGTTCGAATATCAAACTTATACCACTTGTCAATCATGTCTCAAAGGAAAGATGACAAAGACTCCATTCACTGGACATGGAGTAAGAGCGAGTGAGCTCTTAGGACTCATACACAGCGATGTATGTGGTCTAATGTCTACACATGCAAGAGGTGGTTTTTCCTATTTCATTACTTTTACGGATGATTACTTTAGGTACGGATTCATTTTCTTGATGAAACATAAATCCGAGGCTTTTGAGAAATTCCAAGAGTATAAGAATGAAGTAGAAAACCAAACCGGCAAAAGTATCAAGGCACTGAGATCTGATCGATGTGGTGAATACTTAAGTGCCGAGTTCCTAGGTTACCTAAAAGAGAAAGGAATTCTCTCTCAGCTTACTCCTCCATACACTCCACAGCATAACGGTGTATCGGAGAGACGGAATCGAACCCTATTGGATATGGTACGTTCAGCTGCATATCTTTTGAACAGGGCTCCTACCAAGACTGTGCCTACCACGCCATATTAGATATGGAGTGGGAAGAAACCCTATCTTCAGTATCTGAAGATATGGGGATGTCCAGCTTTTGTTAAAAAGCAGCATGCGGAAAAACTCGAGGCACGATCAGTACTGTGTATGTTTGTGGGATATCCAAAGAACTCAAGGGGATATTTCTTCTATTACGCAGAGGAACAAAAGGTTTTTGTTTCTCGTAATGCCCATTTTCTAGAAAATCAGTTTTTAGAAAAGGAAACAAGTGGGAGCGCAATAGAACTGGAAGAAATTCCAGAACCACAAACTGCTGCTGAAAGTTTGGTAGAACCAGTAGTTCAAGAAGAACAGGACATTCCCGCACCCCTCCGCAGGAGTAGTAGGCCGTCTCATCCATCTGAGAGATACTACGGTTTTCTCATAGATGGGGATAGAGAGGATTGCATCATTGATGATGATGAACCTACTAGCTTCCAGCAGGCCATCCAGAGCGGCGACTCGGTACGATGGCTAGATGCAATACGGACCGAGATGGACTCCATGTACACAACCAAAGTATGGACTTTGGACTTTGCTCCAGATGGGGTAAAACTCATAGGATGCAAATGGATCTTTAAGAAAAAGTTTGGTGTAGATGGACAGGTGGAAACCTATAAGGCTAGACTTGTTGCAAAGGGTTTTCATCAAAGACCTGGTTTGGACTATGATGAAACTTTTTCTCCAGTGGCTATGCTCAAATCCATTCGGGTCCTTCTTGCTATTGCCGCCTTCCATGATTATAAGATCTGGCAGATGGACGTAAAGACGGCTTTTCTAAATGGTAATTTAGAAGAGTGTGTTTATATGGATCAACCAGAAGGCTTCAATCAGAGTGGGAGCAGCGGGAAAGTGTGCAAGTTGCTTAAGTCCATTTATGGACTAAAGCAGGCATCGCGGAGTTGGAACATCTATTTTGATGAAATGGTCAAAGAATATGACTTTATCAAAAATCCAGATGAACCATGTATATATAGTAAAATTGTAGCATGAACTAGCGTATTCCTCGTCTTATACGTGGATGACATTCTATTGATAGGAAATGACATTCCTATGCTACAATCTGTCAAAAGATTCTTGTCACACAGGTTCTCCATGAAAGACCTGGGTGATGCCACTTACATTCTGGGGATCCGGATCTATCGTGATAGATCCAATAGGATGTTGGGACTTTCACAGTCCAGGTATATCAACACTGTACTGAAAAGATTCAGTATGGAAGATTCTAAGCGCGGTAATTTACCGGCTTGTCACGGAATCACCCTATCCAAAGAGATGTCTCTCAAGACTGATTTGGAAAGGGATCGCATGTCAGTTATACCCTACGCTTCTGCGGTAGGCTCTATAATGTATGCGATGTTGTGCACCAGACCAGATGTAGCTTACGCACTGTGCGTGGTAAGCAGGTATCAGTCAGACCCAGGGGAGAAGCACTGGATAGCAGTAAAGAACATTCTCAAGTACCTGAGAAGAACTAAAGAGTTCTTGGTTTACGGCGGAAAAGACCTCAAGATAGAGGCCTTTGCTGATTCCAGCTCCCAGAGTGATAAGGATGACTCTAAGTCCATGTCAGGTTATATGTTTACCCTCAATGGTGGGGCGGTGTGATGGAAGAGTTCCAAGCAGGACACCGTTGCTGACTCGACGATGGAAGCGGAGTATATTGCTGCTTGCGATGCCGCAAAAGAAGCGGTCTGGATGAAGAAGTTCCTAACAGAACTTCAGGTGGCTCCTACCATTGTTGATCCAATACCGCTGTATTGCGACAACAACGGAGCTATAGCTTTAGCGAAGGAACCCAGGTCCCATCAGAAGTCCAGACACATCTTAAGGCGGTATCACCTGATCAGGGAGATCATAGATCGCCGGGAGATCGAGGTCCGGAGAGTTGCTACAGAGGAGAACACGGCTGATCCATTCACAAAGGCCTTACCTCAGATTCAGTTCGAGAGGCTACTCGAGATGATCGGTCTTCGATATGCTAGTACATGGCCCTAGTGCAAGTGGGAGATTGTTAGTGTATATGCCCTAGGGGCTATTATTGTATCATACTGGCTTGTATATTACTTAATGGAAGCTTGGGATATTCACAGTTATATTAACAATCTTGCTAAACATGGTAGTATGCTACTTGGTTTATATCTACCTTAATATGTCTGTACGTATTGATAGAGCCCTTAGGATCTTGCTTGACTACCAGCGTTGTGATGGAAGTCACACTAGTGGGGGCTGGGTAGTCTACAAGCACATCCTTTTTCAGGTCCCTAGTCATAAGATTATCGAGACAGGGCATCGATACTCTGGAGAAGACTAGTGTGTACGCTTCTCAAACCCGTTGGGGAGATGGTTTGTCCCACAGCCATCAGTACGTCGTACTGGAGATAGTATACAGGTGCTCGTTGGGTTACAGGTACACCGGACAGAACCCGCAGGGAATTGTTGGTTGGTATTATACCCGTCGTCAGTTAACAGTTCCCAGGTGACAGGAGTACAACATAGTCCGCAGACTTGACACAGCTGCTTCGCCTCGAGTGTGTTCCCACTGTTCTTAGATTGCTACCCTACCACGGCTCAAAGGAGTCATGCAAACAGGTAGCAGTTGGGTGTAGTCCCGTAGCACTTGGAGGCAGTGGCGGTTAGACAGGATTCGTCTCTCCCGGTATTGGGAGTTAATATCGTGCTGTGTCTGGAGAGCCATTACGCAAAGTACCTGGCCAGGGCAAGCGAGATTTACTGGTAGGTTTTCCAGTAGTTTCTCAAGGTGTAATGGGCTTCGCTCCGACACGACTTATACCGCTTTTAGGGGACTGACGCTTGCCGCCCCCTAGGCTCGATATGCGATAGTCCTAGACGAACAGATCGGACTGTACGGAGATTGTCACATCAGGCTCAGTAGGAGTTCAGATGGGTTTCCTCATCGGCCTTCTTATTGACATCTACCTGGGGACCGTTACGTACAGCTAGTGCCGCTTGCGGTCTGTGGTTAAACCCACTGCCAGCGTAGTAGTCGAGTCTTTAGAGTCCCACACAGAGAGTTTCCCTGCTTCGGGCGAAACGATATAGAGGTCCTATGGTTTTACGACAGGGTTCGGACATGCACGTACATTTATGCACGTACGATGTTCGGACAGTTTTTACTAGCGGGCTTTGGTTTAAGCCAGATTCTAGTATTGGATTATTGGATTTATACAGTCTAAAATATTTCCGTGTTTTCACGGATAGGAGGGGCGTTCTCGTAAATTGTCAAGAAGCTTGTAGAAGGATGATGACTTGGAGGTTAAGGTAGCATTTGCATTTATTGGATTAATGAATCATGGTGTGATTCAACCATGGAGTTAATGATGCATTAATGATTCAAATGACTCATGAGATGAATCACTTTATGAGTTATTGAAGCATGAAGATATTTTTTATTTGTTATTCGTTTAATAAATATGTTATGCTTCATATATATCACAATGATTTCATTATTCCAAATGGATTCTAACTCTCACCTTCTCTCTCCTCAAGCTCTCTTTCTTCAAACCCTAACTCTAACCTCTCATGTGTTGAGATCAAGGGTTAGCAAGACTTATTGATCCATAATCACACTCTATAGTCCCTAGGTTGCTTTGATTAGCACTTTGAGTAACCTAGTTACCTAAAGTTAGAGCTCAAGCTTGGAGTAGTAGCTCTCGGGTGGATCTTCTATTACAAAGAAGAGGTCGAAGAGGAGGTGGTCGTCGAGAAGAAGGACTTGGTTCATTAGGTATAATCTTTTTTCATAGTAGCTAATCCCTCTTATGATATTGTTAGTTAAGGTTTGGCAAAGATCCGTAAGTTAGTCAATGTTTGTTTTAAAGAAAATGATTGTTTTACCTTTTCCGCCTCCCCGCAACTCGTAGGGTGTCTAACGTCGACTTACAGGTGATGATCATATCAGTCACCTACAAGTCATCAGCGGTACTAGCTTGACGTAACGGCTACCCAGGTTGAGCGATATGAAGATCAACAAGCAAGCTTGTCCATAGTCTCCATGAATCCTATCAGTAACACTACCATACAGTCCGGCCTCTTTGTCTGATATGTCGCATATCAAGTTTAGGGGTGGAAATCATTAGACCCCAGTAACGTGATAAGTCATGCCGATGTCTGTCCTATAACGGTTCGAGAAACTATCGATAACACTTATCAGTAAATCTCGGCAGCAGCCCTGGCCAGGGACTTCCAGTTATAGCCAATTGAGCATAGCGCAACATCAACCCCCAATACCAGGAGAGACGAAACTCTTCCTATCACTCATTGCCTCCATGCGACTGGGGACTGTACCCAAAATCCACCTGTTTGCACGTCTCCTTTGAGCATGGTAGGGAGGAAATCAAAGCACAGTGGGAGCCGCACAAGACTCTATGACAATCTTGGGTTTACAGACTAACCTGTACCAGTGTCACCAGAGGACTGCTATCCGACGATAGGTATACTACCACATAGGAGCCCTCGGCGAGTCCTGTTCAGTGTACCTAGTCTCTACTGAGCACCTGTATACCATCTTTGATGTTAAACACCAATGGATGCGGGATCATCCATCGCCCATCATATGGGTCAAGAAGCGTATATGCTAGTCTACTCTTGAATATCGATGCTTTGTCTCGATACATCTTCGACCAGAAACAATTAAATGATGAACTTGTGGACTACCCTAGTCCCACTAATATGATCTCCATCATAGTACTAGTAGTCAAGTACACATCCTAAGGGCTTTATAAACATGTGAGAGCCTACATGTTACGACAAAGGTAACCAGACAGCATACTATCATGTCGAGCAAGAAAGTCCTCACTATATATGTCCAAGCATCCATTATAATATACATCATATGTACAATAATGGCCTTTAGGGCATACATATAACTAACAGGACTATGATGAGACCTTTTCTCCAGTAGCAATGCTTAAATCCATTCGAATCCTACTTGCTATTGCTGCTAACTACGACTATGAAATCTGGTAGATGGACGTTAAAACTGCATTTCTAAATGGTGATTTGGAAGTATGCGTTTTTATGGATCAGCCGGAAGGCTTCATTGATAGTTGGAGTAGCGAAAAGGCATGGAAGTTGCTTAAATCCATCTATAGATTAAGGCAGGTATCATGGAGTTGGATCATCTGCTTTTATGATACAATCAAAGAGTTTGATTTTATCAAAAGCATAGATAAACCTTGCATTTATAAGAAGATTGTAGGGAGTACAGTCACATTCTTCCTATTGTATGTGGATGATATTCTCTTAATAGGAAATGGTGTTCCTATACTACAATCGGTCAAACTATTCCTATTATAAAAGTTTTCCATGAAAGTCCTCGGTGATGTTTCGTGCATTCTAGGCATTAAGATCTATAGAGATAGATCTAAGATAATGTTGTTGTAACACTCCAAAAATCGTTTAGGCTGTTTTTCGATAATCGGCAAAATAATCGGTCTTTTCCGTAAAAAGTCGAAATAAGTAATTTTCAATATAGGCCTAATTATACAAAATTTAGATAAGATATTGCTAATATTTGGTCACTAAATTTTCACTTAAAATTTTCTAGTTAATTAAAAAAATTTCCTTAAATAATTATTTTTAATAATATTTTAAGCTTTTTAAAATACATTTAATTAGTGATAAATACAAATTTAATGTTAGTGTATATGCCCTAGAGGCCATTACTGTATCATACTAGCTTGTATATTACTTAATGGAAGCTTGGGATATTCACAGTTGTATATACAATCTTGCTCAAAATGGTAGTATGCTACTTGGTTTGTCTCTACTTCAATATGTGCATGTGTGTTTCTTTTAGCATATCGCGTATACATATTAGTAGAGCCCTTAGGATCTTTGCTTGATTACCGGCATTGTGATGGGAGTCACACTCATGGGGGCTGGATAATCCATAAGCACATCCTTATACAGGTCCCTAGTCGTTGGACTATCGAGACAGGGCATCGATACTCCGGAGTAGACTAGCGTATGCGCTTCTCATTCCAGCGGGGGAGACAGTCTGTCCCACAGCCGTCAGTACGTCGTACTTAAGATAGTATACGGGTGCTCGTTAGGTTACGAGTACACTGGACAAGACTCGTCGGGAACTGTTGGTTGGTATTATACCTATCGTCAGTTATCAGTTCCCAGGTGACATGACTACAGCTTAGTCCGCTGACTTGACACTGTCACTTCGCCTCGAGTGTGTTCCTACTGTACTTAGATTACTACCCTACCACGGCTCAAAGGAGTCGTGCAAACAGGTGGTAGTTGGGTGCAGTCCCGAAGCACTTGGAGGCAGTGACGGTTAGACAGGATTCGTCTCTCCCGGTATTGGGGGTTGACATCGCGCTGTGTCTAGGAGAGCCATTACACGAGTAGTCCCTGGCCAGGGCAAGCGAGATATACTGGTAGGTTTCCAGTGTTATCTCAGAGTGTTCTGGGCTACACTCCGACACGACTTGTACCGCTATTAGGGGACTGACGTTCACCACCCCCCTAGGCCAGCCATGCGATGTATCAGACGAACAGACCGGACTGTACAGAGATTGTCACATACAGGCTCAGTAGGAGTTCGGATGGGTTTACCTCATCGGCCTTCTTATCGACATCTACCTGGCGACCGTTACGTACAGCTAGTGCCGCTTGCGGTCTGTGGTTAAACCCACTGCCAGCGTAGTGTCGAGTCTTTAGAGTCCCACACAGAGAGTTTCCCTGCACTGAGCAAAACGTGTAGAGGCCGTATGGTTTTACGGCAGGGCTGCGATCACTTACGTGAACTTATGTGCGTATGCTGTTCGGGCAGGCAATACTAGTGGGCTTTGGTTTAAGTCGGATCCTAGTATTGCACGGATGGATTTGTTTTGTCTTCTGTGCATTCGCATTCTACGGAATGCGGATGCGGGTGTGTATGCACAGTTTTGAGGAGCGATGAAGGAGGATGTGCCTCATTTGGGTTTTGGCAGATGGTTCGGCCAAAACCGTTATGTGGCAGGCTCATTAGGGTTTTAGCAATTCGTTCGGTCAAGACCATTATGAGCCGGAGACATTATTTACTAATCCTTTTAGTGATAATTTTGTGATGGCTAATTGCATTGGCCATTTTACCACCATGACCTCTCTTGATTTTGTTGACCCGTTGACCGGTGTTGACCATTGACCTTTATGAGAGGTCTACACTCTTCTTTGGATTTTTTTTCTTTTTGATTATGAAAATGGTCAATTCAATGTAGCATCAACTTTATCATGATAGGATTTGTAATGATGTTGTTTTCTATTATTGCAACCATGGCGCCTTTTTTCATTAGGAATGATATTCATTTTCTAATTCTCATTCTCTCTCTTAGAAAAGAAAAAGAGAAAGAGCTCCATGGTTGCAAAACTCTCCTTCATCTTCCTCCTCTTGAAATCATCCTTTGATCTCATGTGTTGAGAGAAAAATGATCCCACTTGACAAAACCATCCCTCTACTACTTCTAAACAACCTAGGGCATCTTGGCTAGCGATCTCGTTGCCTTAGTTGCCTCGGCTCGAGGTGGAGCTCGGTGTACATCTCTTGGGTGGATCGTCTTCCACTCAAGGAGGCCGCGGAGCTAACCAAGATCCGGATCGACACTCGGAGCTTGGATGGACGAGCGGGACAGCGGAATGACGACCTGAAGGACCGGTTTCGTGAGGTATAATTTCTACGGCATAGTAGTTAAAGCCTCTAGTAGTTTGCTAGTTTCTAGTTTAGCAAAGATCCGGCTTTGAGTCCATGTTGGCTTGCGCTAAATTATCATTTTTCGCCGTTTTCGCCTCCCCGTAAGAACCGGGGTGAGCAACGTGGACTTACAGTGGTATCAGAGACAGGCTAAACATAAACTAGAAAGTTAGCAAAGTGTTTAGAATATCGATCGGAAAAATGTCGCAAAACACGCCCGGAAAAAACCAAGTTTCTGTCGATTTTTTATACTGCTCAAAAAGTGATTTAACATGTATGAAAAACCGTCTCAGGGTTTTGTAAAAACACTGCCGAAAAACGATCCAGTGACTCGATCAAACCACCGCGGTTCCGCGGCAATAACATGCTTATTGTCGCGGTTCCGCGGCCGATTTGACTCGGCAGTGGACCGGGTTTTGTGCAGTGTTTTAGTTTGGCTGTTTTGGGATTTTTAATACATGTTTTTTCTACCCATATTTTCCAGAGAGCAAATTGACTTTTGGGGTGGTTAAAAATCCGTATTTTGATCGATATTCCGTAGACTTTGGCTAATGGATATTATCTATGATGTGATATATGTATTGAAGGTCTACTAATCGCTATAAGTTGATTAGTGGGGGTTATACATATTTGTGATCTGTAATGTTGATGGTTTGTGTATATGAACTCGGTGGATTGTCGCGGATGAATAGTCGAGGTGGATGTGAGATGAGAGTTTCTTTTTCTTTCATTCATGTAAAATTTGTAAATTGATGTAATATTATTTGTATGGCTGCACAACCGGGTCGGGGTTGTAGCCGCCATTGTATAATTTTTTTTTACTGTTTTTGCTCCTAGGATAGACCCAAGGTGGAGTGCACAAACTACCGGGTATCTCGAAGTGCCGAGTGGCCTACTCACGGGTTGAGGGAGGTTGCTTCGCTTCGGGTACTTGGCGGGTAGTTTGCCGCACCCGTAGGGGTCTAGGGTGGGGTTTGGCTATTCATCGCGACCGTGTAATCCGCTTTTCGTTGCAGGCTCAAACGAATCATGAATTCCTAGTATATCCAAAGTGTTCATCTGTGATCTGGATTGGCTATCATTGCTATATATCTATATATGATATCTATTTAGGTGTTGCTTATGTTTTGCATCCGCGCTAGTCCAGCCTCCGCTCTGTCGTTAGTTAAGTAACCTAACGGGTGATGACGGGGCCCCGTGGCGAATGCGGATGGCATAAGCGTACGCCATATTTTGGTTGTTTTCTGCAATGGTAGGATTAAATGATGGGACGCATTGGAATTAATGCAAGAAAATAAACCAAGTAAAAGTCGTTGGAACACTTTCAAAATCACTCGGTTCTTTTCAAAAACCAGCTTTTTAAACGCGGAGCTTGACCACTCCTTTTAAAAGCTATCTCGTTCCATCGATTATATCAAGTTCACTACGTTCACAGTTTCGCCAAAACTATTCGTAGCCCTCCGTCGTTTCGTATGGATAGTCAATAGTATTCAAGCTGTGTTTGTTGGCCAAAGTCAAGGAACAGTGTTTGGTAGCTATTGGGTATTCATATGTAGCATAGATAGATGCGTTGGTTTGGGACAGTCGTACTGCCTTGTTGGCCAAAGTCAAGGGTATGTGCGGGTGGGTTCAAATTAACCTGGATAATGACGGGTAGAACTTGACATGTGATTTATGATTTGTTGGCCAAAGTCAAGGACATAAGAGCATGGGGAAAAAGTCCACATCGGGAGTTTCAAAAGTACTGAAACTTGCTAGCGCTGCATACCATTTGGAGTATGATGATTCTGGTAGGATTCCTTCAGTTTTGTCACGCGATGATATTTGGATCCCGATCCTACTGTGAGTATATGCTACTCCTCGGGAACTTTCTCACTTAACAATCAATGCTATAAACCAAGTAGGTGTCTAGAAAGGTGTTAGCGGGGCTACACCCACAGGGAAAAGAGGTTACTTAATTAAGGAACTTCGCAAAAGCGTTGGAAAACCTCCCTCGAAGTACCGACACTGGCCTGGCTGAACGGTTAAGCAAGTATTGTACGGTGAGATTGATCCCGTCTAATTCTTCCTTTGTGGTTTGAGGAGGGATTCGAGAGACCGTGGGAGCCATCCTGTTTAGATAAATTAAAAACCAATCTAAACTTGCAAGAGCATCATGCTGAGTGTTTTCTTCTCTCTCTCTTAATTGCAGCGACCCAGTGACCGTACCTTGGTTACATCTAGATAATAAAATGACTGAATCTGACTGTTATGACTGGCAAAGGTCTGTGCAGATGTCCATTGCCCATGACAAGCTGGGACAGCCCTTAACTAATCCAACCCCTGCCGTCTCAGGTCCAGTTTTCCCTGTCACGGATATTCATATCCGTAAGACATCAGAAAAAGACTGTGCGAAATCCAAGTGCCTCGTGTTAGCCTCAGTTGATGGTGCATACCAGAGGCAGCACGAGAAGATGGACTTAGTTTCTATCTTCCTCCATAACAAAGATTTATATGGAGAGCAATCTCGTATCGCAAGATATGAGACCTCGAACGAATTGCTTCCAGCGAGGTTGGCTATCGGGTCATCTGTAGGGGGAAACGTACTTACAGAGACCAGCTCTTTTGAGCACTCGGACCTGAAGACCACGTTGAAGAACGGGTCAGATGCTGACTTAGTTCAACAGTCTCTATCTACTACCCTGAAGGAAACCAGCGAAGTAGAAAGAAAGGGAAGGGCAGAAGTTTCGGGAATGGATGTGGTAAAAGAGGAATGTTCTTATTGTTACGGGAATGAACATGGGCAGAAGGATTGTAGGGCTTGCAAAGCCAGTAGCCACAATTCGAAGCATGTTGTGGCTTCGGCTTCGGGTATGTTTGTAATAGAGAACTGTATGTCAGTTAACCCTACTTCCTGGGTATTGGATACCGGATCAGGATCTCATATCTGTAATTCGTTACAGGCTCTGAGAAACCGTAGGGTTATCAAGAAAGGTGATATGACTCTCAGGGTTGCTAACGGAATGAGCATGTATGCTGAATCCGTAGGGGAATATCATCTTGGACTGACAATTGGACAGATATTGATTCTGCGTGACTGTTTTTATGTACCAGGTGCGACTTGTAATATCATATCTGTATCCTTACTTTCTAAGGAAGGATATGATTTTACTTTTGTAAGCGATGTAGTAAACATCCACCTAAATCAAGTTCTGATTGGGTCAGGTACATTGAAAAACGGTATATACATACTAAATCAAGCTCAGGTTTTCAGTGTCCAGAACACACCTAAAAGAAAGTCTCCAGAATTAAATCAGGCTTTCTTATGGCATTCTAGACTGGGTCACATTAATGAGACACGGTTGACTAAGTTACATAAAGAAGGATACTTGGATCCGTTCGAGTACCAGACTTATGCCACCTATGAATCTTGTCTCATGGGAAAGATGACAAAGACTCCGTTCACTGGACACGGAGAAAGAGCGAGCGAGCTTTTGGGACTCATACACAGTGATGTGTGTGGTCCATTGTCTACACATGCGCGAAGTGGTTATTCATACTTCATTACTTTCACAAATGATTTCTCTAGGTATGGGCATATCTTCTTGATGAAGCACAAATCCGAGGCCTTTGAGAAATTTCAGGAATACAAGAATGAAGTTGAAAAACAAACAGGCAAATGTATCAAAACACAGAGATCTGATCGAGGTGGTGAATACTTGAGTGCCGAGTTTCTGGGCTTCTTAAAAGAGAATGGAATTCTCTCTCAGCTTACTCCTCCATACACACCACAACACAACGGTGTATCGGAAAGGCGGAATCGAACCCTATTGGATATGGTTCGATCCATGATGAGTAAGGCTGAGTTACCGCGATCCTTCTGGGGTTATGCACTAGAATCAGCTGCATACCTTTTGAACCGAGTTCTAACTAAGATTGTGCCTACTACACCATATCAGATGTGGTTTGGGAAGAAACCCTATCTTAATCACATTAAGACATGGGGATGTCCAGCTTTTGTCAAAAAGCAGCATGCGGACAAACTCGAGGCACGTTCAGTACAGTGTAAGTTTGTGGGATACCCAAAGAACTCCAAGGGGTATCTTTTCTTTTACACAGAGGAACAAAAGGTTTTTGTTTCTCATCATGCCCGCTTCTTGGAAACTGAGTTTTTGGAAAACCAGATAAGTGGGAGCGCAATAGAACTGGAAGAAATTCCAGAACCACGAGCTATTGCTGAAAGCTTAGTAGAACCAGAGGGTTCGAAAGAACAGGACATTCCTACGCTACTCCGCAGGAGTAGTAGGCAGTCTCATCCGCCCGAGAGATACTATGGTTTTCTCATAGACGGGGATAGAGAGGATTGCACTATGAATTATGGTGAGCCTACTAGCTTCCAGCAAGCCATTCAGAGTGGTGACTCGGTAAAATGGCTGTATGCAATGCGTGCCGAGATGGAGTCCATGTACACCAACAAAGTTTGGACTTTGGACTTTGCTCCAGAAGGGGTAAAACCCGTAGGCTGCAAATGGATCTTCAGAAAGAAGATTGGTGTAGATGGGCTGGTTGAGACCTATAAAGCTAGACTTGTTGCAAAGGGTTTTCGTCAAAGACCTGGTTTGGACTATGATGAGACCTTTTCTCCAGTGGCTATGCTGAAATCCATTCGGATCCTTCTTGCCATTGCTGCCTTCCATGATTATAAAATCTGGAAGATGGACGTAAAGACGGCTTTCCTAAATGGAAATTTGGAAGAGTGCGTCTATATGGATCAGCCGGAAGGATTCATTCAGAGTGGGAGCAGCGGTAAAGTGTGCAAATTGCTCAAGTCCATCTATGGACTTAAGCAGGCATCGCGGAGTTGGAACATCTGCTTTGATGATACTGTCAAAGAATTCGACTTTATCAAAAACCCAGATGAACCATGCATTTACAGTAAGATTGTAGGGAGAACTGTGGTATTCCTCGTCTTGTACGTGGATGACATTCTCCTAATAGGAAATGATATTTCTATGCTACAGTCAGTCAAAGGATTCTTATCGCAGAGGTTCTCCATGAAGGACCTGGGCGATGCCAACTACATTCTGGGGATCCAGATCTATCGTGATAGATCTAAAAGGATGTTGGGACTTTCACAGTCAAGGTACATCGACACCATACTGAAAAGATTCAGTATGGAAGATTCCAAGCGCAGTAATTTACCGGCTTGTCACGGGATCACCCTCTCCAAAGAGATGTCTCCCAAGACTGATTTGGAAAGGGATCGCATGTCTATTATACCCTACGCTTCTGCGGTAGGCTCTATAATGTATGCGATGTTATGTACCAGACCAGATGTAGTACACACATTGAGCGTTGTAAGCCGGTATCAGTCAAACCCAGGGGAGAAACACTGGATAGCGGTAAAGAACATTCTCAAGTACCTAAGAAGGACTAAGGAGTTGTTCTTGGTGTATGGCGGAAAAGACCTCCAGCTTGAGGCCTTTGCTGACACCAGCTTCCAGAGTGACAAGGATGACTCCAAGTCCATGTCGGGTTATGTCTTTACCCTCAATGGAGGGGCGATTTGCTGGAAGAGTTCCAAGCAGGAGACCGTTGCTGACTCAACTATAGAAGCGGGGTACATAACTGCTTGCGATGCCACAAAGGAAGCTATCTGGATGAAGAAGTTCCTCACGGAGCTTCAGGTGGTTCCTACCATTGTTGATCCAATACCGCTGTATTTCGACAACAACGGCGCTATAGCTTTAGCGAAGGAACCCAGGTCCCATCAGAAGTCCAGGCACATTTTGAGACGGTACCACCTGATCAGGGAGATCGTAGATCGCCGGAAGATCGAGGTGAAGAGAGTAAATACGGAGAATAACACTGCAGATCCACTCACGAAGGCCCTACCCCAGACTCAGTTCGAGAGGCTGATCGAGATGATAGGTCTTCGATACGCCAGTACATGGCCTTAGTGCAAGTTGGAGATTGTTAGTGTATATGCCCTAGAGGCCATTACTGTATCATACTAGCTTGTATATTACTTAATGGAAGCTTGGGATATTCGCAGTTGTATATACAATCTTGCTCAAAATGGTAGTATGCTACTTGGTTTGTCTCTATTTCAATATGTGCATGTGTGTTTCTTTTAACATATCTCTTATACATATTAGTAGAGCCCTTAGGATCTTTGCTTGATTACCGGCGTTGTGATGGCAGTCACACTCGTGGGGGCTAGGTAATCCATAAGCAAATCCTTATACCTATCGTTGGACTATCGAGACAGGGCATCGATACTCCGGAGTAGATTAGCGTATGCGCTTCTCATCCCAGCGGGGGAGACGGTCTGTCCCACAGCCGTCAGTACGTCGTACTTGAGATAGTATACGGGTGCTCGTTAGGTTACGAGTACACTGGACAGGACTCGTCAGGAACTGTTGGTTGGTATTATACCTATCGTCAGTTATCAGTTCCCAGGTGATATGAGTACAGCTTAGTCCGCTGACTTGACACTGTCACTTCGCCTCGAGTGTGTTCCCACTGTACTTGGATTACTACCCTACCACGGCTCAAAGGAGTCGTGCAAACAGGTGGTAGTTGGGTGCAGTCCCGAAGCACTTAGAGGCAGTGACGGTTAGACAGGATTCATCTCTCCCGGTATTGGAGGTTGACATCGCGCGGTATCTAGGAGAGCCATTACACGGGTAGTCCCTGGTCAGGGCAAGCGAAATATACTGGTAGGTTTCCAGTGTTATCTCAGAGTGTTTTGGGCTACACTCCGACACGAATTGTACCGCTATTAGGAGACTGACGTTCACCACCCCCTAGGCCCGCCATGCGATGTATCAGACGAACAGACCGGACTGTACGGAGATTGTCACATACAGGCTCAGTAGGAGTTCGGATGGGTTTACCTCATCGGCCTTCTTATCGACATCTACCTGGGGACCGTTACGTACACCTAGTGCCGCTTGCGGTCTGTGGTTAAACCCACTGCCAGCGTACTGTCGAGTCTTTAGAGTCCCACACAGAGAGTTTCCCTGCACTGAGCAAAACGTGTAGAGACCGTATGGTTTTACGGTAGGGATGTGATCACTTACGTGCACTTGTGTGCATATGCTGTTCGGGCAGGCAATACTAGTGGACTTTGGCTTAAGCCGGATCCTAGTATTGCACAGATGGATTTGTTTTGTCTTCTGTGCATTCGCATTCTACGGAATGCAGATGCGGGTGTGTATGCACAGTTTTGAGGAGCGATGAAGGAGAATGTGCCTCATTTCGGTTTTGGCAGATGGTTCGGCCAAAACCGTTATGTGGCAGGCTCATTAGGGTTTTGGCAATTCGTTCGGTCAAGACTATTATGAGCCGGAGATATTATTTACTAATCGTTTTAGTGATAATTTTGTGATGGCTAATTGCATTGACCATTTGACCACCATGACCTCTCTTGACTTTGTTGACCCGTTGACCGGTGTTGACCATTGACCTTCATGAGAGGTCTACACTCTTCTTTGGATTTTCTTTTTCTTTTTGATTATGAAAACGGTCAATTCAATGTAGCATCAACTTTATCATGATAGGATTTGTAATGATGTTGTTTTCTATTATTGCAACCATGGTGCCTTTTTTCTTTAGGAATGATATCCATTTTCTAATTCTCATTCACTCTCTTAGAAAAGAAAAAGAGAAAGAGCTCCATGGTTGCAAAACTCTCCTTCATCTTCCTCCTCTTGAAATCATACTTTGATCTCATGTGTTGAGAGAAAAAGGATCCCACTTGACAAAACCATCCCTCTACTACTTATACACATCCTAGGGCATCTAGACTAGCGATCTCGTTGCCTTAGTTGCTTCAGCTCGAGGTGGAGCTCGGTGTACATCTCTCGGGTGGATCGTCTTCGACTCAAGGAGGCCGCGGAGGTGACCAAGATCCGGATCGACACTCAGAGCTTGGATGGACGAGCGGGACAGCGGAATGAAGACCCGAAGGACCGGTTTCGTGAGGTATAATTTCTATGGCATAGTAGTTAAAGCCTCTAGTAGTTTGCTAGTTTCTAGTTTAGCAAAGATCCGGCTTTGAGTCCATATTGCCTTGCGCTAAATTATCATTTTTTGCCGTTTCCGCCTCCCCGTAAGAACCGGGGTGAGCAACGTGGACATACATTTAATTGGGTAAATTACATAATTAGGAATCATTATAAACTAAAATATAGTGTAACAAAAATTTTATCAAAACATTTCAAGTTTAGTTGTTTTATGGTTTAAAATGGTTTGAAAATGAATTAAAAAGGATTTTTTTTGTAAAATTTGATGTGATAAGCATTAAATGAACTTGAGGGGTTCTTTTCTCCTAGAATTTTCTACACTTCTCTCACAACTTCCCCCCTTCCCTACCCCTGGTCGAAATTCAGCAGGCCTCCCCCATTTTCCTCTCTCTCTCTTGCTTCAAAATTCACTCAAAAATCCACCGAAATCAACAATTTCTTCACAAAAATTCAAAACTAAACCCTTTTCCACCTCTTCCCAAACCCTAATTTGTTTAAAACAAGGAGAAAGAAGACATCTTTGGAGGCTAATTGCAAGAGGTTCAAAGCTTGGGAGGTATAACTCTAATCTATATGTTTAATTTGTAGTTTAAGGTGCTAAACTAGAATTCTAAAAGTGTTAATTTAGTTATAATTTATTGTCTAGGAAATTCTAGAAAGGGTTTTAAAATGAAGTTGGGGTTTTATTAATTAATAGGGGTTATAACAAGTAGTTTAAAATTTTTAGAAGTGGAAAATCTTGTATGGTTGATATATTGTAAATTGTTCATTCAAAATTGTTCAAATTAAGCAATTTTGCTAACTAGATTTTTATAAATTATATATATTGGTGTGTTAAAATTCTAATTAAGGTTTTTATCATTATATTTTGGTTTTAATGAGAATATTAACATGTTAAATGAATGAAAGACCTAATCTAATTATTAGTTTCAAATTGTTAGTTAATATAATATGATAAACATGCTATTTCGGTAAACTAGATTTTAGAAATTAATTTAAAATGTAGTATTAAAAATCTAATTAGGGATTTAGCTCATTCTTAAGGTTTCATGGAGTGGTTTAACACTTTAATATATGCAAAATCAAGTTTAGTAGTGGAATTGTAAATTTTTGCTTAACAAGTGTTAATTTTGGCTAATTTGCAAGCTAGAAATTGTAAATTAAGACAAAATGGTGTGAGAAAAATATGGCAATGGTTTCTATAATCTAGTTATGTTTTTTTAATGAATATTATGACCATTAGTTTATTTTAAACATCAAGTTTTGATGTAAAATGGTAAATTGACATTTTCAAGCTTTTGCGGAATTGGACGATTTGATCGATTTTTGGGTTTCGATGAATTAAATCGTGTTTTATATTATAAGTAATGAGTTTTAAAACTAAGAGTTGTTTGTTGGTGTTTTATCTCGATCAATCGGCGTTTGTACACCGATATCGAGCGATATTTGGTTCTTTTGCATGAGCGGGTCATAGGTTTTAACCTATGCGCGTTTCGTGCGTCGTCTTGGTTTTGTCCGTGATTCCGTTTACGATATTATATATGTTTGCGAATAGGTACCCCTCGCTTGGACTTCGGACGAGGAAGAAGAGGAGGGCGACATCGTTTTCGGCAGACAAGGACCAGGTGAGTAGATGTATATCTACGGGGGAAGTCGGGTGGATGGCGTTTAGCACCCCCGCAAACGTAGAATAGGGATATTGCTTATTGTCATTAGGAAGTCGGACGTGACCTTAGATTCTTGGTGAGTAGGACCCTATTAAAGACCTTAGGTTGGACTAGACTGATTTAGATAGACTTTACCAGAGGAGGAATGTCTTGGAGGAAATTCGTAGGTTTCAGGTAGACGCACACACGCACACATAGAAACTTGGCTTGGTGTATATATATATGTGTATATATAAGTAGGAATGTGTGTAGGTGTATATATACACAACATGTATATGTGATATAAGGATGTTATATGATACATGGGGATGAGACGATATAACTGGGCTTGATGCCGTGATCTCTTGGCTATACAGTCATATTATGATCTTAGCGGATCATTGGAAAATGAGAGAATTGATATGTATACATAAACGATAATAGGTGATGATGACATTGAGATATACGAGACTCTAGAATAGAACCCGGACCGTAACCTGTGACTTGATTACGATATGATATATGTGTGACTTGGTTATGATATGATATATGTGTGACTTGATTACGATATGATATATGTGTGACCTGATTACGATATGATATATATGACATGATATTTCTGAGGAACAATTGACGACGTATATGTTCGCAGACAATGATATATGATTGATGATATTGGGATGTATGCGATTACAGTATAGTATCTTTGATCATGACATTATTTGATGATGATATTATACGAATGATGATGTACGTAGGTGATACTTGACCCGTACCCCGATATTAGGATGCCGTACGATAGATTTTACCGTACGAGGCATAGCTGTGATGATTGATCCGCGCTCTTGATTCGAGGAAGCCGTACTACGTGCGTGACGCTATTGAGGCTGGATCGCCGACTATTACAGATATGGACTCAGACCTTAGGTGGATTCTTATTTCCTATCGACTAGTTCCTTTAGTTTAGTTCCTTTGGGGGTTAGATAGATACTAGTTGAGGCTCGAGTCATATAGTTGTAGTTAGATATGTATATTCCAAATGAGTGTTTAGTACACATTTTACCTTTACATTTAGATTGAAATCATCAAGTTGCATGTTCATACATATGTTTCTTTAGTCAGTATGAAACTCTGCCTGTTAGGACACCAGCACCATTACCGATGATGCGCATGTCCCACGTACACTTATTTGCCGGCTCACACACACATCATCGGTAATTGCCATGTTACGTACACTTTAGAACATATTATCTTTTATGATAGAATCAGCTAAAGGCTAGATCAATATAGTATTGTGATTACTCTCAGGTGTTAGTCTAGACATTGCATTTATTACTTAGACATTTCATGCATTCACATTTTCATGTTATCATGCTGTATTATATGGCTTATACCGACACTTACCATTTACTTACTCAAGATTTTGGGATTTTGGATTTCTATGAGATTTCTGGATTTTGGGGAAAACCGCAAGAATATATATAAAAACTTCTCTCTCTTTCTCCCTCTCTTTTTAAAATATAAGTTGCGGTTTTCTCGTGATGTATGTGTCGTCCACCATGAGATTTCATGTTTTCTGTTGGATTTCAAGACCCGATTCGAGGAGTGGATGAACCGTTTCGGGTACATGGTGGGCCCGTTATGGTACCCCGGGGCAAGAAGATCGAGTTGTAGACGATGAGCCTGGCAGGAGAAGACTACCTACCGGTGATGTTTGGTGCGGCGGATATCCGGAAGATACCGACCGTTGTCGTGAGATTTGATGATATGGGCCGATCCGGACTGACGGAGCCCGAGATATTGAGACTATGAGATATTGAGACTATGAGGTATTGAGACTTAAGATTTACATGTTTTGTGTCGATACTTGACACGGATTTCCATGGATTTCATCGATGATATTTCAGATTTCTATACAAGTTTTACCATGATAAAAGTTAAAGACATTTTATACAGATATATCCAGATTTCAGGGTTGATTGTTTTACATTCATGGTGCATGCATACTCATTCACACGACATATTACTATTTGAGGCACTGACACGAGCACGGAGCATTTGTACTTACACGTAGTTTATTATCCTGCACGACTAGATGACTAGTGATATATTAGTATATTATTATGACCTAGGACAGCGTCGTGCATTCGATTTCTTTTCGCAGATTTCTTCTACTCACGAGTTGGCAACTCACCCCCGTTGTGCCAAATTTTATTACAGGTTCGATATACAGGTTTCCTTGGCAGCTTGCTGGCACAACTTTTCATTCAGGGTGATTTGCACGGTAGGTTGGTTCATTTGTATCAGGACCGCCATTGTACTTTATTTATTTCATTGGTATCTAGTAAGCTCCATCAACCAAACTTGTATTACTTGATAAGTTTAAAGGACCAGTTATTTATTTCGACTTTAGAGTCACGCTTGTATTATTATGGTATCTGGTGGATTTGTTTTCTTTTGAGTTTTGAGCTTCGCCCTTTGGCGTTGTATATTATTGTGCTTGGTGTGGTTATTTCCGCCTGTTGGCGTAGAGCTAGTTCCTGCTTGGGGTTGCCTTTTATGGCTGTATATATATATTATTCTTGTTTGTACCCGTTTGGGGCCAGTTTTTACAAAGGAGACTCAGCCGAAATTTTTGAGAAAATTGGATGTTTCTTTTAAACTTTTTTTTCTACATGTTTTCCTTTACTTCTTCTTTTATATGGTTTAGATTTCTGGGCTTCGGCTTACTTAGATTATGTTGCGTCTCTAGACGCTTCGTAATTTAAGTGCCGGTCACGTTCCGTACCTTCGGGTCATGACAGTTGTGATGTTCCCAATCTAGATACATAGACACCATACTAAAGAAGTTTAGTATGGAAGATTTCAAGCGAGATAATTTACCCGCTTGTCACGGAATTACCTTCTCTAAAGACTTTTGTCCAAAGTCTGATGAAGAGAGGGCTCGCATGAGTGTTATACCATACGCTTCCACAGTAGGGTCTATCATGTATGCAATGTTATGTACTCGCCCAGATGTAGCTTACGCACCGAGTGTGGTAAGCAGGTATCAATCCAATCCAGGGGAGAAACACTGGACAGCTATGAAGAACATTCTTAAGTACTTATGAACGACTAAAAAATATTCTTGGTGTATGGTAACAGGGATCTCCAAATGGAAGCCTTTACTGATTCCACGTTCCAAAGTGATAAGGATGGCAAAAAGTCTATCTCGGGTTTTGTATTTACCCTCAATGGAGGGGAGGTTTTTCGGAAAAGTTCCAAACAAGACACCGTTGCAGACTCAAAGATGGAAGCTAAGAACATTGCTGGAAATGATGCTTCCAAGGGAGCTGTCTGGATGGAGAAGTTCATCTCAGAGCTTGGAGTGGTTCCAACCATTATTGATCCAATATCCTTGTATTGTGATAATAATGGGGCTATGGCATTAGCCAAGGAACCCAGATCCCATCAGCGTTCCAGACATATCCTGAGGCGATATCACCTGATCCGGGAGATAGTAGATCGCCGCGAGATAGAAGTTTAGAGAGTAGACACGAAGAACAATACCGTGGATCCACTCACCAAGGCTCTTCCACTGGCGCAATTTGAGCAACTTTTTGAGATGATGGGTATGAGATACGCCAATAATTGGCCTTAGTGCAAGTGGGAGAGTTTTAGGAATATGTATGTCCTAGAGGCTATTATTGTATATTATAGTGGATGCTTGGACATATATACAGAGGACTTTCTTGCCCGACATGATAGTATGCTATCTGGTTGCTCTTTATCTTAACATGTTCACTTGATTGAGTTTACTGTCATTTTGATACATGTTGATAAAGCCCTTAGGATGTTAGCTTGACTACTATGACTATGATGCAGATCATACTAGTGGGGAATGTGTAGTCCATAAGCACATCCTTAACAGTTCCTAGTCGAGGGAGTATCGAGACAGGGCATCGATATTCCATAGTAGACTAGTGTATACGTTTCTTGACCCAGTATTGGGGCGATGGATGATCCCATATCCATTGGTGTTTGACATCAAAGATTGTATGAAGGTGCTCATTAGAGACTGAGTACTCTGAACGGACTCGCTGAGAACTCCTAAATGGTATTATACCTATCGTCAAATAGCAGTTCTCCAGTGACTCTTATACAGGTTAGTCTGTAGACCCGAGATCGTCATAGTGTCTTGTGTGCTTCCCACTATTCTTTGATTTCTACACTACCACGGCTCTATTGAGTCGTGCGAACAGGTGGATTTTGGGTACAGTCCTGAGACACATGGAGGCAGTGAGCGATAGGAAGGGTTTCGTCTTTCCCTGTATTAGGAGTTGATGTTGTGCTATGCGTGATTGGCTATAACCGCAAGTCCCTAGCCAGGGTTGATGAGATTTACTAATAAGTGTTATCAATAGTTTCTCGATTGGTTATAGGCCACAAATCGACATGACTTATCGAGTTATTGGGGTCTGACGATTCTAAACCCCAGACTCGATATGCGACATATCAGATGAAGAGACCGGACCGTATGGTGAGTGTTGCTTGTTGGCTATATGGGAGTTTGAATAAGTTTGCTTATTGATCTTCTATTCAATCAATACCTGGGTAGCCGTTACGTCCAGATAGTACCGCTGACGGCTTGTGGGTATCTGATATGATCATTACCTACTGCTAGCATATTGACGAGTCTTAAAAGCCCAACATAGAGGTTTCTAAACTCAAGCGAAACGAAGTAGGACATATATGGTGATATGTGCGGGAGCTTGATTAACTACGAGTATATGATACCGTATTTTAATCTAGCATTTTTTATGTTAGTCGGGTTATATATGATATGACCGGATTATTAAATCAAATGTTGATTTATTAATTAACTAATTACTCCTTATAATTCTTTTCTTTATATATATATATATATATATATATTTGATATATGTATAAATGTATTATGGATGATGATACATGGAACAAGGCAATGCAAGAATCACATTGGAGATAAAATGAATATTTTGATAAATATAAATGAATAAGAAAAATATCTAGAGATGAGTCATGGCTTCTATGAGGTTCTAAAATGTTCTAGCAACCAGGACTCACTCTCTTGATTTGCTTTTATTTATCCATACTTATCTATTAAACATCATCTTATCTCCAAGGTTCATTCAGCTCTTGCCATGTTCATCATCATCTTCATTCCACTCTAGATAATTTTCTTGGTTAGAAGATGAAAAGAAAAAGAAAGAATTTTAGTGAGAAAAATCCCACTTCATCAACTTATACTGGAGTAGCAAGCTAGTGTAGGTTGTTATCTTCACTTTTTCTTTGATTAGTGATGTAAAAGTTTGAGAGTGAGAAGCTTCATAGTGGATCATCTTAGACGACGAAGACCTCGGGAAACCTTGTTCCACTTTCAAGCAGAGTCGTAGAGGAGCTCAAGGACTTCTACACGGAGCAATTGAAGTGTTCGATTGATCTACGAAGGTTGTAGTTCTCATTCACTTAGAATAAATCCTTAGTTGTTTTCTTTTGAAACCCTAATCTTTAGTTTAATTCGTGATTAGTATACTTAGCTCTCTAGATTTTTTAAAATTGCTCACATGCTGTTGTTAAAACCTTAGTAGAGGTGTTAAGACATACTTACAAATACACAATGGAAAAATAAATGGAGACTGTAAATTATTCAACAAATATCTTTATTTACATTCAAACTTGAAATATTTACAATACAAGAGTTTAACTGAGAAGTAAATACAATAATAGGAATGCCTAAATAGGCGGAATACAAAAACTGAAAGAAAAGGTAAGCTAATCTAAGCATGAGTAGCGATCTGGTCGTACTCCTCCTCTGTAGCGTCCAACTCCTCAGTCTCAACCGCATATGGCGAACATTCTAAGAAAACAATGGTCGGTGGAATGCCCGTCAGCGAACTAACGCTCGGTAAAACCCAAAGATAGGTTAAAAGTGAAGAGTGACAAGTATAGAACAAAATGAATTAAAGTAAATGAAAAGTAAAAGTATGCAGGAATGACTACAGGTATATCTACTATATGTCTTTATATGGTCACTATATTAACGTTAAGTTCCATATATGAATGTCAACGCAATCATAGAAGTATTCATGAGCTCAAGAGGAAGGCCCCAGGAGCAAGGAAACACAGGCTCATTTCATTTGTTAGCATCGGGACACCAAGCTGTAGAGGAATCGACCCGACTGAGATTTGAGTAAATAGAATTCGAGTAAGTTAATACGACACTCATGAAGTTCCATTGGATTCACACCTGAAACCATCCCAAACACCCCGAGTATAATAGATTATAACTATTGTATTGATTTAGTTGATTTGATTGGTTGATTATAACATGTTTTGATCGAAACCATAGATTGCAAAAGTGGATAATGTAGTAAAGTAAGTCAAGTAGAATACGAGCCATGTCAATTGCAATCCTAGGTCGAGTTAAGTTAGTTCGAGTAGATTGAGTTCGAGTTTAAGTTCAAGTTTGAGTTTGGATTTGAGTTCGATTTTAAATTCAAGTTTAGGTTTGAGTTGGATTCGAGTTATTGTCATTTTATTTTACTAGATCTTAAGTTCAGGAATAATCGGACAATCGCTGCACATGGACAACAGGATTTGTGTCTTTTTCCAAGACGATTGCTATTTATAACTCTTTTAATTTGCTTGTTATATAACCTGAATAGGCAAGAACTAACTTTATCCGTCTTCCAGAGGCTCAAGAAAATGATACTGCTTTAACCTATATTAATTTAGGGTCTTTAAAGATTTATTCAAGTTGTTTAATATGTATTTTCATAGTTGCATTTCTCGAGGTGGTTTTATGTAAAATGTTTTAATATTGTTTTTAAAAAAATAAACTTCGAGAGCATTTTAGAATATTAAGAGTTTTTATAAAAATATATTTTAGTCTTAGGGGTATTTTAGTGATAAAACCTAGCTTTTTAAAAAGTTTATGGTATTTTTATGAGAACTATACTTCTAGAAACTTGATGGTATTTTTGGGTAATTTTAATTTTTAATCTTTCATTTAAAAATATAGTTTTCACAATTTGTTTTCATTGAAAATACGGACTCATAATTTTATATAATTTTTTCAAAGATTAATTTGTTTTAAAAAAAAGAAGTATTCTTTAAAATTGTATTTTTATTTTCTTTCGAGACCGAATTATCCATGAGGAGTTCTATTTCTCACTATACTATCCCAAGGACATGCGATAACCCGCACCATCCGTAAATGAGTTCTCCTAAAAGGGCTGTAGAGGCGTAATTGTAAAAGAGTTAAAAATAGCGATAAAAAGTTTTTTTTAAAAGCGGGGGTATTTTAATGTAAATTGTTTCATTTAGGATAAAACTTTGTAATCTAAAATATCGTGCTATGAAACCATAGTGTATGTGATGGGGTAAGTCATTACCCCATGAGTTTTCTATAGTTATAGTTCATGATGATGTTAAAAGGGTATAAGCAAATTTTATGGTATTTTGGGGTAATTTTATTGTATGATTTTATTTTGTACAAAATTTTAATCAATTCAAAAGAAATTGAGATGAATATATTTAAAGTGAAGTTAGAAGTATTAGGGTGAAATATTTAACATAGTAAGGGTAATAAAACTTTTATAAGAAGATTCATTTAGACTAACTCCACTTTAGTCGGTATTGCTTTAAGAATTGTTTTGAGATGATGCGAAGGAGAGGAAAAGGGGACTTACGGGTTTCTAGAGCATTGAAATGGGGAGGAAAAAGATAGAGTGTCTTTATGGATCGTGGTAGTGTCGAGGATGGCTCCGGTCTTCCAAAACGATCTTGGCTCAAACTAACTCCACTTGACTAGTTTTAACTCTTCTTGGACAAGGAAATTTTAGAGAATTTTGCTATGGATTTCAGAATAGGAGAGAGATAGAGGATGTGGTGTTATTTATAGGTTAAAAATGAGAGTGTGTGAATTAAAAAATGGATTAAAAAGAGATTAAATTGTGATAATGGGATAGATAAAGTGTTGTGAAGTCTCTGGTTGAAATCAGAGAAAATTAAGTGAAAAAAGGAGTAGAGGGGAGCCAAAAGGACGCATTGGTGAAGCACGGAGATGATTGGAGCAGATCCGACCACAAATTGCGGTTTTGAGGAATTTTTTTGCAGCCAGGAACTTGAGTTGGGTCTTGGGGTTTAGGCCATGTGATCTAATTTGTCTTAACTCCTTATTTCTCCAGTTAGTTTTCTCTGAAACTTTTTGTTTCTCTATGAATTGCATGCGCTATTAGGATTCCTAGTGCCTTGTTCGTCTACCGCGGCCGTTGCGGAACGAAAAACTTTTACATTTAAAACTTTGGAGATAGAAAACACATCCTAGAATCTAATCAAATATCGAAACTAGTAAATTAGAGGAGTCTAACTACTCTGTTACAAGATTATACCTAAAAACACGTATCCTTCGGGTCTCTGCAGGGTTCCTTAGGTCGCCGCTGGATTTCGGGTGGCATCGACCATGCCTTTTTAAAAAATTGGCGCGCTAAACAACCTTAACTTAGAATCTTAACTAGAGAATTAGATGATGCAAGCATGCAAACAACTTTACATACAAAATGAACAAGAAATACAACCTTTGTATATCGGTCCTTCACTTCAATAGCTCCGTGTAGTAGTCCCTTCGCTCCAAGCAGTGACCTCCCGGACACTAGAAAGGCTCCACAAGATGAACGGATCAAGCTTGCTTGAAGTTTTCGAGGCCGAAGATGATCTACGTCGAGAAGACACCAACTCAAGCTACCTCTTCACTAATTAGGGTTTAGTAAAGCAAACACCCTAAACTAAATGGCTAATATAGTAGAGGATGATGAAGTTGGAATTTTTCTCATGTTAGAAATATTTTTCTCACTCATTTTCTCCACCTCCCAAAAAGTTAATGAGCTTGAGGAAGGAGATGAAGAAGAAGCAACCATGGAAAAATCTCAAGTGTTATGGCAACCATGGGTGAGTTAATATCATATACTAACCCTTGTAGAGACTAAATCATGGCTAATCATAATGGTTGGGTTAATAAATATCTTAAGTAAAACAAAATTGGTGGACTTAATCAATGATTCTACAAGCTTCCATTAAGCTTCAACCATGACTAAATTCCACTCAATTTTGAATTAGTTTAAATAAATAAAAACCTTGATTATGTTAAGCATGGTGTGAGTCTCACACACCCATGTTACATGTATTATCACACAAAAAATGTACATTAATATATATCACATATATACTAAATGCACACAAGTGAGAAAAAGAAATCTTAAGTGGGCTAATATTAATTAATGTAAATTATTATATCAAATATATAATTATATATTAAATCAACACTTGATTTAATAATCCGGCTATATCACATACAACCGACTAATATCAAATACAACAACTTATCGAATCAACATTTGATCCGATAACCCGGCTATATCACATATAACCGACTGATATCACATATCGCGAGAATAGAATACGGTATCACATACTCGTATTAATCTCGGTACCGCACATATCACATATGTGCTCCTACTTCGTTTCTCTTGAGCCAGGAAAGCTCTGTGTAGGACTCTAAAGACTCGTCAATATGGCGGCAGTAGGTGGTGATCATATCAGTCACCCAAAAGCCGCAAGCGGTCTGCTAAACGTAACGGCCACCCGGGTATTAAGAGATCAGAAGATCAACAAGCAAGCCTGATCATACTCCTGCGAATCCAATAAGTAACACTACCGTACAGTCCGGTCTCTTCGTCTGATATGTCACCTATCATAGCCTGGGGGTGGTAAAACGTCAGACCCCAATAGCCTGATATTTCATGCCGATGTGAGGCTCATAACGGTTCGAGAAACTACTAATAACACTTACCAGTAGATCTCACCAACCCTGACCAGGGATTTCCTGTTATGGCCAATCATGCACAGCGCAACATCAACCCCCAATACCTGGAGAGACGAAATCCCCTCATATCGCTTATTGCCACCATGTGACTCAGGACTGTACCCAAAAACCACCGTTTTTCACTATCTCTTGAACGTGGTAAGGTGGAAATCAAAGCACAATGGGAATCACATAAGACTCTATGACGATCTCGGGTCGACAGACTAACCTGTACCAGTGTCACCAGAGAACTGCTATCTGATGATAGGCATAATACCATTTAGGAGTTCTCGGCGAGTCCTTTCAGTGCACCTAGTCTCCACTGAGCACCCATATACCTTCTCTGATGTCAAACACCAATGGATATGGGATCATCCATCGCCCATCATATGGGTCGAGAAGCGTATACGCTAGTATACTCTGGAATATCGATGCTCCGTCTCGATACTCCCACGACTAGGAACATTTGAAGGATGTACTTACCGACTACCTCTGGCCCACTAGTATGATCTGCATCATATTCGTGGTAGTCAAGTACTCATCCTAAGGGCTTTATCAACATGTAATAGAGAGACAATAAGTGTACATGTTAAGATAAAGTGCAACCAGATAGCATACTATCATGTCGAGCAAGAAAGTCCTCCCTATATATGTCCAAGCATCCACTATAATATACATCACAAGTATAATAATGGCCTCTAGGGCATACATATAACTAACAGTCTTCACCCCTCTTCTTAAGCTCCTTGAGGTCTTCTAGATCAACCTTGCTTGATGACCTTCTTGATCCTAGATGATCCACACGAGAGTTTATGATCCAAGCTTAGCTGCACTAATGATGAAACTTAGTAAGCTAATTTTCTAATCTTGGTTACTAAGGAGATGTAGTGAGTTTCTTAGTGTATTTCTATCTCTCTTCCTTCTTTGATTCTCAACTCATTAGATGGTAGGAAGGAAGATGAAGAAGAAGGAGGAGGAACTCAAGAAAGGCTAGAGAGGAGAGAGAAGCTCATGGTGAGAAATGAGATCCAAAGTTGTGTGAAAAAATAAACCATGATTTTGTATATCTCAATTTTTCAATATAAAATCACAACCATGCTTGAATAGTTTGCACAAATGAATATTCAATTCTTTTGTCAAAACTATTGAAGCATAGTTCTCACCATTCTCACCTCACTACCTTTACACCTCATTTCTATTTAAAAGAATAAAATGGATAAATCAAAAATGAAGTATCCACCTTCTAGACTATTTTCCGTATAAATACAGAATACACTCTACCATATATACATACCCGTATTCTACCAAAATATGAATACCCAAGAGATAGAATAATACTACTAATATAATACTAGCATTAAATCAATATCTGATTTAACAAACCGGCTTAATCCTAAGCCCACTAGTATTACCAACCGTCTGATCGAAAACCTGGATAACACTAGAATATACATATCGAAATATTTATATGTAAATTATTAAATCAATACATGATTTAATAATCCGGCTTAATCCTAAGCCGGCTAGTATTATCATTCGATCGAAACTCTACACGTATAAATATACGGCCAACACATCGTTTTTCCTGAATTAGAGAAACCCTTTGTGTGGAACTCTAAAGACTCGACAGTACGCTGGCAGTAGGTTTAACCATAAGGGTCAGCGACACTAGTTGTACGTAACGGCTACCCAGGTACCTGTCGAAAAGAAGGCCGACGAGCAAGCTGATCCGAACCCCTACTGAGCCTATCCGTTGCAATCTCCGTACAGTCCGGTCTCTTCGTCTATGAATATCGCATACCGGGTCTAGGGGGTAATAAAGGTCAAACCCCCTTCTGACTTGATAAGTCGTGTCGATATGGCTCAGGACCAATCCGAGAAACTACTGATCTAACCATCAGTATATCTCAACTGTCTTGGCCAAGGTCTTATAGTTTTAGCCAACCGGATACAGTGCGATATCGACTCCCAATACTGGGTGAGACGAATCCCTGACAATCACTCACTGCCTCCATATGGCTCTGAAACATTTCATAAAAATAAAATTTTATTTTTGGGAATTTAGATAATTAAATAATAATTATTACGAATATTTTAATGGGTGGAGATTAGTTTTAAAGGTTATGGTGGAGATTAGTTTTAAAGGTTATGGTATAATTAAATACTGATAAATTGGGAAATATTCGGAAATTTATATTAATTATTGATTTTGAAGGAGATTATGAGAATGTAGTATTCATGGATTTCTTATAATTAATTATATTCTGTATTAATGCTAAACTCGATTAAATTTCACTAATCATGCATTATGCTCGATTTTTGCATCATGACATCAACAAAACATTTTTTTTCAATTTGCATGAACCATGGAATCTTATATTTTATGTTATATGTATATGGTCGTTTGTTTTGGATTTAAATGAAAAAGGAAAAGGAAAACAAAAGAAAAGAAAAGAAAAGAAAAAGGAAAAACATTAAAGAAATAGGTATAGGCAACAGAGAGAGAGAGAGGTGAGGGGTTCCTTTGACCCTTGGTTCATTCTTTCATTCTTCATCCTCTTCATTGTTTTCTCCCCTCCTTCATCCATGGCTGCCCTCTCCCTCCACCATCTCCTACACCTCACTTCACCCCCCAAAAACACCTCAAAATACCTCATTCCTTTCATTAAAAACATGCACAAGCTCACTACAAGCATGGGAGATCAAGAAAAATTGGATTTTGAGCTCTAGGGGATTCTAGGGTTTGCCAAATGAGGTATTTCTTTCACAAGTACTGTAGTATTTCATTTACTTTAGTTTCTAGTTTAGTTTAGAAGTGATTCGATGGGGTTTAGTGATGTATGAAAATTCTAAGATCAAGTTTAGGGATCCTTGAGTTGTGAGGGTGTAATTGAGGCCTAGTAGTGACCTTAAACCCCTCTTTGTGCTAAAAACCTGGACCAAACAGAGCCTAGACCATGCAATGTGAATTGGATATCGAAATGTCGGTTTTGTGTTTATAATAGGCCTACAGGGAATCTAGGATGACTCGAGACTTTTAGAAGAAAAAAAAACAACACCATTAACCTAAATGGACCACTAGGAGGCCACCCTGCAAGTACGAACCCAATCAGAGCCACCAAAACCAAGCAGGCCGAATTTCTTGGGGATGTGGCCAGCCAAGTTGGGGAGTTTGGGGTCCAAGTTGCTTCTATAGCTCTTATATCCTATATACATCACCCCAGTACTGTTTGTTTAACCTAATTTCACCTGAACTAAAATCTGGGACAAGTTTTCTAAGTTGCTACTTAATGTTTTGTGGGTTTTATTGACTTGAAGTTTTGATTTTGTGTTTTGTATCGGTCACTTTACCTTTGTGCGTCGATATCGGATGTTTTTGGGTTCTTTTGCATGATAGACCATAGGTTTTAACCAATGTGTGATTCGCGTGTCATTTTGGTTTCGAATTGGACGTTTTGATGCGATGCGATATATGTGATATGTAGGTACCCTCACGTGGACTTCGGACGATGAAGAAGAGGATGGTGACACCGACTTCGGCAAGCAAGGGTCAAGGTGAGTAGATATATATCTACGGGGGAAGTCGGGTGGATGGCGTATAGCACCCTCGCAGTTCGTAGTGTAGCCTATGATATATTATATTATATGTGAAAATGTGTTTGTGAAACTTGGATAATTAGCAAGTAAGATCTTAGAAGATCATGGGTTAATTCTAGTAAAATTGAATGATAGTGTCGTTAGTTAGTTTCTTAGTTACGAACCCTAGAATAAGGTTGCACACACGCGCGCACACACGCATACATTTGATTTACTTGTATGTATATCAGGATATATATATATATATATATATATACACATATATATATGTGAGTATGTATATATATATATACATACTCACATACATATATGTATATGTATATATATATATATATATATATATATATATATGTATGTATGTATGTATACATATACATGGATAATAAGGATAGTATATGATTCTTGGAATTGAGTCGATGTGATTGGGCAGGATGCCGTGAGATCGATGATGTGATTTGGGTCGTATTATGAGATACGACATGTTATTATAGCGGATCGTTGGGCGATGTGTTTTCATGCACACGGGGATATATATATATATATATATATATATATATATATATGTTGATGGTATCGGTATGTACTAGACTTAGATCAGTACCCTATTCATGATATTATGATAATGATACCATATGGATATTGATGTATATGTGATAGGCGATCCGTACCCCGATTTTGGGATGTCGTTCGATGGATTTACCGTACGAGATATAAATATGATGATTGATCCGCACTCATGATTGAGGATGTCGTATTATGTTTGATCGTATGTGACGCTATTGAGGCGGGATCACCGATTACTATATATATATATATATATATATATCGACTCAGAACTTAGGTGGTTTTTCCTAACCCTTTGATTAGTCTCATAGCTTTGTCATGTAGTTACATAGTAGATGTTAGACTGGGCTCGAGTCATACATATTTCCAAAACCAATGAATCGTGAGTATTTTAATGATAGGCCGAGGGATACTACGGATATTTCAAAGGACATACCTTTTTCTTAAAAGCACCATAGCCCCTATTTTCTAAAACTACGATTCGTTCGATTTTTGACACCAAAAACTGTATAACTCGTATTTAGGAATGCATATTTCCTTATTGTTGCGTTTACTTTTCAATTTCCATATATTCATGTTATTATCGCATTGCATGCTTATACTTGTGATTCTTGTTTATATTGAACCCATGCTGTCAGGACACTAGCACCATTACCGATGATGCGTATGCCGCACGTACACTTGCATGCCGGCACACACACATCCTTCTCGGTAACTGCCATGACACGTACACTTTAGAAATATTACTTCATTGATATCGCTTGCTAGCTGATAGTTCCAATATATCATTTTAGTGCTAGTTTAGATATTGCATTCCTTAATTAGATACCCATGCATGTTTATATATTCATTATCATGCAATATTATAGGGCCATTCCGGATTGCCGGAGCCCGGTATTCATTATTATTGACTCTTTATTTTGGGATTTTGAATTTTCTATGAGATTTCTGGATTTGGAGAAACCGCAAGAATTTACAAACTCATTTTCATTTCAAAAGATAAAAAGTGCGGTTTTCTCGTGATATGATGTGAGATACGTCCACCATGAGTTTTCTCGGCTCTTGAGCAATATCATACACCCGATTCGAGGAGGAGGAGGAACCATCTGTGGGTGCATGGTGGACCCGGTGCGGTACCTCGGGGCGAGAAGGTCGCAGATGATGGCGTTGAGCCTGGCAGGGGAGCACTACCGACCGGTTATTTGTGACATGGCGGATATTCGGAGGATACTGACGTAGTCATGAGATTTGATGAGGGGCTAGTCCGGATAGCTGGAGCCCAGGGGCCAGTCCGGACTGCCTGAGCCCGTGATATTGAGACTTTGAGATATTGAGACTTTGAGGTATTGAGACTATATGACATGGGCCAGTCCGGATTGTCGGAGCCGGAGATATTGGATATTGGGATTTATGTTTTGTGTCGATGCTTGACACGGATTCTATGTTTATTTCATTGATGAAACCTCGATTTTTATATACAGAAATCTCACAAAATAAAGAAAACAATTTTTTCATTCATGATGTATTCTGTTTTCATTTTAATGCATTCATACATCATATATGTATTATGTGTCTACCTGAGGCACTGACACGAGCACATGATATTACACTTATGTGTAGATGTTCCAAGGTTATATTATTGAGGATATTATTATCATATGACCTAGGATTGAGTCATACATGCGATTTCTGCTCGGTGATGTTTTCTACTCACGAGTTGGCAACTCACCCCCGTTGTGCCACAGTTTCTTGCAGGTTTGCCGTACAGGTTTTCTTGGCGGCTTTGCTACAACACTGCTTCTTTCCGGGTGATTGCTTTGGTAAGTGGGTACACTCGTATCGTGACCACCATTATACTTTTATTATTTCAGTTGTATCTAGTAACTCCATCAACCAGACTTGTATATTTATAGACTTAGAAGACCAGTGTATATTCTTTCGACCTTAGAGTCGCGCTTGTATTATTATGGTTTTCTGGTGGATATTGGTTTTATCTGAGTTTTGATCCTTTCCCTTCGGCGTTGTATATTATATTGCTTGCGTGGTTGTGACCTCCAATTGGCGAAGAGCTAGCTCCCGCTTGGGGATGCCTTTATATTATGCTTGTTTGTACCCGTTTGGGGCCAGTATTTACAAAGGAAACTCTGCCGAAATTTTTGGAAAAGACATGATGTTTTAAAAGTACATTCTACGTCTCACTTTGTTAACACACTTGCTTTTAAGCTAAGTTTTTCCTTTACTCTCTTTTCAAATGGTTTAGATTTCTGGGATTTTGGATTACTTGAATTAGATGGGGCCCTATAGACTTCATATGATTCAAGTGCCTGTCACGTGCTATTTTGGGTCGTGACAGGTTCAGGACTGTACCCAACCAAAACCTGTCTTGACGACTCAGTAGAGCCATGGTTGGGTAGTAATCAAAGCACAGTGGGAACTCACACGAGAAAAATGATGATCTCAGGTCCGAAGAGTAACCTGTACTCATGTTCTTGAGTTACACTAACGCCCTGGCCATCATTTATTGCCATTTGCGGAACAATTTTTTTCTACGATTGTAAAACCGGCGTTAGAATAACCTGTTACCGAATCTACCATAAACCCTAAACTAGCTAACTCTAGAGGAGCTATCTACTATGAAAAAGAGTCTAACCAAAAGATCCGTGTCCTTCGCCCTTGTCCTTAGGTCCAAGTGGCCTCCATGATCGAGCTTGATCTCCTTTGCTTGCTCCTTCGGTCCTCCGAGATCTAGTTTGTTCGTCGGTCCTCCACCATCGAAGATGATCCACCCGGGGAATATGGTCCATGGCTCTAACTCCAAACTAAGTGTCTATTGAGCAACTAGAGACCTTAGTTTGCTAGTATAAGGACTCTAGGATGTAGTGTATGGATCAATGTGTGTATCTATCTCACCTCCTCTTTTGTTTCTCAACACATAAGAGTGTAGAGAGGGGTAGATCATGAAGGTGGAGGAACTCAAGAGAAGGGAGGAGGGTGAAATAAAATGCCGAGAGCTTGAAAAAAATGAAGTATGCATGTGAGAGAAAAAATCTCACAATGGTTTTGTAAAAACATTTTTACAATAAACTATTTCCAACCATGTTTCAATAGTGAGCACAAATGAATTGAAAATTCATTTGTCATCACTATTGAGGCATGGCTCTCACCACACTCTCCTCACCTCACTTTATACCTCATTATCCATTTAAAGATAAATGGAAATAACCAATAATGAGGTGTCCACCTTCTAGAATGTTTTCCGTATAAAATACGTATTACAGTCTACTGTATATATATACCTGCATTTGCATAAAAACACGAATACCCAAAGAGATAGAATAACACAAAGAACATAATACTAGAATATACATATCGAAATATACATATGTAAATTATTAAATCAAAACCTGATTTAATAATCCGACTCAAAACCCTAGACGGCTAGTATTATTAACTGTTCGATCGAAAGTCCGGGTACATAGTACCATCAATCAATCCGAACCTAGCACATATCCAATACGGCTACTACATCATTTTTCCTGAACTAGGGAAACCCTCTGTGTGGGATTCTAAAGACTCGACAGTACGCCGACAGTGTGTTACTGGATAAATCCATAACCACAAGTATGGCAGTGGCACTAGCTGTATGTAACGGCTACCCGGATACCTGTCGAAAAGGAAGGACGACGAGCAAACTCATCTGGATCCCTACTAAGCCTATCCATGAAAATCTCTGTACAGTCCGGTCTCTTTTTCTGAGAGTATCGCATACCGGGTCTAGGGGTGGTAAATGTCAGACCCTAATAACCTGATAATTTGTGCTGATGTGGCTCAGGACCAATCCGGGAAACTACTGATCAACCTATCAGTAAATCCCAACTGCCTTGGCTAAGGTCATATGGTCCTGACCAATCGAACACAACACGATATCGACTCCCTATACCGGGAAAGACGAATCCCCAACAATCACTCACTACCTCCATGTGGCTCGGGACTATACCCAACCAAAACTTGTTTGCACGACTCAGTAGAGCCATGGTAGGATAGTGATAAAAGTACAGTAGGAACTCATACGAGACAAATAACGATCTCAGGTCCGAAGACTAACCTGTACTCATGTCACCTGAGAACTTCCATCCGACGATAGGTATGGTACTATCTAGAAGTTCTCGGCGAGTTCGTCCAGTGTACTCACCCCCAGTGAGCACCTGTATAAATCTTAGGTGATCACACCAACGGTTATGGGGCCAACCATAGCCCCTCGTTGAGGTCTAGAAACACATACACAAGTCTACTCTGGAGTATCAATGCCCGATCTCGATACTCCTACGACTTGGGACCTTTAAGGATGTGCTTATGGACTACCCAGCTCCCACAAGTATGATCGCCATCATAACGCTGGTAGTCAAGCAAGATCCTATGGGCTTTATCAACATATATAAATGATATGTAAGTAAAACAAATGCACATGTTAAGATAAAGACAAACCAGATAGCATACTATCATATCGAGCAAGATTGTCCTGTACATATATATGTCGAATCATCCATATTTATACATATACAATAATGGCCTCTAGGGCATATATATTCAACAATCTCCCACATGCACTAAGTCCATATATCGGTGTACCGAGTACCCAACGTCTGCTCTAGGTCCAGCTATTGGCGTATCGCATACCCAACATCTTAAAAATTCATTCGAACCGCGCTTGAAGGAGGGCCTTCGTGAATGGATCCGTCGTGTTGTCTTTTGTGTCCACTCTCCGCACCTCGATCTCCCGGCGATCAATGATCTCCCTGATCAGGTGATACCGCTTTAAGATATGTCTGGATTTTTGATGGGACCGTGGTTCCTTTGCTAAAGCTATAACCCCATTGTTATCGCAATACAAAGGTATCGGATCAACAATGGACGGAACTAGCTCAAGTTCAGTAATGAACTTCTTAATCAAGACGGTTTCTTTTGCGGCATCGCTGGCTGCAATGTATTCAGCCTCCATCGTCGAGTTTGCGATAGTGTCCTATTTGGAACTCTTCCAACACACTGCCCCTCCTTTGAGGGTAAACACAAAACCCGAGACATGCTTGTTGTCATCCTTGTCACTCTGGAAGCTTGAATCGGTAAAGGACTCGACCTGTAGGTCTCCATTATCGTAAACTAAGAACATCTCCTTAGTCCTTCTCAGGTACTTGAGAATATTCTTTACTGCTGTCCAGTGGTTCTCAACTGGGTCTGACTGATACCGGCTCACCACGCTAAGTGCGTAAGCTACATATGGTCTTGTACATAGCATCACATACATTATAGATCTTACCGCTGAAGTGTAGGGTATAGTGCTCATGCGAACCCTCTCCTCATTAGTCTTGAGAGACATCTTCTTGGAGAGGGTGATTCCGTGCAATACGGATATGTTACCGCGCTTGGAATCTTCCATACTAAATCTCTTTAGTACGGTCTCTATGTACCCGGACTGCGAAAGTCCCAATAATCTCTTGGATATATCTCTGTAGATCTTGATCCCTAGAATGTATGGGGCATCACCAAGGTCCTTCATAGATAACCTTTGTGATAAGAACAGCTTGACCGATTGTAGCATAGGAATATCATTTCCTATCAGAAGAACGTCATCTACGTACAAGACTAGGAATACGACAGTTCGTCCTACAATCTTCTTATATATACAAGGCTCATTCTCGTTCTTAATGAAGTCAAATTTCTTGATTGTTTCATCAAAATAGATGTTCCATCTCCGCGATGCCTGCTTTAATCCATAAATGGGTTTAAGCAACTTGCACACTTTCCCCATGCTCCCACTGTCAACAAAACCTTCCGACCGATCCATATAAATGCACTCTTCCAAATTTCCGTTTAGAAAAGCCGTTTTTACGTCCATTTGCCAGATTTCATAGTCATGGAAGGCAGCAATGGCAAATAGGATCCGAATGGATTTGAGTATAGCCACTGGAGAAAAGGTTTCGTCATATTCCACTCCTGGTGTTTGACGAAAACCTTTTGCAACAAGCCTAGCCTTATAGGTTTCCACCTGCCCATCTACACCAATCTTCTTTTTATGTAATACCCAAGGTATTATCCAGTATACCCATATATACCAGATAAGAATAGGGAGCCACTGTAAAACAATGGGGAATCTTCAGAATACATTCCGAAAGAGGACAGGTCTGTACTATAAATGGAATGATACCACTTTTCAATACAGATGCGCCTTTTAAGAGAACCTGCACTACAGGAGTTTGAGAATTCCATAGTTAAGCGTGCTCGGGCCAGGGAAGTCCTAGGATGGGTGACCTCCTGGGAAATGGCCCTTGGTCGGGTCCGGTTCGCTCCGAAGGACAAAACCGTGCGGCTTCGGCCAGAGCGGACAATACTCTCTTTATTGGGGGTGGAGCATGACAGAATGGTATCAGAGCCAGGTTCCACAAAGTAGGTCTGTGGTTCGAGGACGAACCATTGTTATAAGTGGGGGAGAATATGTAATACCCCAGGTATTATCCAGTATACCCATATATACCAGATAAGCATGGGGACCCACTCTAAAACAATGGGGAATCTTCGGAATACATTCCGAAAAAGGACAGATCTGTACTATAAATGGAATGATACCACTCTTCAATACAGAGTCTCCTTTTAAGTAAACTGGCACTACAGGAGTTTGAGAACTCCGTATTTAAGCGTCCTCGGGCCAGGGAAGTCCTAGGATGGGTGACCTCCTGGGAAGTGGCCCTTGGTCGGGTCCGGTTCGCTCCGAAGGACAAAACCGTGCGGTTTCGGCCCGAGCGGACAATACTCTCTGTATTGGGGGTGGGGCATGACAGAAATATTGTAACGCTTTAGAAATCGTTATGCGAATTTTCCGTTAATAGGTAAAATAAATTGTGTTTTCCGTTAAAACCTAGAAGCGATCATTTATCTGTGTAGAATTCACTGCACCTAGTTTAACTAGGAAATTACTAGTTTGCGGTTTTTGGTAAGCCACTTATAATTTTTGTGCATTTTAATATTTTCCCCTAATTAAATTATTATTATAAGCTTTTAATTTTGCACTTAATTAGTCGTAATTACAATTTTGATTGGGTTAATTATGCTAATTTAAATCTATGCTAATTTAATCACTAGATTAACCATTTTGTTTTGTTACAAAATATCTTGATGAAATATCTAGATATTTGTTGGTTTTAAAGGAAATTTAATAAAAGGATAATGAGGTGGCTTAAAGTTTTATGTTTTAATTAAGATTTAATAATGTTTTCTTCTAGATTTTTCCACACTACTCCAAAACTACCACCTCCTTCTTGTTTTGGCCGAACTCCCCCCTTGCCGCCCTTTGTTTTTCTTCACCTCATTTTCACTTTTCCAAGTCCAAATAAATTATCAAAATTCCTCAAATAATCCCACAAACTCAAATATAAATCCATACCCATCATCCTTCAACCCTAAACAAGTTTGGATCTTCATAGAAGTCTTCATTTTGGAGGCTAAATTGGAAGTTTTGTTGCTAGTTTTTGAATAAAGTTTGAAGTATAAATCCTAACCCTAATGCTTAGTTCTTGTTTTAATACCTTAATCTAATTATTAGATGTTTAATTAAGGATTGAATTTGCATGTTTAGAATTTCTAGAAAAAGGTTTTGATAATCAAGTTAGGGTTTTGTTTATTGTAATGGTTAAGTGTGATGCTTAGACTTGGATAAAACTTAACATAGTGCAAGATTTTTAAATGATATTTTTCTTAATTACCTAATTAGCTTAATTGCAAACTAAACTTTTACTAAATCACTTTTGGGTGAGATTAAAATTGTAGTAAAACTTTGTGTGGTTTAATCAAGCTATTATGAGATGATTGTGATTACTAGTTTTGGTTAAACTTGTAGATTTGGGCTAAATTGATTAAAAGTTGCTTACTAGCTTTTCGGATAATTTAGGCGTGGGTTTCTTTGGACGTTGTGACGTTATATATATTAGATTCAACGATATATATTGTGTTGTGAATGCGCGATCGGTACGATCAGAGTCTACGCTTGGTGGTTGTGTCATCCTAGCTAGGGTATTGCCGATATCGTGCGCGTTTTGTGCACTAAGTGCACAGTGTGTTTATCTGGTGGACGTTATCCTTGCGTTTAGTTGTCTTTTTATCGGTGCAGGATATTTAACCTTATGTGTTCTGTTTGTGAAATTTAGGACCGCGAGTAGGGACTTCGGACGCTGCGAAGAAAGGGAAGCAGGATGTCGGATTTACTGAGCTCGAGGTCATCGGTGAGTATATTTAATATCTACAGGGGAATCGCCCGCATGGCGTTATGCGTATGGGCTAGATTAAATGATATGACTATTAGTTAGAAGTATATGGACATTGATTGTGCATGTGTACCTTTGTTCCATATCTCATTTCCTATTGTTTATGGATTTAATATTAATGAGACAGAACACCATTATTGACGGTTCATGTTTCACGAGCACTAATTGTAAGCTACACACACACCATCGATCACGCAGAACACTTATACCTACGTGATACTGTATTAGTTAGGGATATTGAGACATGATCCTTACTTCCATTTTTGCATATGAAACATAGCATACCTATATACCTACAAGCTTACACATATGCCTTACTATGCATACATACTTACATGTACACTCATATACCTTGCTAATTACATATACACCGACTTACCTTTCTAGGGTTACATATACCTATGTGGTATTGTTTTGTCATTGACGTGGAGTCATTGATTCATATGCGTTGGCGCATATCATCGGTGGTATACCTTGCCATGCCTACTTGCTAGTTACCTATACCTATATGGTATTGTACCATTAGTGACAGGTATATACGCATATGAGACATAGCTACATGTACATCTTGCATACATACTTACACATACACCCGTATGGTATTACATCATTATTGATAGGCACATGCTCATACACCTTGCTATAGTTACATGTTCACATTTATATGATGTTGCATTGGGTTTCGGAGAATTAGGAACCGTATGATATATTTAATAACTTGTTGCAGTTAAATAGTGGTTTTTCCTTTATATGATCATATTACTGTTTTATGTTGTATATATTATAATTCATGGATTTCACATTGATATATAGTTTTCATATGATGTTTTCTGGATATTTTACTCCTGTGTATATATCTCAGTGGTATGGGACGCTGACATATATATGTATGTATAAATATATATATATCAGTGGTATGGGACGCTGTTATATATGTACACCTACATAATATATCATCATAATGATCTATGCAATTATACTTTTTCATTACTTGAGGTTTTCTGGATTTTAGGACCGTGGTAGTTTCATGAAATTTTGCATTATTTGAAAAACCCGGTTTCTCTTGATATGATATTCCGATGCGTCCACCATGAGATTTCTCGGTTATGAGATTTGTGATATTACCCGATTCGAGGAGCGGTAGGCACCGTCTACGGGTACATGGTGGAGCCCGGTATGGATCCTCCGGGCAAGATATGTTGTTCATGGTATAGACGATGAGCCTGGCGGGTGGGCAAGTACCTACCGGTGACAGTATTTCAATTCAGCGGTTATCATGAGGATACCGACCGGAGTCATGTACGTATGGATACGTGGAATTTCGAGTGTCGAAGCTGGGCACTCGGGTTTCGATATCGTATGATACATACCTATCAGGGTCAGTCGTGGTGACAGCACCTGATAGATGAGTATTTATGTGTCGATGCTAGACACTAGTTTTCATGATGTTTTCGGGTGTCGATGTTAGACACTCAGTTTCCATGAGACTTACAGGATATGAGGATTTCGTGAGGATGACATATTTTATTCCATACTCAGCATTTATTTGATATGCATTGCTTCATGTATTAGTAGTACCTGATAGAGTACCTTTCATGACTGTTGCATATACATATTGCTACTTATTACTATCAGCTTGCATGTGATAGATTATCGCAGTATATGCGTACCTTCGATTATCTGCATATGTTATTTACTATTCACGAGTTGGCAACTCACCCCCGTTGTGCCACAGTGTTTGCAGGTGTTCCTCAGAGTAGTCGCGTCAGGGCTTCTTCATCACATCGTATCATCTTTTGCTGCGGATACCGCTACGGCTGACTGTGTGCAGTTTTGCTATAGGTAGGGTTTGCGGTTATCCAATGATGCTCATTTGTATATTCGTTGTATCTAGTACTCTCCATGTACCTCTTTCATGTATTGATTTAGAGACGAGATGTGAGGACGATATTGTATATTTTTGTGACCTAGGATATCTTTTATGTTGTTTTATTTATATCATCTTTTATTTCTTCGCTACGGTGTCGTATATCTGTTGTGGTGGTTGTTTCCGCCTTTGGGCGTGGATTTTCTCCCGTTGGGGAAGCTTTATTTTTACTCTATGTTGTACCCGTTTTCGGGGCTAGTTTTTACAAATGGGGTGCCGACCAAATTTTTTAAGAATGTAATTTGGACTTTAAAGAATTTGTACTTGAGATTTTCAAATGTTTTAATAATATTCTTATCACTTACTACTTTTGATGGTTTAGATTGCTGGGTTTTCGGCTTACTTGAATTGAGTTACGCCTGTAGACGTTACGTAGTTTAAGGGCCGTCACGTGCCAAATTTCGGGTCGTGACAAAATTGGTATCAGAGCGCTAGGTTTTACCTTTCGGAGTGTAGGATGACCTTGGTATGATGGAGTAGGTAGCTTAAACAGAGTAACGTAGTGTGTGTATGTCCGCGACATACTTATGACACGGTACTCCACCTAAAGTGGCCTAAGTAGTAATTGCTTGAAATTCCTTCCGTGATTATACATATCCATATGATTCGATTTCCATGTTCTTATCGAATCCTATTTCCATATATAGCCTTTATGCCATCGATGACTATGAGGGCTCTGAGAGATGCAGCGAGAGCCAATGTCAGAGTTGACTCGTGTGGGACGAGAATTGACCAGGACGGTACGCTCGCTGTACATGAGCAGGTTGATCTGCCTTCGATGGATCGCATCGCTAGGCTTGAGGCAGAGATGCAAGATTTGTGCTAGATTATGAGATCGTTGGTTGAGGCCAGTCGAATGCAGCGACAGGTGGTTGCCACCCCTGTTACCCAATTATTCCTTGCTATCAGCACACAGTATTGTATCACGTATACAGCAGTAGTGGATGCAGCCCGTTTTACTGAGGAGCGTCTTCCCGAGACTTTGGGAGTTCTGAGACCGAGGAAGGCTCGTACAGGTGTACCGGCCCAGGGACAGAGGCTTAGTCACCGCGACAGATTTCGTTTATGTCGCGGGAGTTGTAGGGGCTTTGGATGAGGACAGCTATATAGCTCTTTTCCCTAGGAGAGTCAGCAGTTTTCTTCTGGATGTTACCGGTGCGGGAGTTTGAGTCATCGTGTTCGAGATTTTACTGAGCCACGAGAGGGCGGGACAGTTGTACCATATGATACCTTACCACCTTCACCTCAGGGAGCGTCGCCTGTTGCGTCTGTTGTTGATCAGCGTCAGACTTATGTTCAGAGAGGTCATGGTCGCGGAGGATTTGTACTGAGAGTACAGGATGGTAGAGGAGGAAGACAGCCAGTTGCGGGTAGAGGGCAGACACGAGCGTTTGCTTCTACTCATCGGGACGCGCGGGCGTCCAGTGCCGAGTTTTCAGGTAATCTTATTTGTATGTTCTTCTGATGCACTTGTTTGTTTAATTCGGGATTTATGCACTCGTTTGTTTTAAACACTTCGTGTCGTGGTTGGGCCGAGGGTCGTGTTAGCTAAATCAGCCATTTGTTGTGTTAACTTCTGTCAGCGATTCTTTTATTGCCCGACACGTGTTTCGGTCGTATGCCAATTGGATAGGAGATAGAGATTCGTCCGTCGATTTGGTCCTTCTAGAGATGCTGGACTTGACGTTCTCCTAGGCACGGACTGGTTAGCTATGTGCTATGCGTCTTTAAACTGCCGCGAGAAAATAGTCATGATTTGTTTTCCCGGCGAGTCAGTTCTTGTTGTGCAGGGGGACAGTGGTGCCGCCTCTCACAGCTTGAATTCAGCCCTTTTCACTAGTCAGCTTTTGAGGAGATGATGTCGAGGATTCTTGGCTTCCATTCGTGATACCGGAGCCACAGTAGATTTGTGGACCGGGTTCCTATCGTGCGAGAGTTTTTCGACGTTGTTCCGGATGAGCCGGCGGAGCTTAGGGAGCGTAAGGATTTGCTGCAGAGTTGCTAGATTGGGGGACTTGTAAGTCCAAGTGTTTCTCTTTAAGGAGCTCCTGTTCGTCAAGAAGGACGGCAGTTGAGGTGGTGCATTGATTTTCGTCAATTGAACCAAGTTATGGTGCGGATAGGTATCCTTTACCTCGCATTGACGATTTCTTTAATCAGCTCCAGGGTGCGGGACATTTTTCTAAGTTTGTTTTGGGATCAGGTCATCATTTGTTGCGGGTTCGGAATGATGACATTCCGAAGACTGCTTTTATGCGCTCTACGGGCTTTATGAGTTTTTGGTGGTGTCGTTGGACTCACCAATACCCTAGCAGCATTCTTGGATGTGGTGAACCAGATTTCTTCAGGCCGTTCCTCGACCAGTTATTGTTGTGTTATTGATAACATTCTGGTCTATTCTAAGAGTCATGAGGAACATGAGCAGCACTTGAGGATTTACTTGGCAGACATTGGGAAAGCACCAGCTGTTTACTAAATTCTCGAAGTGTTCCTTCAGGCTTGTTTGTGTTGAACTACTAGGTCATGGGGTTACGGGAGACGGTATTCGTATGGACCCGAGGAAGATCGTGGCCGTACAGCTTTGGCCCAGACCTGTATCAGTGACAGAAGACCGCGGCTTTTTGGGCTTAGCCGGTTTTTACCGCCATTTCGTGCAGGATTTCATGGGTATCGCTGCACCGTTGACCGGACTGACCAAGAAGGAGGTTCCTTTTCTTTAGACTGTGGCATGCGAGCTAAGTTTTCAACAGTTGAAGACTCGGTGGATGATTGCAGCAGTTCTATCTTTGCTTTCTGGATCGGGCGACTTTGTTGTTTACTGTGATGTTTCACGAGTGGGGCTCGTTTGGGTACTGATGTGGTACGATAGAGTTATCGCTTATGCTTCCCGACAGTTGAAGGAGCACGAGCAGATTTATCCCACTCATGATCTGGAGATGGCCGCGGTGGTTGTGCGTTGAAGATTTGGAGACACCACTTGTGCGGAGGGTCATGTCAGATTTTCACGGACCATCAGAGCTTAGTATACATCTTCCTGCAGCGGGATCTGATGTTGAGACAACGCCGTTGGATGGAGCTTGTGAAGGATTGTGATTTTGAGATCCTTTATTGCCTGGGACAAGGCGATTGTGGTAGTGATGCTTTGAGTCGTAGGCCCGGGGGTTAGCTTGTCCCAGATGAGCATAATTCAGAGACAGTCTTCTGCAGATTTACAATGCTTGTGTGACCGTTGAGTACAGCTTAAGTTCGCCTCTACTGAGGGGACAGTTTGCTTATGTCCACGCCCGTCCATTTCTAATTAATCATTTTCGTGAGGTACAACCCGCCGATGCTCGTTTGTTTGAGATTCTTGTGCATGTTCGGCAGGGTAGAGATTCAGAGTTCTTGACTTTTGACCAGGGTGTGCTATGTTAGGGACTCGTTGGCACGTACATGAAACTGATGGGTAGAGACACGAGATCCTAGTGTTGGCACATCAGTCAGCTTTCAGTGTTCACCCAAGTGCCCCCAAGATGTAACGTGACTTGAGAGTTAGTTACGGGTGGGCAGGGATGAAGAGCGGGGTTTCAGATTTCGTTTTGAAATGCTTGACTTATTGCGAGCTAAGGTTGAGCATTTGAGGCCGATAGGAGAGTTGCAAATTTTAACCATTCCGGAGTGGGAATGGAAACAGATCTCCATGAATTTCGTTGTGGTGTCTATCCAGGTCTCAACAGGGTGTGACTCCATTTAGGTAATTGTTGTCCGGTTATGCTCAGTACGCTCAGTTGCTCGGTTGTTCTTCGATAAGTTGTGCGTTTGCACAGAGTTCCTTCATGCGTTGTATCCAATTGAGGCATTCAATTCAATAGCCGTCTTAGGAAGACGCTTTGGAAGCCTTGGGTACTGTTTGAGCTTTAGCTCCACTTCCCATCCGTAGAACAATAGATAGTTAGAGCGGACTATACAGACTGTGGAGGATATGCTTGTGCGTACGTACTAATTGTTTGTTGGCAGTTGGGATCGTCACTTGCCATTGATAGGGTTCTCCTACGATAACTGTTATCAGGAGACATTTCGGATGGCAACTTTTAGGCCTTGTTTGGTAGGTTGTGTCGATCGCCAGTCTGTTTTACTGACTCCACGTGAGTAGGATTTTGCACCCCAGCTAGTCATGAGACTACGGAGATGATCCAGTTGATTCGGGTCACGATGAGAGTAGCCCAGTGCAGACAGAAGTCTTATGCCGGCCATCGTTGTCGCAGAAGAGAGTTCGCTATGGGAGGTCATGTATTTCTTCGGATTTTTCCGGTGAATGGCGTGTTGAGTTGTGAGAAGCTTAGCTCTGATTGTAGGTCCTTTGGAAATCCTCGAGCGAGTTAGTACCATTGCCTATAATTTGGCACTTCCACCCAGATTTGTGAGTATTCACCCCGTATTCCTTGTTTCGATACTTCGCAAATACCTTCATGACATTTCTCACATGATTCAGCACCAGACCATTCGATTGGGACGTGATTTTTCATTCACCAGCAGCCGATAGTGATAGTGGATCGGCAGGTGGAGACACTTCGGTCAAAGGTCTTACCATCGGTGGAGGTTTTCTTTGGCGCAACCCGTCTAGTGAGGAGATCACTTGAGGGCTACGAGCGAGATGTGGATGATTTGCGCTCATCTTTTTGAAGGTACGCATAGTAAGAATTTTAATTTCCGGGACCGAATTTTTTAAGGTGGGAAGATTGTAACGTTTTAGAAATCGTTATGCGAATTTTCCGTTAATAGGTAAAATAAATTGTGTTTTCCGTTAAAACCTAGAAGCGATCATTTATCTGTGTAGAATTCACTGCACCCAGTTTAACTAGGAAATTGCTAGTTTGAGGTTTTTGGTAAGCCACTTGTAATTTTTGTGCATTTTAATATTTTTCCTTAATTAAATTATTATTATAAGCTTTTAATTATGCACTTAATTAAAGGTAATTACAATTTTGATTGGGTTAATTTTGCTAATTTAATCACTAGATTAACCAATTTTTTTTGTTACAAAATATCTTGATGAAATATCTAGATATTTGTTGGTTTTAAAGGAAATTTAATAAAAAGGATAATGAGGTCGCTTAAAGTTTTATGTTTTAATTAAGCTTTAATAATGTTTTGTTCTAGATTTTTCAACACTACTCCAAAACTACCACCTCCTTCTTGTTTTGGCCGAACTCCCCCTTTGCTGCCCTTTGTTTTTCTTCACCCCATTTTCACTTTTCCAAATCCAAATAAATCATCAAAATTCCTCAAATAATCCCACAAACTCAAATATAAATCCATACCTATCATTCTTCAACCCTAAACAAGCTTGGATCTTCATAGAAGTCTTCATTTTGGAGGCTAAATTGGAAGTTTTGTTGCAAGTTTTTGAATCAAGTTTGAGGTATAAATCCTAACCTTATTGCTTAGTTCTTGTTTTAATACCTTAATCTAATTATTAATTGTTTAATTAAGGCTTGAATTTTCATGTTTAGTGTCACGACCCAAAATTTGGCACGTGACGGCCCTTAAACTATGCAACGTCTACAGGCGTAACGCAATTTAAGTAAGCCAAAAACCCAGCAATCTAAACCATCAAAAGTAGTAAGTGATAATAATAAATTTTAAAACTTTTGAAATCTCAACCTAAATTCTTTGAAGTCCAACTTTACTTTCTTAAAAATTTTGGCAGCACCACCTTTGTAAAAAAACCAGCCCCAAAAATGGGTACAACAAAGATATAAGTAAAGCATCCCCAAACGGGAGCAAAAACACGCCCAAAGGCGGAAAACAACCACCACAACAGATATACGACGCCGTTGCGAAGAAAATAAAAGACGATATAAAGAAATTGCATAAAAGACCTCCAAGTCACAAAATAATATACAATATCGTCCTCGCATCAAGTCTCTAAGTCAATACAAGATAATGGTAGATTGAGAGTACAAGATACAATAAGATACAATGTACATAAACGGATAACCGCAAAACCCACCTAAAGCAAAACTGCACACTATGAGCCAAAGTGGTATCCGCAGCAAAAGATGATACGATAGATGAAAATAAGCCTGCCTCGACTACTCTGAGTAACAACCTGCAAAATACAGTGGCACAACGGGGGTGAGTTGCCAACTCGTGAATAGTAAATAACATATACAGATAATCGCAAGTATGCACGTACAGCGCGAATCTAATGCATGCAAGCTGATAGCAATAAATGGCAATATGTATGCAACAGTTATGAAAGGTACTCTAGTAGGTACAACTAATATATGAAGCAATAATATGACAATATGTATATGCAACAGTCATGAAAGGTACTCTATCAGGTACCACTAGTATATGAAGCAATGCATATAAAATAAATGAGGAGTATAGAATAAAACATGTTATTCTCACGGAATCCTGACCTCGTGACAGGACCAAAGTCCATCAAGACAATCTAAATCCCAAATTTCCTCAAATCAGCCCCCAAATTGGCTCTCATATCATGTAAGTCTCATATATCCTGAATGTCCAATATCAAGTAAATCTCATATATCCTGAATGTCCAATATCAAGTAAATCTCATATATCCCGTGTCCAATGTCATGTAAATCTCATATATCCTGTATCCAATGTCAAGTAAATCTCATATATCCTGTATCCAATATCGAGAAAGTCTCATGAAATGAAAAAGTATATTTACATGAATCATTATGATGATGTATATAAATTAGATATGTGTACATATATATTAGCGTCCCATTCCACTAATATATATATATATATATATATATATATATATATATCTGCATATATAACAGCATCCCATTCCACTGTTATATATACTTAGGAGTAAAATATCATGAAATCAAGCGTTAAGCATCGACACATAAATACTGATCTATCAGGTGCTGTCACCACGACTGGCCCCTTGATAGGTACGTATCATACGCTATCCATAAAACTCGAGGGCCTAGCTTCGACACTCGAAATTCGACGTATCCATATGTACATGACTCCGGTCGGTATCCCCACGATAACCGCCGAGTCATAGGTACTGTCACCGGTAGGTATGGTTCCATTGTCAAGCTCATTGGCGTGGTGCATCGAAATACCTTTCTTGCCCCGGGGTGCCTCCGGGCCCCACCATATACCCTCACACGGCCCACGACGCCTCCTCACATGGGGTATATATATCAGAACCGATAAAACTCATGGTGGCTGCTGAAATATCATATCAAGAGAAACTGGGTTTTTCAAATAATGCATAATTTCATGAAACTTCCACGGTCCTCAAATCCAGAAAATATCATGAAAAATCCATATCTCAATGCGAAAATCCATGAATATAATATATGCAACATAAAACTGTAATGTGAACATATAAAGGAAAAGCCGCTATTTAACTGCAACAAGTTAATATATATATCATGCGATTCCTAATTTCACCAAGTCCAATATAACATCAAATAAAAGTGAACATGTAGATATAGCCAGATATATGTGCAAACATGTAGGTATAGCAAGGTATATATATCTACCTATCAGTAATGATTTAATATACCCTCCAGGTATAAGTATAAGCATGTATGCAAGGTATACATGTAGCTATGTCTCATATATGGATATACCTATCTCTAATGGTACAATACCATATAGGTATACAGGTAAGTAGCATGTAAGCATATCAAGGCATATGTGTAAGCATGTAGGTATACAGGTATGCTATATGTCATATGCACGAACGAAAATAAGGTTCATGTCTCCATATCCCTAAACAGTACAATATCATATATGTATAGGTATTGTGCGTGTCATGGTAATTATTGACAGTGTGAATGGCATACAATCAGTGCTCGTGCAACATGAGCCGTCAATAATAGAGCAGTGTCCTAAGGGTACAAGCCCAAGCACAACAAGTAATTATGCAATGAGGTGTATGCGCAAACTCTATATATGCAATAGAATATGCAACTAATATCATAATATCTCTTGCCCAGACACATAACGCCATGCGGGCGATTCCCGTGTAGATGTTAAATCTACTCACAAACGCTCCTGGTTAAGTAAAGCCAACCACCAGTTTCCCTTTTTTCGCAGCGTCCGAAGTCCCCGCTTGCGAACCTAAAACATAAATCAATGAAACAAGTATATATTTGCATTAGACCCAAAACATGTACAAACTACGTTTGAAAGACGCACAAACTCAAAACATACTCTCAAGTGTTCGTATTGTGGCTAACATGCGTAGCAACACCACGAAACCAACCCAAGAGCAAAACCACACAAAGTGCACGAACCGTGTCGTATAACGTATCGCGCGTAGTCGTAACACAAGAAACTAGCTATGTGATACCAGATTTCGTATAAAGAAAAACCCAAAAATCAAACAGGACCAAACACACCTAAGCCAAAGCATACGGCTACCCTGAAAAACCCAACCTAAAACCCCACTAAAAAACCGAGATCGCCAGATCTCCCTTCTTACGTCGCCGGCCAGATCCGAGCTGTTTGGGTTCGTGCTTCAGGTGAAGTCTTATGGTCTCAGGTACAACACAACTACATTGTTTGGTTTTCTAGTATACTCTCGGGGTCACAGCAGATCACAGATAACATAAACGACACTAAAAATACGATATTTGCACGAAACCTAACTTTAAACGTTCTAAACTAAAACTACAAGACTACACAACACTATAACAACATAAAGAACAGGTAGAGATCATTACCTACCCCCACAAGCTCAAAGATCCTAGCTTTCTAAGCTCCAAGGCATCCAAGAGGCAAATCAAGGCAAAAGAAGTGATCTTGGTGAGGTTTTGTGAAGTTTGAGAAGGTTTTGTGAAGGGATAGGTTAAGTGTTCAGTTTGAGTGAAGGAAGTGAAGAAATAATGAGAAGGAAATAAGTGAGAGAGAAATAGAGAAGAAAAGATAAAGAGAGCAAGAGAGGTGAGTGTAATAAGAGAGAGGTGAGTGCACCATGAAATTAATGCATGCTTAAGTTCACCATGCCACCTCTTCTCACAAACAAAACCCAACGGAAAATATCTCACACAAATATCTAATGGTTTAATCAAGGCAAGGATTAGGTTAAAGTAAAGGACTATGATTAGGGTTAAGTTGTCATGGTCACTAATCTAGATTAGCACAAACAAACCCTTACATTAACGTGCACACGTGCGTGCAAAACATACCAAATAATAATAAATTATTAATTAAATGTTATAAAAGGTGAGGAACACAAATTGGTAAACTTTTTCCCAAAAACCCGCATTACCGTCTAAACTAACACTAATCTAAATCTAAGGCGTTACAATCTCCCCCCTTATAAAAATTCGTCCCCGAATTTAAAATTCTCACTAAGCGTACCTTTAAGGAGATGAGTGCAAAGCTCCCAAATCTCGCTCGCAGCCTTCCAAGTGATCACCTCACTATACGGCTACACCCAAGAGAACCCTCCACAGATGGCAAGACCCTTTGACCGAAGTTTCTCCACCAGCCGAACCACTAACACAATTGGCTGCCGGTGAATGAAAAGATCGCGTCCAAGCTACATGGTCTGGTGCTGAATCATGTGAGAAAGGTCATGAAGGTATTTGCGAAGTATCGACATAAGGAATACGGGGGGAATACTCAATAATCTGGGCGGAAGTGCCAAATTATAGGCAACGAAACTAACTCTCTTTAAGGATCTCAAAAGGACCTACAATCCTGGGACAAGCTTCCCAAAACTCAACACGTCATTCATCGGAAAATCCGTAGGAATACATGATCTCCTACTGCAAATTCAAGTCTGCGACCACCAAGGTCGGCATAAGACCTCTTTCTGCACTGGGATGCTCTCATCCTGACCTGAATCAACTGGATCTTCTCCGAAGCCTCACGACTAGCTGGGGTCCAAAATCCTACTCTCAGAGAGTCAGAAAAACAGACTGGCGATTGACACGACCTGCCAAAAAAAAACCTAAAGGTTGCTAATTGGAACGTCTCCTAATAACATCTATCGAAGGAGAACCCTAACAATGGAAAGTGACGATCCTAACTGCCAACAACAATTAGTACGTACGCACAAGTATATACTCCAGAGTCTGTATAGCCCGCTCTCACAAACCGTCGTCCTGCGGATAGAAAAGCGGAGCTAAAGATCAACCAGTGCCCAAGGCTTCCTGAAGGTTCTGCCAAAGACGCCAAGCGAACAGGGTACCTCTATTAGATACAACACATGAAGGAACTCCGTGCAATGCACAAACTTAACGAAGAACAACTGAGCAAACTGAGCATAACCGGATAACAAACACCCAAATGGAGTCGCACCCTGTCTAGACCTGGGTAGACACCACAACGAAATTCATGGAGATCTGCTCCCGTTCCCACTTCGGAACGGTTAAAGGTTGCAACTCTCCAGCTGGTCTCAAATGCTCAACCTTAGCTCACAACAAGATAGACACCTTGAAATGAAATCTGAAACTTCACTCTTCCTCCCTACCCACCTGTAACTATCTCACAAGTCATGCTATAAATTGGTGGAAGCTTGAATGAACACAGAAAGCGGACTGATGTGCCTGCTCTAGGATTTTGCGTTTCTACCCATCAGCATCATGTACACACAAACGCGTCTCTAAACGTAGCACATCCTGGTCACAATTCAAGGATACTGAATCTTTACCCAGTCGAGTTTGCTCAAGAATATCTGACAAACGAGCATCGGCGGGCTGTGCCTCACGAAAACGATTAAGTAAAAGTGGATGGGCGCGGACATGAGCAAGCTGTCCCCTTAGTAGAGGCGAACTTAAGCTGTACTCAACGATCAAAACCCGCTGCAGGAAGTTGTATATTAAGCTCTGGTGGTCCATGAAAATCTGACACGACTCTCCACATAAGTAGTGTCTCCAAATCTCCAACGCACGACCACCGCGGCCATCTCCAGATCATGAGTGGGATATCCTGCTCGTACTTCCTCCAACTGTCAGGAAGAAAATGCGATAACTCTGTAATGCCACATCAACACAAAATCGAGCCTTACTCGCGAAACATCACAGTTAACAACAAAGTCGCCCGAACCAGAAAGCAAAGAAAGAACTGATGCAGTTGTCAACCGAGTCTTCAACTGCTGAAAACTCCGCACGCATGCCACAGTCCAAAGAAAAGGAACTCCCTTCCTGGTCAACCCGGTCAACAGTGCAGCGCTGCACAAGCAATCCTGCACGAAACAGAGGTAAAAACCTGCTAAGCCCAAAAATCTGCGGACCTCCGTCCCGTACACATGTCTGAGCCAAAGCTGTACGGCTTCGATCTTCCTCGGGTCCGTACGAAAACCGTCTCCCGTAACCACATGACCTTAGGAGTCAACACAATCAAGCCTGTAGGAACACTCCAAGAATTTAGCAAACAGCCGGTACTCTCCCAATGTCTGCAAGCAAATCCTCAAGTGTTGCTCAAGTTCCTCACGACACATTGGAAAAGACCAGAATGTCAGCACTAGCACAACAATAAACTGGTCGAGGAACGGCCTGAAGAAATCTGGTTCATCACATCCATGAATGCTGCTAGGGCATTGGTGAGTCCAACGGCACCGCCAAAACTCATAAAGCCCGTAGCGCGCACAAAAAGCAGTCTTAGGAATGTCGTGACTCCGAACCCGCAACAATGATGACCTAATCCCAAACAAACTTAGAAAATGTCTCGCACACTGGAGCTGATCGAAGAAACCGTCAATGCGAGATAAAGATACCTATCCGCACCGTAACCCGGTTTAATTGACGATCCATCAATACACAACCTCAAACTGCCGTCCTTATCCTGACGAACAGAATAGGAGCTCCCCAATGCGAAACACTCAGACGCACAAGCCCCCCTCCTATAAGCAACTCTGCAACTGATCCTTAAGCTCCCTAAGCTTTGCCGGCTCATCTGGAACAACGTCGGAAAACCCTCGCATGATAGGAACCCAGTCCAACAAACCCACTGTGGCTCCGGTATCATGAATGAAAGCTAAGAATTCTCGACATCCTCTCCTCAAAAGACGACTAGCGAAAAAGGCTGATTTCAAGTTGTGAGAGGCGACACCATTGTCCTCCCGCACTACAAGAACTGGCTCGCCGGGAAAACAAAACATGAATGTTTTCTCGCGGCAGTCCACAGATGCATAGCACATAGCTAACCAGTCCGTGTCCAGGATAACGTCAAATCCAACTTCTCTAGAAGGATCACAACGACGGACGAATCACTATCTCCTATCCGATCGACACACGACTGAAACACGTATCGCGCAACAAAGAAATCGCTGACAGAAGTTAACACAACAAACGTCTGATCTAGCTAACACGACTCTCGGCCCAACCATGGCACAAAGTGTGTAAAACAAACAAGTGTAATAAGAAAACATACGAATAAGATTACTTGAAAACTCAGAATCGGACACCCGCGCGTCCCGATGAGTAGAAGCAAACTCTGGTGTCTGCCCCCTACCCGTAATTGGCCGAACTCCTCCTCTGCCAACCTGTCCCCTCTGAGCGAACCCTGCGTGACCACGACCTCTCTGAACATGAGTCTGACGCGGCGCCAAGGAATAATGTCTGACGAAGCGTTGAAGGCTTCCGCATCGAAAACATCCACACGATGACTGTTGACCCTCCTAGGGATGAGAGCTGAATGACGGTCCTCGTCCTAAGCCTCTGCTACTCCCGCGACGGTCACGAAATCTGTCTCGGCGACTGAACCTCTGTCTCAGGGCTGACACACCTGTACTAGCCCTCTTCGGTCCTCGAACTCCCAAAGTCTCTGGAAGACGTGCCTCGTCAACTAGGGCTGCATCCAGTAGTGCTATGTAAGTGACGAAATGTTGTGTACTGACCGCAAGGAACATCTGGGTAATAGGGGTGGCAACCTCCCGTCGCTGCGCTCTACTGATCTCAACCAAATACCTTATCGTCTGGCGCAAGTCCTGCATCTCAGCCTCAAGCCGAGCGATACGATCTGTCGAAGGTGGATCCATCTGCTCCAGTGCAACGAGCGTACTATCCTGATCAATCCTCGTCACAAACGAGTCAACTCTGACCTCGGCCCTCGCTGCACCGCTCTGAGTCCCTATAGTCATCGGCGGCAAAGGCTATAAATGGAAAAAGATTTGATAAGAACACGGAAATCAAATCACAAGGATAAGTATCATCAAGGAAGGAATTTCAAGCAATTAGTACTTAGGTCACTTTAGGCGGAGTACCGTGTCGTAAGTATGCCGCGGACATACACACACTACGTTACTCTGCTTAAGCTACCTACTCCATCATACCAAGGACATACTACACTCCGAAAGGTAAAACCTAGCGCTCTGATACCAACTTTGTCACGACCCGAAATTTGGCACGTGACGGCCCTTAAACTACGCAACGTCTACAGGCGTAACGCAATTTAAGTAAGCCGAAAACCCAGCAATCTAAACCATCAAAAGTATTAAGTGATAATAGCAAATTTTAAAACCTTTAAAATCTCAACCTAAATTCTTTAAAGTCCAACTTTACTTTCTTAAAAATTTTGGCAGCACCTCCTTTGTAAAAAACCATCCCCAAAAATGGGTACAACAAAGATATAAGTAAAGCATCCCCAAATGGGAGCAAAAACATGCCCAAAGGCGGAAAACAACCACCACAACAGATATACGACGCCGTAGCGAAGAAAATAAAAGACGATATAAAGAAACTGTATAAAAGACCTCCAAGTCACAAAATAATATACAATATCGTCCTCACATCAAGTCTCTAAGTCAATACAAGATAATGGTAGATTGAGAGTACAAGATACAACAAGATACAATGTACATAAACGGATAACCGCAAAACCCACCTAAAGCAAAACTGCACACTAAGAGCCGAAGCGGTTTCCACGGCAAAATATGATACGATAGATGAAAAAAAGCCTGCTTCGACTACTCTGAGAAACAACCTGCAAAACACTATGGCACAACGGGGGTGAGTTACCAACTCGTGAATAGTAAATAACATATACACGTAATCTCAAGTATGCACGTACAGCGCGAATCTAATGCATGCATGCTGATAGCAATAAATGGCAATATGTATGTAACAGTCATGAAATGTACACTAGCAGGTACAACTAATACATGAAGCAATAATATGACAATATGTATATGCAACAGTCATGAAAGGTACTCTATCAGGTACTACTAATACATGAAGCAATGCATATAAAATAAATGAGGAGTATGGAATAAAACATGTCATTCTCAGGGAATCCTGACCTCGTGACAGGAACAAAATCTATCAAGACAATCTAAATCCCAAATTTCCTCAAATCAGCCCCCAAATTGGCTCTCATATCATGTAAGTCTCATATATCCTGAATGTCCAATATCAAGTAAATCTCATATATCCTGTATCCAATGTCAAGTAAATCTCATATATCCTGTATCTAATATCGAGCAAGTCTCTTGAAATGAAAAAGTATATTTGCATGAATCATTATGATGATGTATATAAATTAGATATGTATACATATATATTAGCGTCCCATTACACTAATATATATATATACATACATATATAACAATGCCCCATTCCACTGTTATATATACTTAGGAGTAAAATATCAGGGAACCAAGTGTCAAGCATCGACACATAAATACTGATCTATCAGGTGCTGTCACCACGACTGGCTCCTTGATAAGTACGTATCATACGCTATCCCGAAAACTCGAGGGCCAAGCTTCGACACTCGAAATTCGACGTATCCATACGTACATGACTCCGGTCGGTATCCCCACGATAACCGCCGAGTCATAGGTAGGTATGGTTCCCCTGTCAGGATCATCGGCGTGGTGCATCGAAATACCTTTCTTGCCCCGGGGTACCTCCGGGCCCCACCATGTATCCTCACATGGCCCATGACGCCTCCTCGCATGGGGTATATATATCAGAACCGATAAAACTCATGGTGGCTACTGAAATATCATATCAAGAGAAACCGGGTTTTTCAAATAATACATAATTTCATGAAACTACCACGGTCCTCAAATCCAGAAAACATTATGAAAAATCCATATCTCAATACGAAAATCCATGAATATAATATATGCAACATAAAAATGTAATGTGGGCATAAAAAGGAAAAGTCGCTATTTAACTGCAACAAGTTAATATATATATCATGCGATTCCTAATTTCTCCAAGTCCAATATAACATCAAATAAAGGAGAACATGTAGCTATAGCCAGATATATGTGCAAACATGTAGGTATAGTAAGGTATATGTATCTACCTATCAGTAATGATGTAATATACCCTCCAGGTATAAGTGTAAGTATGCATGCATGGTATACATGTAGCTATACCTCATATATGGATATACCTATCTCTATGGTATAATACCATATAGGTATACAGGTAACTAGCATGTAAGCATGTCAAGGCATATGTGTAAGCATGTAGGTATACAGGTATGCTATATGTCATATGCACGAAGGAAAATAAGGATCATGTCTCAATATCCCTAAACAATGCAATATCACATATGTATAGGTGTTGTGCGTGGCATGGCAATTATTGACGGTGTGAATGGCATACAATTAGTGCTCGTGCAACATGAGCTGTCAATAATAGTGAAGTGTCCTAACGGTACAAGTCCAAGCACAACAAGTAACTATCCAATGAGGTGTATACGCAAACTCTATATATGCAATAGAATATGCAACTAATATCATAACATCTCTAGCACAGACGCATTACGCCATGCGGGTGATTCCTCTGTAGATGTTAAATTTACTCACCAACGCTCCTGGCTAAGTAAAGCTAACCACTTGTTGCCCTGTCTTCGCAGCGTCCGAAGTCCCCGCCTGCGAACCTAAAACATAAATCAATGAAACAAGTATATATTAGCAATAGGCCCAAAACACGTACAAACTACGCTTGACCGATGCACCAACTCAAAAATACTCTCAAGTGTTCGTATTATGGCTAACATGAGTAGCGACACCACGAAACCAACCCAAGAGCAAAACCACACAAAGTGCACGAACCGTGTCGTATAACGTATCGTGCGTAGTCGTAACACAAGAAACTAGCTATGCGATCCCAGATTTCGTATAGAAAGAAAACCCAAAAATCAAACAGGACTAAACACACCTAAACCAAAGCATACAGCTACCCTGAAAAACCCAACCCAAAACCCCACTAAAAACCGAAGTCGCCGGATCTCTCTTCTTACGTCGCCGGCCAATTCCGAGTTGTTTGGGTTCATGCTTCAGGTGAAGTCCTATGGTCTCAGGTACAACACAACTACATTCCAACCCAAAACCCCACTAAAAACCAAGGTCGCCGGATCTCCCTTCTTACGTCGCCGGCCAATTCCGAGTTGTTTGGGTTCATGCTTCAGGTGAAGTCCTATGGTCTTAGGTACAACACAACTACATTGTTTGGTTTTCTAGTATACTCTCGGGGTCACAACAGATCACAGATAACATAAACGACACTAAAAATACGATATTTGCATGAAACCTAACTTTAAACGTTCTAAACTAAAACTACAAGACTACAAAACACTATAACAACATAAAGAAAAGATAGAGATCATTACCTACCCCCACAAGCTTAAAGATCCTAGCTTTCCAAACTCCAAGGCATCCAAGAGACAAATCAAGGTAAAGGAAGTGATCTGGGTGAGATTTTGTGAAGTTTGTGAAGGTTTTGTGAAGGGATAGGTTAAGTTTTCAGTTTGAGTGAAGGAAGTGAAGAAATAATGAGAAGGAAATAAGTGAGAGAGAAATAGAGAAGAAAAGATAAAAAGAGAAAGAGAGGTGAGTGTAATGAGAGAGAAAGGTGAGTGCACCATGAAATTAATGCATGCTTAAGTTCACTAGGCTACCTCACCTCACAAACAAAACCCAAAGGAAAATATCCCATACAAATATCTAAAGGTTTAATCATGGCAAGGATTAGCTCAAAGCTAAGGATTAGGATTAGGGTTAAGTTGTCATGGTCACTAATCTTGATTAGCACAAACAAACCCTCACATTAACGTGCACACGTGCGTGCAAGCCATAACAAATAATAATAAATTATTGATTAAATGTTATAAAATGTGAGGAACCCTTGGTAAAATTTTTACCAAAAACCCGCATTACCGTCTAAACTAACACTAACCTAAATCTAATGCGTTACATTTAGAATTTCTAGAAAAGGGTTTTGATAATCAATTTAGGGTTTTGTTTATTGTAATGGTTAAGTGTGAAGCTTAGACTTGGATAAAACTTAACCTAGTGCAAGATTGTTAAATAATATTTCTCCTAATTATCTAATTAGCTTAATTGCAAATTAAACTTTTACTAAATCTCTTTTGGGTGAGATTGAAATTGTAGTAATGCTTTGTGTGGTTTAATCAAGCTATTATGAGATGTTTGTGATTACTATTTTTGGGTAAACTTGTAGATTTGGGCTAAATTGATTAAAAGATGCTTACTAGATTTTCGGATAATTTAGGCGTGGGTTTATTTTGACGTTGCGACGTTATATATATATATATATATATATATATATATATATGTTAGATTCCACGACATATATTGTGTTGTGAATGCGCGATCAGTACGATCGGGGTCTAGGCTTGGTGGTTGTGTCAACCTAATTAGGGTTTTGCCGATATCGTAGGCGTTTTGTGCACTGAGTGCATAATGTGTTTATCTGGTGGATGTTATCCTTGCGTTTGGTTGTCTTTGTATCGGCGCAGGATATTTAACCTTATGTGTTCTGTTTGTGAAATTTAGGACCGCGAGCAAGGAATTCAGACGCTGCGAAGAAAGAGAAGCAGGTTGTCGGATTTACTTAGCTCGAGGTCATCGATGAGTAGATTTAACATCTACAGGCGAATCGCCCGCATGGCATTATGCGTCTGGGCTAGATTAAATGATATGACTATTAGTTAGAAGTATATGGAAATTGATTATGCATGTGTACCTTTGTTTCATATCTTATTTCCTATTGTTTATAGACTTAGTATTAATGAGACACAACACCATTATTGACGGTTCATGTTTTATGAGCACTAATTGTATGCTACACACACACCGTCGATAATTGCCATGATACGCACAACACCTATACTTACATGATACTGTATTGGTTAGGGCCATTGAGACATGATCTTTACTTCCATTTTTGCATATGAAAGATAACATACCTATATACCTACATGCTTACACATATGCCTTACTATGCATACATATTTACATGTAAACTCATATAACTTGCTAATTACATGTACACCGGCTTACCTTTCTATAGTTACATATACCTGTGTGGTATTGTTTTGTCATTGACGTGGAGTGACCACAAAAAATCCCAAAATTTGATACCGCCAAACTGCGGTGGAACCGCGGCCAAACAAGGCTAAATGTGGCGGTTCCACAGCGGTTTGATAGCTGTACGAAGTGATATTTGGTGGTTTGGAAGTTAACTGCATATATTCTTATATGGAATCTAGGGTTTCTGGTTTGAAGAACTATATAAGGGACCGAGAGCTGTACATTAAAAATCATCATCGAAGAGATTAAGAGATCCATGCATCCGAGTGATCATCATCTATTCATCTACCTCCAACAAGAGAGAGATCTACAGCAAACTAGGGTTCTTGTAATCTACTTTCTAAGGAGCAAAATTGTAAATGTAATAGTTGATTAATAAAGGTAGTGTTTTTATTATTCTTTTTGCAATTAATTTCCACACTTACTTTCTGCACCTTAACTATGTTTTCCCTCTTCTTCATCCTTTCTTCTACTTTAAACATGAGCAAGTAATTCCTAGCTTGCTAGGTTTCGTAGGATAGGGTAGAATAAAGGATGAGAAAATCTTTTAACCTCTTTTATAATTTTAATGTTTATAAACTTTAGCAAAATAAATGTTAAGCTCCTTATCGGGCACGCTACCAATTTATTGATAGTCATGACCATGATTTGAGATTGGTTCAACACTTGTTTTGTTAAGGGCTAGACATGAATAGAGATCAATATAAGGACAAGGGTTAGTAGTGAGGAAACCCTAGTTTCTTTCAAAAAAGCCTAATCTACATTCATCACTATCAATCTAGTTTTAAACTATTAAAAGATAAAAGGAGTCATTTTTAATTATTCATCCATTACTACTAAGTCCTATGAATCCTACAAGCCTTTTCTTTATAAATCTTATATCCGTAACGATAAAAAAACTATCCTATCTTCTATCAACTCGTCTAAAGCAAGAAAAGAGTTCATGTTTCCCTACGGACGACACGTACTCATCGCGGCTAGCTACTAGCGACACCGTCTTGATTACAGTTACTTTACAAAACACTTTTTAGCAAATCAATGAAATGGCGTCGTTGCCGGGAAAACGGTCAAAAGTTTTTTCTTGTTATTCGAGTTGATTCCTTATAAAATCCGGCAACCATAAAATAAAATAAAAAAAACCGTATCTTGTGTATTTAACGATTATTGTGCGAGTTTTGCAAGGGAATCGGTGTAACTGGAGCAAGGAAATAGGGATTGATAGATTTCAACTTAGACCAGAGGAGCATAGGGGAGCGCTGAAGAAATATTGGCAAAAAATCCCTCAAAACTGCGGTGGAACCGCAACATAACTAGGCATTTAGCGGCGGAACCGTGGCGTCTTGGTGGAGTTGGGCCCAAAAAATCCTCTGATATTTTCATAAGATCTTTCTCTCCTCTAAAACTCCAATAAATTAATTCTACCTGCAGGATTCTTTGCAAATATCGCTGCTAAAAATATTTTTGCATGTTTTAGATTTTGGTTTGTTTTGCGTATCTAAAACGGACATTAAGGGGCAATAAATCCAAATTCAGATTAGGTGGGGATTTCATCACCTTTCTTAAGCCCCACAAATCACAAACGTGCATACGCATAACCCTACTTTAATAAAAAATATCTAGACCAAGCCTTAAGGACCGTCGCGCTCAATTAGGATAGAGGAGGGTCATGGGTAATCTATCGCTTATCCGTATTTCTCTTATGGTGTCTAGGCAAGTGTGACTAAGGAAAGTGGTTGCTTAATTAGGCCTGCTATTTCGGTGATTCGTATAGCGGATACTTCCCACTTACTTGGCACTTACCTGGCAAAAAGAGTGATAAAGAGATGGTAGAGAATTGATCCTACAATTTTTCATTTGGAAGTCTAGGAGCGGTCTACTGACTTGACTTAGGAGACCCTAGTTCTAGGGATTGATTGTGCATTTTGTGATTATTTGAGTCAAGCCTTAAGTTCCTCTTTCAAACCAAAACAATTTCCAAAATTTTTCAATCGAAATTATTGCAACTTTTAACATAACAATTTCCTCACTTTTCTAATCATCTAAGGGTGTTTGTTATAAATATAACACATATTACAAGTTCATCTAGAAAATATCAATTACCATGTGTTATACATTACAATCAACACTTTTGAAGGAAATTGTATGTTTATTATTTCATGTATAATATTGTATATCTCTAACATTCTTCATTGAGATCTTGTGCAAAAATCAGCTCAGGTCAGATATCGGAATCGCAAATTCACCGATTAAAATACAGGAAATCAAAAAGTTAAATTCTGGCAGATATTCAGAAGTGATAAAAATATTCCAGATATCACATAAAGACCCAGAAATCAACAGAAGAAGTCCAAAGAAAATTGAAGCAATGAAGACACCAATCATCCGCGGAACCGCGGCCGAGTCAGCCTGAGTCGACGCGGATCCGCGACCGAGTCAGGGGATTGAAGATCGAGATTTCTCTAGAAGCTTCCCTGTAACGTCTTAGCTTGCAGAGGACGCTTCATAACTATCTAGCATATTCTAGAAGTCTCTGCATAACTATCTAGATTATTAGGGAAGCTTGATTAGGGGCTATAAAAAGGACCTAAGCCTACATTAAAAAGGTTGTTGAATTTTAGTTGATTTTTAGTACACAATTACAAAAACAATTTAGATCCAATTTCAAGAAACAACAAATCTCAAAGACCAAGAATTATCGAGGAGTTCATCAAGCGATTCAACAAAAGATCCTTTACGCGAAGCCGATCGTCATCAACGAGCACGTGATCCTCGATAGATCCAATACTCACGGTGATCGATCAAGGCGAAGATCGACGGAGAAATTACCTATTCAAGGGAGTGATCGAGAGCTATTCTTCTTGTAATCTCGGATTGAAGAAGTTGTAATTTGAAGTTGAATAATAAATGCGATCATTAGTTTCAGTCTTGCTTTCTTTAAATTTTCACATTATGAAATCTCTATTTGTTGATTCTTCTATTTTCATAATGTGTGAGTCAATCTCCGCTTGCTAAGAATTCGAAGGAATTTGGTAGATCCAATGGTGAGAGAATTCTATATTCATCTTAAGTCTTATGGACATTATAAACTTTAGCAAAAAGAATCATTAATGTCCAAATTGTGAGTGAGATCAATTTATTGAGAAGTTCATCACAATTTGGGGATTAGATTGATGATCCTTCTTATTAAAGGCTAGATTGGAATGGCAATCAATGAAAGGACAAGAGGCAATGAAGGAGAAACCCTAGTTTCTTCAAAGGATCCCTAATTCTCATTAATAGCCATCGATCTAGTAGTAATTCTATCAATAGATAAGATGAATTATCTCGAATAATCATCCATGGCTACTAATTCCATTCGAATCATACAAGCTTTCTTCAATTTTCTTGATAACTATATTTGATCTTGGACAATTTTCTTGATTTCCTTTCTTGAAAAAGATTTCTTGATTTTCTTGAAAATATGAATTCAACTCAATCTTGAACTACCTCTTGAATTTTCTTTACTATTTCTTTCGACTCAACTAAAGCAAGAATTTACGAATTCCTAAATACCCAGAGGACGACCCATACTCACTAACGCTCGCTACACGCGATACCGTTATTGATTGCCGTTATTATACGACTAAAATATTTCATCACTTCTTTACTATATCTTTTCTTTAAAATCAAAGAGGTGAGAGAATCCGAAACAATCAAATGGCGCCGTCGCCGGGGATGCGTGCGTAATTAGTTCTTTCTTGCTATTTGAGTTGAAATATTATTATTCCTTCAAAATTTAAATCAAAATCGTATCGTGTGCTTAACGATTAGTGTTTGAATTTTTGCGAGGGAATCTGGCATCACTGTAGTAGAGAGATCAAGATTCAACGATGTTCTAAAATTTCCAGAAAAGAAAAGGAAGCTACAGTGCAAAGAACAACAACTAACTCCTCCAATCCACCGTGGAACCGCGGCGGATTCATGGTTTTTGCGGCGGATCGGCCGTTGAGTTGGTGAATCAGTGCTTCAAATTTCTGTGGTATATTCTTTATCTCCTTCTCTCTCCTCTGATCTTGTCCAATAACAAATTTTCTGCAGGATTCTTTGCAACAATTCGCTGCTTAAAAAAATTCTTGTTGCGTGTTTTGATATTGGTTGTATTGTTGCATATTGTAATACTGAAATTAAGGGGCAAAGACCAAATTCAAATTAGGTGGGGATTTCATTACTCTACCTATGCCCCAAAAATCACAAAACTAGCATCTGCATCACCCTTCATTAATTAAAAAATATCTAGGCAAGACTCTAGAAACCGTCGCGCTCAATTAGGATAGAGGAAGGTCGTGGGTAATCTACTGCTTATCCACATTTCTTTTGTGGTGTCTAGACAAGTGTGTCTAAGGCAAGTGGTTACTTAATTAGGCCCGCTATTTACATAGCGGATACCTCCCACTTACCTGGCACTTACGTGGCCACAAGTGGGCTAAAGAGATAGTAGTGGATTTATCCTGCGATTTGTCTTCTGGAAGTCTAGTAGCGGTCTAGTGACTTGACCGAGGTGACCGTAGATCTAGGGTTGATTGTGCATTTTTTGTGATTTGTCTAAATCCGTCTTTTTCAAAACAAACCATAAAACAAACTTTTCTTTTAATTTACACATACGCTGCTACTTGCGCTAAACCCGTTTAGTGCATGCTCGGCTAGACATAGGATTCTAGTACTCGTTGTTCCACTCCGAAAGACGCGGCGGAGACGCGGCGAACGTCTGGCCTGAATTTCGGGGTAGATGCTAATTGGTGCTATCCGTCCACCTCTCCGAAGATGCCAAGTTGATTTATGCCACCATGTATCGAAGGTTTAAACGGATGCGGACGATATAGCAGACTTCGTCAGATTCCCCCTCGTTTGAGGGGTTTTTGATTGTGGGGACGCTCTTCCCTACAGGCGCAAGCCCCTGCAGTTAATTACGCTACCGCATCGCGGTAACAACTTTCTTCTTCTCCATATGGTCACTTCGTGTTGTGGGTGTTTGTTTTGTGTTTGGTTTCCCGTGGATTGTATACGGAGACTAAGTTATGTTGTCGCCCGTAGGGCGTGGACTAGTCCAAATCTATATCTTTCTTAGATTTGGGTTTGGGGGTTTGGGTTTAAGGATACGTTAGCCTCATTTGAGACTAAAATCAACTTAAACGTTTGTTAAGGATACGTTAGTCTAATTTTAGACTAAGATCAACTTAACGGGATCGTTTAGATCCGACAAGAGAGCAATTGGGCTCTATTGTTTAGTTTAGTGACATTGCGGTCGATTGCCAGTTTAAGGATATGGGGGTCCAATGTTAGTTTAAAGACATCGCGGTCGAGGTTAAGGACATCATAGTCCGTGGGTTTAAGGACCCCACAGTCCGATGTTAGTTTAAATACATCACGGTCGAGGTTAAGGACATCATAGCCCGTGAGTTTAAGGACCTCACAGTCCGATGTTAGTTTTAAGTCGTCACGGTCGAGGTTAAGGACATCATAGTCCGTGAGTTTAAGGACCTCACAGTCCGATGTTAGTTTAAAGAAGTCACGGTCGAGGTTAAGGACATCATAGTCCGTGGATTTAAGGACTCCACAGTTCGATGTTGGTTTTTAGACGTCACGGTCGAGGTTAAGGACATCATAGTCCATGAGTTTAAGGACCCCACAGTCCGTGAAATGTGTGGTTGTCGGGACCCGTCACCTCTTTGAAGATGTTGAGAAATTACAACGACAAATATCAAATGAATGGAGGGATGTACCCTTTAACCAAGGTGAGTTGTTTGAAAGAGCAGATGTGCTCAGTTCAAGATAAGTTGATGAATTATGGCCAGAATTAGGCAAAGTCCAATTAAAATGTTTTAACATTTTATTTTTATTCTGGCTATTAAGCCTTCATTTGGGCTCAGCCCTTTTAATAATGCTAAGTATTGGGCTCTGACATATTTTGTCTTGATCAGAACAAATTGTGTTCTGATAGTGCGCCACGTGGTGCGTCAGGCGCTTTGCGCCAATTAAAGAGCGCATTGCGCTTCTGTCAGGTAGAACGCACACGAAGAGGACACATGTCGCGCTTAGCGCTAGTTTGTTAGCGCATTGCGCTTTTAATTCATGAGCGCATTGCGCTAGTTTGTCGGCGCGCCAGTGAGCGACACGTGGCGCGCTTGGCGCTGAGCGCCAGCCCATGAGTACAGTGCTCTGTTTTAAAAGCGTAAGGCGCAGATTGTGTCTATGGTTAACACGTGGTATGTTTTGGCGCTGAGCGCCGGTCCATGAAGCGCAAAAGCACAATTCATGAGTGCACGGCACTTTCTGATAGCGTAAAGCGCATCTAATCAATTTTAAGATCAAAGAACAGATTTATGTTCTTCTTTAAAGGAGGCTTTGCCTCAAGATCCAAGAACAAAAGTTCTTGTTTTTATAAAAGGCTCTGCCTTTATAGATCAAAGATCTGTGAATGAAGTAAAAATACTTCTTTTATTATTTTATGATTAGATCTTTTGATCTTTTCCTTTTTATTGAAGACCTTGGTCTTTCTTCAGATCTATGATCTTTTTAGAAGATGGTTCTTCTTTTTACGAGATGGTTTCATCTCTGTTATTTCAAGAACATAGTTCTTTGCCTTGAAGATGAAGAAAAAAACTTTTTTTTCCTAAGAGCTTGCTCTTCTTTTTTCTCAAAGTTTGTAGAGGGTTTTTCTATCTTTTTCTGTATATCTAAGACTTGAAATCTAGGGGCCTTTTTATAGGGCAAATTGATTTGTTGAATCAGTTTTAAGAGATCTTTCTCGGTTTGATTTGGGAATATTTCCCACCGTTGGATCTTTGATCCTAAAGCTTCTGTTTTACAGAAGATAATTTTCTTGTTTTAATAAGATTGGAAAGATCTTTCCAGCGCTTGATCTGAAGCATTACTTCCACTTTTAAATTTTGAATTTTAAAAAAGAGGTTTGCTCTGATTGGGGGTGCGCTGCCTAGGGCGAAGCGCACTTGGCACTAGCGCGTCTGCGTTTGACACGTGGCGCGCAGCGCAACTGCGCTAGTGCACCTGTGTTTGACACGTGGCGCGCAGCGCAGAGCGCTGGATCTGAAGCGTTGCTTCAATTTTTGAGTTTAGAATTTCAATACAGAGCTTTGCTCTGATTGGGGAAAGGAAGCGTCACTTCATTCCAAATCTTGGAATTTGAACAGAGTTTTGCTCTGATTGGGGAAACAAATGTCCCCCCACCATTGCACTTACGTGGCCCACACGTGAGCGCAGTGGTGGCAACATCTAAGCCTTTGGATCCACTCAGAAGTTGAAAAGACGGTTTAATGCCTATAAATAGGACCTTTAGTCCTCTGGATGATTATCATCTTCTTGAGAATTTTCATTCAGAGCGCAGCTATTTTGTTAAGAACTTTCAAGAGTCAGAACTCATAGGTAAAATTAAAATTCTTTAATAAATTAGGGTTTTTACCCATTAACAGAGCCTTGCTCTTCATAGATCTTTGATCTAAACAAAACCCTTTTAGGGTTTCATTAATAGAGCCTTGCTCTCAGAAATCCATAGATCTAAAGAGATTTTTTCTTGGGGTTTCTTAGCCCATGAATCAGAGCTCTGCTCTTTTCATAATACGTAGATCTTTTAATCTTTGATGAAGAACTCTTAAGAGTTTTCTCATGGATCTTGAAGATCCTATAATTTTTAATTCTCAAGAACTAATTTTAATTAATCTTTGATGGATTTTCCATCATCATTACAGAGCCAGGCTCTTTAAGGAATTTTATTCCCTCATGACCAGAGTTTGACAAGTGTCACTCTGCTACAGAGCTTTGCTCTCAAAGGGAGATTTTCTCCTTTTCCAAAGGGATTTCTCATTTAATGAGAATTTCTTTGAGGATCTCCTCATTAATTAACAGTCTCATCCAATGATGAGGCTGTTTTATTAATTGATGCATTGTCATCTGGATTTTGTGGGTCCCCCTTCGGTCCCCTTTGCACTGCATTGCAGTGTGGTACAAACTTTAAAATGCCGAGTGTCTGAATTTTAAAATTAAATTATAGTACTGACAATCGAATTCTGTTCTTTCTCGCTGGCGACATGTATTCCGATCTCTCTTTCCCGTTTTTCCGTTCAGAGGGAGGATTCCCTGAGGCACTTGTGGACCGGGAGGTTCTCGCGCTCATCAGAGCCTATGACCCGGAACACAAAAACCTTCATTTGTGGGGTAGGTGGTACGACCAAATAATCAGAGGTCGTCGAAGCTTCTCTTGTGCAACGCCGTCGGATCCGATCTCGTCGATTTCGTATGCAGATGCACCCCCGATGAACTATGCCGTGGAGGTTGTCAACTGGACTTCGGAGGGTCTTCTTCAACCTTCGATTGCCGCCATACCCATGCAGCTGCCGGCAGCTTTGGATACTTTAGGGCGGCGCATATGGCAGGGCGAGTCGCGCCCTTGTGGACAACCTTACAACATCGGGTTGACTCCCCGACATTTGGCCGGGTATTTGCAGTGCGCCAGGTACATTTTGTTGGCGAAGAAAACGCAACTGCTGAAGCTCGGCCTATATCCTGCGGTTTATGCTTCATTGTTCCAATATTCTGCTCGTCCGACATGGTGGATTAAGGCGTTCTTGGAGCAATGGAACATCCCAACCCATACCTTTCTTCTACTGGACAGAGAAGTCTCCATCTCCTTGGAAGAATTTGCTGAGATTTCCGGTCTGCCGGTTAGTGGGGAGCACTATGAGGAGCTGCTTCCTCTGGATGAATACGTTTTTACCACCAAGCCGGTGGTGATAGGCCTAACACCGGAGAACGCCATCCAGCACCAGTTTCCTAGTCTGATAAAGGTGCTGAATATGTACGAGAGTCTCTTCTTGGAATCCGGAGGCCAGGGGGTCAGTTTCGCAGACTTCATTGCCCGGTTTCTTCGTTCGGAGATTATATCGCAACGAGGCGAAAAATTTGCCAAGCTCGACGATCCCTTCGGCTTTGGCTTGGACCGTCGACCAGTACTGGAAGATGATCAGAAGGGTTTTTATCGTCCCGATGCCGCGATCATTCCTCTGTCAGAAATCGCCGCTCCGGGTATTGACGAGGAGGCTTTTTTTTTCTTAGGTTTCTTGTGCTGTGGTTGGGCTGGTTTGCGCTCCCCATGCACCCTCGCTATATGAGGTCGTTCATCTTCTACCCAGCGCATCGAATGGTGGTCGAAATACTAGTGGCCATCGGGATTGCCGGGTTAGCCCACCTGTACTATGGTCTTGGCATGGCGGCGGATACAACTGAACCGGGGGTGCATGCCGCCAACTTCCCGATGCACTACTTTATTTCGTTGATGGAAATGCATGTGCTCGGGGTATTTGGTATTCATAAAAGACCCTCGTTTTACGAGAAATGCAAACTCCCGCGAATTATGCGACTGGTTGACGCGTCTATCATGAATCCGTCTCAGCGGGAAGCTAGGGGCTTGCTTCTTCGTCCGTGCACGGTCGGGGCTGGTATGTCTTTCACGTACAAAGTCCTGACAATCGGCCAGGAAACTTCCAAGACGGTACTGGCATTGCGCGACACTTTCAAGGACGGGGCCTCCGTGTTGAGAACCCGGGAGATTCTACAACTATACTCCATCAGGCCGGGCTTCTTCGTATTCTGGCAAAATGATGTGGCGCTTTTTATGAGATACAACCCCCATCATTTTGCCCAGCAGCTAAGTTATAACCAGGGGTCCCACTGGAGGCATTCTTGGAAGAACCTGCTGCCACCAGAGAGGGAATACGGGGTGTGCTGCATCACTTTATGCTCTTGAATACGTGCTCCTACTTCTTTATTAGCGAACCGAGTTGAATTCCGAGGGCCCTTAACGTACACGGGACCTGGTATCAACATGCGATAGGCGCTGTTAATAGGGAAGAGAGGCGGCTGCTGCCCGATCGCAAGAGTGCGCCCCCCCGCCAGCGATCGCAACGTCCCTTTAAAGCGACGGATCGCTGTCCCCCCTCCGCTAAGAGAGGCTGCTGCAGTTGAGCCTCCACGTGTACTAAGCCCTATGCGTGGATTGCCCCATGATCCTGTGGAGATGGTGGACGTGCCCTCGGTGCCCCGCGCTCCCGTGGCGACGGTAACTGTAGCTTCACCCGAATATGGCGTGGGTTCGGACATCGAGACTCGCCGTCCCAAAGTACCCACAAATCACAAACTGGTGCTGGCTGCGACCGGAGCTCGCTCACAGAAGAAAAAGAAGTTGATCTTTTCTATCGACGTTGTACTTGGCCAGGAGCCTCACGCTCCTTACGGCGAGGGCCTGAGCGAGTATGGGACAAACGAGGGCTTATTCATGCCGCCAGACGATACTGATCTGGTGGCTGCCATTGAAGCTTCTAAACAATTGGCCAACCACGAAGAGGGGTTGGCTATCCTGGCGCGATCAGGTACTCATTAGCTGTATTTTTCGCCATCGCATCGTATTTCTATTATTGTGTTATAACCGACGTTTTTCTTCTTTAACAGGCATTTCCACCGAAGAAGTTCTTGCTGCCTCTTTCAAGACTTTTGAGGAAGAGGAACAACTTCGAGCATCCTTAGGCATCGGTACATTTCGGTTCACCATGTTCCTGCTCCTGTTTCTTATGAGTAATCTGACTCTTTCTTTATCTTATCGCAGGGACCACAATGCCGATCCCGCAAGCTGATGCAGAAACTCTTCCCGGATCAGCTACCGAAGTCCCGGCCTCTTCGGCACTGCCGAAAGAGGCCTTACTTAAACGACCGATGACGGAAGCCTTGACGGCTCCAGAGGTAACCCTGGGTGCGGAAGATGACGCTCTGTTGAAGGAGGCTTCTAGAAGGTCTGCTTTGACGGCCCGGGAGAAAAGGAAGTGCCAGAGGCGTGCAGCAAGGGAGCGTAGTGCTGCTTTAGCAGCAAGGGAGCGTAGTGCTGCTTTAGCTGTGGGTGCGGGTTCGAGTGCCGCTACCCTTGCTGCTACTCCTTCAGAGGAGTCTCCGGTCTCCTTGTCTACTGCTTACAGATGAGTGGCACGTGCGGCTCAGGAAGTGAACGGTTAATCAACTCCAGGTAATGTGCCGCGAGGTTCCGTTGTCAAATTTTGAATTATCAGTTCTCATATACCTTATCTTTCAGGGCCGAGCTTTCCCAAAGAAGTGGCGGCGTCCACTGAACCTGAGGGAGCGGTGGAGCAGTTAGCTGCTATTCCCGAACCGAGGGCGGCGGCAGGCGATGTGGCCGCATCTGCCGGGCTCGAGGTAATGGCTAACGAGACGGCTACCAAAGCCGAGCCTAAGACGGCGGTGGATGAGATGGCTACAATTACTGAGCCCGAGATGGTGGCGAGGGAAACGGGTACAATTGCTGGATCCGAGGTGGCCGTTCTCTCTCAAGAGTCGGGCATCGCCCCGATCATCGCTCTTCCAGCCTACGGTTCTTTGCCATCTCCTGGCGTCGCAAGTGTGACGACGGCTCTCGTGGAGTCAGGGGATGAGGCGACGGGAGGTGAGAGCACCCCGATGGAGGAGGGAGACGCCGTTGTTGTATCAAGTGATGCCCTCGTCACGGTTCTGATTGGCGACTCATCAGGTAGATTTTAGGTCACCGACATTCTTTTATTCTGCAATTTTTTTCAATTTTTCCTGACAGGGTTTATCTTGTTTCTAATGCAGGTGCGGCTAGTGCTGATGTCGCGCTACTCGAGACAGCGCTATCAGTTACCGCCCTGACGGTGACCACCTCTCTACCTTCTCTCGCACCGTCGCAAATGCTGTAAGGTGTGGATTTGTGACCCATCAGTCTTATCTCTCGGCAGTATAATTCATGTACTGACGTTGTGTTATCACATTTTTGCAGGAGTCCTTTTTGACCACCTGTACCAGGTGCTGCATCCCCACTTCTCCTTCCCGTCAAAGATTGCTTCATCCAGTGGTGTTGGTGAATACAGCTTTCAATTAATGCTCTTTCTTTTACCGACAATGAAATCATTTCTGATTCTCCTTTGCCTTGATTGCAGTACTACAGATTGATGGAGGCGATGAGAGATCAGTCGAGCCACTGGTCCCCCCGGCTTTGCCACCTGCTGCAGCTGGTATAGTAAATCCCATTGTTCATGAATCTCTTATATTTCTTGAACAATTATCTGATTGTGATTTTTTTGCAGCGGTCGCTTCGATTCCGGCCTCTTTCGAATCTCACATTACAATGCCGGTAGGGCCTTTTTGCAGACGTCCATCCTCAAAAGGTGCTGTGACCAGTCTGCGTATGCTGAGCGAATACATCGAGGAGCTTGACGCGGAGACTCCAACATCTGCCGCAGATTTTGCTGCCGAGGTCAACCCAATGCTGGCGACGCTCGTGAATTTCCATAATGAAGGCATCGTCGAGTCTTGGGTTAATCACTGCAGGAAGATCGAGGCCTGTCTGTATTAGCTTGAAATTATGCGTCTTGCCCCTGAGACTCAAGCTTTGAACTCCCAGCGGGCCGCATGGGTCGAGCAGAGTGTGTTCTTCCTCCGCCATTTCGAACAAGAAGCAACCTTGAGGCGGAAGGAATGCGAGGAGGCTTCCTCTGAGTCTGACCAATTGCGTGCCCAGGTCGAACCGAACGCCGCACAACTGAGAGCCATCTTTGAGACCTTGCAGCAATGTATCTCGGATGGGCTTGTGTTGAGACGGAAGCTCGACTCTATCGAGCGGGTTACGCAGAGTCGCAAAGCTGCCCAACGGGAAATAGATGAGAAGATTTCATCATGCTTGCAACAAAGGACTCGGATCGAAGCGGAGCTGGCTGCTACGGCTGATCATGAGAAGGCACTGAAAGAAGCGCGAGAGCAGCTCACGGACTTGTTGAAAACGCTTCCTTCTCAGTAGCTGCCTTTGTATCAATTATACACTTGTAATCTTTGAATAATATGTATCCATTTTTTTATTCTTTTATATGATGTATCCTGTATTCAATTGATTTCATGAATAAAGACACATTTTTTTTGTTATACTGTTGCCTTCTTCTCCTTGCTGTGTTGTTGCCATGTCATTTTAGCAAGTGTGGTTTGTAGATAGTATATAGCTGTCAATGTTGTGCTCTTTGTAAGATGGTGATGGCTTAGACAACAGGGTTAGGATCTGTCACTTAAGACTTTTCAACTTTAGGAGCGTGAGGGTCTCATAAAGAATTTTCTCCCTACCGGTCGAGAGGATCCCGTAGGTGTAATTTCTCCTTAAGAATCGTGAGGATTCCTAAGTGTGTTTTCTCTTGAAAGTCGTAAGGATCTCACAAGAGAATTTGCTCCCTTACGAGTCGTGAGGACCCGCAAGTGATGGGTGAAGTTGCCTTTATCCGTATTTCACGGAGTCAGGGGTTGCTCTGGATGCTTCCCATGGGTTCACTGCCGTGTTCTGCGAGGACCAGGCTCTGCTCTGGACGTTTCCCATGGGGTCAGGCTTGACATTATCCGCGTTCCACTTAACCAGGAATTCTGCTCTGGATGCTTCCCACAGGTTCACTACCGTGTTCTGCGAGGACCAGGCTCCGCTCTGGATGCTTCACACAGGGTCATTGCCGTGCTTTGCGAGGACCAGGATCTACTCTGGACGTTTTCCACGGGGTCAGGAGTGACATTATCCGCGTTCTACGTAACCAGGAATTTTGCTCTGGATGCTTCCTATGAGTTCACAGCCGTGTTCGGCGAGGACCAGGCTCCACTCTGGATGCTTCACACAGGGTCATTGCCGTGCTCTATGAGGACCAGGATCCGCTCTGGACGTTTCCCACGGGGTCAGAAGTGACATTATCCGTGTTCCACGTAACCAGGAATTTTGCTCTGGATGCTTCCCACGGGTTCACTGCCGTGTTCGGCGAGGACCATGCTCCGCTCTGGATGCTTCACACGGGGTCATTGCCGTGCTCTGCGAGGACTAGGATCCGCTCTGGACGTTTCCCACGGGGTCAGGAGTGACATTATCCGCGTTCCACGTAACCAGGAATTTTTCTCTGGATGCTTCCAATGGGTTCACTGCCGTGTTCAGCGAGGACCAGGCTCCGCTCTGGATGCTTCACACAGGGTCATTGCCGTGCTCTGCAAGGACCAGGATCCGCTCTGGTCGTTTCCCATGGGGTCAGGAGTGACATTATCCGCGTTCTACGTAACCAGGAATTTTGCTCTGGATGCTTCCCACGGGTTCACTGCCGTGTTTGGCGAGGACCAGGCTCCGCTCTGGACGTTTTCCACGGGGTCAGGATTGACATAAGCCGCATTCCACGTAGCCAGGAATTTTGCTCTGGATGCTTCTTACGGGTTCACAGCCGTGTTCGGAGAGGACCAGGCTCCGCTCTGGATGCTTCACACAGGGTCATTGCCGTGCTCTGCGAGGACCAGGATCCGCTCTGGACGTTTCCCACGGGGTCAGGAGTGAGATTATCCGCGTTCCACGTAACCAGGAATTTTGCTCTGGATGTTTCCCATGGGTTTACTGTCGTGTTCAGCGAGGACTAGGCTCCGCTCTGGATGCTTCACATGGGGTCATTGTCGTGCTCTGGGAGGACCAGGATCCGTTATGGACGTTTCCCACACGGTCAGGAGTGACATTATCTGTGTTCCACGTAACCAGGAATTTTGCTCTGGATCCTTCCCACGGGTTCACTGCCGTGTTTGGCGAGGACCAGGCTTCGCTCTGGACATTTTCCACGGGGTCAGGAGTGACATAAGCCGTGTTTCACGTAGCCAGGAATTTTTGCTCTGGATGCTTCCCATGGGTTCACTGTCGTGTTTGGCGAGGACCAGGCTCCGCTCTGGATGCTTCACACGGGGTCATTGCCGTGTTCTGCAAGGACCAGGATCCGCTCTAGATTCTTCACACGGGGTCATTGCCGTGCTCTGCGAGGACCAGGATCCGCTCCGGACGTTTCCCACGGGGTCAGGAGTGATATTACCCACGTTCCACATAGCCAGGAATTGTTGACTTTATCCGCATTTCACGGAGTCGGGGTTTGACTCTGTCATCTGTACACCGCCGGGTCATAGAACTGGGAGTTGCCGCGGTTTCACTTTATTTGATGTTGTGTCTGTCGTAATGAGATGGATGTTGAGATGATCTCCAGGCTATTTGTTAACTGTTGAGATTTGGCTTCTTCTTCTGATGAAACATGGGGATGAAAGGTATGATTCTTTCTTTGTTTGCGCCCCTGGATTGTATACAGGGATTGATATGATATCACATGTAGGGCATAAACTTCATTTCAATTTTTTTTATTTCTTTCCGCGATGCTCTATCATTTCAGCTTTTATATCGCGAAGGTCGCGATTACCCAATCATTTCGGCTATTTTTCGCGGTGCCTAATCATTTAGGCTATTTGTTTTATTTTTACTCGCAGCTTTTTATTGCGAGCTACCCAATCATTTCGGCTATTTTGCATGCATACATTTTTACTTGCTGATTTTGTTTGCAAGTTGCCCCATTATTCCGGCTATTTCGTATGCATGTGTGGTTTGCCAGCTTTTGTTGCAAGCTTGGAATTAGACACTGATTTCGGCATCAGTATCGCTCCAACTGGGATATTTCCAGGAGCGAATCATCATTTGCCTCTGTCGATGTCGGACAAAGGTGGCTTAGTAAACAGGGTTAAGATCCTGTCGACTAAGGCTTTTGACTTCATGAGCCGTAAGGGTCTCATAAAGGTATTTCTCCCCGCGAGTCGTGAGGATCTCGTAGGTGCTTTTTCTTCTTAGGAGTCGTGAGGATTCCTAAGTAAATGTTCTCTTGTAAGTCGTAAGGATCTTACAAGAGTGTTTTCTCCTTACAAGTTGAGAGGACTTACAAGGGTTGTTCACCATATAGACATATCCCTAGTCACGGATGGGACTTCGTTAGGGAAATGTTTATTCACGCCCGTGGATTGTATATAAGGGTCAGCATTGATCCGCTTGTAGAGCGGTATTGGAGGTTGTGGGGGCTGCTTAAGAACAGGTTCAGATCCCTGTAGCTTAAGACTTTTGAATCTTATGAGCCGTGAGGGTCCCATAAGAGGATTCTCCTTACGAGTCGTGAGGATCTCGCAAGTGTAATTTCTCCTTAGGAATCGTGGGGATCCCTAAGTGTGTTACTCCCTTGTGAGTCGTAAGGATCTCACGCAGGTGGTTTCTCCTTACAAAGTCGAGAGAACCTTGCAAGTGTCTTTTAACGAGATTGCGCCCTTTCGGGTTTTCACAAAACTCGCCGGCAGACCTGCTGTTTTTACTCACAGAGCCCTTTCGGGTTTTCATCCATGCCCATTTTGCTTGTGGAGATACCATTTTTTTTATTCTAACGAGGTTGCGCCCTTTCGGGTTTTCACAAGACTTGCCGGTAGCCCTGCTGTTTTTACTCACGGAGCCCTTTCGGATTTTCATCCGTGCCCATTTTGCTTATGGACATACCGTTTTCTTTTTTTCTTTCTTTTTTTTATTCTTTTTTTTGTATCAGTTTTGGGATGCTGCAATTCACCGTAGTTTATCGACATCTCGGTCAACGGCTAGTTTTAGGACATAGCGGTCCGTTGTTAGTTTAAGGACGTTTTCGGTCCGTTGTTAGTTTAAGTACATTTCGGTCCGTTGTTAGTTTAAGGATGTTTCGGTCCGTTGTTAGTTTAAGGACATTTCGGTCCATTGTTAAGGAAGCCGGTTACTACTTACAGAGTTTAGGCTTAGGAAGATAGCGAGCAGACATAGTCGTCGTCATCTATCATTGACCTAGGCCGTGACTCGTTAGGCGTAGTATTTCTTCAGGAAGTGACCATTTATTGGCCTGAAGGGCCTTTCGCCATGCATGTCCATGAGTAGATAGGCTCTACCCTGGTAGACCTTGTCTATGATATACGGGCCTTCATAGTTCGGCTCGAATTTTCCTCGCTTGGCACGATTGGGGATCATAGGTCTTTTGACTACTAGCATGAGTTCGCCTTGGTGGAATGTCCTCGTCCTAGTCAATCTTTCATATGAGCGCATCATCTTTGCTTTATAAGCCTCCAGGTTTTGTTGCGCTATGAGCCGGGTTTCGTCAAGGGCATCGAGCTCCTCAAGCCGAAGGTGAGCATTCTCTTCGACCATCAGCTCGTAATGAACTGCCATTCGTAGAGAGGGCAGCTCTATCTCGAGGGGGAGTACCGCTTCTGTACCGAATACCAATACGTACGGTGTTGTGTTCGTGGCCGTCTTGAACGTAGTCCGGTAGGCCCAGAGAGCTTCATGCAGTCTCTCGTGCCAGTCCTTCTTATTCTGGGACACCATCTTTTTCACGATCTTCATCAAGGTCTTGTTAAAAGCCTCAGCTAGACCGTTAGCTCGGGGATTATAGACCGAGGAGTATCTCCAGTCTATGTTATGCTGTGGTGCGAAGCGGCTGATCTTGTGGCTTCTGTAGGCTGGCCCATTATCGGAGATAATCCGTCGCGATATTCTAAACCGATAAATGATGTGTGTCCTGAAGAAATGGAGGATATTCTCCGTCTTCACCTCCCTCAGCGGTACTGCTTCTGCCCATTTGGAGAAATAATCAGTTGTTTCCAGAATGAATCGATGTCCTCTGGACGATGCTGGTTCAATGGGGCCGATTATGTCAGTCCCCCACATTCGAATGGCCAGCTAGCCACTGTCGGATGTAGTGGATTTGGATGCTGATGGATGAAATCCTCATGAATCTGTCATGAGTGGCATTGCTTTGCATACTCGAGGCAGTCCTGAATCATCGTGGGCCAATAGTAGCCCATCCTTTTAATCTTTAGCTTCATCTTCGGTACGGCTTGGTGAGAACCGCAGAGTCTGTCGTGGGTTTCTTGGATGACTCTTTTTGCTTCTTCAGGTCCCAGGCATCTTAACCATAGAGAATTAAATGACCTCTTGTACAGAGTATCATTGAAGAAGGCAAAAGATAGGGCTCATTTCATAAGCTGATGTCTTGAGGACGCATATTCGGGCGTTCGACGGGATTTGAAATATTCTATAAAGACTTCTCTCCAATCCTCAACCATTTCTTGGTCTTTTATTTGTAGGGCCGTTTGCTTGATCGCTCCCTTTTCCTTGGACGACTCCGGAGATATTTCTGCCGGTGAAAGAAGCCGACGGCTTTGTGCAACGATCCTCACATCATCGTGGTTCTCATCAGCTAGTTCTTTAGCAAGCTTGGTTAATGCATCCGCTTTGCTATTTTCCGCACGCGGTATGCTTTCCAAGGTATAGGAAGGTATTTGGGTCAGCAACTTCTGTACCCTCTGGTCGTACTCCACCAATTCTGGTTTGCACGTCTGATAGTCGCCGTTTACTTGACTAACAACCAGTTGGGAGTCTCCGTATATGAGGAGGTTTTCAATCCCATGTCAATAGCGATCTCGAGACCTGCTATCAAAGCTTCATACTCGGCTTCATTGTTTGTCCTCGGCTCTGTTAAGGAGAAGGCAAAGCGCATTATCCTTCCTTGTGGAGTTACGAAGATGAGTCCTACCCCTGATTTGATTATGGGGGTGTTTTGTTTGCGGTTCTTCATGGAGGATGCTCCATCGAAGTAAAGTTCCCACCGGGTGCCATTACCGTCAATCGTGTCAAATGCATGCTCATCTGGCAGTTCGCAATTCAAAAGAGAATCGGTAGGTATCGGATGCTCAGCGAGGAAGTCGGCGATTGCGTGGCCGTTTATTGCCTTAAGAGGCTGATAAGTTATTGAGAACTCCATCAAGTGCAAGGCCCATTTAGCGAGCTGCCCTGTCAATATGGTCTTTGACATTAAATATTTGAGAGGATCCACTTTCGATATGAGACGGACTTCATGCGCCAACGCATAGTGCCTGAGCTTTGTTATCACGAAGATCAATGCCAGGCAGTGTTTTTCGATGGGAGAATAATTGCTTTCTTCCCCCAGCAGAACTCGACTCAAATAGTAGAGCGCTCTCTCCTTCCCTTGGTCATTCTCTTGTGCCCATAATGCACCTAAGGAACCTTCATGGGCCGTTGTATAAAGAATGAGAGGCTTTCCCTTGACTGGAGCGGCCAGCACTGGCGGATTCTGCAGGTATTGTTTGATTTCATCCAGCGCGCTTTGGAATTTGTGATCCCAGACGAACGAGGTTCCCTTCTTCATAGGTGGCTGTAGGGGAGGCACTTGCCGGAGAGATTGGCTATAAATCGCCGAATATACGCGAGCTTTCCTTGGAGAGACCGCAATTGCTTGAGAGTCTTTGGCGGAGGCATTTCCATGATCGCTTTGATATTCGACGGATCTATTTCGATGCCTCGGTGTCGGACGATGAACCCAAGGAATTTTCCCGAGGAGACTCCGAACGCGCATTTAAGAGGGTTCATCTTCAAGTTGTATTTACGAAGGCGTTGAAATACAGTCTTCAGATGCTCTAAATGCTCCTCGTATGATTTGCTCTTAACCACAAGGTCACCGATATAGCATTCGACGACTTCATGTATGAGGTCATCAAAAATCTTCGTCATGGCCCTCTGATAGGTGGCGCCAGCGTTCTTTAGACCGAAAGGCATCACCTTGTAGCAGAATACACCCAAAGGGGTTCGGAAAGCGGCATGCTTCTGGTCTTTTGGATGCATCTTTATCTGATTGTATCCTGATGATCCGTCCATGAAGGAGAAGACTTCATGAGTGGACGTATTGTCTATCATCTGTTCGGTGACTGGCGAAAGTCGTCCTTCGGGCAAGCTTTATTGAGATCCCGAAAGTCTACACATATGCGCACTGTTCCATTTTTCTTCATCACCGGAACGATATTGGCGATCCAATCAGGATATTGAACCTCTTGGATGAAGCCAGAGTCGATCAGCTTCTTGACTTCGGCGTTGATACTCATCTCAAGCTCGAGCCACATTCTTCTCGGTGCTTGTTTGATTGGCTTGATGTCCGAGGATATGGCCAGTTTGTGGACATCAACTCTGGATCTAGTCCTGGCATTTCGGAATAATTCCATGCGAAGCAGTCTTTATGCTACATGAGCACGTCCTTTAGTGTAGCCACCCTTTCTTCAGACAGCAACTCGCCGACGAACGTCGGCCGAGGGTCACTTACCGTCCCCAAATCAATTTTGTTGAGATCATCTGCAGTGGTATATATTCCATCTTCCAGCTCTTTCGGCGCTAGCGGAAACTCCGAGATCACCTCGCCATCATTGTTTTCGAAGCACCAGGGGTGGTCATCCATATTCTCGGGCTCTTCTTCTAATAGCGTTATCATATGATAAGTACGAGCTCGCTTCCAAGACCGATATTGATCTGGTTCTACTCTCGCTGTATGCGTGGCTTTCAGTTCATGCTTCTGTGGCGGGCTTACCTTCCAACTGCTGGATAGCGTGAACTTTCCCTGTTGATATTTGTCTTCGACCCAGTTCTTGAAGACGAACCAGTCTTCGAGGGGATGCCCTATTGCTCGGTGATAAGAGCAATAGTCCGGGTGAGAGACTTCGCCTGCTTGTTCGGGGTGCTTGGACTCCGGCCGTTTCATCATCTGATGTTTTATGACAAGATCAAATATCTTCTTTGTCTTGCCTTGGGGAAAAGAATATGCTCGACTCATCTTTTTTATAAGAGACAAATCTGGATTGCTCGATTCCTGACCGCGTGGCTTCTTGGACCCGTTTTGTCGCTGTCGAACGCCTTTCCCATTCTTTGGTTTGTTTCTGCCTCTGCGTCGGGTCTTTTGTACAACGGGCTGACAAGGAGGAGCATTTTCATTTTCCGCAGCCTGTTGAAGGAGGCGTCGCGTTCTGGCTTTCTCGTAAATGGCCATTTCGCGGTTATAGCCGTCTCGGACCTTCTGACCCGCTTCCCTTATAAGCTTGTCCATTTTTTGTTCGAACGACGGACTGGGCATTTCTACGTCGGGAGCTCTTTCTGGTTCAGGGTTAGCATCTTCCCCCAAAGCATCTCCCTCTTCATCAAAGTCGTATATGACATAGCAGTCGCGGAGTAGCTCCCGTTTCTTGGATTGATCATACCCAAGTCCGGTCGTTTCTATTCTCCCGTTGGGCAATTTCCGCTGGGTTCCAGGGATGTTCCAGATCCTGTCGTAGAACTTAGCTTTCCGAGCGGTCTATTTGAAAGATACGCCTTGGCGTCTTAAAAGCCTGTTTAGTCCGTTCGTGTAATATCTGGGCAAACTGATGGGCTGGAGCTTATCAAGTGTAGAATCCGCGCCATGCCATATTTCCTTCTCCACTTTGGTCTCCCCGGCTCGGTAAAATAGGATTACTTTTTCACCTTCTCGCCTGGGAGGGACATAGAACGTCTGCAGCTCTTCCACACTGTAGGTATCAAGCGAGTCTAGTTCTTTATGATGCTTTGGCAGAACCATGGAAACTTGCAAACTTTGACCTTCACCAGCGATGATTTGTATTGATAGACGAGCAGAGAATATGGCGTTGACCTCATCTTCTGAATCGCAGCCGAAGATAAGCATAGGAGCGGAGGTTCCCGGCTTTTTGTACTGGGGCGGACTTGAGTAAACTATCTCTTCCTCTTCCTCGGTATCACTCTCGAAGACCGGAATGATAGGGATAGCTTTGTCCTTCAGCTTGTGACATCTCTCCATGTCCTTGAAATCTGGTAAAAAGTATTTTGCATCTTCGTACTTTCGGACTTCGATCACGGAGAATGGGTTCAGCTCTCCTGTTACAGTATACTCAAGACCATCCTTGAAGTATTTCATACACTGATGTTGTGTGGAGGGGATGATGTTGTACTCGTGTAACCAGGGCCGACCGAGCAAAGCGTTGTAGCATGTCTTGGCGTCAATGACATGGAACTTAATGTCCGTGACAAGCAGCCCAATGCGTAATATCAGTATCACGGACCCAAGCGTTCGTGATGACTGGGAGTCGAACCCGGAGATGGTGATTTTGTCGTGAGCGAGGTGTTGAACGCTCATGCAGATTTCCTTTAACACCCTCACGTTAAGGAGGTTGACGGAGGACCCATTGTCGACCAGGATTTTTCCTATCTTGATATCGTGATAGTAGCCGGAGACATATAAGGGACGGTTGTGTTCACATCTTCCATGTAGGAGATCTTCATCGCCGAAGGTGATATCGGCTGTGTGTACTTCTTCCAGCTCGTCTTTCATCTTCTCTTCAGCGAGGAAAGCTTGGAATTGCTCTGGCTCTTGCAGCGCCTTGATCAATGAATCTCATGCTTCTTTTGATAGTAAAAGGGCATCGAGAATGTTGAGCTGCGAAGGTAACTTCCTTAGGTGCGCCAGGACGTTGTAGTCCACCTTACTTTTCTATGGCGGGTCCATGGCGGTCAGCTCTTTCATAACTTGGTCATCTAGGGCGATATCCTTGGAGACCTTTTCTTTTCCCTTATCTTTCCTATTTGACCCACTATTCGAGGGCCCAAGATTCTTTTCGGGTAGTGTACGATTGCGTAGCTGAATTTTTTCGCAGGTCTTCGATTCTTCCTCTTTTCCCGAGGTAGATTCTTTGAAAAGAGGGTAAAGAGTTATCTCTTCGTCGGAGTCACTTCCGAAGGTGAAGACTTGCGATCCCCCAGCGTTGACCACGCGACAGTTGCTGGTAGTTCCTTTATGCTCTTCGGTCGTACTTCTCTGCTCCCGACGAGTTTTGCGTTTCATCCGCTTGAAATGTTGCTGGTGAGCAACATATCCCTGCCACCATCTTGTAAAAGCGTTGCACTCTTCGGTGGGGTGCGAAATCTTTCGATGATATAGACAGTAGCTAGGATGTGTTTCTCCTTCACCGAGAGTGTTCTCTTCGGAAGATGGCAGCTTCATTCCCATTGATATGGCTTTAGCAAACCTCTTCCTCGTCTTGAACTCATTTTTATTCGTGACAGATGTCCTTTGATTTGGCGGGAATGTCTTGACTCTTTCGTCCAGTCGCTGGCGTTTGGCCTTTTCAAATATAGCCATCTCACGTTCCCGATCAGCTTTACTCTTCAGAAGAGCTTCGTTTAGGAATGCGTCGATCATCTCGTCTGATGGCCCTGGATGCTCCGGTCCAGGACCTGCCCCCAGTCTTTCGGTGCAAAGAGCTTCTTCATCGTTCATCGATGAGTGAGAGACCACATGGCAACTTGCTATGTAATCCTCAGATTCGTCCGACGATTCTTCTCCATCATCTCCGTTTTCAAGGACGTGGGCGAGAAACTCTCGGAGCGTGATTGGAGTCCGCGCCTTCTGGTTATACTCTTCCAGCGCATCGATCTGTTTCTGTAGGTTCGTGCGCTTGTCGCCAGGGTTGACGGGCATTTTGGATTTCTTCTTCTTTTTCGAAGATTTCGACGGCTGGATATGAACACTTTGGTTATCACCACCAACCTTTGGAGTTGGGTGCGGCTTCAGCATTCCTTCGATGATTTCAGGTTCCAACGGATTCTTCCACCTGATCGCCGGGCATGTCTGGAGATCATTCAGCATCCTTTTGGTTTTGGCCGAAAGAACGACCTCCCATGGAGCTTCTTCAACAAAAGAGCACGTTGCCCCCGGTGTGTCCATCTTCTTAGGAGTATGCGGTTGTGGTGGGCTCACTTTCCACTTCTCAGACAACACAAACATACCTTGTTGGTACTGATCCTCAATCCATGCCTTAAAGACGAAGCAATCTTCGATTGGATAGCTTACCATTTGGTGGTAAGGGCAACAATTGGGATTATTCGCTTCGCCGGGTTGCAATGGCCGCCTTGGATTCGGCAGATTGATAAGCCGGTTGCGCATCGCCAGCTCGAAGAGTCTCTTCGTTTTGTCCCGTGGGAACGAGTAAGGACGCTTCATTTTCTGATTATAACAGCGCCGTCTCTCTTCCAGTTGATCCATTAATTTTGGGGCACTGGGCTGCTGTTGGGTATTCGCAACGAAGGTCGCCTTCCTTTTACCTTTTTCATTTCACGACTCCGGCTTCGGAGGAGACGGTATATGCCCCATCTAGTCCATTTGGGCTAGCTTGTTAATTAGAGCCTGAAACTTGGTCGGTTTGAATCATGAACTGTAAAATAGTTGCATGAGGGTCTAGGGTGCCCATGAACATGCCCACCGCTGGTGCTTCTTCAATGCGATGTTCGCACTTCGACCACAGATTCCGCCATCGGATCGCGTACTGAACCCACGTCTCGCCCAGCTTCACCCTGGCATTGATCAATGCCGTTATTGGGGTGCGTTCACTGGCACTTGCGAATCGCTGGGTGAAGAATAACTCCATTTCTGCAAAAGTTTTGACGGAGTCGTTTGGGAGTTCGGAGTACCACTCAAACGCCGTTTCTGATAAACTGCCGACGAATTGGCAGAGCAAAAGCTTGTCATCGCCACCAGTATTGCCATAGAGAGCCCTGAACTGAGCGACATGTTGATGGGGATTGCATGTCCCTTTATACACGTGGAATTTGGGGATCATGTAGCCCGGCGGGTACTTTATTTGATCGTACCAGCCTGGATATGGTTGCCCAGTTCTAACAATTTGCCCAGCCACTTCATTCGCCTGGTGAACTCATATTTGCTGAGCAATATAGTCATCCAGGACAGCTTTGGAGATTGTCTCCTCCTTGGCTGTTGACAGAGCCGGCAGAGGATTCGATGTTTCTCCTCTGTCATCTTCAATTATTACTGGAGGATTTTCGGCTAGAGGGTCCGGCTAGATCATCATGCCCACCATATCCTGAAATAGAAGGCCCATTTTCTTTATATTGGCCGCTTGTTCCGCGGCCTCTTTGTCCTTCTTTTCAAGCATTCTCCGAAGGAATTCGGCATCAGTTTCTTGCTCATGGCGTTGCTCCGAGGATTCCTCTGGGCTTGCTTTCGGTCCTGTGAGTGCGGCCATCGCAGTCATCATCTCCCGAAGCTTCTGCTGCTGCTCTTGGGCTTTCGTCATGGATCACGTAAATGGTCCATGACCTGTGGAGATATGGCTATCCTCTTTTCCGGATGCCATATAGACGGTATGCACCACCATGCCCCCAGACTTGGGGCGTTTGGGCTCAGTGCCTTTGACATTTGTCGCAGACATAGGGATTTGCTCCGGCCTTCTCCTCTTATGAGCGGTCGAAGTTGAGGGGGCCCTTGCAGTGGGCACCCAAGTAGCCGTCGCCTTCTGTGGCTTAACGAGACGGTTTTCTTCCTGTCGGACCTTCAGCTTCTTCTGCCTGCGGGGATAGTCTTGATCAACCACCGACTCTCGGACTTGTCGCCAGATTTTGTAAACTTTGGAAGACAGCCGCTGAGGGGGCTGCTCCAGCTTTATTTCTGTGACAGTCTCCACCGGTGACGGAGATCTTTTCAGTACAGCGGTAGTTGAGTTCCTGCGCACCTTGTTCAGCAGCTTAAAGTTGTTCCCGGTTGGAATAGCAGCATTAACTTCTACCGTTGGAGCTGGTGGAGTTAGTCCAGAGGGGGAGTTTCCCCCAGCCTTCCTTACTCGGTGCCAGTGGTGACGTCGAGTGTGTCGAGCTGTTGGAGTTGGTTCAGCGATGGGAATGGCTTTGTCTTGCCCCCTATCCAGGTGGGGGGTCGTTGCTGGCGTCAGCCTCTTGAAGACTGATGTCCGCTGAGAAGCGGTATCCAGCCGGTCAAAAAAAGACTTCTGAGTAGGGACAGGAACCGTAATGGGAACTGGAACAGTCAGTCTTGTAAAAACTGACCCTTTGGTAGGAGAAGCCGCCTTGACGACTTCGGGAGCAGGGTTGTTACTCTTTTCGGAATAACCTTTTCTTGAGGTGCATGCTTCATCATGGGCCTACCTGAACTTTGGCCCAGTCTAGCGAAGACTGAGGCAGTGGACTTGGGCGACCCATTGAGAGGGGCCGCAGTAGTAGCAAGCCGATCAAAGACTGACTTCTTGGGAGTTTCTGGCGTTGGCACAGGAGCGGTGAAGCTCGTTGGCGGGAGCATAGTCCCGAAAAACAATCCTGTGGTGGCTTGATTGACCTGTTCCACCGGCATTGTGAACAGGGAAGCCGCTTGGGGCCCGTAAGCTATGCCTCCAGATGAGGCGGAGCGGGAGTTGCAATTGCAATTGGAACACTTTGCACAAGTGGACACCATTGATCCTTCGCTTTCTGCACCGAGCAAACGCCAAATCTTAGTACCTCGAAACCCAAGGGAAACCATTAGCAAACCGCGATTGGTTCGCGAACACGACGCACGAAGTGTGAAGTGGAAAAAGGAAAAGGTCCCACCGGGGGTGCCAGAATCTATTCCCCTCCGAAAGACGCGGCGGAGACGCGGCGAAAGTCTGGCCTGAATTTTGGGGCAGATGCTAATTGGTGCTATGCGTCCACCTCTCCGAAGATGCCAAGTTGATTTATGGCACCATATATCGAAGGTTTAGACGGATGCGGCTGATGTAGCAGATTTCGTCAGATTCCCCCTCGTTTGAGGGGTTTTTGATTGTGGGGACGCTCTTCCCTGCAGGCGCAAGCCCCTGCAGTTAATTACGCTACCGCATCGCGGTAAAAACTTTCTCCTTCTTCATATGGTCACTTCGTATCGTGGGTGTTTATTTTGTTTTTTGTTTCCTATGGATTGTTTACGGAGACTAAGTTATGTTGTCGCTCGTAGGACGTGGACTAGTCCAAATCCGTATCTTTCTTAGATTTGGGCTTGGGGGTTTGGGTTTAAGGATACGTTAGCCTCATTTGAGACTAAGATCAACTTAAACGTTTGTTAAGGATACGTTACTCTAATTTTAGACTAAGATCAACTTAACGGGATCGTTTAGATCCGACAAGAGAGCAATTGGGCTCTATTGTTTAGTTTAGTAACATTGCGGTCGATTACCAGTTTAAGGACATGGGGGTCCATTGTTAGTTTAAAGACATCGCGGTCGAGGTTAAGGACATCATAGTCCGTGGGTTTAAGGACCCCACAGTACGATATTAGTTTAAAGACATCACGGTCGAGGTTAAGGACATCATAGTCCGTGAGTTTAAGGACCTCACAGTCCGATATTAGTTTAAAGACATCACGGTCGAGGTTAAGGAGATCATAGTCCATGAGTTTAAGGACCTCACAGTCCGATGTTAGTTTTAAGACATCACGGTTGAGGTTAACGACATCATAGTCCGTGATTTTAAGGACCTCACAATCCGATGTTAGTTTAAAGACGTCACGGTCGAGGTTAAGGACATCATAGTCTATGGATTTAAGGACTCTACAGTCCGATGTTAGTTTTAAGACGTCACGGTCGAGATTAAGGACATTATAGTCTATGAGTTTAAGGACCCCACAGTCCGTGAAATGTGTGGTTGTCGGGACCCGTCACCTCTTTGAAAACGTTGAGGAATTACAACGACAAATATCAAAGGAATGGAAGGATGTACCCTTGAACCAAGGTGAGTTGTTTGAAAGAGCAGATGTGCTCAGTTCAAGATAAGTTGAGGACTTACGGCCAGAATTGGGCTAAGTCCAATTAAAATGTTTTAACATTTTATTTTTGTTCTGGCTATTAAGCCTTCATTTGGGCTCAGCCCTTTTAATAATGCTAAGCATTGGGCTCTGACATATTTTGTCTTGATCAGAAAAAATTGTGTTCTGATAGTGCGTCATGTGGCGCTTCAAGCGCTTTGCGCCAGTTAAAGAGCGCATTGCGCTTCTGTCAGGTAGCGCACACGAAGAGGACACGTGTCGCGCTTAGCGCTAAGCGCTAGTTTTTTAGCGCATTGCGCTTTTAATTCATGAGCGCGTTGCGCTAGTTTGTTGGCGCGCCAGTGAGCGACACGTGGTGCGCTTGGCACTGAGTGCCAGCCCATAAGCGCAGTGCTCTGTTTTAAAAGCGCAAGGCGCAGATTGTGTCTATGGTTGACATGTGGCATGTTTTGGCGCTGAGCGCCGGTCCAAGAAGCGCAATTCATGAGTGCACGACACTTTCTGATAGCGCAAAGCGCATCTGATCAATTTTAAGATCAAAGAATAGATTTATGTTCTTCTTTATAGGAGGTTTTGCCTCAAGATCCAAGAACAAAAGTTCTTGTTTTTATAAAAGGCTCTGCCTTTATAGATCAAAGATCTGTGAATGAAGTAAAAATACTTCTTTTATTATTTTATGATTAGATCTTTTGATCTTTTCCTTTTTATTAAAGACCTTGGTCTTTTTTCAGATCTATGATCTTTTTAAAAGATGGTTCTTCTTTTTACGAGATGGTTTCATCTCTGTTATTTCAAGAACATAGTTCTTTACCTTGAAGATGAAGAAAAAATCTTTTTTTTTCTAAGAGCTTGCTCTTCTTTTTTCTCAAGGTTTGCAGAAGGTTTTTCTCTCTCTTTCTGTATATCTGAGACTTGAAGTCTAGGGGCCTTTTTATAGGGCAAATTAATTTGTTGAATCAGTTTTAAGAGATCTTTCTCTGATTGATTTGGGAATATTTCCCACCGTTGGATCTTTGATCCTAAGGCTTCTGTTTTACAGAAGATAATGTTCTTGTTTTAATAAGATTGGAAAGATCTTTCCATAACGGAATTTTAGTTCTGATTAATTAATAATTTATTATTAGTAGATCTTTTGATCTAACAGTGGGGATTTTTTAATTCTGGCGCTGGCGCACCTTGCGCTAGCGCACAGAGCGCAGGGCAACTGCGTTAGCGCACCTGCGTTCGACACGTGGCACGCAGTGCAGAGCGCAGCGCAACTGTATTAGCGCACCTGCGTTCGACATATGGCGCGTAGCACAGAGCGCAGCGCAACTGTGCTAGCGCACCAGTGTTTGACACGTGGCGCGCAGTGCAGAGCGCTGGATCTGAAGCGTTGCTTCAACTTTTAAATTTTGAATTTTAAAACAGAGGTTTGCTCTGATTGGGGTTGCGCTGCCTAGGGCGCAGCGCACTTGGCGCTAGCGCGTCTGCGTTTGACACGTGGCGCGCAGCGCAGAGCGTAGTGCAACTGTGCTAGCGTACCTGTGTTTGACACGTGGCGCGCAGCGCAGTGCGCTGGATCTGAAGCGTTGCTTCAATTTTTGAGTTTAGAATTTCAATACAGAGCTTTGCTCTGATTGGGGAAAGGAAGCGTCACTTCATTCCAAATCTTGGAATTTGAACAGAGGTTTGCTCTGATTGGGGAAACACTCGTCTTGTCCGCGTTTCTTTTATCGACTCCGAAGTCGGTAATTCTTCGTCTTCTTTTTCCCCACCACCCACCACGTCGACCGAGATGGAAGGTTCTCCATCAAATTTCAATAACACCACTTTGCCACCACCCGCAGGTGCGCAGAATCTACTGCGTATATCTCTCCAAGAGAGATGCTACCCTATACGTGGTCCTCTTTCTGCTTGTCTTTCTATTCCACCAGCCAATGGAGATAATTTTGAAATCAAACCACACTATATCAATATTTTACCTAAATTTCACGGTCTAGAGTCTGAAGACGCATACGTTTTTATCACCAAATTCGAAAACGTATGTGCTATGATTGGCACTTCATAACTTTCTGTGGATGCTATGCGTTTACGTCTTCTCCCGTTTACATTGTGAGATTTAGCTGAAAAATTGATTTGTAACACACCCGCACATTCTATTTCTAATTGGGATGAATTCGTTATAGCATTCCTTTAGAAATTTTATCTCAACCATAAGACTGCCCATGTTAGGAGTGAAATCAACCAGTTTTCCTAGCTTCCTAATGAACCATTTTGGAAATGCTTTGAACGGTTCAAAGATCTACTTGTCCAATGTCCTCATCACGGAATCCATAGATGGGATCTATGGCGAATTATATATGAGGGAATTAATCCAACGACAAAGCAGATACTTGAAACCATGTGTCAAGGCAGATTCATGTCTGAAGACGATGGTGAAGCTTGGAAATTTTTGGAAGATTTTGCTGAAAACACTTTGCAATGGGAAAGCGTTAGTCCATCATCTAGGGATGGTATCCATCTTTGAACGGTTCAAAGATCTACTTGTCCAATGTCCTCATCACGGAATCCATAGATGGGATCTGTGCCGAATTATATATGAGGGAATTAATCCAACGACAAAGCAGATACTTGAAACCATGTGTCAAGGCAGATTCATGTCTGAAGACGATGGTGAAGCTTGGAAATTTTTGGAAGATTTTGCTGAAAACACTTTGCAATGGGAAAGCGTTAGTCCATCATCTAGGGATGGTATCCATCAACTTGATGTTTCTATAGCAGTAAAAGCCGAAATGGCAGCAATGCAAAAGAAACTCGAAGCTATGGAAAACAAATTTTTATTAGTCTCCCTAAACCAGGTGACGCTCCCTAAAACCGTGTATGGATGCTATTCCGATCCATCACATCTGACGGAAGAATGTCCTTTGAATTCTCCGTTTCAAAGTCAAGAACACATTAATGCTGCTTTTCAGCAACGACCTAGAAACGATCCTCATTCTTCCACCTATAATCAAGGTTGAACGAATCACCCTAATTTTGCTTGGAACCAACACCAAACTCAAAATACAGTTCCAAACCAAAATAACTTTCAAAAGGTTCCTCCACTGCAACAACAACCATCACAAAATCAGCACCCCTTTCAAACACAAAATTTTCAAAATCCTGCCAACAATTCTGCACCGTATAATAATTCTTTCTAAACGGCCGGTACCGAAAACTCTTCTTCACTCAAACGAACCTTTGATTTGCTTATGAAACATACCATGCAATTGTCTACTGATATAAGATCTTCTATCGATACCATAAAGAAGGACTCTACCTCACACAGTGAGAGTATTAAATTGATAGAAGCACAAATTGCACAATTAAATGCCGCGATGAGTGCTAGAGAGAAAGGGAAACTTCCATCTCAAGCTCTACCGAATCCTAGACACTCACAATATAATAATGTGAATGCCATTACCACGTTGAGATCCGGAAGAGTACTGAATAACCAAGTCGGTGAACAGGTTGATAATGATGAATCAATCAATGACACCTTGGCTTCCACTTCCACTTCTGAGCATAGTTCATCTTCTTCCGAACCTATTCTCCGTTTTCCCTTAGGCTCGAACTTGAACCTTCCCACACCTTCTTTGAGTCAACTAACAATGATTCCCACTCCAATTCTGGGATCTGTTCCACCCACACGACCTTCTCCAATGTTGGACCCAGCTCTTATTGCTAAAGCTCCTTATCCAAATCGGTTAAGGGGAAACAAACCAAGTCCACAAATGGAGAAGATTATGGAAATGTCTAAATATGTTAACATAAATATTCCTCTCCTAGATGCGATACAATAAGTTCCATCATATGCGAAAATACATAAGGACTTGTGCACTCGGAAGAGAAAGACTCAAGTACCGAAAAAAGTGTTCATGATGAGTAATGTTAGCACAACTTTTACCCATCAATTACCAAAGTAACGTAAGGACCATGACTGTCCTACAATCTCTATTTCTATTGGGGGTAAAAATATTAATCGTGCTCTACTTGACCTTGGCGCAATTGTTAACCTGCTTCCATACTCTGTCTACGAGCAGTTAGGTATTGGAGAGTTGAAACCTACCCACTGCACTCTCCAGATGGCAGATTGATCTACCACCAAACCTAGGGGTGAGCTTGAGGATGTGTTGATAAAAGGCGAGGAATTTATATTCCCTATAGACTTTATTGTTTTAGATACACAAGCCGTAGCGAACCCACGGAACCAAATTCCGGTGATTCTCGGTCAACCCTTCTTAGCCACTACCAATGCTGTCATTAATTGCCGAAATGGTTCCATGAACTTATCCTTCGGGAAAATGACAATTGAGCTTAACATTTACAAGCTAGGAAGTCAACCATCTAAGCCTTCTTCTCATAAACTTGATGTTTGTTCTGTCCACGAGATAGCTCCCGAAAGCTGCAAGGTTGATGAACTTTGCTTTAATGATCTCGACGACATTACTACATCATTGTTTGATCTTGCACAGCATCATAGTGAGGACAATTTTGACGAGTCCACCCCCGAGTTTGAACCTTTTGACTCATCACAAAAGTCAGTATCACTTTCCGAGTCAATATCCTACATAGGTTATGAACTTCTTCGAGAATCCGAATATCATTCCCTTACTCCACCTTCGATTGTCTCTCTGCCGACATTAGATCTCAAACTGTTACCTTCTCATCTTAAATATGCATATTTAGGTTAGAATGAGTCTTTGCCTGTGATCATATCTGCTTCTCTAGTTTTAGGGCAAGAGGACGCTCTTTTTATGGTCTTGAGATCTAATCGGCAAGCATTTGGTTGGACAATAGCAGACATCAAAGGGATTAGTCCCTTGATTATAGAACATCATATACATTTAATGGATGAAACCAAACCAATCCGAGAACCACAACGACAGTTAAATCCCGTCTTGAAGGAGGTGGTAAAAAAAGAAATTGTCAAGTGCCTTGATAGTGGTATAATTTACCCAATCTCTGATACCCAATGGGTAAGTCCTATTCATGTAGTCCCTAAGAAGTCTGGAATCACGGTCATAACTAATGAGGCTAATGAGTTGATCGAAAAACGCACCCAAACTGGTTGGCGTGTATGTATTGATTATAGAAAACACAATGCCGCAACGAGGAAAGATCACTTCCCTCTACCTTTTATTGACCAGATGTTGGAACGATTAGCCGGACATGAATATTATTGTTTCATGGACGGATACTCTGGCTATAACCAGGTCCCTATTGCCGAAAAGGATCAAGATAAAACAACATTTACTTGTCCTTTCGGTACCTTTGCTTATAGACGCATGCCCTTTGGGTTATGCAATACTCCCGCTACATTTCAGCGGTGTATGATGGGGATATTCTCAGACATGGTCGAGAATGTTGATCAGTCGAAAATACTGCATTTTTAACATGGCAATTTCCCTATCATTTGCACTCATCTAGAAGTGTTCGGTATTCATATTGCACATATTAGCAAAACCTCTCTGAAATACCAGATTGCATGTGTTAGACTTTAAAACCGGCACTTTAAGGGAAATTGACTGTGTTTCATGGCATCGCATCATCCTTGTATTGCGCAACTCTTGTCTCGAGAAATTGTGCAGAAAATTGCAGGAACAAAGCCAAAATTGGGAAAAGAGCTGATAAAAAATACACCAACTCCAAGATGTGAGATCTGGTAGTGATACAGAAAGCCAAATACAATTTAACATATCATACAAAGGCCCAAATGTCAGCCCAAGGCCACAGTTGAAGACACAAGCCTTGAAGCTTCAATAGCGCCGCGGTTCCACGGCGGGAGCCCGCTTGCGCCGCGGATCCGCGGCGTCTTGATGGCGCAAACCCTACAGATTTCTTACACGTGTCTCCTCTAAGGGCCCAAGCTTCCAGAAGACTCCCGATTCTCCATGTGGCTCATCTAGAAGGCTTGGCTTAGCAAACTATTTCTAGAAGGCTCTCTTTAACAAACTTTTGGAGGGAAAATTCAAATTTGAAATCCTAGATCTAGGGTTTTGAGTTCTATAAAAAGGAGCCTAAATCTAGGGTTGAGGTTTTTCAAGAATCATCCATCATCTTCTACCCACAAGTTGAGTGACACAACTTGTGGGACACAACTTGTGCCTCAAAACCCTAACTCCAATTCCAAAATCAAGATCAAGATCCCGAGTACCATTCAAGCAAGAAGCCTTCAACCTTTAGAAAGCGACGCTGGATTTCATCGGAGCAAGAGATTCAAGGAGATCCGCGACTCAAGGAGCCGAGCGAAGCCGAAATCGACGATCTAGTTCCTTCCTTTTGTAAATTCAAAAGAGTTGTAACGAAATTTGTCGATAAATAAAGGTGAAATTTCTATATCTTGCTTATCTTTTAATTCAAGCATTATGATTCGATCTCAATTTGTGATTGTGTTTGTTATTATTATGTTGGAGTAAAATTCCGCTTGTATGGGAGTTGTGACGATCGATAGATGATGATGATTTAGACACTTTTACAATTCTTAAATCCTATAATGTTTGTAAATTCTTGTGAATCAAATGACCTATGACCTAGTTTCGAGATGATGCTTTCTTAATTCTGTTCACTCGAAACTAGGAAACAACTATTGATCATTTGATTAACTAGAAGCTAGAATTTGAATGAGATTCATCGAAAGGACAAAGGATGAGATGAGGAATCCCTAAATTCTTCGCAAGATCCTTAATCCTCGGTAAATTTTCAACGATCTAGTATCAATTCGTTAATGGATAAGAATGAGTAATCATTAGATCTCATCACATCTATAGATCCGATCTACTCCTATGAGCCACACTTCGAATCTTGATTGTTGGTTTGGAAATTATCACACATCTCAATTCTTGATTTTAATGTTTTTTATAGATCTAGATTTTTCTAATTCTTGATATTCAATTTTACAAATCATGAATGGTTTTCTTTTCTTTTCTCTAAATTTTTGACTCATCTAATTCGAAAAGTGAACGAATCTCACTTTCCCTGTGGACGATCCGCACTTACTAACGCGCTACATGCGACACCGTTATTGATTGCGGTTAAAATATTTTTGGTTGTGATTTCTATATAAAATTTTCCAAATACCAACACAATCCGGAAATCGTATTTCAATCAAATGGCGCCGTTGCCGGGGATCATTTGATTTACTTACACAATCGGAAAATATCAAACAATTAAATGGCGCCGTTGCCGGGGATCGTGTGCTAATTTGTTCATTTTTTGAAATTTGAGTTGAAAAGTTTATTCCATCTTAATTTTGAAGATCAAAATTCGCGCAAAACACTAAACGAGTTGTTGTGGTTAATTGCAAGGAAATCTGGAGCTTGCTATGCAATTGGAAAAATATTTGGAGAATTCCAGAGAGCTAAGGAAGTGATCAGGAGCGCTCTGTTAAATTTTTATGCAGAGAGGAGCTTGAGGTGCGGTGGAACCGCGGCATAAGGCGACTATTGCGGCGGAATCGCGGCTTGTAGGGAGCATCTCTGTACCAAATTTCTCTCAGGTCCTCTAAAACTTTCTTATCTCCTTCCTCATCTGCTCCAATTAACAATTTGTTGCAGGCTTCTTTGCAAAAATCACAGCGCCGCAAAAAGCAAAATAAATTGTGCGTGTTTTTGATTTTTGTGGTTGTTTGCATATTAATACGGACATTAAGGGGCACGGCCAAATCCAGATTAGGTGGGGAGTTCATTACCCTTCCTAAGCCCCAAAAATCACAAACTTGCATCCGCATTACCCTCATTAACTAAAAAATATCTATAGATGACTCTAAGGACCGTCGCGCTCACTTAGGACAGAAGAAGGCCGTGGGTAATCCATTGTTTATCCGCGTTTCTTTTGTGGTGTCTAAGGCAAGTGTGTCGAAGGCCAGTGGTTACTTAATTAGGCCCACTACTTACGTAGTGGAAAACCTCCCACTTACCTGGCACTTACCTGGCCATAGGAGAGACAAAAAGGCAGTGGAGGATTGATCCTGTGACTTGTCTTTTGGTAGTTAGGAGCGGTCTAGAGCCCGACCTAGGTGACCATTAGATTTTAGGGTTTTGCTTGTTGCATTTTTTGTGATCGCATCATATTTTCAAAAATCCGTATCATTTTTCAAAACAAACACCGCATTCATTCATTTCCCCTAATTATAAGTTACGCTGCCACTTGTACTAACCCTTTTTAGTGCAAGATAGTCTGGACACGGGATTCTAGTGCCCGTTTAGTCCGCGTCCCCCCGATCGACTCCGAAGTCGGTATTTCTCCATTTACCTCTCTTTTACCCACCATTACACCCACACCGATGGACCCGTCTCTATCGAACCTCTTTACTACTACTCTGCCGCTGTCCGTTGGTGTGCAGAATCCACCCCGCATCTCTCTCCAAGAGAGGTGTTATCCTTTGCGAGGTCCTCTCTCGACCTACTTATCCATTCTACCAGCCAACGGGGATAATTTTGAGATTAAACCCCAGTACAACAACCTTCTACCCAAATTCCACGGTCTCGAGATTGAAGACGCATACGTCTTTATCACCAAATTTGAAAATGTATGCGCAATGATGGGTACGTCACAACTTTCTGTGGATGCTATGCGTCTACGTCTTCTTCCATTTACCTTGTGCGATATAGCCGAGAAGTGGCTGTATAACACCACCGCACATTCCATTACGAACTAGGAAGAATTCGTTGCGGCATTCCTTAAGAAATTCTACCCAATGCAAAAGACAGCTCGAATCCGTAGCGAACTATATCAATTCACACAGCTTCCGACTGGAGCATTCTCAAAATGCTTTGAACGCTTCAAGGATCTTTTGGTTCAATGTCCACATCACGGCATCCCGATATGGGATCTTTGCCGAATCATATATGAGGGCATTAACCCTACCACTAAACAAAACCTTGAAAACATGTGTCAAGGCACCTTTATGACCAAGGATGATGGGGAAGCTTGGAAATTTTTAGAAGAGTTCGCTGAAAAATCATTACAGTGGGAGAGTGGAACCCAGCCATCGTCTAGGGGTGGCGTACACCAAATTGACGTGTCCATAGGTGTTCGAGCTGAGATGGAAGCAATGCAAAAGAAGCTCGAAGCTATGGAACAAAAAATTTTAGCAGCCTCCCTAAACCTGATGTCGCTCCCCAAAAATGTATGTGGGTGCTGTTCCGATCCTTCTCATTTAACGGAAGAATGTCCATTAGACTCTCCGTTTCAAGGTCACGAGCATACCAATGCCGCATTTCAAAGACCTAGAAACGATCCATATTCTTCCACGTACAATCAGGGTTGGAGGAATCACCCGAACTTTGCTTGGAACCAATCCCAATCTCAAAACACCGTTCCAAATTCGAATCATTTCCAAAGGGTCCCTCCACCACAACAGCAACCACTTCAACTCACTCAGCACCCTTACCAGTCATAAAATTTCCAAAAGCAGGTCAACACTCCTGCACCGTTAAATCCTATGCAGTCGACCTGTTCTGACGAGTTCTCTCAATTCACTCAAACCATGAAATCACTCTTGTCAAATTTCATGGAAGTGTCAGCTGAAGTTAGGTCTTCCGTCAGTGATATAAAGAAAAACTCAACGTCCCAAGCTGAGAGTATCAGAACGATGGAAGCTGAAATTGCATGACTTAAAGCCGAAATGAGTGCGAGAGAAAAAGGGAAACTTCCGTCTCAACCCTTACCGAATCCTGGGCATTACAATGTAAATACCGTCACAACGTTGAGGTCAGGAAGAGTGATGAATAACCATGTTGGGGAAGAAGTTGTTGATATTGAAAATCCTATCAACACCCTGGCTGAGACCTTTCCTCACACACACACTTCTAATTCTGACCCCAGTTCTTCTACCCCACCACCTTCTCGCGAGCCTATTCTCCGTTTTCCCCATGGCTCGACACCTCAGCCCACCTCTTCTAGTCCACCGAAAATGATCCCCACTCCTATTCTTAGATCGTTTCCACCCACACGATCTTCTCCAGTGTTGGACCCCGACCTTATTGCTCAAGCTCCTTACCCAAATCGGTTAAGGGGAAATACACTGAGTCCACAAATGGAGAAGATCACTGAAATGTTTAAACAGGTTAACATCAACATCCCTCTTCTAGATGCTATCCAACAAGTCCCCGCGTATGCGAAAGTTCTTAAAGACTTGTGCACTAGAAAGAGGAAGAAACAAGTGCCCAAGAAGATATTCATACCAAAGACTGTGGACACGGCTTTCCCCCAGCAATTACCAAGGAAACGTAAGGATCCTGGATATCCTACTATTTCCATTTCTATTGGGGAAAAACACATTAATCGTGCTCTACTAGACCTTGGCGCAAGTGTTAATCTGCTTCCATACTCAGTCTATGAGTAGTTAGGAATCGGAGAGTTGAAACCAGCCCATTACACTCTCCAGATGGCTGACCGATCAATCACCAAACCTAGGGGTGAACTGGAGGATGTGTTAATAAAAATCGGGGAATTTATATTCCCTTTGGACTTTATTGTAATTGATACACAGCCTGTAGCAAACCCACGGAATCAAATTCCGGTGATTTTAGGTCGTCCCTTTTTGGCCACTTCCAACGCTATCATCAACTGTCGTAATGGTTCTATGACCCTATCTTTCGGGAATAGGTCAATAGAGCTGAACATTTACAAGTTGGAAAGTGTACCCTCCGAACCTACTGCTCAGGTCTATTCTGTCGACTTAATGGATGTCGACGGCTGGGAATTTGATGATCCTCATGATACTGATCTTGACTATTTTTATACGTTATTGTTTGACCCAACTATGTATCATACACATACGGACTCTTCCACTGAGATGTCCGGGTCAACCACTAACACTGATTATGAATTGCTTTTGGAGTCTGAAGATCACCCCGCACTTTCTGATGACATTATTCTTTAGGGTATTGATGAGACTTTTGAGGAGATCTTCGCTGATGAACTCGCATTTTTGAATGACACGGGTGTTGAGATGAATTATCTCCCAATCAATGAAATTGAACCTCCACCCCTTCTTCTGAACTATAAAAAGAATGCGAGTAATTCATCACAATCACTGCATCGTCTCTCCAAAATGAGACGCACACACATTCTATTCCACCACTTACCCTTTCCCCACTTCTTCTTCCACCAACCAGAGCACTGCATTGATAAAATTTTTGAATGGTTGGTGTTAACCTTCGGTCTTTGCAAAGCTTGGCATCGACCAATGATTTTTGACCCCCTCATGTGATTTTCAAAAGATTAACATTGCATAACTCAAGTTTGGGGGGCATTTTTTCTGGCTCTTGAAAAGAAATTTTTTACAAAATGATGAGCTAAGAATAAGTTTGGGGGAGGTTCTTCACTTAATTATTTAGCCCCCACTAATAAATTCCTCCCAAGCTTACAGGTTTTTCGAGATTTAGCAGAAGGCAACAGTGAGGACACTATTGAAAACAAGTTTGGGGGAGGTTTGTGCTTATTTTCGCATCATTTGCATCATACTTTGCATAAGCACAAAACATTTAAAAACCTATAAAAATTTAAAAAATTTCAAAAATAAAAATATTTTTTGTACATAAATAAGATAATAAAAGATTAGATAGTGAAAAATTACATCCATGAGATTAGAAAAATTTAAGAAAACCAAGAAAATTAGAAGTTTTCTTATACGAACTAGTAATAAGTAGTTATGACCCGTTGTCCTAAGGGTTAGTAAGATGAAGGAAGTCACTAATCTAAGGATAAAAATAAGTCTGAAAAATAGTTTCTATTCTGGAAAGGCAAACATTTTGAACGTTGATACCCTGCTATTCGCACTTACACACGTCTTGAAGCCCGGGATAGTAGAGGATACCTTGAAATACTCTTGTCTTAAAGCCGATGTATGAAGGAAATAAAAAAAAATGAAGAAAATATAAAATGGTGAGAAAAATGGACACTAGTTTTGTTATCACCAAGGGCAATAAACAGATATATAGCGAGGGTGCCTCTTCACCTAGTACCCTAAGGCCAACTGGTCTGGGAGTCACTGCTATACCTGAGGTGGTGCAAGACGAGGAAAATACACCAAATAAGTAAGCACATGAGTAATCGGTCGGTTAGTACCTCAAGAAGTATTAACGGTCGCATGAAAGTGTATGAGCACATCTAAATATTCATTAATTAAAAAAAGTACTGAGGCTAATGGGCAAGAGTATGATAGCTTGAATTGAATTCTCCGGGTGTAGGGATGTCTTTTACACACACGCAGGGTGATATGATCGATGTTTGGAAGAAAGATAGGAATGAAGAATAAGACGATGTTTTATTGAGGGAGGACGTGATTTCTGACATCTGTTCATGACCATTAAGATAGGGCTCATGACAACCGAAAAGCTAGCTTAGTTGGAAACCCTAATTTTCAAGGCTTTTATTTTACAATTCTTTTCTTTAAATGTAATATTCATGATCTTCCTTTTATTATTGGATTTTGTGGGTGAAATCCGCTGAAAACCCTCAGGCGACAACACTCCTCCTACTAGGGACACCTAGGGGTTTAAAGGCTTGTTGCACGTGCTCAGTGCAATCGTGTTGCCTACGAAAGTGTGCTAGTTAGTTTTTCTCTTTCTTTATTTTCTCCTTCTCTTTTTAATAAAACAATTCGATCGAGACGATCGAAAATAAGTTTGGGGGAATTTGATCAGTCGAAAATACTGTATTTTTAACATGGCAATTTCCCTATCATTTACACTCATCTAGAAGTGTTCGGTATTCATATTGCACATATTAGCAAAACATCTCTGAAATACCAGATTGCATGTGTTAGACTTTAAAACCGGCACTTTAAGGGAAATTTATTGTGTTTCATGGCATCGCATCATCCTTGTATTGCACAACTCTTGTCTCGAGAAATTGTGCAGAAAATTGCAGGAACAAAGCCAAAATTGGGAAAAGAGCTGATAAAAAATACACCAACTCCAAGATGTGAGATCTGGTAGTGATACAGAAAGCCAAATACAATTTAACATATCATACAAAGGCCCAAATGTCAGCCTAAGGCCACAGTTGAAGACACAAGCCTTGAAGCTTCAATAGCGCCGCGGTTCCGCGGCGGGAGCCCGCTTGCGCCGCGGATCCGCGGCGTCTTGATGGCCCAAACCATTCAGATTTCTTACATGTGTCTCCTCTAACGGCCCAAGCTTCCAGAAGACTCCCGATTCTCCACGTGGCTCATCTAGAAGGCTCGTCTTAACAAACTATTTCTAGAAGACTCTCTTTAACAAACTTTTGGAGGGAAAATTCAAATTTGAAATCCTAGATCTAGGGTTTTGATTTCTATAAAAAGGAGCCTAGATCTAGGGTTGAGGTTGTTCAAGAATCATCCATCATCTTTTACCCACAAGTTGAGTGACACAACTTGTGCCTCAAAACCCTAACTCCAATTCCAAAATCAAGATCAAGATCCCGAGTACCATTCAAGCAAGAAGCCTTCAACCTTTAGAAAGCGACGCCGGATTTCATCGGAGCAAGAGATTCAAGGAGATCCGCGACTCAAGGAGCCGAGCGAAACCAAAATCGATGATCTAGTTCCTTCCTTTTGTAAATTCAAAAGAGTTGTAACGAAATTTGTCGATAAATAAAGGTGAAATTTATATATCTTGCTTATCTTTTAATTCAAGCATTATGATTCGATCTCAATTTGTGATTGTGTTTGTTATTATGATGTTTGAGTAAAACTCCGCTCGTGTAGGAGTTGTGACGATCGATAGATGATGATGATTTAGACACTTTTACAATTCTTAAATCCTATAATGTTTGTAAATTCTTGTGAATCAAATGATCTATGACCTAGTTTCGAGATGATGCTTTCTTAATTGTGTTCACTCGAAAATAGGGAACAACTATTGATCATTTGATTAGCTAGAAGCTAGAATTTGAATGAGATTCATCGAAACGACAAAGGATGAGATGAGAAATCCCTAAATTCTTCGCAAGATCCTTAATCCTCGGTAAATTTTCATCGATCTAGTATCACTTCGTTAATGGATAAGAATGAGTAATCATTAGATCTCATCACATCTATAGATCCGATCTACTCCTACGAGCCACACTTCAAATCTTGATTGTTGGTTTGGAAATTATCACACATCTCAATTCTTGATTTTAATGTTTTTTATAGATCTAGATTTTTCTAATTCTTGATATTCAATTTTACAAATCATGAATGGTTTTCTTTTCTTTTCTCTAAATTTTCGACTCATCTAATTCGAAAAGTGAAGGAATCTCACTTTCCCTGTGGACGATCCGCACTTACTAACGCGCTACATCCGACACCGTTTTTGATTGCGGTCAAAATATTTTTGGTTGTGATTTCTATACAAAATTTTCTTAATACCAACACAATCCGGAAATCGTATTTCAATCAAATGGCGTCGTTGCCGGGGATCATTTGATTTACTTACACAATCGGAAAATATCAAACAATCAAATGTTCTTGAGATTTTTATGGATGATTTCTCTATATTCTGGGACTCATTTGAGGATTGCCTATGTCATCTTGATACAGTTTTTACCCGCTGTAAGGATAAGAACTTAAATTTGAATTAGGAAAAATGTCATTTCATGGTCCAAGAAGGTATCATGCTTGGACATGTCATTTCACGAAAAGGCATTGAAGTAGACAGAGCTAAAATAGATGTCATCCATAACCTTCCTCATCCCATATGCGTCAAAGATATACAATCTTTCCTTGGTCATGCTGGATTTTATAGGAGATTCATTAAGGATTTTAGCAAAATTGCTAGACCTTTAACTCTTCTCTTGGCCAAGGATACAACATTTCACTTTGATTCGGATTGTGAGGCTGCTTTAGAATCACTTAAAAGATCTCTCACTACAACCCCCGTTCTATCATCTCCTGATTTGAACCACCCGTTTGAGCTAATGTGTGATGCATCAGATTTCGCTATTGGTGCAGTCTTAGGACATCACATTGATAAGATGACACACACAATCTATTATGCAATTAAGACCTTGAATGATGCCAAAATTAATTATACAACCACCGAGAAAGAACTCTTTGCAGTTTATTTACATTAGAAGAATTCAGGCCTTATTTGATTGGCTTACCGATTGTGGTTTACACCGATCACTCTGCCCTAAAACATCTTTTATCTAAGAAGGATGCTAAGGACAGGTTAATACATTGGATCCTATTATTACAAGAATTTGATCTTGTCATTCGAGATAAGAAAGCATGTGAAAACGTAGTAGCCGACCATCTTTCACGCATCTCTTCTTCACCAAATGTGACCTTGCCAATAAACGACTCTTTTCCGGACGAACAGCTCTTGACCATATCCTGCGAACCTTGGTTCGTGGATATTGTGAATTATCTAGCAATAGGGCTTATTCCCAGTGAATGGTCTAAACAAGCCAATCATCGATTTCTATCCCGGGTAAAGCATTTTTACTGGGATGAACCTTATTTGTTTAAGTAATGTCCCGACTAAATCATTCACAGATATGTCCCCAATGATGAATTCAACAGTGTTTTGTCTTTCTGTCATGATCAGGCATGTGGTGGTCACTTTGGTCCACGTAAGACGGCGGAGAAAGTTTTGCAATGTCGTTTTTACTGGCCTATATTATTCAAAGATGCATTTGATCATTGCAAAACTTGTCCACGGTGTCAACACACGGGTCGGATTTCTCGGAGAAATGAGATGCCACTCCAACCTATCTTAGTTGTGGAAATTTTCGACGTTTGGGGTATTGATTTTATGGGTCCTTTTCCCAACTCTTTTGGAAATTTATATATCTTGTTAGCGGTTAATTACGTCTCAAAATGGGTGGAAGCAATACCATGTCGCACTAATGACAAAAAGGTTGTTATTAAGTTCCTTACAGAAAACATCTTTTCGCGATATGGACACCTTCACGCTATAATCAGCGACAATGGGACGCATTTCTGTAATCGGTCTTTCGAGACTTTGATGCGGAAATATTCAATCAACCACAAACTTTTGACGCCCTATCATCCCCAAACGAGCGGGCAAGCTGAGATTTCCAATAGGCAGATAAAACAAATTTTGGAGAAAACAGTTTCTAAAAACCATAAAGATTGGTCAACCAAATTGACGGTTACTCTTTGGGCATTCCGTACCGCTTATAAGACCGATCTTGGTATGTCTCCTTACCGCCAGTGTTTGAAAAGGCTTGCCACCTTCCTGTCGAGATCGAACATAAAACAATGTGGGCCATTAATGAACCGAACTTCAATTTAAATCAAGCCTGCAATTTTCAGAAGCTGCAATTAAATGAGCTAAGCGAACTCCGCGATGAAGCTTACGATAATGCGGTGATAGTAAAGAACCGGACGAAACTATTTCATGATAAAAATATTCTTAGAAAAACTTTTACCCCAGCACAACAAGTCCTTCTTTACGATTCCCGTCTCCATCTTCATACCGATAAGCTAAAATCTCGTTGGAAAGGATCATTTGTGGTGCGGTATGTATACCCGCACTGGGCAGTTGAAGTTGAAAATAGTAAAAACGGTTCAGTTTTTATAGTGAATGGGCATAGATTAAAACCGTATTTTTCCACTGACCACACGGAGGAGCTCCTGTTTTTACATGAGCCGCTTTATCATGACTAAATTTCCTCCGCTTCACCTCCATGTCTTGGTAATATTGTCTCATCTTAAGAATGAAGGTGAGTTAAAAAAAATTAAATAAAGAAAGAAAAAATGATAAACAAATAAACAAGTTTGGGGGAAGATTTTCACGTTCATTCATTCTTGTCCCCGTTAATAACTTTTCCTCCCAAGTCTACGGTTTTTTTGAGGTTTAAAAGATCACAACAGTGAGAACATTACTGTAAACAGGGTTGGGGGAGGTTTGTGGTTATTTACGCATTATTTTGCATTACACTTTGCATAAGCACAAAATTTTAAAAAATTTCTTTTATAATGAAAGATTAGAAAGTGAAAAATTACATTTAAAAGATTGGAAGATTTTAAGAAAACCAAGAAAGTTAGATGTTTTCTTAAACAAAACTAGTAATAAGTAGTTATGAGCCGTTGTCCCAAGGGTTAATAAGATGAAGGAAGCCACTAATCTGAGGATAAAAATAAGTCTGAAAAATAGTTCCTATTCTGAAAACCAAACATTTGAACGTTGATACCCTACTATACGCACTTACACACGTCTTGAAACTCGGGATAGTAGAGGATACCTTGAAATGCTCTTGTTTAAAAGCCAAAGTACGAAGAAAATAATAAATGAAACATAAAAGTATAAAATGGTGAAGAAAAAATGAACACTGGTTTTGTAATCACCGAGGCAGTATAAAAAAAATATAGCGAGGGTGCATCATCACCTAGTGCCTTAGACCAACTGGTTTGGGAGTCACCGCTAAGCCTTAGGTATTGCAAGAAGAGGAAAATGCTAATTACGCATAATATGTGAGCACATTTAGTAATCGGTCGGTTAGTACCTTATGAATTATTGATGGTCGCATGAAGAATGTGTGATCAATTCCATCCAAAATATTCACTGACTAAAAAGTACTAAGGTAGATGGACAAGAGTATGAAAGCTTGAATTGAATTCTCCGAGTGTAGGGATATCTTTTACACACACGTAGGGGTATATGATCGGTGTTTGGAGGAAAGATAGGGATGGAGAATAAAGGCGATGTTTTATTGAGGGATGATGTGATTGCTAACATCATTTCATGAATATTAAGATAGGGCTCATGACAACCGAAAAGCTAGTGAAGTTGGAAACTCTGATTTTCAAGTTCTTTCTTTTATAGTTCATATCTTTATATGTAACTTTCACAGCCTTTCATTTATTATGGGATTTTGTTGGTGCAATCCGCTGAAAACCCTCAGGAGACAACACTTCTCCTACTAGGGACACCTAGAGGTTTAAAAGCTTGTTGCACGTGCTCAGTGCAATCGTGTTGCCTACGAAAGTGTGCTAGTTAGTTTTTCTCTTTCTTTTTATTTTCTCCTTCTCATGAATAAAAGAAGTTTGATCGGAACGATCAAAGTCAAGTTTGGGGGAATTTGTTCAGTCGAAATGATTGCAATTTTTAACATAACAATTTCCTCACTTTTCTAATCATCTAAGGGTGTTTGTTATAAACATAACACATATTACAAGTTCTTCTGGAAAAATATCAATTACCATGTGTTATACATTATAATTACAAGTTCACCAGAAATTGTATGTTTATTATTTCATGCATAATATTGTATATCTCTAACATTCTTCATTAAGATCTTATGCAAAAATCAGCTCAGGTCAGATATCAGAATCGCAAATTCTCCGATTAAAATACAGGAAATCAAAGAGTTAAATTCTGGCAGATATTCAGAAGAGATAAAAAGATTCCAGATATCACATAAAGACCCAGAGATCAACAGAAAAATACCAAAGAAAATTGAAGCAATGAAGACACCAATCGGCCGCGAAACCGCGGCCGAGTCAGCCCGAGTCGACGCGGATCCGCGGCCGAGTCTGGGGATCGAAGATCGAGATTTCTCCAGAAGCTTCCCTGTAACGTCTTAGCTTACTGAGGACGCTTCATAACTACCTAGCTTATTCTAGAAGCCTCTGCATAACTACCTAGCTTATTGGGGAAGCTTGATTTGGGGCTATAAAATGGACCTAAGCCTACATTAAAAAGGTTGTTGAATTTTAGTTGACTTTTAGTACACAATTATAAAAACAATTTAGATCCAATTTCAAGAAACAACAAATCTCAAAGGTCAAGAACCATCGAGGAGTTCATCAAGCGATTCAACCAAAGATCCTTTACGCGAAGCCGATTGTTATCAACGAGCACATGATCCTCGATAGATCCAAGACTCACGGTGATCGAAAAAAGTGAAGATCGACGGAGAAATTACCTCTTCAAGTGAGTGATCGAGAGCTAATTTTCTTGTAATCTCGGATTGAAGAAGTTGTAATTTGAAGTTGAATAATAAATGTGATCATTAGTTTTAGTCTTGCTTTCTTTAAATTTTCACATTATGAAATCTCTATTTGTTGATTCTTCTATTTTCATAATGTGTGAGTAAATCTTCGCTTGCTATGGATTCGAAAGAATTTGGTAGATCCAATGGTGAGAGAATTCTATATTCATCTTAAGTCTTATGGATATTATAAACTTTAGCAAAAAGAATCATTAATGTCCAAATTGTGAGTGAGATCAATTTATTGAGAAGTTCATCACAATTTGGGGATTAGATTGATGATCCTTCTTGTTAAAGGATAGATAGGAATGGCAATCAATGAAAGGAAAAGGGCCAATGAAGGAGAAACCCTAGTTTCTTCAAATGATCCATAATTCTCATTAGTAGCCATCGATCTAGTAGTAATTCTATCAATAGATAAGATGAATCATCTCGAATAATCATCCATGGCTACTAATTCCATTCGAATCCTACAAGCCTTCTTCAATTTTCTTGATAACTACATTTGACCTTGGACAATTTTCTTGATTTCCTTTCTTGAAAAAGATTTCTTGATTTTCTTGAATATATGAATTCAACTCAATCTTGAACTATTTATTAAATTTTCTTTACTATTTCTTTCGACTCAACTAAAGCAAGAATTTAGGAATTCCTCGAATCCTAGAGGATGACCCGTACTCACTAAAGCTCGCTACACGCAATACCGTTATTGATTGCGGTTATTATACGACTAAAACGTTTCATCACTTCTTTTCTATATCTTTTCTTTAAAATCAAAGAGGTAAGAGAATCCGAAACAATAAAAAATCCAAAAAGAACTTAAATCATTTCACCCTCTTTTCTTATAATGGGTAACCCAAACAGACGAACTCTTGCCGAGCTTTGCTATCCAGAACCAGATATATCTTGTTTTCATAACTGCTTCGGTAAAAAATCCGACTCTACCATGTCTTTAAGAGATTAGATAGAGCAAGCAGAAAAGAACAGTTGGATACCTTACTCAATTTCCTATCAACCGCATCAAAATTCCACATCTTCTTATGTTGATAATCCGTTTAAGGCGAGTGAGGGAACTTCTTGTTGGAGATAGTGCCCTCAGAGTCAATTATTGGATCACAGGCACGTGATTGCAATGATTGAGGAAGGACCTATACCGGTAGGACAGTCTTACTCAAGATGATAGTATGCTATCTGTTTTATCTTTAATATCGTGTACTGCTTTAGGTGACCTTACATGTCACTATTGCGCATTGATAGAGCCCCTAGGATTCTCGCTTGACTACCAGCAGTATGAGGGCGATCATATACGTGGGGGCTGGGGTCTATAAGCACATCCTTAAAGGGTCTCTAGTCATGGGAGTTTCGAGACAGGGCATCGATACTCCAGAGTAGACTAGTGTATACAGTCGAGACCCCGACGAGGGGCGGTGGCCGGTCTCACAAGCCACTGGTGTCAGTTGGTTCACCTAAGATGTATACAGGTGCTCATTGGGTTATGAATACACCGGACAGGACTCGCCCGGAACATGCTAGTTTGTCTTATACCTGACATCAGATAGCAGTTCCCTGGTGAAATGTGTACAGGTTAGTTCATCGACCTGAGATCGTCATTTGTCTCGTGTGAGTTCCCGCTGTACTTTGATTAATACCCTACCACGCTCAAAGGAGACGTGCAAACAGGTTTTAGTTGGGTACAGTCCCGAGCCACATGGAGGCAGTGAGCGGATCTGCAGGGGTTCGTCTCTCCCGGTATTGGGGGTGAGGTCGCGTTGTGTCTAGAAGAGCCATTACACAAACCCCTCGGCCGAGGCAGGAGATTTACTGGTAGGCATTCCAGTAGTATCTCAGGGTGTTCTGGACTACATTTCGACACGACTTGTACCGCTTTTGGGGGTCTGAATTTTACCAACCCCCTAGGCCCGCCATGCGATGCTCATAGACGAACGGACCGGACTGTACGGATATTCTCACTGACAGGCTCAGTAGGGTGTCAGGATGAGTTCGCTCATCGACGTCCCTTTTGGTCAATACCTGGTAGCCCGTTACGTATAGGCTAATACCTCTGACGTGCTAGTGGTTAAATCCACAACCAAACTATTGACGAGTCTTTAGAGTCCCCCACAAACCGTTTTCTCAAGTTTCGGGCGAAACGCTGTAGAGGCTGTATGGAGATATGGATCAGATACGTGCGGTATGGCACGGATCATGATCGGACGGATAATACTAGCGGGCTTTGGTTTAAGCCGGATCCTAGTATTGTACAGTGTAGATTTTGTCTCTTTGCATTTGTATTCAGTGGGAATACAAATGCGGGTATGTATATACAGTCGCGGGGTTTTCCTGTAATTTATTACGGGATCAGTTTTCTGAAGTTGCCAGTTTGTATTCCGTTTCAGCCAGTTTTTCTTTCTTCCATTCTTTGGCTGAATTTTCGATGGAGGGGGTATTTTGCAAGTTTGCAAATTAGTTATTGTGGAGGGGGTTTCTTGTAAATGAGGGATTATGATGGTTCTATCATCATTAGATTCCTTTTTCTTCATGATGGCTTGCATTTATTGGATGGGAATTGATTTAGTTTTAGATTAGAAATGGTGTGACCATTTTTCTTCTCATTATCTCATTTTCTTCTCTTGCAAAAAAAAGATTCCCTTTTCCCCCCACCATTTGATATAGGGGCCGGCCACTTCATGAGAGAGAGAGAGAGGTTCATTTTCTAGAGGTGGGGAAATTATCATTTGGTGGAAAATTGATTCACACTCATATGCTTGCTTCAAAAATCCCAAAGTTCATTTTTCACATCTTCTTCTCCTCCATCAAGGCAACTTCAACCCGATTGAGACAATAGATTCTACACTAGCCTACAGCATTTCTTGGGCATGTCGGCTCGCCAACTTCGTGCCCGAGTTGCCTCGGTCCAGGGGTGGGAGCCCGTAAAAGAACCCGGCGTTGTGGTGCCTGTTCCGACGAGGAAATGAAGACCGGAGATTCCGCGAGGAGATCGGAGTGGAGGCCGAAGACCGAAGGACACAGATTGCTCGGTATAGCTTCCTTCCCCTTTTCTTGTTTGCTAGAGTTAGGTTAATGGCCCGATCCGGGATTTTAGTGCGCGGTGGTGCCGGTTTCTAGTTTTCAGAAAAGTTTCGTTTCCGCATTCCGGCGTCGGATTGACGGCCGGGGAGCCGCCGTGCACTTACATTGGTATCAGAGCCACGCCATTAACCTAGTCTAGCTTGCTCTAACGTGTTTACATGTTCGATCGAACGAAAATTCCGAAAACCCGATTTCAAAAGTGCACTTTCTGTCGAATTTTTGTTTAGCTCAAAATTTTTTCAGTACATTGCAGAAATAAGTGCAGTGAATTCTAAGAACTCTGTAGAAATTTGGTCGCAAGATGTTACTGTTACACCGCGGAACCGTGGCCAAACCCATGCTCTGGCCGCGGTTTCGCCGCCATCTCATCTCTTCTCTGCACCAAATTTCTACAGTGGCTCTTAGGTTTGGAAATGGGGTTTTTGGTATATTCTGTTTGGGCCCAGATTTTCTTTGAGTGCTACAGTAGTGCTTGGGGCCTACTTCGGTAAATTTGATCGATCGATCAATTTTAAATATGTTAGTTCACAGTATTTACATTATATCTGCGACCGTGAATGTCATTTGATCGGTAAATCCAGTCTAACTGCTATAGCCCTTTTGGACGGATTTACGAACGTGACATTCATGTTGATGTTCTGTGTTGTGCTGTGATGTTGCGGATCGATCGTGGGGGATAGTCTGGATGCAATGGTAGTACAGTTTGGTTGTTTATGTATATTTGAGATTGCGGGGCGAGCGTCCGACATGTGGACTGCCATCACTGTCTGTTTGTATATTATTCTTTTGGGGCACGACCGGGCTGAGGTCGGTGTACCCGTTGTATATTTTACTTTCTGTTCTAGGATTACCCCGCGGAGGGGTGCACGGATAGCCGTGTTCTAGAGGGCAACGAGCCCGCATCTCATGGCTTTGAGACGGAGGGGGCTTCACTCTAGAATTGGCGGGCTATTCGCCGCACTCGTAGGGGGTATAGGTTGACCCAGGAGGGGTGCTCAAGTTACCAGATTTCGGGAAGTGCTGGGTGGTCCATTCACGTTGCTGAAGGGGGCTGCCTCGCTTCAGGTTTTGGTGGGTGACTTGCCACGCCCGTAGGGGTCTAGGATTTTCATTGCACTGGCTATCCACACGACCAGGGGAACGTCGGGTTTCAGTAGCGGCTCTATGAAACCCGGGTATCCCAGATATCTGTATTGTTCTATGCTGCTTATTATATTTCTGTGATGTTGCATTTTATCACGCCTTGAGCGAATATTATATATTGATATATATACTAGTAGATGTTGTATATGTTTTGCATCCGCGCTAGTCCAGTCCCCGCTCTGTCGTTAGTTAAGTAACCTAACGGGTGATGACGGGACCCAGTGGCGAATGCGGATGGCATATACGTACATCATTATTTTCGTTCTTTATTGGTGTGATCAATTGATGGGACTGCGTTGATTCGGATCAATGCAAGCTAAACAAACCTATTCTGGTGTTGTTGGAACATTTTTCAAAAAGCTGTTATTGCCAGGACGTTCTCTTTTATTTTGCACAGTGGTATTCGGTTATGAATATCCAGCTCCTCAGTCGACGAGGCAAGGGACGAGATCCCTTCACCGGGAGTGACCCCTTGGAAAGAAGTTTGCGTCAGGGCAATAACTTCGCTATAGTCGTTTACTTTTGCTTTGCATCGTGGTATTCAGTTGGAATATCCTGCACCTCATTCTACGGGGAAAGAGCCGAGATCCCTTCACCGGGAGTGACCTCTTTAGCAAAGGTTTTCGCCACTATATTTTTATAAAGCTATCCGGTTCCTTCAACGATATCAAGTTCATTACGTTAGGTTTTCGCCAGAAACCATTCGTAGCCCTCCATCGTTTCATATGGATAGTCAATAAGTATTCAAGCTGTGTTTGTTGGCCAAAGTCAAGGCACAGTGATTGGTAGCTATTGGGTATTCATATGCAGCATAGATAGATGCGTTGGTTTGGGACAGTCGTACTGCCTTGTTGGCCAAAGTCAAGGGTAGGTACGGGTGGGTTCAAATCAACCTGGAGAATGACGGGTAGAACTTGACATGTGACTTATGATATGTTGGCCAAAGTCAAGGTCATAAGAGCAAGGGGCAAAAATCACATCGGGAGTTTCTAAAGAAACTGAAACTTGACAGATATGCGCATACCTTCTGGAGTGTGATAACGTGAGCGGATTCCGTCACGTTATCATGCGATGATAGTTGGATCCTGATTCCCACTGATGAGTTGGTTTACTCCTCGGGTGATCCCGACTAATTCTTCTTTCAGGTTTGGGGAAGAATTTGACATTACAGTGGGAGGTTTCCAGATTAGATAAATTGGTAACCATTCTGATCTAGGTTAGAGTGCACGCTGAGTGTTTCTTTTCTCTCTCTCTTTGGCAGCGACCATGACCCGACCCTTGACTATGACTCTGTGACCAAAATTAACCGGACCTTCTTAAACACTGGCTTTTGGATTGTCAGAGTTTCAAACCTCATTGCCACTCCTACTTTTACCCTTTTCTCCAGGACACCCCGTATTATTACGAACGTCCACTTCCATAGGATAAAACCATCGTAAGGTTATATACGAACTCGAAGGAATTTATTCGAGGATGGTTTCCGGTTCTGGAGAAAACGAATAGGACTATTCAGTTGTCTTTTCCTTTTACCTTCTCTCAGGTTGCGAGTACTCCTTGGTTTAGGAGATAGTACACCTATTATGCAAATTGGATAGTCTTCTTCCAAACCTTAGGCTGGTGCCGAACGGTGGGGAATGAAGAAAACCAATTAGCATAACGATGGTGTGCAGAAGGTATTAAGTAAAGACATACCAAGGGATTAGTAAGAGGGCAAAGTAAATTGCGACTGCTATTCACAACCAAACCAAGTATTTCTTCACCAATCCTAAATCACCTTTGTATTTCTCCAAGACACTCCGTATCACTACGAAGATCCACAGTTATTTGGATATTCCATCGTATGGTTATATACGAACTCGAAAGGAACTTGTTCCAGTTCAGGGATGGATTCTGGTTCAGGAGAAATAGGAATAAGGTTTATTCGGTTGTCTTTTATTTTCACCTTCTCTCGCATTGCGAGTGCTCCTAGGATTAGGACAGCACACCCATTATGCTTATTGGAAAGTCTTCTTCCAAAGCATAGGCTAGTGCTGAATGGTAGGGAAGGAAGAAAACCATTTGGCCTAAAGGGGTGTACAGAAGGTAATGACTAAAGACATATAAAGGGATTTGGAGAGATGGAAAAGAGATATACGGTTACAGTTGTGAATATGATAATTGAAGAGGCATTACTAGGAATACCCGGATACCCCTACGAAACATTTCAATGTTTCAGTTTCACTGTGTACTGTTAAAAGAAAACTGATTTCCCAATTAAACCCTTGCTCCAGGGTATGTATTTATCAGGTATGATTCTCACATCTGTATGGTTTTACAGATGATGAGTGGGAGTAAGTTATTGGGAATTAGGTGATCATCCTCATTATATCGGGATTAGTTGTAATTGGTGATATTTGAGGAAGTCACCTGGGTTGTTTGCCGAACGGCAAATATTTGGTTTTGAATATCCGCTGTTATGCACCAATTTCAAATTGATATATCTGTACATCTATTTTTATAGAGTGAGATATAACTTTTTGAAATTTTGTCTATGACATTTACCTATATCAGTGGATGGTTAGGTAAGGAGTATTAAACAGCGGTGTAATTCTTCTTAACCATAAGTACAGTTTTCAACCTACGACACACAGTGAATGAGTCACTAGACTCAGGGGACTTATACAGAGTACTGTATATTGTCCAGTGTCCATTAGGACAGAGGGGATGGTCCTCGTACTATATTCGGTTTACTTATGACTTCTCTAGTTTTTAGACAGGTGTTTCGTAGAAACACAGGGTCCAAGTTTTGAGAAGTTATAAGTATAAGATTAAAGTAGAGAACCAGGTATTGCAAGTATCGGGATTCTTCAAGGTGATCAAAGATGTAGATACTTGTGTATGGTATTCAGTTGATAGTAATGATTAAGAGAACTTGCTTCTCTTTCAGGTTACTCATAATTGGAAGCATTCATAAGTTGAGTAACGCTGATCGGCCTCCTTCCATTTAGTTGACATGCACTGGTGACAGCTGCATGATTTGAATCTGGTTCAATTAAATCAGTGCCTCTGTTTCTGTATTGGATATAGAACAGTTCATATCTTAACGATATTAAGGTACGGGGAGTTGTCCGACTTATGCTTAAAACCAGACTCTGGATAACTCAAGGCACGTTTCCGTAATGGCTGTTTGTGGGTTGACCCAGGCTATGACGAGGGTTGACTTTCTACCATCTGGGAGATCGATAGTGATATTGTTCTTGACTCGCCACAGTTTTAATAAAAATGAATTTTTTCAGAAAACAGTAGTGGGAGTATGGTAGAACTGGAAGTGATTCCAGAACCGCAAACGATTACTGAAAATTTGATAAGAACCTAAAGATTCAATCTGGTTTGACATTCTATTAGCCACTCTACAGATATGGTGGGTAACCTCAGGAGCTCGAGAGGTACTCCGGTAGCCTTAAGGACGGTGACAGGGAGGTTCTTGTTTACCCAGACTTGCCATTGCTGTTGTTCCAGACTGTGAGACCCGGCAGGAGGATGTGTATAGCGTCGTTCTAAACTGGCTTTAGAAGTGTACGTCTATATGACTCTGTCAGAGGGTTGTCATGGTCAGTGGGAGCAGCCGAAGCATGGTGGACAAGTGGCTTATGTCTATTTATAGACTAAAGCGGATATAGCGGAGATAGATCATCTATTTCTGATGTGACAGTCATAGGTTTGACTTCATCAGAATAGGGGATGGATCTGTTAAGAAGGTAGTAGAGTGTGATGTCCTGGTATTTGGATGACATATACAGAGTAGGAAGTGAAATTCCTATACTACGATCGGTTATATTTTGGTTGTCACACAGTGGTTTCTCCAGATAGGATATTAATCCAGTCCTGAAGAAACATTCGGATGCAGTTTTAGAACATAAGTGGATGTTCTAGGGATATGATAACGTCAGCCTCATTCAGGTAGCGGTTATCGTTCAAGTCTTCCAAGGTGACCTGGATGACAGAGTGACTGTCAGAGTTATAGTTCTCCCTCTGAAGAGGGGCAGTGTTTTGGACAGGTGGTCCAGGCGGATATTGAGGGAGGCATGGCGCAGGATACTGATTAAGTTCAGTTGACGATACAGTCTAAGAAGTTTGGATTTGGAGTTCACTTATGAACTAGGTCCCATCAGACATCCAATCATATTCTAAGACAGGTATTTCTCATTTCGGGAGATGGCTTTCTCCGCGAACTTGAGATAAAGAGAGACATAGAAAGAAACATCACAGCGGATCCACTCACTGAGGCTATTCCTCGAACGCAATAGTTTCGCAAACGAGCTTTGTGAGACTGACTAGTAGAGGAGTTGGGTGTTCGGTATCACACGGGCTGTGAGTATGCGACATCGCAATAATTAGCCTTGAGTGCAAGTGGGAGATTGTTGGAGATAGTGCCCTCAGAGTCAATTATTAGATCACAGGCACGTGACTGCAATAATTGAGGGAGGACCTATACCGGTAGGACAGTCTTACTCAAGATGATAGTATGCTATCTGGTTTATCTTTATCATCGTATACTGCTTTAGGTGACCTTACAGGTCACTATTGCGCGTTGATAGAGCCCTTAGGATTCTCGCTTGACTACCAGCAGTATGAGGGCGATCATATACGTGGGAGCTGGGGTCTATAAGCGCATCCTTAAAGGGTCGCTAGTCGTGGGAGTTTCGGGACAGGGCATCGATACTCCAGAGTAGACTAGTGTATACAGTCGAGACCCCGACGAGGGGCGGTGGCCAGTCTCACAAGCCACTGGTGTCAGTTGGTTCACCTAAGATGTATACAGGTGATCATTGGGTTATGAGTACACCGGACAGGACTCACTGGGAACATGCTAGTTGGTCTTATACCTGACATCAGATAGCAGTTCCCTGGTGAAATGTGTACAGGTTAGTTCATCGACCTGAGATCGTCATTTGTCTCGTGTGAGTTCCCGCTGTACTTTGATTAATACCCTACCACGCTCAAAGGAGACGTGCAAACAGGTTTTAGTTGGGTACAATCCCGTGCCACATGGAGGCAGTGAGCGGATCTGCAGGGGTTCGTCTCTCCCGGTATTGGGGGTGAGGTCGCGCTGTGTCTAGGAGAGCCATTACACAAACCCCTCGGCCGAGGCAGGAGATTTACTGGTAGGAATTCCAGTAGTATCTCAGGGTGTTCTGGACTACACTCCGACATGACTTGTACCGCTTTTATGGGTCTGACTTTTACCAACCCCCTAGGCCCGCCATGCGATGCTCATAGACGAACGGACCGGACTGTACAGATATTGTCACTGACAGGCTCAGTAGGGTGTCAGAATGAGTTCGCTCATCGACGTCCCTTTTGGTCAATACCTGGTAGCCCGTTACGTATAGGCTAATACCTCTGATGTGCTAGTGGTAAAATCCACAACCAAAGTATTGACGAGTCTTTAGAGTGCCCCACAGACAGTTTTCTCAAGTTTCGGGCGAAACGCTGTAGAGGCTATATGGAGATATGGCAGGGTTCGATCAGATACGTGCGGTATTGCACGGATCATGATCGGACGGATAATACTAGCGGGCTTTTGTTTAAGCCGGATCCTAGTATTGTACAATGTAGATTTTGTCTCTTTGCATTTGTGTTCAGTGGGAATACAAATGCGGGTATGTATATACAGTCGCGGGGTTTTTCTGTAATTTATTACGGGATCAGTTTTCTGAAGTTGCCAGTTTGTATTCCGTTTCAGCTAGTTTTTCTTTCTTCCATTCTTTGGCTGAATTTCCGATGGAGGGGGTATTTTGCAAGTTTGCAAATTAGTTATTGTGGAGGGGGTTTCTTGTGAATGAGGGATTATAATGGTTCTATCATCATTAGATTCCTTTTGCTTCATGATGGCTTGCATTTATTGGATGGGAATTGATTTGGTTTTAGATTAGAAATGGTGTGACCATTTTTCTTCTCATTATCTCATTTTCTTCTCTTGCAAAAAAAAGATTCCCTTTTCCCCTACCATTTGATATAGGGGCCGGCCACTTCATGAGAGAGAGAGAGGTTCATTTTCTAGAGGTGGGGAAATTATCATTTGGTGGAAAAATGATTCACACTCATATGCTTGCTTCAAAAATCCCAAAGTTCATTTTTCACATCTTATTCTCCTCCATCAAGGCAACTTCAATCCAATTGAGAAAATGGATTCTACACTAGCCTACAGCATTTCTTGGGCATGTCGGCTTGCCAACTTCGTGCCCGAGTTGCCTCGCTCCAGGGGTGGAAGCCCGTAAAAGAACCCGGCGTTGTGGTGCCCGTTCCGACGAGGAAATGAAGACCAGAGATTCCGTGAGGAGATCGGAGTGGAGGTCGAAGACCGAAGGACACGGATCGCTCGGTATAGCTTCCTTCCCCTTTTCTTTTTTGCTAGAGTTAGGTTAATGGCCCGATCCGGGATTTTAGTGCGCGGTGGTGTCGGTTTCTAGTTTTCAGAAAAGTTTCGTTTCTGCATTCCGGCGTCGGATTGACGGCCGGGGCGCCGCCGTGCACTTACACTTCTAAACGCATGTCCATCGCTGAGAATATTGTGAAGGCTTAAAGCCAAAGATTCAATCCTTTCACTAATCAAAAACCGTTAGGACAACAAACACCATTATTTCCATATGAAAATATTGATACCCGTTTTGAGATGAATATGACATCTTTTACACCTATGGTCATTGCTGAACAAATAGCAATTGCCAGTCGCCAACTAACCAACAAATCTCACTATTCTTCATATCACAATATTGATCCTATTCCTGGTTATGAAACTTGGGTTCACCCTTCTAATTCTTATCCACAGTACCAAACTTTCACACGCTCTCATGTTGACACTTATCTTGAGGCTAATGGGACAAATCAGAAACGCATGTCGATTACGGAACACATTGAACTTGCCCATAGCCAACAATTAAAGGCATCTCTTCTTAACATTTCTCTTCAGGCTAATGCGGCAAATTATAAACGCATGTCCATTGTGGAACATATTGAACTTGCCCGTAGCCAACAATTAGACACTTCCCAACCATACTCAACTTCCTCACCTTATCTAGACAGTGCTTTTGAAAACCAATTAGGAAGTTCCACGGTTCAAAGATAGTCCTTCATTGGAACTTTTTCACAACCCATGTCTAATCTTAAAGTAGAGTTGGAATTGAGTAGTGACAATGATCAAGAGATCCATCAAAGTCAAACCAAAACCAATTCTTTTGACCTCGACATCTTCCATCCTACACCCCAACCGAATATATTCGATGTTCAACTGCTTCATAATCTAAGTGATGAGGTGCCCGAGAATAATATGTTTGACTTTGCTAATAGTGAGTGTGAAAGAGAGCTTGGCACCATTTCAAATCAAACCGATTCTTATTTTACGACATTTGATATTTCAAACCTTCCAACTGTTGGAGATAATGCCCTCAGAGTCAATTATTGGATCGCAGGTACGTGATTGCAATGATTGCGGAGGACCTATACCGGTAGGACAGTCTTACTCGAGATGATAGTATGCTATCTGGTTTGCCTTTATCAGTCGTGTACATGTTCAGGTGACTGATTACATGTTACACTTTGATAAAGCCCATAGGATCTTGCTTTACTACCAACAGTATAATGGCGATCATATACGTGAGAGTTGGGTAGTTTATATGCATATCCTTAATTATGGTCCCTAGTCGTGGGAGTTTCGAGACAGGGCATCGATACTCCGGAGTAGACTAGTGTATACAGTCGAGACCCCGACGAGGGGAGGTGGCCGGTCTCACAAGCCACTGGTGTCAGTTGGATCACCTAAGATGTATACAGGTGCTCATTAGGTTATGAGTACACCGGACAGGACTCGTCGGGAACCTGCTAGTTGGTATTATACATATCGTCAGATAGCAGTTCCCTGGTGACATGTGTACAGGTTAGTTCATCGACCTGAGGTCGTCATTTGTCTCGTGTGAGTCCCCACTGTGCTTTGATTTCTACCCTACCACGGCTCATAGGAGTCGTGCAAACAGGTTGTTTTTGGGTATAGTCCCGAGCCATATGGAGGCACATGAGCGGATCGGCAGGGGATTCGTCTCTCTCGGTATTGGGGGCGAGATCGTGCTGTGTCTAGGAGAGCCAATACACATAGCCCATGGCCGTGGCAGGAGATTTACTGGTAGGTACTCCAGTAGTATCTCAGGGAGTTATTGGGCTACACTCCGACATGACTTATACTGCTATTTGTGGTCTGACGTTACTAGCCCCCTAGGCAGATATGCGATACTCATAGACGAACGGACCGGACTGTATATACATTGTCACTGTTAGGCTCAGTAGGGTTTCCGGATGAGTTCGCTCATCGGCCTCCCTTGAGGTCAATCCATGGGCAGCCGTTACGCATTGTTAGTGCCGCTGACGGTTTGTGGTTAAACCCACTGCCAGGGTACTAACGAGTCATTTGAGTTCCCCACAGACAGTTTCCCAAGTTCGGGCGAAACGTTGTAGAGGCCGTATGGTTTTATGGCAGGGTTCGGAAAATGCACGTGCGTTTACGCACGTGTCAGATTTCGGGCAGATGATACTGGTCGGCTTTGGTTTAAGCCGGATCCGAGTATTATATTGAGTAGATATAATATTTTTGTCTCAGATGCATTTGTATTCGGTCGTAATACAAATGCGGGTATATTTATACAGTTACGGGGTTATCCTGAAATTCGTTTCGGGATCACTTTTGGAAGTTGCCAGTTTCCAGTTTTCTATCAGCCGTCTTTTAACATTCGGTTAAAGACGGATTTATCTTTTCTTGAGATGAGTGTAGCTGCTTCGAGAAGTTTCTAGAAGAGGTGACTAGGATGGTGACTAGGTTCATGAACCTTAAGTTTGCATTAATGAATGGATGACTAGGTTTAGTGAGTCATTCATTTCATTAATGTGTTTTGTTTTGCCATAGATTTTTTCTCTTGATCTTTTCTTCTTGTGGTCACCTCCTCCCTCCTACACTCACCCCCTCTTGATATAAGTGGCCGGCCCCCTCTCCTCCTCCACTCACTCACTTGAGAAAATTATGGTTGTTAAAAAGAAAAGACTAAAGTTTTGGATACATGGAAATTTCATAGTTCATTTCTCGTTCCATTTCATTTCCATTGGCAACTTCATTAACCGTTCGTCCATACCTTTGGACGGAACGAGACAAAGTCTTCTACTCATTCTCTACATCAATCTTGGTCGTCTCTTTTAGCAAACTTGACGACCGAGTTGCCTCGAGTCAGAGGCGGGAGCCCGTTTAAAGAATCGTTGACGTGGTGCCAGCTGGACGAGCAGATCGGAGATCGAAGAGATCGGAGCAACCGCAACGGAGCGTGGGATGATGGTTAAAGAACGAAGGACTCGGATCGTTCGGTATAACCATTCTACACTCTTTACAGTTTGTTAGTTTAGCAATAATGGCAGATCCGGGATAAAGTATACGATAGCGCCAGTTAAAAAGTTTTTGTTCCGCATTTGGCGTCTGTAGACGGCCGGGGCGCTAACGTAGACTTACAGTGGCATCAGAGCCTCACCATTTTGCTATACTAACTTGTGCTAACGCGTTTAAAATATCGATCGAACCGGATATCGAAAAACACAATTTTCAAGCTTCATAGTTTCTGTCGATTTTAAATGATGTCCTAAAATTATTCTACATATCATAGAAAGTTGTGCAGGGTTTTAGAAGCACACCGACCAAATTTGAGCACGTGATTCCACCAAACTGCCGCGGAATCGCGGCCAAACCCATGGTTTGGCTGCGCATCCGCGGCCGTTCTATTGAATCAGTGCACCAAATTTGCACAGTGTCTTCTCTGTTGGAATTTGAGGTTTTTGGTATATATCTTTTGGGCCCAGATTTTGTTACTGTTCACCAGTTGTTCGTGGGGCCCACTTCGTGATATTTAGTCGATCGAAATTTAAACACGTTAGTTTGCAGTGCTTACTTTATATCTCCGACCAGGAATGTCATTTGATCGGTAAACCGCGTCTGATTGCTATAGTTCTTTTAGACGGGTTTGCGAACGTGACATTCGCGTTGATGTTCTGTGTTGTGCTGTGAAGTTGCGGATTTGTCGTGGTGGATAGTAGTGTGCAATGATAGTGCAGTTTGGATTTATTTGTACATTTGATATTGCGGGGCGAGCGTCCAACATGTGGACTGCCGTCACTGCCTGTTGTATAATATTCTTTTGGGGCACGACCAGGTTGCGGTCGATGTACCTGTTGTACTATTTTTCATTACTGTACTAGGTTTTGCCCCGCGACGGAGTGCACGGATAGCCGGGTTCTGGAGGGCAACGGGTCCGCATCTCATGGCTTTGAGAGGCAGAGGGGCCTCACTCTAGAATTGGAAGACTATTCGCCGCACTCGTAGGGGGTACAGGTTGACCCAAGGAGGGGTGCCCAAGATTACCGGATTCCGTGAAGTGATGGGTGGTCCATTCACTTTGCTGTAGGGGGCTGCCTCGCTTCAGGTTTTGGTGGGTAACTTGCCGCACCCGTAGGGGTCTAGGTTTCATTGCACAGGCTATCCACACGACAGGGGAACATCGGGTTTCAGCAGCGGCTCTGTGAAACTCGGGGATCCCAGATTATCTGTATTGTTCTGTGATGCTTATTACTTTTCTGTTATGTTGCATATTATCACGCCTGGAGCGATTATTGTATATTGGTTTATATACTATTAGATGTTGTATATGTTTTACACCCGCGCTAGTCCAGTCCCCGCTCTGTCGTTACTTAATTAACCTAACGGGTGATGACGGGACCCAGTGACGAATGCGGATGGCATATACGTACATTTTATTTTCGTTCTTTTCTGGTGTGATTAATTGATGGGACTGCGTTGATTCTGATCAATGCAAAGTAAAACAAACCTGTTTACAGTTGTTGGAACAAATTTAAAAAGTGTTATTGCAAAGACGTTTCCTTTTGTTATGCATAGCGGTATTCAGTGGAATATCCTGCACCTCATTCGACGGGGCAAGGGCCGATATCCCTTCACCGGGACTGACCCCTTGGGCAGAAGTTTGCGTCAGGGTAATAACTTCAATATAGTCGATTACATGTTGCTTTGCATCACGGTATTCAGTGGAATATCCTGCACCTCATTCCACAAGGAAAGAGCCGAGATCCCTTCACCGGGAGTGACCTCTTTAGCAAAGGTTTTCGCCACTATATTTTTATAAAAAGCTATCAGGTTCCTTCAACGAGATCAAGTTCATTACGTTAAAGGTTTTTCGCCAAAAACCAGCCGTAGCCCTCCGTCGTTTCTTATGGATGGTCAGTAATATTCAAGCTATGTTTGTTGGCTTTCGTCAAGGCATAGTGTTTGGTAGTTGCTGGGGTATTCATTTGTTGCATAGATAGATGAGTTGGTTTGGGACAGTCGTATTACCTTGTTGGCTTTCGTCAAGGGTACATACGGGTGGGTTCGAATTAACAAGATAATGACGGGCAGAACTTGACATGTGTCTTATGATTTGTTGGCTTTCGTCAAGATCATAAGAACATGGGGTAAAAATCAGATCGGGAGTTTCTAAAGAAACTGAAACTTGCCAGGCATGTGCATACCTTCTGGAGTGTGATAACGTGAGTGGATTCCGTCATGTTATCATGCGATGAAAGTTGGATCCCGATTCCCACTGATGAGTTAGTTTACTCTTTCGGGTGATCCCGATTGATTCTTCTTTTAGGTTTGGAGGAGAATTTGACAGGACAGTGGGAGGTTTCCGGATTAGATAAAGTGATAACCATTCTGATCTAGGTTAGAGTGCATGCAGAGTGTTTCTTTTCTCTCTCTCTTTGGCAGCGACCTTTGACCGACCCTAGACTATGACTCAGTGACCAAGTTGACCGAACCTTCTTAAAATACTGGCTTTTGGATTGTCTATGTTGCATAAGTCATTGCCACTCCTTCTTTTACCCTTTGAATTTCTCAGAACACCCGTATTACTACGGATATCCACTTCCATTGGATAGATCCATCGTATGGTTATATACGAACTCGAAGGGACTTCTTCGAGGATGGATCCAGGTTCAGGAGAAATAGAATTGGTTTATTCAGTTGTCTTTTATTATCACCTTCTCTCAGGTTGCGAGGGCTCCTTGGTTTAGGAGAGTACACCTATTACGCTTATTGGATAGTCTTATTCCAAACCATAGGCAGGTGCCGAAAGGTAGGGAATGAAGAAAACCAATTAGCCTAAGTAGGGTGTGCAGAAGGTAATATGTAAAGACAAAATAAAGGGATTAGAAAGAGGGCAAAGTAAATTGTGACTGATATCATTCACGACCAAAACCGCGTACATCGTCGCAACTCCTATTTCACCTTTAAAAGAATAAGGTATTATTCAGATGTCTTTTATCATCACCTTCTCTCAAGTTGCGAGTACTCCTTGGTTTAGGAGGGTACACCTATTATGCTTACTGGATAGTCTTCTTCCAAACCATAGGCTGGTGCCGAACGGTAGGGAAGGAAGAAAACCATTTAGCCTAACAATGGTGTACAGAAGGTAATGACTAAAGAAAAATAAAGGGATTTGGAGAGATGGCAATAAAATATACGGTTAAAGTCATGAATTGGATTATGGAAGAGGCATTACTATGAATACCAGGATACCCCTACGAAACATTTTCATGTTTCAGTGCATTGTTAATGGAAAACTGTTTTCCCGATTACATACTTACTCCAGGGTGTGTATTCACCAGGTTTCATTCTCATATCTGTATGGTTTTACAGATGATGAGTGGGAGGAAGTTATTGGGAATTAGGTAATTATCCTCATTATATCGGAATTCGTTGCAATTGGTGATATTTGAGGAAATCGCCAAGGTACAGTTTTCAACCTACGACGCACAGGTTATGAGTTGTTCAACTCAGCGGACTTATACAGAGTATTGTATGTTGTCTAAGTGTCCATCAGGACAAAGGGGTAGGTCCTCGTACTATGTTCTGTTTACTTATAACTTCTCTAGTATTTAGACAAGTGTTTCGTAGAAATACAAGGTCTAAGTTTTGAGAAGTTGTGGGTATAAGAATAAAGTAGAGAACCAGGTATCTCAAGTATCGGGATTCTTCAAAGAGATCGAAGGTGTAGATTCTTGTGATTGGTATTCAGATGATAGTAATGGTTTTGAGAAACTTGTTTCTCTTTCAGGTTACTCATAATTGGATGGATTCCTAAGTTGAGTAATGTTGATTAGCCTCTTTCCATTAAGTTGATATGCACTGGAGACAGCTGCATAATTTGAATCTGGTTCCAATTAAATTAAGTGCCAAAGTTTCTATATTGGATATAGAATGGATCATACCTTATAAGATGTTAAGGTACGGGGAGTTGGCCAGCTTATGCTTAAAACCAGACTCTGGATAACTCAGGGCACGTTTCTGTAATGGCTGCTTGTGGGTTGACCCTGGCTATGACGAGGATTGATATTCTACCATTTGGAAGATCAATAGTGATATTGTTCTTGACTCGCCACAGTTTTAGTAAAATGGACTTTTTCAGAAAACAGTAGTGGGAGTATGGTAGAACTGGAAGTGATTCCAGAACCGCAAACGATTACGGAAAATTTAATAGGACCTATATATTCAATCAGGTTTGACATTCCATTAGCCACTCCGCAGATACGGTGGGTAACCTCAGACACCCGAGAGGTACTTCGGTAGCCTCAAGGACGGTGACAGGGAGGTTCTTATCTACCCAGACTTGACACTGCTGTTGTTCCAGGCTATGAGACCCGGTAGGAGGGTTGTCGTAGTCAGTGGGAGCAGCGGAAGCATAGTGGGCAAGATGCTTATATCTATTTATAGACTTGAGCAGTTATAGCGGAGATAGATCATCTAATTTTGATGTGACAGTCATGGGTTTGACTTCAATTAGAATAGGGGATGGATCTGTTAAGAAGGTAGTAGGGTGTGATGTCATGGTATCTGGGTGACATACACAGAGTAGGAAGTAAAATTCCTATACTACGATCGGTTGTACTGTGGTCGTCACACAGTTGTTTCTCCAGACAGGATATGGATATAATATTTGACATTCTGGTTTCTGGATCTATGGTTTTAGATCTAGATTTGGGTAGTTTCCCAATGTGGGTACTTTGACAGATATTCTAATGGTTTTTAGAATAGTTGACTCCTAGCATGGTAGTGTACCTGCAGGTGATGGAGTCACCCTCTCTAAAGGTGTCGTATAGACTAAAGGGGAAAGGGCTGTGCATGATTGGCAGATCACTTGCTTAGGCAATTGAGTCAATCGTGAGGTGTCAAGTACCACACCAGATGTTGTTTTTGCACTAGATGCGATAAGTTTGTATTAATCCAATCCTGGAGAGACATAACGAAGCAGTTTTAGAACATAAGTACATGTTCTGCGGATTTGATGACGGCAGCCTCCTTTGGGAGACGGTTATCATTCCAGGCTTCAAAGGTGACATGGTTTACAGAGTGATTGTCAGAGTTATAGTTTTCCCTCTGACGAGGGACAGTATTATGGACAGGTGGTCCAAGAGGATACTGTGTGAGGCATGATGCCGGATACTGATTAGGTTCAGTGATCGATACAGTCTAAGAAGTTTGGATTTGGAGTTCATTTATGAACTAGGTCCCATCAGAAATGCAGACATATTCTAAGACAGGTATTACTCAATTCGGGAGATGGCTTTCTCCGCGAAATTGAGATTAAGAGAGATATTGAAAGAAACATCTAGGCGGATCCACTCACTGAGGCTATTTCTCGAACACAATAGTTTTACAAACGGGCTTTGTGAAACTGATTAGTAGATGAGTTGGATTTCGGTTTCGCACGGGCTGTGAGTAGTCGACATCGCAATAATTAGCCTTGAGTGCAAGTGGGAGATTGTTGGAGATAGTGCCCTCATAGTCAATTATTGGATCGCAGGTACGTGATTGCAATGATTGCGGAGGACCTATACCGGTAGGACAGTCTTACTCGAGATGATAGTATGCTATCTGGTTTGCCTTTATCAGTCGTGTACATATTCAGGTGACTGATTACATGTTACACTTTGATAAAGCCCTTAGGATCTTGCTTTACTACCAACAGTATGATGGCGATCATATACATGAGAGTTGGGTAGTTTATATGCATATCCTTAATTATGGTCCCTAGTCGTGGGAGTTTCGAGACAGGGCATCGATACTCCGGAGTAGACTAGTGTATACAGTCGAGACCCCGACGAAGGGCGGTGGCCGGTCTCACAAGCCACTAGTGTCAGTTGGATCACCTAAGATGTATACAGGTGCTCATTGGGTTATGAGTACACCGGACAGGACTCGCCGGGAACCTGCTAGTTGGTATTATACATATCGTCAGATAGCAGTTCCCTAGTGACATGTGTACAGGTTAGTTCATCGACCTGAGGTCGTCATTTGTCTCGTGTGAGTTCCCACTGTGCTTTGATTTCTACCCTACCATGGCTCAAAGGAGTCGTGCAAACAGGTTGTTTTTGGGTACAGTCCCGAGCCATATGGAGGCACGTGAGCGGATCGGCAGGGGATTCGTCTCTCCCGGTATTGGGGGCGAGATCGTGCTGTGTCTAGGAGAGCCATTACAGATAGCCCATGGCCGTGGCAGGAGATTTACTGGTAGGTACTCCAGTAGTATCTCAGGGTGTTATTGGGCTACACTCCGACACGACTTATACTGCTATTTGGGGTCTGACGTTACTAGCCCCCTAGGCAGATATGCGATACTCATAGAAGAACGGACCGGACTGTATATACATTGTCACTGTTAGGCTCAGTAGGGTTTCCGGATGAGTTCGCTCATCGGCCTCCCTTGAGGTCAGTCCATGGGCAGCCGTTACGCATTGCTAGTGCCGCTGACGGTTTGTGGTTAAACCCACTGCCAGGGTACTAACGAGTCATTAGAGTTCCCCACAGACAGTTTCCCAAGTTCGGGGGAAACGTTGTAGAGGCCGTATGGTTTTATGGCAGGGTTCGAAAAATGCACGTGCGTTTACGCACGTGTCAGATTTCGGGCAGATGATACTGGTCGGCTTTGGTTTAATCCGGATCCGAGTATTATATTGAGTAGATATAATATCTTTGTCTCAGTTGCATTTGTATTCGGTCGTAATACAAATGCGGGTATATTTATACAGTTACGGGGTTATCCTGAAATTCGTTTCGGGATCACATTTGGAAGTTGCCAGTTTCCAGTTTTCTATCAGCCGTCTTTTAACATTCGGTTAAAGACGGATTTATCTTTTCTTGAGATGAGTGTAGATGCTTCGAGAAGTTTCTAGAAGAGGTGACTAGGATGGTGACTAGGTTCATGAACCTTAAGTTTGCATTAATGAATGGATGACTAGGTTTAGTGAGTCATTCATTTCATTAATGTGTTTTGTTTTGCCATAGATTTTTTCTCTTGATCTTTTCTTCTTGTGGTCACCTCCTCCCTCCTACACTCACCCCCTCTTGATATAAGTGGCCGGCCCCTTCTCCTCCTCCACTCACTCACTTGAGAAAATTATGGTTGTTAAAAAGAAAAGACTAAAGTTTTGGATACATGGAAATTTCATAGTTCATTTCTCGTTCCATTTCATTTCTATTGGCAACTTCATTAACCGTTCGTCCATACTTTTGGATGGAACGAGACAAAGTCTTCTACTCATTCTCTACATCAATCTTGGTCGTCTCTTTTAGCAAACTTGACGACCGAGTTGCCTCGAGTCAGAGGCGGGAGCCCGTTTAAAGAATCGTTGACGTGGTGCCACCTGGACGAGTAGATCGGAGATCGAAGAGATCGGAGCAGCCGCAACGGAGTGTGGGATGATGGTTAAAGAACGAAGGACTCGGATCGTTCGGTATAACCATTCTACACTCTTTACAGTTTGTTAGTTTAGCAATAATGGCAGATCCCGGTTAAAGTATACGATAGCGCCAGTTAAAAGTTTTTTGTTCCGCATTTGGCGTCTGTAGACGGCCGGGGCGCTAACGTAGACTTACACCAACTCCATCAAATGAACCAAGTGATTTATCGATTGAGGATATTATAATTGATGAATTCTTGAATACCCATTCGTTTGATTTTACCGAAGGTGTTAGTGAGAGCGGTGATGAGAATATCGTTGAAGATGAACCCATTATGTTGGATGAGTTGGATTCTCCTACCCATCATGTCCCTTCTATTGAATACGAATATCTTCCTATATAATTAACTGATCCTATTCTTACCACCGATCTATCCGATAAGCAGAACGCTATCCACCTTCATCTCCCACATATGGTTCAACAATGCTAGACACCCAAATTTGTTTACCCATCTTATCATCCACTTTCTTTGGTTCTTCTAATCTTCTTTCTACTCCAACGAGTTTTAATGAATCACACTCCGATATTTCGAGTTCTATGATTTTTAAAAGATCACTCGATTTAGACTGTTTTGAGAAGGAGGGAGACGATCATTTTGAATCTCCTACCTCTATAATTTCTGACAAATCGAGTGTTTTGATCTTGGTGCGCATAAGACCGACCTCGGAACTTTCAACCGTCCTAGTGAATCTTCATATTCCATCAATATAGATATTGAAGAAATTATTACTCGGACCATTGATGAAAGTTTTGAAAACATTTTCGCCAAAGAACTCGCATTCCTAAAAGAAATGGATGTTGTGATGAATCAACTATTGGATATGTATGCCCTAGAGACCATTATTGTATATGTATACATGTGGATGCTGGGGTTATGTATGTACAGGATGATCTTGCTCAGTTATATAGTATATTATTTCAGTTGTCTTTATCAGGATATGTGCATTTGTTTCTATTGTTGCTTAATCCAGCTTGCGCATATCGATAAAGACTTGATATAGTAGTATACTATTATGGTTTGACATTATTTTAACATGCCATATGTTATACATGTTATTGCATATTGCAGTTACATGTTGATAAAGCCCGTAGGATCTTGCTTGACTACCTGCGTTGTGATGGCGATCATACTTATGGGATCTGGGTAGTCTTTAAGCACATCCTCAAATGTCCCAAGTCACATGAGTATCGAGATCGGGCATCGATGCACCAGAGTAGAATTACGTGTACGTTTCTAGACCACGATGAGGGGCGGTGGTTGGTCCCACAAATATTGGTGTGATCACTTAAGATTGTATACAGGTGCTCACTAGGGGTGAGTACACTGGACAGACTCGCTGAGAACCTCTATATGCTATTATACTTATCGTCAGATAGCGGTTCTCGTCTTTAGACCTGAGATCGTCATTTGTCTCGTGTGAGCTCACACTATGCTTTGATCACTACCGTACCACGGCTCTACTGAGTCGTGCAAACAGGTTTTGGTTGAGTACAGTCCTGAGCCATATGTAGGCAGTGGGTGATTGTCAGGGATTCGTCTTTCCAGGTATTAGGAGTCGATATCTCATTGTGTTCGATTGGTCAAGACTATAAGACCTTGGCCAAGGCAGTTGGGATTTACCGATAGGTTGATCAGTAGTTTCCCGTATTGGTCCTGAGCCGCATCAGCATAAATTATCGGGTTATTAGGTTCTGAAGCTTACCACCCCTAGATCTGGTATGCGATACTCTTAGACGAAGAGACTGGACTGTACGGATATTGTCACGGATAGGCTCAGTAGGAATCCGGATGAGTTTGCTCGTTGGCTTTCCTTTTCGATAAGTACCTGGGTAGCCGTTACGTACAGCTAGTGTTATTGACGTGCTTGTGGTTATGGATTTATCCAGCGGCGTTCTATCGAGTCTTTAGAGTCCCATACAGATGGTTTCTCTGCTTCGGGTGAAACGATGTAGAGGCCGTATGGTTTTACGGCAGGGTTCGATCACATACGTGTACTTGTGCACGTATGATGTTCGGGCGGATAATACTTGCGGGCTTTGGTTTAAGCCGGATCCCAGTATTATATTGTTGCATTATTTTCTTCTCTTTTGTATTCATATTTTTCGGAATACGGATACGGGTATGTATATGTTACAAGAGTGCTTCTAGAAGAAGAAATCTCATTATTTGTTTTAACCATTTAGTTAAATGGTTAATGAGGTGGAGGTATGAGGTGTTGACTTTTCTTAAGTGAGGAATAGCTACTTGTTGACTCACTTAGTGAGTCATGGGTTATTGAGGCAAGGTGGGATCTAGATAATTTGTAGAAAATATCTAGATATTTTATGGTGGAGATAATTTTTTATTATTATCTTGGCATGCTTTCTTTATTAGTCACAAGACTTAGCCATTCTTCACTCACTTCTTATGTTGCTCTCTACAGCACTCTCACTTCCTATAAGCTCTCTCTTCTTCTATCTCAAACCCTAATAGTCTCATGTCTTGAGAAACCTAGGGTTCTTGAGACAAATCAATCCATCATCACTCTCTACATCATCTAGGCCACTTAGTTTAGCAAACTAAACAACTTAGTTACATCGGTTTAGAGGTAGGAGTTCCAAGTAGACACTCTCGGATGGATCATCTTTGACGCAAGGAGCCGTTGATCAAACTCGATCATGGAGGCCACTTAGAGCACACTAAAGGAGAGGAGTGAAGACACGAAGGACTTGAGCCTCTTGGTATAACTTCTTTCATAGTAGATAGCCTTTCAAGATATGCTAGTTAGGTTTATGGAAGATCCGGTTTTAGGGTTATTCTAGCGCCAAGTTACACTCGTAGAAAAATTTTTGTTACATAAACGGCTACGGATGATGACCAGGGCGTTAGTATAATCTTTCATGGTATCAGAGCCAACCCATAAACCCTACACTAGCAGGTTTAAACGATGTTAATGTAACGAAACCGAAATAACTCCAAAACATGAAACCAAAATCCAAGTTTCTGTCGAAATTTTCAGAGGCTCTAAATTTTCTTTTAAACAATTGCAGAGTGCTCTTTTGGCTGAGAGATGAACACAGAACAAAAACGATGCAATTCCACCTGAAATTGACCAGCCAAACTCTCTAAAAAAATTTTGTTTAGTTCTCTCTAACTTTTGGATTTAAGGTTTCAGGATATGTTTGATTTCCCAGATTGTGAAAGTTCAGTTGTCTTGAGTTTTGGGGCAATTCGGGGTATTTCGAAGTCGTTATTTTTTAACACTGTTTAATGTTTTCAGTACATTCACTTCTATCTACGACCGTGAATGTCATTTGATCAGTATAACTCGTCTAATTGTTATATGTTCCTTTAGACGGGTTTGTGAACATGACATTCACGTTGACGTTCTGTGTTTGTGTTGTGGTTGTGGTTGGATAGTCATAGTGGATAGCTTGGGGTGCAATGTTAGTGGTACAGTTGAGATTCATTTGTACATTTGTTATTGCGGGGCGAGCGTACGACATGTGGACTTCCGTCACTGCCATGTTGTATATTATTTGTTTGGGGCACGACCGGGTTGAGATCGATGTCACCATTGTACATATTATTTTCATTTTCTGTACTAGGATTACCCCGCGGTGGAGTGCACGAATAACCGGGTTCTAGAAGGAAATAAGCCCGCGTCTTATGGCGTTGAGACGGAGGGGGCTTCATTCTAGAATTGGTGGGCTATTCGCCGCATTCGTAGGGGTATAGGATGACCTACGGAGGGGCACTCAAGTTACCGGATCCCATGGATTTCTGGGTGGCCCATTCACTTTTTTGATTGGGGTTGCCTCACTTCTTGGATTGGCGGGTAACTTGCCATGCTCGTAGGGGTCCAGGTTTCATTGCATAAGCTATCCACAAGACGGGGAACGTCGGGTTTTATTTGTGGCTCAAATGAAATCCGAGACTCCAAGATTATCCACCATTCTGTGTTGCTTGCTGAGATTTTGTGATGTTGATTATATCATGCCTGGGATGAATGTTATATATATTTATATATATACTAGTAGATGTTGTATATGTTTTACACCCGCGCTAGTCCAGCCCCCGCTCTGTCGTTAGTTAAGTAACCTAACGGGTGATGACGGGGCCCGGTGGCGAATGCATATGGCATATACGTACATTGTATTTTTCGTTCTTTTCTGGTGTGATAGGTTAATTGATGGGACCGCATTAATTTTGATTAATGCAAGAAAAGAAACCTAAAAAGATTTTGTTGGAATAAATTTCGAAAAACTACAGTTATATTCTTTCGCTTTGCATAGTGGTATTCGGTTATGAATATCCAGCACCTCATTCCAGGAGGCAAGAGCTGAGATCCCTTCGCAGGGAGTGACCTCTTGAGAAAAAGTCTATACTATAGATTACTCGGCTTTCTTCAAAACCAGAAGTTTTCAAAAGCGGAGCTTAAACCACTCCTTTTCAAAACTGCTCAGGTTCCTTCAACAATATCAAGCTCATTACGTTAACAGGGTTTTCGCAAAAAACCCAGTCGTAGCACTCCATCATTTCTTACGAGTGTTGCTTAGTATTCGTGCTGCGTATTTTGACCTAGTCAAGACATAGTGTTCGGTAGCTGAGTAGTGCTTATTTGTTGCAGGTATTCTGATTATTTAGGACAGCTGTTTAACCACTTTGATCTAGTCAAGGGTATATACGGGTGGGTCTAAGTTAATCCAGGATAATGACGGGTTGAACTTGACTAGCGGCTTATGATATGTTGACCTAGTCAAGGTCATAAGCCGTTAGGGGAAAAACCACATCGGAGTTTCAAATATACAGGAAACTTACAGTTTTAGCATACCTTCTGGAGTGTGGTGACTAGAGTGGATTCCATCTAGGTCATCACACAATGATAGTTGGATCCCGATCCCACTGATGAGTATGATTATTCTTGGAAGATCATTTCACTTAACAATCATTGCTATAAACCAAGTAGGTGTCGAGAACGGTGTTAGCGGGGCTACGCCTCCTAGGAATAGAGGTTATATAATTAAGGAACTTCGTGAAAGCGTTGGAAAACCTCTCTCGAAGTACCAACACTAGCCTGGCCGAAAGGTCAAGCAAGTATTGTGACGTGTGATTAATCATGACTAATTCTTCTTTTAGGGTTTGAAGAGGAATTTGAAGAAACAGTGGGAGCAACGACCAATCTAATTTTGCAAGAGCACACGCTAAGTGTTTCTTTTCTCTCTCTCCAGGTAACAACCATTTCACGCCCTAATCAATATAATACAATGTATAGCTTGACCAATCCGAATTCTTATTCGGGGCAGGGGAACATCGATTTGCCTCTAAACTATGACAGCTGTCATAAGTATGAGAAAGGGAAAGAGGAATGAATGAATTCCTTGATGACCACAACTGAGAAGAAACATACTATTGCGTCTCCTTCAGGTGTTTCTGTTATTGAGAACTGTTTTTCAGTCAGTCTTACCTCCTAGGTACTAGATACCGGATCAGGATCTCATATATATAATTTATTGCAGGGGCTGAGAAAAATTAGGATAGTTGGACCTGGTGATATGTCCCTCAGAGTAAGGAACGGAGAACAAGTTGATGCTGCTGCCGTCGGTGAATATCACCTAGTGTTGCCAAAAGGCAATACTATGATTTTGAACAATTGCTACTATGTACCTTCCATGGTTTGCAACATCATATCAGTTTCTTTACTTGATAAAGATGGATATAAGTTTGTTCTTGATAGAAATATCATGAACATTTACCTTAATCAGGTCTTGGTTGCAGAAGATACACTGTGTAATGGTATCTATGTTGTAAATCAAAATACAGTTTTCAATGTACAAAACACATGCAAGAGGAAGAGTTCAGACACGAACGAATCCTACTTGTGGCATTGTAGACCTGGTCATATCGGAGAGAAAAGACTAAGTAAGTTGTATACGGATGGATATTTGAATACGTTCGAATTTTCATCTTATGAAACTTGTCAGTGTTGTCTCAAAAGAAAGATGACCAAATCTTCGTTCACCGGACACGGAGAAAGAGCAGCAGAGCTCTTGGGACTCATACACAGTGATGTATGTGGTCCGATGTCTATACATGAAAGGGGTGGGTGATTGAGAGTGCTTTTCGCATGCGTTTTAAAATCAAAGAATAGAATACCGCAATCAATAACAGTGTCGCTTGGTAGCTAGCCGGTTGAGTACGGGTCGGTCCACAGGGAGATGGATTCCTTTTCTTTATGCTATAACGAGTTAAGCCAAAAAAATTGGAGGTTTTGTTGTAGATCTATGAATGAGAATAAATTGATAAAAAGGCTTGCTAGGGTTAGGATTATGTTAGTTCGAAAAAGGGATTCTTCTCGCTATTATCAATACCCTAATTAAGAATATAGGTGTTAGGGTAATAGTCAACAACGGGGATTAGCACGACTAGGAAGAAACACAGTTTCTTCCCTTTGGTCCTTGTCCGTCCGTTCTTGGCTCTTAGCCCTAACCTCCAGTTAATTCAACCACAACCGGTCGAACTAGGAAATCACCGCTATCATTTAGGATAGGGTGCCGTAGTGAGCGGTGTGTGGTTAGATTAAAGAGAGTCCTTTAAATAAAATTATTTGGGCAAGGAAAGGAGGGAGAGAGATTTCCTTCTCTCAAACCTTCCCTATCCCAACCCTAACAAGTGAGGAATTACTCACTCATTAGGAAGGTGACAATCAAATTCATTTTTTATAATTTTTAATATTAGAAAACTAAATTGCAGATAATTAAAAGAACAGATAAAAATTGCAGGAATTAAAATTGCAGATAAAAAGAATGCAAGATAAATAAAAAAAATACCTTTATTGATGACATCTCAACGATTCATTACAAAATGAGAATTAAATCTAGAAATTGAAAAGAATTTAAGAACTAAAGAGAGGCATCTCAAAAGAGGCACACCTAATTAGGCTCTCAACTTTCCTATTTATAGATAGGAGAAACCCTAGGGTTTATATCTGATCCATACATGAAATTACAAAACAACCCCAAAGACCGAGTCAATGCACCGACTCCCACCGACACGCACTGACATGCAACGACACGTGCTCTGCATAGCCGCGGACCACGGCGGAATACCTTGTTTGGCCGCAGATCCGCGGCCATTTGGTGGTCTCATGGGCTCTTCTTTTCTGGGTTGCTTTATGTTTCTGTTTCCTTCTATTTACTTCTCTTGGTTCTTCAGAATCTTTTCCACTTTCTTCTAGATTTCCAACAGTGTAGAATTTGTGGAGTTTTACCGTAAGCTTCGCGTTGAAGTTTTTAATCTTTGTGCTGCCCTCGTACTTTGTGCAATCGAACTGTTCATTGATCTTTGTTTGTTCCTTAAACTGGTAGGCGGCATCTTACAGATTCATCTATTTGTTGGTCGTAATCTCACATTTGTAACGTCTTTTCCTGAATTTCACTGTTTTGTTTTGAGAACCAGTAACCTGCAACTATATAGCAGACATGGATCAAAAGCACCTATTTATTTGCAATATGATTAAGAATGGGGAATATAATAATGAAAAATTCTGATATGAACAAATATCCCCAAACATATTTTTTGCTTGTCCCGAACAAAACTAATTTATTCTCGAAAAAACCTAATCTCACTTTCGCAGGGAATCGCGATTGCACTAAGCTCGTGCAACAAGTCGTTAAACCTCTAGGTGTCCCTAGTAGGCGGAGTGTTGTCTCCTGAGGGTTTTCAGCGGATACTACCCACAAAATCCGATCAATTTGGCATGTTGACTTTCTTTCTTCAATTCGGTATTCTAGCAAGAAATTCTATTATCTTCAACTTAGAAATCATTAACCCATATTTTTCACACTCCCACTTCATTTAACTTAAGATCATTATCTTTTGGAAATTTATTAAGCTTTCAGCATCATTTGAATTTTCCTTCTAGGGTTCCATCTCAACTTAGGAATTTTTATCATCTCTACTGAAGGTATAATCCCTATTTTTCATTCATTTCTCTCATCCAAACCCCAATCATATACCCCTACGTGTGTGTATGTATCACCCCTACACTTGGAAATTCAATTCTAGCGATCATACTCTTGTCCATCTTCCAAAATACTTTTAGTTGGTCAATTTTAGATGAAATTGCTCACACATCCTTCATGCGACCGTTAATACTTCATGAGGTACTAAACGACCGATTACAAAATGTGCTTGCGCATTTAGGCATAATTCCTCGTCTTGTAATACCTAAGGCTTAGCAGTGACTCCCAAACCAGTTGGTCTAAGGCACTAGGTGATAAAGCACTCTCGCTATATTTTTATTTATGCCGCCTTAAGTAATTATAAAACCAGTGTTCATTTTTTTTATCTCTTTATTCACCTCTTATACTTTTATTTTCTTTCCTTCATACTAAGGATTTTAGACAAGAGCATTTCAAGGTATCCTCTACTATCCCAAATTTCAAGATGTGTGTGAGTGCGTAAAGTAGGGTATATACTTTCAGAATTAGGACTTAAGGTTCAGAATTATTTTTCAGACTTATATTTCAAATAGAGCTTTCAATACTTTTCCCTTATTTTGACTTAGCCCAAGAATTGAACTCAAAATTTGCCTATTTCTAAATAAACTACAAGGACATATATTTTCTATAATTAAATTTTAAGAAAGGTTACTTTTAGGGTTTTTAATTTACTAAGTTTAGGATCTAATTTTACCTAACTATTCAACCGTCATGTTGAACTTAAGTCAAATATGGCCAAAATTGAACTTTTCAATTTTTATAATTTTTAAATTTTTTATGATTTTTATGGATTTTAAAATAAATATGCAAATGCAAAAATATACACATGAATGCGAAGGAACAAACCTTACCGAGCACAACCCTAAACTTAAACTTGACAGTGCCCTCACTATGATGCCATACCAAGAGGGTCAAAATTGTCGGCACTCCCCTGTATGTTTATTTTTTTTAATTTTATTATTAACAGAAAAAGAAAACAAAAGATATATACACAAAAAGTCCACTCCCCCCAAACTTAAGTGAAACAGTGTTTCCACTGTTGAAACATTAAATTTCAGAGTTTGGGAGAAGAAAAAACACAGTATCAAGCTATACAAAGCCTTACACAGGCCAAAGGTTAGCACCAACCATTCAAAAAATTTATCGTTATAATGGTGTGGTTGGTGAAAGAATGGAGTGTAGAGAAAAGAAATGAGAAACACACGAGACCGTGTGGAGATAGAAGCAGTATACGGTCTCGGTGGAGGAGAAGAATGGCGGAAGGGAAAAAGAAATGGTGGTAGTGGTTCGACTTCTTCGGGTGGAGGTTGATTAATTACAAAATTTGTGTCGTTTAGGAATGCAAGTTCGTCAGCAAAAAGTTCTTCAAAACTCTCATCGATACAGTTGAACATTTTGCTGTCAGTAAGTTTTGTGCCAGAATTTATCATACTTGATTTGTCAAAAATTATGGAGGTAGGAGACTCGAAAAACCCATCTACCTCATTTTTAAAAGTATCCAAATCAAGTTGGCTTTCTGGAATGATCAAACTTGAATTATCGGATTGTGATTCATCAACACTCACTGAAATTATAGGAAGAATAGAAGAGGAACCTGAGAAAGTGGGAGAAAGAAGTTAAATATGAACTTAAGGGTGGAAATGGAGTGTATAAATTAGCACAATTTGTAATGACCAATGTGTAAAAAGCGATTGTGCTAATCTATCAACCCACTGAGAAATAAGGTCAAATCCCTCAAGATTCATGAGAAAACATGGGTACGTCGAACTTGGTAAAGCAGACATTGAAAATGAAAGGGATACGGTTTCTTGCGCGGTTGGAACGAAAGAAAGGATGAAGGGGATTGATTTAAGAAGTGTTACAGTTAAAGGTTCAGGAGGATGAATTGGAAAATCCGACTCATCAAACAAAACTGGTTCATCCTCAATATTATCCTCAATATTATCCTTAATACTTTCCTCAAAATTTAGCTTATCCATGCAATTCTCATCAAATTCAAGACGCATATGAAGTTCGGGGGAAACATTTAATGTCTCGGGATGATGAATTGGAAAGAAAAGCTCATCCAAATTTGTGGGTTCATCATCTAAAATATTCCCAGCGTCAATATCCTCGATCAAGTGAAAATTAAATTTCTCAGACACCTCATCAAAAGCATGGATATCAATTAATTCAGGTTCTAGGGTGGAGGTGTACAGTTCAAAAGGATTGGGTGTGGGTTCACTCGAAAGGGGCCCTTCACAATCAGGTAAATCAAACACTATAAAGTCGCACAACTCATTAGACGTTTTATCTTCAACTGGTGAATCATTTGGAACACTTGATAGACATTCAAAACCGGAGTTATGGAATCAATTGGGGATGGGTAGGTTAATTTGGAAGTCTGTATAGCTCACTCTCACCACTCAAATTCTCAATCTGTCCAACAGCCTCATCATACATTGGAAAATTTGGAGCTAGTTGGAAACTAGCTACCGGGTCACTAGGTTGTAAAAGGGCGGTCATGGACGCATTCAAATCCTTAATATGTTGTCTTGACGCTACCATAAAATCTTCCAACGACTGTTCCATACTAGACATGGGTTATGAAGGGGTTTCAGTAAAAGATTCAAAGTTGTTTGGATACTGGAAACTCCCAAATGGTTGTGTAGAAACAATGTCTAGGGAAGGTGCGAAAGTCGGGTAGGACTGGTAGAAATTGAATGGTTGGACAGGAGTAGGATCAACATTTGGATAAAAAGGTGAATAGAATTGTTGATCCCAAGAACTGGAAGTGTTGAAAGGAGTGAAAGATCGGCTACGAGATTGTTCAATATGTTCAGCAATAGACATGGGTTTCGGAGTTACCACCGGACTCTCAGAAGGGGTATCAACGTAAGAAGGTGGTGAAGATTGAAACGGTTGATACAAAGTGGATTGCGGAGTCCAACTGTTTCTCCTAGACGCGTCTATTCGATCTTTCAAAGAAATTTTGGGCATTGAGGGGTCGTCCGAAATTCGACCAAAACAATGCGCGTAGGAAGTAATGTCTGGTTGAGGGCACCAAAGTTCGGCAAAAGTTTTGCGAGGTAGGGTACCCATGATGTTAGAAAGGAGAAGAAAAAGAATGTGATTATTTTTTTGATTTTTTTTATTGTTTAAATTTTATTTTATTTTAAAAAAAATTGTTTGTTTTTGGAGTTTTGAAATTTTTGAAAGAGTTTTTTTTGGAAGAGTTTTGCAAAAATTTGTACGGAACTACGGCACAATTTCAAACAATCACAATTTGAACATGCACAATCAAGCCTAGAGATAGGGTCTCCTAAGTCAACTAGACTGCTCCTAACTGTTCCAAAGCGACAAATTGTGAGATATCCCTCAAATCGCCTTTTCACCGCCAATTGTGGCCAGGTAAGCACAAGTGAAGAAAGGAGGGATCCGCTCACGAATCACCGTGAGACGGGGCCTTTTAAAATTACCTTTCTCACTTGTCTAGCCTAGGCACCACAAAGTCAGGTTTAGATAAACGACCGATTGCCCACAACCTTTCTCTGTCCTAATGAGCACGACAGTCCTTAGTTGGCTGAGTCTAAATATTTTTTAATTCTCAAGGGTGATGTGTATGCTTTTAGTGATTTCTGGGGTCTTGGGAAGGGTAATGAAATCCCCACCCAATCTTGATTGGTGTTATAGCCCCTTAGAGTCCGTATTAATTATGCAAAGCAGTTAACACACCAAAAATCTTAAACACTTGCAAAAAATTTTTTTATTTGGCAGCACAAAGAATCCTGCACAAAAACAATTTATTGGAAAGGGAGAAGAATTTTGCGCAAAGAACCCTGCAGGAAAATTTTTCAGTGGAGTTCAGAGGGTAGAAGAGAGGACAAAAATACTTACAGGGAATTTTGGGGTGCTGACGTCAGCAGTTGACCGCGGTTCCGCTGTGAAACGCTTGAATCCGCCGCGATTCCGCGGTGGTTAAGTTGGTTTGGATCTCCAAAAATTTTCTGTTTGTTGTTATGATTCTCCTCTGTCTGTTCAGATCTTCTGTTTCTTGATTTGTTCACTTGGATTTTCCAGATCCGAATCTGTCCATCTTCTTTTTCTGCACAATTCACACAATACCTCTCAAAAAGAACAAGATGAATTTTTTTAATTTTATTTTGTTTTAAAATTATTCAATTTTTATAATTTTTAAATTTTAAATTTTTAAATTTTATTTTTTTAACCCGAAATTACACAAAGAAAGAGACTACCGTCTCCCCGGAAACGGCGCCATTTGATTGAGAGTGCTTCTCGCATGCGTTTTAAAATCAAAGAATAGAATACCACAATCAATAACGGTGTCGCTTGGTAGCTAGCCGGTTGAGTACAGGTCGGTCCACAGGAAGATGGATTCCTTTTCTTTATGTTCTAACGAGTTAAGCCAAAAAAATTGGTGGTTTTGTTGTAGATCTATGAATGAGAATAAATTGATAAAAATGCTTGCTAGGGTTAGGATTAGGTTAGTTCGAAAAAGGGATTCTTCTAGCTTCTACCAATGCTCTAATTAAGAATATAGATGTTAGGGTAATAGTCAACAACGGGGATTAGCACTACTAGGAAGAAACATAGTTTCTTCCCTTTTGTCCTTGTCTGTCCGTTCTTGGCTCTTAGCCCTAACCTCCAGTTAATTCAACCACAACCGGTCGAACTAGAGAATCACCGCTATCATTTAGGATAGGGTGCCGTAGTGAGCGGTGTGTGGTTGGATTAAAGAGAGTCCTTTAAATAAAATTATTTGGGCAAAGAAAAGAGGGAGAGAGATTTCCTTCTCTCAAACCTTCCCTATCCTAACCTTAACAAGTGAGGAATTACTCACTCATTAGGAAGTTGACAATCAATTTCATTTTGTATAATTTTTAATATTACAAAACTAAATTGCAGATAATTAAAAGAACAGATAAAAATTGCAGGAATTAAAATTGCAGATAAGAAGAATGCAAGATAAAAATAAAAAAATACCTTTATTGATGACCTCTCAACGATTCATTACAAAATGAGAATTAAATCTAGAAATTGAAAAGAATTTAAGAACTAAAGAGAGGCATCTCAAAAGAGGCACCCAAAAGAGGCACACCAAATTAGGCTCACAACTTTCCTATTTATAGATAGGAGAAACCCTAGGGTTTACATCTGATCCATACATGAAATTACAAAACAACCCCAAAGACCGAATTAATGCACCGACTCCCACCGACACGCACCGACACGTGCTCTGCACGGCCGCGGATCCGCGGCGGAATGCCTTGTTAGGCCGTGGATCCGCGGCCATTTGGTGGGCTCATGGGCTCTTCTTTTCTGGGTTGCTTTATGTTGTTGTTTCCTTCTATTTTCTTCTCTTGGTTCTTCAGAATCTTTTCCACTTTCTTCCAGATTTCCAACAGTGCAGAATTTGTGGACTTTTACCGTAAGCTTCGCGTTGATGTCTTGAATCTTTGTGATGCCCTCGTACTTTGTGCAATCGAACTGTTCATTGATCTTTGTTTGTTCCTTAAACTGGTAGGCGGCATCTTGCAGATTCATCTATTTGTTGGTCGTAATCTCACATTTGTAACGTCTTTTCCTGAATTTCACTGTATTGTTCTGAGAACCTATAACCTGCAACTATTTAGCAGACATGGATCAAAAGCACCTATTTATTTGCAGTATGATTAAGAATGGGGAATATAATAATGCAAAATTCTGATATGAACAGTGGGTTCTTGTACTTCGTCACATTCACTGACGATCTCTCTAGGTTCGAGTATGTGTATCTTATGAAACACAAATCTGAAGTTTTTGAAAAATTCACAGAATTCAGAAACGAAGTAGAGAACCAGACTGGAAAACGTATCAAGATCCTACGATCTGAAAGAGGAGGGGAGTACTTGAGCACGGAATTCCGGGACTTTCTAAAAGAGAATGGTATTCTCTCTCAGCTTACTCCTCCGTATACACCACAACACAATGGTGTATCGGACCAGAGGAACCGTACCCTATTGGACATGGTTCGCTCTATGATGAGTAATGCCGGGTTGCCTCTTTAATTTTGGGGACATGCACTTTTGACAGCAGCATATCTGTTGAATGATATTCCATCCAAATTCGTGCCTAAGACGCTATTCGAGATATGGAATGGTAAAAGGTCATATCTTAAAAGATTTAAGATATGGGGTTGTCTAGCTTATCTTAAAAAGCATAATCCGGATAAACTGGAGTCACGATCAGTTTAATGTAAGTTTGTGGGATATCCAAAGAATGGTTATGGATATCTTTTCTACTATACCGAGGAATAGAAGGTATTTGTTGCTCAGCACACCCCCTTTTTAGAGTGGCAATTTCTTGCAAGAGAAATAAGTGGGAGCACGATAGAACTGGAAGAAATTCAGGAACCACAAACTCAACCTGAAGAATTAGTGGAGCCTCAAGATTCAATTACCCGGACGAGCCTCAGCCACTCCGCAGAACTAGTACGATTTCTCATCCGCCCGAGAGATACTACGGTTTTCTCATAGACGGGGATCAAGAGGATTGCATCTTGAAAGAAGATGATCCTACTAGTTACAGGCATGCCATTATCAGTAGGGACTCTGATAAATGGCTGGATGCCATGCGATCCGAAATGGAGTCTATGTACACCAATAAAGTGTGAACCTTGGAAGTTTCTCCACATGGGGTAAAACCCATTGGATGCAGATGGATCTACAAAAGGAAGATTGGTGTAGATGGGCAGGTGGAAACCTATAAAGCTAGACTTGTTGCAAAAGGTTTTCGTCAAAGACCAGGATTGAACTATGACGAAACCTTTTCTCCAGTGGCTATGCTCAAATCCATTCGGATCCTACTTGCCATTGCTGCCTTCCATGACTACGAGATCTGGCAGATGGACGTAAAAACGGCTTTTCTAAATGGTAGTTTGGAAGGGTGCGTTTATATGGATCATCCAGAAGGTTTTGTAGACAGTGGGAGTAGCGGGAAGGTGTGCAAATTGCTCAAATCCATTTATGGATTGAAGCAGGCATCGTGGAGCTGGAACATCTATTTTGATGAAACGGTCAAGGAATTTGACTTCATCAAGAACGAGGATGAGCCATATATTTATAAGAAGATTGTAGGATGAACTGTCGTATTCCTAGTCTTGTACGTGGATGTAACGTTTTGAAAATCGTTTCGGTGAAATTTCGAAAAATCGGTAAAATAAGGGAGTTTTCTGTAAAAAGTCAAAATACAAATATCTTATTATAAAAATTAAATATACATATTCTAGCTATGTAATTGCTTTTATTTGGTGTTTATTGAGCCGCTGGTGAAATTTCAAATTTTCTGAAAAAAATATTATTTTATTATTATTTTAAGCCGTCACTAATACATTTAATTAGGGAAAATTACAAATTGGAATGAGTTGAAACAAATTTTGTGCATCATAAAACATTAAATAAAATTTTATCATGTGGTTTTTGGAACGAAATCATTTGCCAAAACGGTTTAGAAATTATTGAAGAAAAAAGGCTTTTTTTAGCGTAAATGGATATTTGGGGTATTGTATTTATCATTTTTCATCACCCCACACCCGTACCCACACCCACACACCCCCACTTACTCCTCCCCATGGCTGAATTCAGCACCCACCATAATTTTTCCCCACTTGATTTCAAAGGAAAAGAAATGAAAGAAAAGAAAAGAAAATGGGTGAATTAGGTGGACTTTGACTTTTCTTTGACCTTGAGTTTGCCCCACTTTCTTTACCTCCCTCTCTCTCCTCCCCCACTCCCAATTCCAGCCGAAATTTCCCTCCCCTACTGCAGCAACAGCCCCCCCCTCAATTTCCCTTCTCTTTTCTCTTCAAACTTCATCAAAAATTGCCCCAAAATCCTTCAAAAAAATCCCAAAACCCAAATCCGACTCCTACCCATTTTAGCTTAGCCCGTATAGCATGGATCCTTGTGAAAAGAGAGCATTCTGGGAGGCCATGGATGCTTGTGGACCTTCATATATTTTTGGGTATAATTATAAAACTTTTTGCTTAAATTGTTACTTGTTTCTTAAAGCTAATTTAAATTAAGTGTTAACGTGGATATATGAGTTTAATTGCAAGTTTTGGATTTCAAGTTAGGGTTTGTTGTGGAAATGAGTTGTGTTTGATTGTGCATGGTTTAGTGAAGTGGTTTAACATAATTAGTTTTGTAGAAAACTAATCTAGTTGTTAATTACAAGTTGTTACTTGAAAAATTGTGTTAATTTGCTAATTGCTTACTAGGTTTTTGAAATTTGTTAAATTCTTGGGATTAAAAATGTGATTAGGGTTTTCTTGGCTTCATTAACTTTATTAAGTGTGGTTTAATGCTTTGGATCATGCAAATCTAAGCTAGATTGTAGTTTGTGCATTTTTGCTTTGAAATTGTAAAAAAAAAAAGGGTATTTTTGTAAACTAGAATATTAGGATTTTTGGAATTTAATGAGATTAAATTCCGGAAATTGTTTATACGACTTATTTAAGATATTTAATAAATATATTGGCCTCTACATTCATTTAAACATGTGTTTTGTACAAAAACGGCGAATTGTGCTTGCTAGATTTTCGGAAAAATGACTTTTTAAGTGAAATTGGCGTTTTTGTGAGTTTTAACCTAGTTTATATTAACATTAGTGTTCGTGAATGTGCAAATGAGTGTGATTGGATTTTTCTCGATGGTTTGACGTTTGTACATCGACATCGAGAGTTGGTTTTACTATTCTTGCATGCGTAGGCGATAGGTTTGGACCTATGCGTGATACGCGCGCCGATTTGATTTTCGTATGCCGTTTCGATCTCGAATTTAGTTTTAATGCGATATGGTGCGTTATGATATGTAGGTACCCCCACGTGGACTTCGAGACGACAAGCAAGCGCATGGCGACGTCGGCACCGGCGAGCGAGGACCAGGTGAGTAGATTTATATCTACGGGGAGAAATCGGGTGGATGGCGTATAGCACCCCCGCAGTTCGTGGTGATGTATACGAATACGTATACACACATATATATATTTTTTTGACTATAATTTGTTTGATATTATCGATGATATAGATATTTGGTGTTCTTGGATGATTTAGTGTCGCGAAACCCTAGAGTAGTGGTCGCACCACACATGCACACACACACCCATACTTGCATACTTTCTTCTTTCATTTGTGCTTATACGGGATTATATAGTTATGTGTTCACATGGATATGGGACTATGTGTTCACATACGAATTGAGGATGATAGTACTTGGGATTTATGATGAGTCGATGAGATTTGATTTGAGGCCGTGAGATCGGTGATATAGCAGGGTTCGTATCTTAGATACGACATGACGTTGTAGCGGGTCCTTGACGTAGTGTTTCACACACGTCCATGCATACGTAGGTGGTATCAATATTGTGCTAGACGTAGATCAGTACCCCGATCATGATACTTGATAAAGAGGATATCAGATGAATAGTATAATGAATGTGATATTGACCGTACCCAGATTTGGGGATGCCGTACGACGGATTTACGTACGAGCTATATTTTGATGATTGATCCGCACTCTTGACTTGGGATATCTGGTTATGGATATGATATTATTGAGGCGGGATCACCGACTGTATATATACAGGTATGTATATGTATCGACTCAGATGATAGGCGGTTTCCTTACCTGTAGTTCAGCTTGTAGTTCAGCCGTATAGTTTAGTGTAGTTGTTAGATTAGATTAGACTTCTTACCTATTTCAAAAACTAACGAATCGTGGGCATTTTTAAAGACAGCTCAAGGGAATCTACGGATATTTCAAAAACGACGTATCTTTTCATAAAAAACACCGTAGCCCCTATTTTCAAAACCCCATGATTCGTGTTATTTCAAAAGGCACCATTTGTAGGACTTATATTAGATTATTGCAGATTAGTTATCGTTGTGTCTAGTATTCAGCTCCCGCACATTATTGCTGTTCGCTCTGCCTCGCATATTTATTTTGCTGCATATTCCATTATTGATATCATGCTGTTAGGACACCAGCACCATTACCGATGATGCGTATGTACCACGTACACCTACTTGCCGGCTCACACACATCTTCATCGGTAATTGCCATGTCACGTACACTTTAGAGAATATAATTGCTTGACTTAGATTGTTAGCTAGTAGTGTTGACATGATATTAGTGTGCTTCCCTTATATGCCATATTAGACATTGTAGTTATTACCTACCACTTCATGCATACTGTTATTCAGTTGTTCATGCCTAGTTCATTATCATTGACATATGCACTTGTGATGATTTTCTTGAGATTTATGATATTTCTGGATTTCGGGGAAAGCCGCAAAATTTACAACTTATGATCTTTTAAAATATAAAATGTTGCGGTTTTCTAGTGATGTAAAGTGTCGTCCACCATGAGTTTGCTGTTGTTTTGGAGATCCGTGTCGAGGAGTGGAGGAACCGTCACGGGTACATGGTGGGCCCGGTATGGTACCCGGGGCAAGAGGAATGTGGTGTTGACGTTGAGCCTGGCTGGGGAGCACTACCTACCGGTGATATTACCCGACGCGTCGGATATCCGGAGGATACCGTCGTGGTCTTGAGATGGATGGTAAGGGCTGGTCTGGACTGACGGCGCCCTAGATATTGAGATTGAGACATTGATATTTCGAGACAGTGAGATTTATGTTTTGTGTCGATGCTAGACACTGTTGATACTGATTTTAATTATGATACCTCAGTTTAAAGTACGAAGGAAATCTCACTAATTTATGAAAACAGTTTCTTCATTTACATGTATTCTGTTTTCATGCATTCATACCTCATTCATATGATATATTGCTACCTGAGGCACTGACACGGGCACATAAGTTTACACTCGGGTTAGATATTTACCCTAGCCATTGTTATAGGCTGCATGTTATATATATTTGAGGATATATTATGATCATTGACCTAGGATTGCGTTATTTATGCGATTTCTGTGCGTAGATGTTTTTCTATTCACGAGCTGGCAACTCACCCCCGTTGTGCTCCAGTTTCTTGCAGGTTGCCGTACAGGTTCTTTACGGCTTTGCGGGCATAGTTTCATTCGGGTGATTTGCTAGTAGGTGGGTTTACTTGTATCATACCCCCATTATTTATCTTGTATATCATTATTCTGTTGTATCTAGAATTCCATCAACCAAACATGCATTTATTGAGATAGAGACCAGTGTTGTTTATTCTTTCGACCTTAGAGTCGCTCGTTATATTTCTGGTGGTTTGGAGTTTCCTTTGAGTTTTGATCCTCGCCGTTGGCGTTTTATATTATATTGCTTGTGTGGTTGTGACCGTCGATTGACGAAGAGCTAGCTCCCGCTTGGGGATGCCTTTTTATTGTTTTCGTATACTATTCATGTTGTATCCCGTTTGGGGGCCAGTTTTTACAAAGGAGACTCTGCCGAAATTTTCAGTAAATTTTTGATGTTTTAAAAACCGCATAATTCGGCTTATGCTATTGAAATTACTTGCTTTAAGTTGTTTTTCCTGCACTCTACTATTTTCTTGGTTTGGATTTCTGGGTTTTCGGTTTACTTAGATTACGTACGCCTCGAGACGTTCGTAGTTTAAGTGCCGGTCATATTCCGTACTTTCGGGTCGTGACAAAGTTGGTATCAGAGCGTTAGGTTTTACCTTCGGAGCGTAGGATGACCCTTGGTTGATGGAATAGGTGATTAAAGTAGAGTGACGTACCGTTGGTATGTTCCGCGGCATATTTACGACACGCCACTCCACTTAAGAAGCCTTAGGATGTACATTTCCTTGTTCAGTATTATATTCCTTCCTGATCTAGCCTCGTCGGTACCAGTTTGGTTTTGCTGCCACGATTACGGGCAGGGAGAGCTACGGCTAGAGTTGCGGTCAGCACGAGCTCGGCACGAACGAGGACTGACCAGGGCATGATTCCGGCGACACCCGATTGTGGAGAGGTGTCTTTTGACTGTGTTTCCGCGCCACGAGCGTTTGGCGGATCGCCTTTATGAGGTTACTCGGATGTGCTGATCGATATTAGAGGATTGAGCCAGTGATAGAGGCCAGCCAGATCTTGATGACCGTTGGTGTGTTGCTTATTCATGATGATCGAGGCACTGTTCAGCGTGCAGACGAGCGAGCCAGATATTGCCGCGAACGATGAGGTATTGCCCCAGATGCTGGAGTTAGTGCAGAACGAGTTGTACTAAGAGATGATAGAAGGTCGCTAGTCATCGTGGATGAATGACTAGGACATGTGAATCGTTCGCCTAACCCGATGCGAGGTCATCAGATAGATTGATTCCAGCTAGAGACGACTTCACGCGGAGACGTTGGGAGTCGACAGAGACGATCGAATCTCAGAAACCTATTATTCCAAGTTTAAAGTAGTCGGAAAGACATGCAGGCAATTCTATGGTCCCTCTAGAAGAATGAAACCCTAACTCGACTTAATGACCGTGTGAAAGCCTTTGAACCTTCGGGTTTGCGGCAGTTCTACGGCGCCATTAGTGAGGCTTGGGGGTGCCCTTCTACGGCTGGACCACCGATGCTGTAGTATGTACTCGATACTATTAAACTGTGCCCAAGAGGTTGAGCTCTTGGGGGATTAGGAGGTTTTGACGACTCGATCGGATGGCTCGACTTAATTCGGATGCTAGGTGGTGAGATGCATTCTTGGGAGACTCCAGATACGAGGATAGCCGTTGGAGCTCAGTCCATGCAGCCGCGACGAGACGAGTCCAAAGCAGAAGACATTAGAGAAAAGTGGAGTAAGAGGTTCGCACCAGATCTAGATGAGATGACGTTCCACTCCGCCGACATCAGAGAGGCGATGCGCATGCCGAGGCATGGTACTCGGACTTACCTTCCAGAATGAGTCGCGATGAGTATGCAGTCGTTCCAGAGCAAGATGCAGATATAGGAAAGGACAATGACTTCCGGACAGTTGGCAGAGACGAGACATGGAAGAGACCGTGAGCAGGATTCCTTCCAGGACACTGCTGCAATGATACTTGCACCCAGGATCAGATGTGTCACGTACATTCAGAGAGCCAGAGGCCGACGCCAGTGATATGTTGTCTTACGAGTGGTCGCGATGATTGACCAAGAGATGACTAGAGAAGTGCCAGAATGGAATCGTCCCCGTTAGCATACCTGACAGGGGCGATGAGCCGATGGACCGAAAGATTGGTAATTCACAGTGAAGACCTTAACCCAGGAGTGGTCATGGTTACGCACACCAGCAGGACAGAGTTCATGATCATCGACAAGACGTCCCACTAGTGACCACGACAGTTGGCCGAGATTCTTAGAGGATGCACTTGAGCGGTACTATTCCGCCATTATTGATTACGATGTTTTGGGTGATTTATTCGTATGATTTGATTTTGATGATTGAGGATTTACGACCTTTGCACAGTGTTGCATTTGATATCGTTTTCGTGCTTTAGTTTCACATGTTTGTGATATTACGGTTTTAAATAGTTGAGTTGGTTTTGTGCGTATGCATGCACACGATTTCGTTCCTGCACTCGGTATAGTTTATATATGCTTGCAGTGCAGTGATACGCCTTATGTGCACTTAGATGCACTGGACTTCGATTTCGATTATGATACTCGATATTTGTTTTGTGTACCTTGTGCACCTGATTGATTTTGCACACGTTCGGCGCTTGATATTGGATTTCATGATTTCGTGCGCGATGGATGCACCTGATTTGGATTTTCGCGCATGTTGAGCGCATGTCTTGAGATGCGATTTTGGTGCACACCAGATGCACTAAATTGAGATTTTTCGTGCATGTCAGATGCACCTGATTTTGCTGTCAGGCACACATGTTGCCTACGACAGATGTTTCGTGCACACCCGATGCACTTAGATGTTGTTTCTGTGCGTATGTATGGCACATTCATGGATTTTGATTTCCGTGCGCACCAGACGCACGTAGTATTCATGTGCATATTTTGGGGATTGATTTCCTATAGAGCAGTACGTTTTTATGATATTGCTATGTGTTTTCGTACTGAGCAGGACTAGTCAGAGGACAGTACCTGAATATATTTTGCATGCATTGATAGTTATTGAAGGGATTTCCAAAAAAAAAAAGCGAGCTATAGCCTCAGTATTTACCTACGTGTCTGATATGACACGAAATGTTTAAAACAAGGAGACCCTTCTAAATTGTTTCCAAAACGGCGGAACGTACATTTCAAACAAAGGTATATATATATATATAGTTATTTCCTTATGTTAGACGTCCGCCACTGTGCAGTGTTATACGCGTGCACAGCGACATAAAGAGATTTGGCATGCATTTCCTTCAGATACTTACATATATAGATTCGATATTTACATGTATAGTTTCGAGTTATGTCATATTGGTTTTGATTTGGATTTGGCATTGATGTCTTCTCCATGACTCCGATAATTGCGGGATGCTTGACGGAGTTTTGATTTGAGTTATATGCTCATTTTTCAAGCGCATGCGCTGCGCTACGATTTGTCTTATGTATTTACAATTTCGGAGCCCCGACGACTTGATGGTTTTTCTTAAATGTTTTAGTATTTGGGGGAGTTTGAATTTAAATTCGGGGACCGAATTTCTTTAAGGGGGGAAGATTGTAACGTTTTGAAAATCGTTTCGGTAAAATTTCGAAAAATCGGTAAAATAAGGGAGTTTTCTGTAAAAAGTCAAAATACAAATATCTTATTATAAAAATTAAATATACATATTCTAGCTATGTAATTGCTTTTATTTGGTGTTTATTGAGCCGCTGGTGAAATTTCAAATTTTCTGAAAAAAATATTATTTTATTATTATTTTAAGCCGTCACTAATACATTTAATTAGGGAAAATTACAAATTGGAATGAGTTGAAACAAATTTTGTGCATCATAAAACATTAAATAAAATTTTATCATGTGGTTTTTGGAACGAAATCATTTGCCAAAACGGTTTAGAAATTATTGAAGAAAAAAGGCTTTTTTTTAGCGTAAATGGATATTTGGGGTATTGTATTTATCATTTTTCATCACCCCACACCCGTACCCACACCCACACACCCCCACTTACTCCTCCCCATGGCTGAATTCAGCACCCACCATAATTTTTCCCCACTTGATTTCAAAGGAAAAGAAATGAAAGAAAAGAAAAGAAAATGGGTGAATTAGGTGGACTTTGACTTTTCTTTGACCTTGACTTTGCCCCACTTTCTTTACCTCCCTCCCTCTCCTCCCCCACTCCCAATTCCAGCCGAAATTTCCCTCCCCTACTGCAGTAACAGCCCCCCCTCAATTTCCCTTCTCTTTTCTCTTCAAACTTCATCAAAAATTGCCCCAAAATCCTTCAAAAAAATCCCAAAACCCAAATCCGACTCCTACCCATTGTAGCTTAGCCCGTATAGCATGGATCCTTGTGAAAAGAGAGCATTTTGGGAGGCCATGGATGCTTGTGGACCTTCATATATTTTTGGGTATAATTCTAAAACTTTTTGCTTAAATTGTTACTTGTTTCTTAAAGCTAATTTAAATTAAGTGTTAACGTGGATATGTGAGTTTAATTGCAAGTTTTGGATTTCAAGTTAGGGTTTGTTATGGAAATGAGTTGTGTTTGATTGTGCATGGTTTAGTGAAGTGGTTTAACATAATTAGTTTTGTAGAAAACTAATCTAGTTGTTAATTACAAGTTGTTACTTGAAAAATTGTGTTAATTTGCTAATTGCTTACTAGGTTTTTGAAATTTGTTAAATTCTTGGGATTAAAAATGTGATTAGGGTTTTCTTGGCTTCATTAACTTTATTAAGTGTGGTTTAATGCTTTGGATCATGCAAATCTAAGCTAGATTGTAGTTTGTGCATTTTTGCTTTGAAATTGTAAAAAAAAAAAGGGTATTTTTGTAAACTAGAATATTAGGATTTTTGGAATTTAATGAGATTAAATTCCGGAAATTGTTTATACGACTTATTTAAGATATTTAATAAATATATTGGCCGCTACATTCATTTAAACATCGTGTTTTGTACAAAAACGGCGAATTGTGCTTGCTAGATTTTCGGAAAAATGACTTTTTAAGTGAAATTGGCGTTTTTGTGAGTTTTAACCTAGTTTATATTAAAATTAGTGTTCGTGAATGTGCAAATGAGTGTGATTGGATTTTTCTCGATGGTTTGACGTTTGTACATCGACATCGAGGGTTGGTTTTACTATTCTTGCATGCGTAGGCGATAGGTTTGGACCTATGCGTGATACGCGTGCCGATTTGATTTTCGTATGCCGTTTCGATCTCGAATTTAGTTTTAATGCGATATGGTGCGTTATGATATGTAGGTACCCCCACGTGGACTTCGAGACGACAAGCAAGCGCGTGGCGACGTCGGCACCGGCGAGCGAGGACCAGGTGAGTAGATTTATATCTACGGGGAGAAGTCGGGTGGATGGCGTATAGCACCCCTGCAGTTCGTGGTGATGTATACGAATACGTATACACACATATATATATTTTTTTGACTATAATTTGTTTGATATTATCGATGATATAGATATTTGGTGTTCTTGGATGATTTAGTGTCGCGAAACCCTAGAGTAGTGGTCGCACCACACATGCACACACACACCCATACTTGCATACTTTCTTCTTTCATTTGTGCTTATACGGGATTATATAGTTATGTGTTCACATGGATATGGGACTATGTGTTCACATACGGATTGAGGATGATAGTACTTGGGATTTATGATGAGTCGATGAGATTTGATTTGAGGCCGTGAGATCGGTGATATAGCAGGGTTCGTATCTTAGATACGACATGACGTTGTAGCGGGTCCTTGACGTAGTGTTTCACACACGTCCATGCATACGTAGGTGGTATCAATATTGTGCTAGACGTAGATCAGTACCCCGATCATGATACTTGATAAAGAGGATATCAGATGAATAGTATAATGAATGTGATATTGACCGTACCCAGATTTGGGGATGCCGTACGACGGATTTACGTACGAGCTATATTTTGATGATTGATCCGCACTCTTGACTTGGGATATCTGGTTATGGATATGATATTATTGAGGCGGGATCACCGACTGTATATATACAGGTATGTATATGTATCGACTCAGATGATAGGCGGTTTCCTTACCTGTAGTTCAGCTTGTAGTTCAGCCGTATAGTTTAGTGTAGTTGTTAGATTAGATTAGACTTCTTACCTATTTCAAAAACTAACGAATCGTGGGCATTTTTAAATACAGCTCAATGGAATCTACGGATATTTCAAAAACGACGTATCTTTTCATAAAAAACACCGTAGCCCCTATTTTCAAAACCCCATGATTCGTGTTATTTCAAAAGGCACCATTTGTAGGACTTATATTAGATTATTGCAGATTAGTTATCGTTGTGTCTAGTATTCAGCTCCCGCACATTATTGCTGTTCGCTCTGCCTCGCATATTTATTTTGCTGCATATTCCATTATTGATATCATGCTGTTAGGACACCAGCACCATTACCGATGATGCGTATGTACCACGTACACCTACTTGCCGGCTCACACACATCTTCATCGGTAATTACCATGTCACGTACACTTTAGAGAATATAATTGCTTGACTTAGATTGTTAGCTAGTAGTGTTGACATGATATTAGCGTGCTTCCCTTATATGCCATATTAGACATTGTAGTTATTACCTACCACTTCATGCATACTGTTATTCAGTTGTTCATGCCTAGTTCATTATCATTGACATATGCACTTGTGATGATTTTCTTGAGATTTATGATATTTCTGGATTTCGGGGAAAGCCGCAAAATTTACAACTTATGATCTTTTAAAATATAAAATGTTGCGGTTTTCTAGTGATGTAAAGTGTCGTCCACCATGAGTTTGCTGTGGTTTTGGAGATCCGTGTCGAGGAGTGGAGGAACCGTCACGGGTACATGGTGGGCCCGGTATGGTACCCCGGGGCAAGAGGAATGTGGTGTTGACGTTGAGCCTGGCTGGGGAGCACTACCTACCGGTGATATTACCCGACGCGTCGGATATCCGGAGGATACCGTCGTGGTCTTGAGATGGATGGTAGGGGCCGGTCTGGACTGACGGCGCCCTAGATATTGAGATTGAGACATTGATATTTCGAGACAGTGAGATTTATGTTTTGTGTCGATGCTAGACACTGTTGATACTGATTTTAATTATGATACCTCAGTTTAAAGTACGAAGGAAATCTCACTAATTTATGAAAACAGTTTCTTCATTTACATGTATTCTGTTTTCATGCATTCATACCTCATTCATATGATATATTGCTACCTGAGGCACTGACACGGGCACATAAGTTTACACTCGGGTTAGATATTTACCCTAGCCATTGTTATAGGCTGCATGTTATATATATTTGAGGATATATTATGATCATTGACCTAGGATTGCGTTATTTATGCGATTTCTGTGCGTAGATGTTTTTCTATTCACGAGTTGGCAACTCACCCCCGTTGTGCCCCAGTTTCTTGCAGGTTGCCGTACAGGTTCTTTACGGCTTTGCGGGCATAGTTTCATTCGGGTGATGTGGGTTTACTTGTATCATACTCCCATTATTTATCTTGTATATCATTATTCTGTTGTATCTAGAATTCCATCAACCAAACATGCATTTATTGAGATAGAGACCAGTGTTGTTTATTCTTTCGACCTTAGAGTCGCTCGTTATATTTCTGGTGGTTTTGAGTTTCCTTTGAGTTTTGATCCTCGCCGTTGGCGTTGTATATTATATTGCTTGTGTGGTTGTGACCGTCGATTGACGAAGAGCTAGCTCCCGCTTGGGGATGCCTTTTTATTGTTTTCGTATACTATTCATGTTGTATCCCGTTTGGGGGCCAGTTTTTACAGAGGAGACTCTGCCGAAATTTTCAGTAAATTTTTGATGTTTTAAAAACCGCATAATTCGGCTTATACTATTGAAATTACTTGCTTTAAGTTGTTTTTCCCGCACTCTACTATTTTCTTGGTTTGGATTTCTGGGTTTTCGGTTTACTTAGATTACGTACGCCTCGAGACGTTCGTAGTTTAAGTGCCGGTCATATTCCGTACTTTCGGGTCGTGACAAAGTGGACGACATTCTTTTGATGGGAAACGATTTTCCCATGCTACAATCGATCAAGCTGTTCCTGTCACAAAAGTTCTCCATGAAGGACCTGGGTGAATCCTCATACATTCTGGGGATCAGGATCTACAGAGATAGATCCAAGAGATTACTGGGATTTTCGCAGTCCAGATACATAGAGACCGTACTAAAGAGATTTAGTATGGAACATTCAAAACGCGGTAACATACCCGCATTGCACGGAATCACCCTCTCCAAGGAGATGTCTCCCAAGACTGATGAGGAGAGGGTTTGCAAGAGCACTATACCCTACGCATCGGCAGTAGGATCTATAATGTATGCGATGCTATGTACAAGACCAGATGTAGCTTATGCGCTAAGCGTGGTAAGCCGGTATCTGTCGAACCCAGGTGAGAACCACTGGACAGCAGTGAAGAACATTCTTAAGTACCTGAGAAGGACTAAGGAGATGTTGGTTTTCGGTAATGGAGCCTCAAGGTCGAGTCCTTTACCAATTCAAGCTTCCAGAGTGACAAGGATGACACCAAGTCTGTCTCGGGTTTTTTGTTTACCCTCAATGGAGGGGCGGTGTGTTGGAGGAGTTCCAAACAGGATACCGTCATAGACTCGACGATGGAGGCTGAATACATTGCTGCGAGTGATGCCGTAAAACGAGCAGTCTGGATAAAGAAGTTCATTACTGAACTTCAGGTAGTTCCGTCCATTGTTGATCCGATACTCTTATATTGTGATAACAATGGGGTTATAGCTTTAGCGAAGGCACCACGGTCCCATCAGAAATCAAGACCCATCTTAAGATGGTATCACCTGATCAGGGAGATCATTGATCGCTAGGAAATCGAGGTCCAGAGAGTGGATACAAAAGAGAACACGGCGGCTCCATTTACAAAGGCCTTCCCTCAAGCGCATTCGAGCGACTTTTTAAGATGTTGGATATGCGGTACGCCAGCAGCTAGCCTTAGAGCAGACGTTGGGTATTCGACATGCCAATAACCGACCTTTAGTGCAAGTGGGAGATTGTTGGATATGTTTGCCTTAAAAGCCATGTATATGTATACATGTGGATGCTGGGGATATGTATGTACATGATGATCTTGCTCAGTTATATAGTATATTATTTCAGTTGTCTTTATCAGGATATGTGTATTTGTTTCTATTGATACTTTATCCAGCTTGCACATATCGATAAAGACTTGATATATAAGTATACTATTATGGTTTGAATTTATCTTAACATGGTATATGTTATACACATTATTGCATATTGCGGATACATGTTGATAAAGCCTGTATGATCTTACTTGACTACCCTCCTTGTGATGGTGATCATACTTGTGGGAGCTGAGTAGTCTATAAGCACATTCTTAAATGTCTTAAGTGGCAGGAGTATCGAGATCGGGCATCGATGCTCCAGAGTAGACTTGCGTGTACGTTTCTAGACCCCGACGAGTGACGATGGTTGGTCCCACAACCATTGGTGTGATCACCTAAGATTGTATACAGGTGCTCACTGGGGGTGAGTACACTGGACGGACTTGCTGAGAACCTCTAGATGGTATTATACATATCGTCAGATAGCAGTTCTCTTATGACATGTGTACAGGTTAGTGTTTAAACCTGAGATCGTCATTTGTCTCGTGTGAGTTCCCACTGTGGTTTGATCACTACCGTACCACGGCTCTACTGAGTCATGTAAATAGGTTTTGGTTGAGTACAGTCCCGAGCCATATGGAGGCAATGAGTGATTGTCAGGGATTCGACTCTCCGGATATTGGGAGTCGATATCGCACTGTGTTAGATTGGTCAGGACCATAAGACCTTGGCCAAGGCAGCCGGGATTTACTGATAGGTTGATCAGTAGTTTCCCGGATTGGTCCTGAGCCACATCAGCATGAATTATCGGGTTATTAGGGTCTGAAGCTTACCACCCCGTAGATCCGGTATGCGATACTCTTAGACAAAGAGACTGGACTGTATGAATACCGTCACGGATAGGCTCGGTTGGGATCCGGATGAGTTTGCTCGTCGGCTTTCCTTTTCGACAAGTACCTAGGTAGCCGTTACGTACAGCTAGTGCCGCTAACAAGCTTGTGGTTATGGATTTATCCAGCGGCGTACTGTCGAGACTTTAGAGTCCCACACAGAAGGTTTCTCTGCTTCGGACGAAACGATGTAGAGGCCGTAAGGTTTTACGGCAGGCTTCGATCAAATACGTGTACTTGTGCACGTATGATGTTCAGGCGGATAATACTAGCGGGCTTTGGTTTAAGCCGGATTCTAGTATTATATTGTTGGATTATTTTTGTCTCTTTTGTATTCGTATTTTTCGGAATACGGATACGGGTATGTATATAAAGTGAGGGGTATTCTTGTAATTTGTTACAAGAGTGCTTCTAGAAGAAGAAACCTCATTATTTGTTTTAACTATTTAGTTAAATGGTTAATGAGGTGGAGGTATGAGGTGTTGACATTTCTTAAGTGAAGTATGGCTACATGTTGACTCACTTAGTGAGTCATGGGTTATTGAGGCAAGGTAGGTTCTAGGTATTTTGTAGAAATTATCTAGATATTTTGCGGTGGAGATAATTTTTTATTATTATCCTGGAATGCTTGGTTTATTTGTCACAAGACTTAGCCATTCTTCACTCACTTCTTATGTTGCTCTCTACAACACTCTCACTTCCTCCAACCTCTCTCTTCTTCTACCTCAAACCCTAATAGTCTCATGTATTGAGAGTCCCAGGGTTCTTGAGACAAATCAATCCATCATCACTCTCTACATTATCTAAGCCACTTAGTTTAGCAAACTAAGCAACCTATTTACCTCGGTTTAGAGGTAGGAGCTCCAAGTAGACACTCTCGGGTGGATCATCTTTGACGCAAGGAGCCGTTGATCAAACTCGATCATGGAAGCCACTAGGAGCACACTAAAGGAAAGGAGTGAAGTCTCGAAGGACTTGAGCCTCTTGGTATAACTCCTTTCATAGTAGATAGCCTCTCAAGATATGCTAGCTAGGATTATGGATGATCCGGTTTTAGGGTTATTGTAGCGCCAAGTTACATTCACAGAAAAAAATTGTTCCGCAAACGGCTACAGATGATGGCCAGGGCGTCAGTATAATCTTTCATCAACATCCACCCGAAGAAGTTGAACCGCCACATCTCTTCTTACCATGTACGAGAATGCGAATATTCCACTCATTCCTAATCATTCGCATTCTCGTTTTCATCCACCATCACTGTTTTCGTCTCTACCAACCGAGACGTTAACCCGATCGATTACACCTCTTATCTCTCCACTCCTTCACATCTATGATCTTCCACCAACTATATTGTACATCGATAAAATATTCGAATGGTTGGTGTCGACTTTTGGTATTTATAAAATTTTGCATAGACCAATAACTTTACCCCCTTATGATTTTAAATGCTTAATACTATTTCACTCAAGTTTGGGGGGGGGGGGAATATTTTGGCTCTTGTAAGAAAAATAAATTTTTACAAAATTGAGAGCCAAAAATAAGTTTGGGGGAGGATTTCACTGTCATTGACTTTTTGTCCCCTTTTGCTAATAATTGAGAACTTTTCCTCCCAAGTCTACAGGTTTGAGCTTAAATGATGACATCTGTGAGGACACTGCTGCAAATAGGTTTGGGAGAGGTTTGTGGTTATTCATGCATCATTTTTCCTTATACTAAATAACATCACAAATTTATTTTTTTATAATAAAAGTTAGGAAGTGAAAAATACATATGAAAGATAGGAAGAGATTCAAGAAAAGCACGAAAATTATGTTAGTGATATATGCCCTAGAGGCCATTATTGTATCATACTGGTTTGTATATTACATATTGGAAGCTTGGGATATACACGGATATAGTAACAGTTTTGCTCGAAATGGTAGTATGCTACCTGGTTTGTTTCTATCTCAATATGTGCATGTGTTTCTTTTAGCATATCGCTTATACATATTGGTAGAACCCTTAGGATCTTTGTTAGATTACCAGCGTTGTGATGGTAGTCACACTATGTAACGTTTTAGAAATCGTTATACGAATTTTTCTGTTTTAGGGTTAATTTGTCGGTATTTTCCGTCTTAACCCGACTGTGATCAAACGACCATATAGACTTGCCAGCACCTAGTTTAGCTAAAATAAAGCTAATGCGCAAGCTTTGGGGGTATATGGGACGTTTTGGTTCAATTTGAATTTTTCCCCATTTTAATGTTATTTTAATGCGGTATTCACATTTTGGGAAATTTCTATAAAGCGATCTTTTTATCAATTATGTTTGAGTAATTCACCCTTCACTTGGTATCTAGATATTTGTGTGGAGGTTAGGTTTTGTTGGATTAAAGAAAAGAAAAGGAAAGAAAGAGGTGCATGCATGTGTGCATATGTGTGTGTGAATGCATTAACTTTGCATTTAATGTTGGAAATTGCTAAAAAAAACCTACACAATTCCTCTCCCACCTCACTTGGCCGAAATCCTCCCTCTCTCTTCTGTTCTTGATCAATTCCTTCTCCTCTTACATCAATTCTAGCACAATAAATCCCCAAAATCCCAAAATATATCACAAAGATACCAAAAGTCTTGATTTTTGCTCTTGGATCACTTGGAGCTAGGAAAGCTTGGATCTTGTGAGCTAAAGTTGATAGGTATAATCCCTAATCTGTTAAATTGAAGTTCTTATGATGTGTAGTTCGTTGGATATTGATTAGAACCCGTTAGATATCGATTTATGCAATATCGGGTTTTTTAGTGTCTTTTAGAGCCTCTGTGAACTGCTGTGACCTGGGTTTTTTTTATAGAAAAACAGAACAAAATTATAGTGATGTACTAGTGACCCTGGAGCACCACCTGAGAGACGAAGACCACCCAACCGGCCGGGCCGGCGACCCCTATGGCGAACTCCGGCGACGCCGGTTTGGTAGGAAGGTGTTGGGGTTTGGGTTCTGTGGGTAGTTGTCTGCTGTTGGTTAGGGGTGTTTGGTACTGTTTACTTTTTTAGTAATTACAGAATGAAAAATCTGGGATCGTTTACCTATAGTCTAGTGTTTTGAGTCCGCGTGTTACGTGTTGCGACACGAATCGTGATCTTGTGCAGCTGTTGTACTTGGGTAGGTTTTGTGGTATCGTTACGCACGTTAGCCACTAGGCGTACACTCGTGAGTTAGTTTAGTGTTGGTACGTTATGTTACACGTAGTTTTATGTTATATTGGTTGATTTCTGAGATGTTTACACTATTTCTTGTGTTTGTGGAAATATAGCGTCGCAAGTGGAGACTTCGGACGCTGCGAACAAGGGGAAACAGGTGGTCGGATTTTCATAGCTGGAGACCATTGGTGAGTAGATTTAATATCTATGGGGAAATCGCCCGTATGGCGTTATGCGTCGGGGCTGATATGATAGGGTAGCGCCATGTTATTCCATATTGGTTAATTTCATATGAAAGCCATTGCATAGCATTATCTGTTGTACCTGACTCGTACCTTTAGATATAACACATTACTGACGGTTCATATTGCACGAGCACTAAATTGTATGCTACACCCACACCGTCTGTAATAGCCATGACACGCACAAACATCTACATACGTGATATGGTAGTGGATAGGAATGATTGGTGTAGTAACTCTTATTCTATTGTGCATATGAAATACTGTGGACACTTACATACGTGATATTGAATTGGGTAGTTGAGGTAGTGACCCTTATTCCATTTCACGTATACCTTACTATAGCTACTTATACATCTTGCATACATATTGACATGTACACCCACATAGTCTATTACAGCTACATGTATATCATGCACACATATTGTCATGTACACCCGCATATGTTGCTATAGTTGTATATACCCTAAGTGGTATTGTTTGGATATGTGATATTGAGTTGTTGATCATTGCGCTTATGAAATGCAACATACCTACTTGCTTACATGCAGATACCTAAATCTTGCTACACTTACATGTACACTTCATATGATGCTGCATTTGTTTTTGGAGGATTTTGGGAACCGCATGATTTATTTTAAAGTTGGATTCATTTAAAAGAGCGGTTTTCCCTTTATATGCTCATATTGATGTTTTATGTTGCATATATCAGTTTTATATGGATTTTACGTATTGAGATATGGATTTCATATGATTTATGGATTTAAGAACCGTGGGGGTATTTTCAAGAAACTATGTATTGTTTGAAAACCCGGTTTCTCTTGATATGAAATTTGATGCGTCCACCATGAGATTTCTCGGTTCTGAGATTTATAATATATACCCGATACGAGGAGTGAGTGGGCCGTGTGCGGGTACATGGTGGGGCCCGATACGGTTCCCCTCGGCAAGATGTTCGTGGTACAGACGATGAGCCTGGAAGGTGGGAAAGTACCTACCGGTGACTGTATTTGGACTCGGCGGTTATCGTGGGGATACCGACCAGAGTGATGTACGACATATCGTCAGGGCCAGTCGTGGTGACAGCGCTTGAGTTATGAGGATTTATGTGTCGATGCTAGATACGGGTTTCATGATGTTTCGAGTGTCAGTGTTAGACACTCAGGTTTTCATGATTTTTACGTATCGTCGGTGGACATACGGGGTTAATATCCTCATACTTATATACGTATATATATATATATACAATAGGGATATGTTTTCATGATGTTTCGAGTGTCGATGTATGACACTCAAGTTCCATGAGACTTACAGGATGTGAGGGCCGATCTGAGGATGCGGTGCCTGAGGATTTGGAATTTGATGTGTCAGTGAGGGACACTGGTGTTTTTCCATGCTGATGATGTTGCAAGAGATTTTATTGTATCATCCCACACACTCAGGATTATTGTTGTTATGCATTGTTTCATGTAGTTGTAGTACCCTGATGATGTACCTTTACATGATTGTTGCATATTCACTTATCATACTTATGCTATCGGATTACGTGTGATCGATAGATCGCTGTTCGTGCATACCTGTGATTACAGTATGATGTTAATTACTATTCACGAGTTGGCAACTCACCCCCGTTGTGCCACAGTGTTTTGCAGGGCTTACCCTCAGAGTAGTCGCGGCAGGGCATCTTATCATCTCTACTTTTGCGGATACCGCTACGTTAGGCGGTGAGGCCTTTGCTTTTAGGTGGGTTTGCGGTTATCTGCTTGTACATTGTATATCTTTTGTTGGATCTAGTATTCTCCATCTACCACTGTTGTATATGACTTAGAGACGACTGGTGAGGATTCAGTGTTGTATTATTTGGTGACTTTGGGTGCCGTGCTCGTGGGAGCCGGTTATGTTGGAAAGTTTACTTCTTATTATAGTCGTTTCTTTGATATTTCTTCGCTTCGGCGTCGTATACATGTTGTGGTGATTGTCTCCGCCGTTGGACGTGATTTTTCTCCCATTTGGGATGCTTTATATATTATCTATGCTGTACCCATTTTCGGGGCTAGTTTTTACAAAGAAGGTGCTGCAGAAATTTTCAAAAAGGAAAACTGGAGTTCGAGATTTTACTTATGATTTTCCCAAATGTTAAAACTATGTTTTCTCCGTTGATCCAGATTTGGGTGGTTTAGATTTCTGGGTTTCGGCTTACTTGAGTTGCGTACGCCTGTAGACGTTACGTAGTTTAAGTGCCGGTTACGGACCAAATTTCGGGTCATGACACACTAGTGGAGGATGGGTAGTCTATAAGCACATCCTTATACAAGTCCATAGTCGTAGGATTATCGAGACGGGGAATCGATACTCCACAGTAGACTAGTGTATACGCTTCTCATCCCAACAGGGGAGATGGTCTGTCCCACAGCCATTAGTACGTCGTACTGGAGATAGTATGCATGTGCTCATTGGGTTATGAGTACACTGGACAACACTCGTGTGAAACTGCTGGTTGGTACAATACCTATCGTCGGTTAGCAGTTCCCAGGTGACATGATGTAACATTTTGAAATATTTTACATAATTAATTACTATATTTATTTAATTAAAACATTTATTTTAATGTGGTTGTAATAAAAAGGTCTTTTAAAATGTGGTAGAATAAATTTGTAAAGAAATAGTTTGTTTTTATAATAATAAGTTTCATGAGGGGTTTTGTGAAGAGTTTAGTTAATTGTGGAAATTTGAAATTTGTGAGGGTTTAAGTGTAAAAGGGGTAAAGGTCATGGTTAAGCTTAAGTTACACTCATAGAATAACATATCCTAGATGACACTTCATGCTACACATCCTCCTTGCATGAAAACACCACCCTCTTCTATGCTACACATCCTACTTGCATGAGATTATCCTTGCTAAGTGACACCTCCTCCTACAAATCTCACTTATTCTCCTTATCCTCTAAAATTGTTCAGTTCATATATCATTTTGAAACATGTGTTTAACTTAAAAGAAAATAGAAATCTAAGAACAAGAAAGAAAAGAAAAGAGAAGAGAAGAGAGAGCCTAAGTACTAAGGATCAATACCTCCATCCTCTTGCTAGGATCTTTGAGCTTGTGCATCTTGGAGGAAGCCTTTCCAGTAGTCTTGCTGTAGGTATAATCTTTAAATTCTGTAGAATTTTAGTTCTGTAACTGTTTAAGTCTAGAAGTCGAATATCGGATATATGGTATTTTGATAGGAATATGCTCTATTTAGAATCTGCTATAGTTTAGATGTAAATTAGAAAAACCAAATAGCGCCTTAACCTTGTAATTTGAACCTAAAATAACCCATAGGAATACGTACCCTTTACCTCAGATTTTCGCCCGCGACATCCTATTGAAATCCGGGCTCGCCGGTTTTGTATTGGAGTGAGCTATTGGGGTTTTCAGGGTAGCTCTCTATGTATATTTTGGGTTGTTTGGTATTGTTTGTTTATGTTATTGTTTCAGTATATAAAATCTGGTAGCAAATATCTGTTTTAGTGTGCAAAGTTAGGAAACAAGGAAAAATTGTGATATTTAACATACTGAACTTGAATCTGGAAACAATAGGTATAATTACTAGAAAAACTAGCAAGACCAAAACCATACTAAGATCATTAGAGAACTTTACACAAAGCCTTAGCCCCTAACTCCATGCGTGAACTGGCGACATTCCATGAAATTCCGGCGACGCCGGCCTTCCCTAGGCTTTTGGTGTTGGTTTTTCTCCTGTAGCTTTGTGTTGGTATTTTATATGTTTCTGTATTGTTTGTTTTGTCTAAATATTTAAACATTAAAATCTGAGAATGAGTAGTAATGGCTTTACCAAGTTTTAGATAATTATGATACGGGTTTTCGTATTTTTACTACAACTGAAACGTTAACGTTCGTACGTTAAGTTCAGAGGCAATTAATCGTTTTTGAGGTAATTAATATGTAGGTTCTAACCTATAGGTGCCTATCTCGTTGTTTTGGGTTTTGATATGATATTTACGCCGATATTTTATAAATACGATTATAGATACGATTTCAAGGATTTCTGAGACGGAGTTGGCGGATATAGCCGCGTGGATTTTAGCAAACTTATCAAGTTGGTGAGTAGTTTTACATCTACGGGGGAAGTCGGGTGGATGGCGTATAGCACCCCCGCAACCTTATAAATAGTAGTATGATATATAGTAGTTTTAGTAATTATTCAAGACATGGATATTGGAATTCAATTGCATCTAGAAGGATATTCATTTGCATATAGTTTACGGATTGGTTGGTAAATTGGTACGAAGGATCATGCCGTACTGGGGATGAATTGAGATATAGTGATAATGCGAGGTATTGTTCGAGATATTATACTATATTGATGATAATGAGATTAGTATATGCCGAAAAACGGTCAAGTTTTTCTTTAGACTCGTTTTAGGTTGTAATACTTGTGTGAGCTATATTCTTTTAAAAATTACGATTCGTTTCTCTTTTATATGATAAAAACAAGGATGCAGTGCCAATTTCCAAAACGAATATCGATTTTAACCAAAGGCAGCTTCCTTAACTCAATACCAACGTTTCGTTCCCTTTTCAAAGATAATGGTATAGCTCATAGTAAGTAATTACGGTTATCAGTTACGCTTAGATTTACTTTACATATTCGCGTTATATTTATCAATGTTATACGTTTCCGTAATACGAACACTCTGATAGAACACTGCATAACTACCAATGAGTATTATGCTGCACAAAAATGTATACCTATGTTACACTACACCTTATTGGTACTGCCATGTCACTGTAGGACCGTTATGATATATTGCATATGTAGATATCGATATGAGTAGGATATTACAATTTAGAACACTTGCACAAATACTAGTGATTGCCATGCTGCACGAGCACAGACGCGTATGCTACACTACCCATCATTAGTAGTGCCATGACACAGTATAATTGATATCATTATGCCTATATGACTTAATTAAGCAGTCTTTCTCTATTTCCTGTTGTAAATTACGAATATCATTACTATAGATGTTGTATTTGATTCTTATGGATTTTCTGGATATTTACTCATGATGATATATATCAGTGATATGATACGCTGTTATATATGTATATATATAATATATCATCAGAATGATCTATGCAAGTATTCTCATTCTCTACTTGATATTTCTGGATATGATGAGTTGGAGTCCACCATGGGATTATTGTTTTTGATTATTTTATTCTGAACCGAGGTGGGGGGTTAAACGGTTTCGGACTTGTTACATATCCAGACTGAGTGGGGGGGGTTATACAGTCGGATACATGGTGGACCCGGTTCGAGGCCGAGGGGCAGGATAGCCGCATTATAGGCGGGGAGCTTAACGAGGATACTCGCTACCGGAGATAGAGATGAGAACGACGGATATCCAGAGGATACTGACTGGGGTTCGATGGGCATGACGGATATCCAGGGGGTACAGACCGAGGCCAGGGATATCGGGTGGCGATCATCTGTTGAGATGGTGGCGACGATATCTGCATTTACGTGTCAATGCTGGACACGAAAGATTTCCGATTTCGATGTCGATGCTGGACATCCATATATATACTGATATGATTGTTATCATGAGGTACACAGTTAGATTTCATTTATTGGATTCGACTAGGACTAATCCTGGGGACAGTACCTATATATATATATTCTACTTGGGGTTGCATGATAGTTAGTGTTCCATCATATAGTTTATTAGTACGATTATAGTAGTACTATACTTATGACCTAGGTATCGTCGTGCATTTCGATTTCTACTTTTAGATGTACTTTTATTCACTGAGTTTGCAACTCATCCCCGTTGTGCCACAATTTCTTACAGGTTTTACCGCTTGGATTATCAGCGCTTGGACACATATTCTTTTCGGTGATTGATTGGTAAGTGGGTGATTATTGTATCGTACTCACTCTTGATTATTCATATATTCTTGTATCTAGTGGAAACTCCATCAACTTTGAAATGATATATTATGGACTTAGAAGCGAGACTTAGAAAGTGTGAGGTCGCACTCTTTGGAGTCGACTTCTGATATTGATTGTTTGGATGTTCCATCGTTTGGACGTGAAAGCTAGCTCTGTATCGGGTTTTTATGTAAAATTTTTAAAGGAGGTGCTGTCAAATTTCAAAACGTCATAGATGTTCTTCAAACATACTAAGTGAAATTTTAATGTTATTTATACTGATTCCATCTGACGACTATTTTAAACTCACCTCCAATAATTTAAAAAAGGGTTTAGATTATGGGTTTCGGCTTACTTAAACCGCGTCGACGTCTTTAGATGTCACGTGATTTAAGTGCCGGTTGTAGGGTTCCTAGGCACTCTAACAAGGTTCTACAAGTTATCAACCATGCCCGATTAAAAAAAAATATCCGTGCCGAACAACCCTAACCAAGATCGTATACTAAAGATTATGCGAAAACTACCAAGTTAAACATTTTAACAACAAGTGAAAGGGATTGCAACCTTTGTAGATCCGGTCCTTCACTTCTAAAGCTCCGTGTTGACGTCCCTTCGCTGTGATCATCGAGATCCCGGACTCGAGTGATGGTTTCCTCGGAGAAATGAGCGGGCTAGGTCGTTGACTTCGAGACCGAAGATGATCTACGTCGAGGAGACTCAAACTCAAGCTATTCCTTCACTTGGTCATGAACTTTGTGAAGAGAACACCCTATACTACATGGCAAGTAGTAGAGGATGATGAAGTAGGAAGTGGGCTCTTTTTATAATTGATTTTCTCACACTTTTTCTCATGGCACCATTAGAGCTAGCAAGCTTTTCATGGAGCTTGATGAAGAAGAAGAAGAAAGAATAATCCATCCAAATGAAAACTTATCCTTTGAATTATTGCACCATGGTTGAGTTAAGCCCTCATGCTTAACTCATGTTGAGAATTAACCAAAGTATGAGATTAAAGGTTGGGTTAACTAATATCCTAAGGAATGACAAAAGAGTTGACTTTGTCAATGTTGCATACAAGCTTCTACAAGCTTGATAACATTGACTAAAGTCTCCTCTCTTTTGTTATTCTTAAGGAAATAAGTAAACCCTAATTTAACCTAAACTTGATATAAGTCTCATACACCCATCTTTTATGTATCATCAAGCATGATACAAACATGTACACTTGCATATATCACATATAAACAATGTGGACAATCTAGTGAGAAAATCAACCTTAAGTGAACCAATACTAGTTAATGTAAAGTAATATATATAATTATACATTAAATCATTAAATCAACACTTGATTTAACGATCCGGTCATATCGCATATAACCGACTAATATCTAGTGTATCAATGTATCGAATCAACACTTGATTCGGTAACCCGGCTATATCTCATATAACTGTCCGATGATACAAATCGCGAGAATAGAATACTGTATCACATACTGGTATTATTCTCGGTCCCGCACATATCTTATATGCTCTCCTATTTCGTTTCGGTTGAGCCAGGAAACCCCTTTGTAGGACTCTAAAGTCTCGTCAATACGCCGGCAGTAGGTGATGATCATATCAAACACCCACAAGCCGCAAGCGGTCTGCTAAACGTAACGGCCACCCGGGTATTGAGCGATCAGAAGATTGACGAGCAAGCCTGCTCACACTCCTGCGAATCCAATCAGTAACACTTACCGCACAGTCTGGTCTGTTCGTCTGATATGTCGCATATCTCGCCTAGGGGTGGTAAACGTCAGACCCCAGCAGCTTGATAAGTCATGCCGATGTAAGGTCCACAACAAGCGTGAAACTACTGATAACACTTACCAGTAAATCACTGCAACCCTGGCAAGGGATTTCCAGTTATGGCCAGTCGAGCATAGCGCAACATCAACCCCTAATACCGGGAGAGACGAATCCCCTCCTATCGCTCATTGCCTCTATGTGAATCGGGACTGTAGCCAAAAACCACCTGTTTGCACGACTCAGTAGAGCCGTGGTAGAGTGGAAATCAAAGCACAGTGGGAGACACACAAGACTCTATGACGATCTCGGGTCAACAGACAAAAGCTGTACCAGTGTCACCAGAGAACTGCCATCTGACGTGAGGTATAATACCATCTGGGAGTTCTCGGCGAGTCCGTCCAGTGTACCCAGTCTCCACTGAGCACCCGCATACCGTCTCTGATGTCAAACACCAATGGATATGGGATCATCCATCGCCCATCACATGGGTCGAGAAGATATAGGCTAGTCTACTCTGCAATATCGATGCCCCGTCTCGATATTCCCACGACTAGGAACATTGAAGGATGTACTCGTGGACTACCCAGGCCCCACTAGTATGATCTACATCATTGTCCTGGAAGTCGAGTATACATCCTAAGGGCTTTATCAACATGTAATAGAGAGACGGCAAGTATACATGTTAAGGTAAAGAGCAACCAGATAGCATACTATCATGTCGGGCAAGAAAGTCCTCCCTATATATGTCCCAGCATCCACTACATTATACATCTCATGTACAGTAATGGCCTCTAGGGCATACATATAACTAACAATCTCCCACTTGCACTAGGGCCATCTGTAGCAGTGGTTGCAGTATCTTATATTCAACCATCCTATATAAGTCTCTCTCTGGGGAAAGGCCTTTGTGAGTGGAACCGCCGTGTTGTCCTCTGAGTCTACTCTCCTAACCTCGATCACCCTGGAGATCAACTATCTCCATGATCCGGTGATACTGCCTTGGAATATGTCTGGGTCACTGATGGGACCGTGGTTCCTGGGACAAAGCCTCACTTCCATTGTCATACAATGGTAGGAACCTAGTTCATCTCATGAACTAATATACACCCAAACTGCCTCTTTGGTAGTATCTTTGATAGCGATGTCACCAGCCTTTATCGTCTAGTGTGTCATGGTATCTACCTTGGAACTCTTCCAAGATACCGTTCCTCCACTGAGGGTAAAGACAATGTCTGTGACTGACATTCAGTCAACCTTACCACCCTGGAAGCTGTCCAGTGATTCTCCCTAGGATCGATTGATACCATCTCACTACACCTAGTGAGAATCCTAATATCCATTTAGATCTATCTCATAGATCCAAAACTCAGGATTTAGGAGGTATCACCTTTATCCTATTTGGAGAATCCTTGTGATAAGAGGAGATTGACCGTGCGTAGCATAGGAAACTTTTTTCCTATCAAGAGTATGTTGTCCACGTACAATACGAGGATGTTCACCTAACTCTCTACTACCTTTTTGTATATACAAGGTTCATCTACCAATTTGATGAAGTCAAACTCTTTGACTACCACATCAAAACAGATGTTCCAATTCCGCGATGCCTGCTTTATCCTGTAAAGCAACTTGCACACGTTTCTGCTGCTCCCACTGTTTACGAAGCCCTCTGGCTGTGTAATTATAGACGTTCTCTTCTAAATCAATATTTAGAAAAGCAGTCATGACACCCAACCACCAGATATCGCGGTCATGGTATGCAGCAATGGCAAGTAGGATCCGGATGGACTTAAGCACATCCACTGGAAAAGGTTTCATCATTATCCACGCCTGGTCGATGACGAAAACCTTTAACAAGTCTAGCTTTGAAAGTCTCAACTTTTCCATCTACACCAAGTAATCTTCTCAAGATATACTTGCTCCTGATGGGAATTTAACCATTCAGATATAGCAACCAAAGTCCATACTTTGTTGGTGTACATGGATTCCATCTCAGATCGCTAAGCATCCAGCCATTCTTACAGAGTCCCTACTCTTGATGGCCTGCTCGAAACTAGTTGGGTCATCATCTCATGATGCAATCCTCGCTCCCACTGTCATCGAGAAACCGAAGTATCTCTCAGGCGGATGAGGAACCCTGCTAGATCGGCGGAGAGGGTGAGGTTCGTCGGAACCTATTGAATCCTTTGGTTCTACCAAATCATCTGTTGTAGTTTGTATAGATGGAACTCCTTCCAGTTCTACCTCATAACCATTAATTTCTTCATAAGAAATTTCCTTTCACAAAGGTGGTATGTTGAGAAACAAAACATATTTTGTTCCTCTGTTAGGTAGAAGATATTCCTTTGCGAATGCTTGGGAAATCCAACAAACTTCTACAGAACTGACTTTGCCTCGAGCTTGTCCGGATTTTGCTTTTAGACATAGGCCGGACAACCCCAAATCTTAACAAACTTAAGATATGGGCTCTTCCCATTCCATATCACATATAAAGTGGTAGGCAATGGATTTGATTGGAACCCCATTCAATAGGTATGCAGCTTCTCAAGTGCATAACTCCAAAAGGAAATAGGAAACTCAGTAGTACTCATCATAGAGCGCACCATATCACATAGGGTGTGATTGCTCCGCCCCGATACACCGACGTGCTGTGGTGTATACGGAGGAGTAATGCTGAGAGAGAATCTCATTCTCTTTTAGAATAGTCCAGGAATCCCGTGCTCAAGTATTCTCCTCCTTGATCTCATCATAAGACATAATACTTCTACCCAGTTTTGGTTCTCTACTTCTAACTTATATTCGGTGATTATCTTAAAAGTTTCGGACTTATGTTTCAACAGAAACATATGTCTGAATCTAGAGAGATCATCAGTGAATGTAATGAAGTACAAAGAACCGGTCCTGGCATGTGTAGACTGGGGACCTTTATAAATCACTATATATCAGTCCAAAGAGTTCACTAACTCTTTCTCTGTTTCCAGTAAACGGAGCTATGGTCATCTTATCTTTGTGACATGACTGGCAAGTTTCATAAGATGTAAATTTAAACTGATTTAAATATGCATCTAAATGAAACTTAGCTAGTCGGGTCCCATTGATATGACCTAGTCTATAATGCCTTAAGAAAAATTCGTTCATGTCTGAACTCTTCCTCTTTTGTGTGTTATGTACATTAAGAACTGTGGTTTGATTTAGAACGTTTATGCTTTTAGATAACATGCATGAACGGATCAACTCTTGATATAGGAAATGTTCAAAACATTATTCAACAATACAGAATTATATCCTTCTTTAATAAATAAAGAGACTGATATGATGTTGTATGTCAGGTTCGGTATCTAATAACATTCGTTCAGAATCAATGTATTCTGGTAATACAGGGTTATAGTGACCAACAGACTTGGCTGCAACACTTGCACCGTTTTCTGTCTCATGAAACTTATCACCCGTTCTCAGTTCTCTACCTTTCTGTAGCCCATGTAACAGATTACATATGCGGGATCCTGATCCGGTATCTAATACCCAGTACGTAGAGGATACAGAGAAACAGTTCTTTGTAATGAACACACCCGAAGAAGATGCATCATCATGCACATTCTTCGTTTGGGCGGCATGGGAATTCTGGTATTTCCCTATTTCCTGCTCTGTCTTATAACAATTATAAGTTGGAGCGGGACCAACGTTCCCCAGCTCAGTATAACAAGCGGGTTCGGTCAATACATCCATATTATTATCTTGATTAAGGCGTGACATGGTCGCTACCTGGAGAGAGAGAGAAGAAAACACTCTGCGTGCGCTCTTGCAAGATTTTATTGGTTATATATTTTATCTAATCAGGATGGCTCCCACTGTTTTTATCAAATCCTCCTTCATACCCTAAATGGAAAGACTAGCCGGGATTAATTACACTCTACGTGTTCGCCAATCTTTCAGCCAGGCCAGTGCCGGTACTTTGAGAGAGGTTCCCCGTGCTTTCGCACGGACCTAATTAAAATAAACCTCATTTTCCCAGGGGCATAACCCCGTTGACACCTTTCTAGACACCTACTTGATCGGCTAATTGTAAAGTGCAAAATTCTCCCATGAGTAACAATTACTCGCAGTGGGTATCGGGATCCAACTATCTCATAGAAGGTATGCAATCTTATTGCAAATTTCAACACTTGAAACTCCCGATAAAGGTTTTTACCCCTAGCACTTATGACCTTAACTATGGTCAACAAATCATAAGCACTAGTCAAGCTCTACCCGTCATTTCGTGATTAATTAGACCCACCCACATGACCCTTAACTAAGGTCAACAAAGTCACGTGACTGTCCTAACTAATCGCATCATATGCGGTGTAGGAAGACATCACTTAGCTACCGTACACTGCGCCTTGACTATGGTCAACAAGCACAGCACGAATACTAAGTACTCTACTTCCTAAAATGACGGAGGGTTGCGGATGGTTTTTAAGAAAACCTTTAACGCTTTGAACTTGATCTCGCTGCAGAATCAAATGGTTTTAAATGGAGTGTTTTTGAGGCGTTTACTAGTTTCGCTAAAGAGGTCACTCCCGGTGAAGGGATCTCGGCTCTTTCCTCGTCGAATGAGGTGCAGGATATTCATAATACCACTATGCAAAGCAAGAACTAAAAAAGCAATCAAAAGACAAACCGAAGGTTGTAGCATTTGCTAGTTATTGCTAAAGAGGTCACTCCCGGTGAAGGGATCTCGGCTCTTTCCTTATCGAATAAGGTGCTGGATGTTCTACAAGGAACACCGCTATGCAAAGCAACAACTAGAGCTACGTAATTTTTGAAATTCGATTCCACAACATCATTTAGGTTTATTTTCTTTCATTAATCTCATTAATGAATGTCCCATCATTTAAGTCCACCTAACATCATAGATAAATACAACGTACACTTATGCCATCCGCATTCGCCTCGATGTCCCGTCTGCACCGTTAGGTTAGGTAACTAACGGCAGAACGGGGAAAGGCTAGCGCGGGTGTAAAACATAAGCAACGTCTATATAATATATCATATATACTATATACAATATCTATCTGAACATATCACATGATCACATCACAGATAACGCAGCAGAAAACATCATATGAAAAATTGGATATACTAGGACATCCGTGTTTTATTTTGAGCCCCTATAAAACACGGATTCCACGGTCGTGATGAATAACCAATCCCACACCCCTAGACCCCTACGAGAGCGGCAAGCAACCCTACCAATTCTAGAGTTAGGAGACCCGGACTCGACTCCTCGATATGGTCTCCCACTGGACCCTAGAACCCGGTTACTTGTGCTCCCCGCCTTGGGTCTATCCTAATGCGGAAAAGTAAATAATATACAATGGTGACTTCATCCTCAGCCCGGAAGTGCCCTAATAAAAGAATATTACATACAATGAATTTTACATGAATGAAAAAGAAAAACTCTCATCTCACATAAGAAAAACCCGGCTATTCAAACACGACGATCCAATATAACATATCCAGCAACACATAACACACATATCATCAACGTAAGTAAATATGCGTATCCCAATTGTCGTTGACGTATAGCAACGAAACCGGCGATACTCCACATATTACACTTACGGTCGCAGAAAAGAAAGTGTAAAACTACAACAGTTGGAATCCGCAACCTCTTTAGACATCGCATGCCTAACCATTATAAACCCCGCATTTTAGTCTCATCATCGAAAACACTTTTCAATATCAAGTCGGGCAATTCAACAAGATTCCCGACATCCTGATCGAATGCTCGTCGCAAACTTTAGTAGACGGCCGCACCCCCGGATGCCGTCGACGAAGTGCACTAAGGCGGAAACCCGCTGCCGCGAACACCCGAACGGATGCTTTTGGCGATGGGGTTCTCCTACAGTCACTTGGTCGGGGCTATGGGGCGTGGCTATCTATTTAGTTTACCCGGCGAGTATTTGCGTACGCTACGTGATTGCGACGGACTTTTGATCACATCAAAATCCCGTGGCAACCGATCAAATGAGACTAAAGTGCTAGATTTATAACATTCAAATTAGTTATCTCATAACTACATATGGATTCTAAATATTATATCACATTCCAGATAAATAGACAATGTTAAACTTTCCGATCGAATAATCAAACACCCAAGATTTCCCAAATAGCTCAACACTTGAGATAAGTTTAAAAAATATCCTTTTCATGCCACAGTACCAACGGTCCAGCCGTAGAAGGGTCAAGCCAACGCCTCACATGTGGCACGCCGTACTACCCCAAACCCTAAGGTTCAAAAGGCAGTTCAAGACGGTCACATAATCGAGTTAAGGTTTGTTGTCTTCTAGAGGGTCCATCGCGTTACTTGCATGACTTAGAACGTTCTTAAACTACGGAAAAATCCAACACTTGGAAATTTTCCGGCAGGGGAAAAAGTGAGTTATTGATATCCGTTCGAACTTTTTACTACTTTCTAAATTATCCGGAAAAACAAAACAAAGTTATAATTATCCGATCGAATCAACGAGTCCCTAATACAACCCTAAGAAAACTCAACACTTGAGTGGAATTAATAAAACCCAGAAAAAATTGACAAGAAAGGACCTAAGAATAAATATATGAAGTATGAGGGACTAAGTCATAATTTGGGCCGCGGAACAGCCGCCAAACCCTTGGTTTGGCCGCGGTTCCGCGGTCATATAGACGAATCAGTGGGCCGTACTTCACAGTAATTCTTATTTTTTCCTGCTTAATTTTCTGAGCATTTTTAATTCATAAAAAATCACAGTTTTGAAAATTGTCCAGAGAAGGGTATTCGTCGGAGTTTACGGGTTCGATCGGACATTAAACTTCGCCAAGACTTCACGTAAAGCTCTAGCTTGGCTCTGATACCACTGTAGGGTTCCTAGGCACTGTAACAAGGTTCTACAAGGTATCAACCATGCCCGATTAAAAAAAATAGCCGTGCCGAACAACCCTAACCAAGATCGTATACTAGAGATTATGCGAAAACTAGCAAGTTAAACATTTTAACTAGAAGTGAAAGGGATTACAACCTTTGTAGATCTGGTCCTTCACTTCTAAAGCTCCGTGTTGACGTCCTTTCGCTGTGATCATCGAGATCCCGGACACGAGTGATGGTTTCCTCGGAGAAATGAGCGGGCTAGGTCGTTGACTTCGAGTCCGAAGATGATCTACGCCGAGGAGACTCAAACTCAAGCTATTCCTTCACTTGGTCATGAACCATGTGAAGAGAACACCCTATACTACATGGCAAGTAGTAGAGGATGATGAAGTACGAAGTGGGCTCGCTTTAGAATTGTTTTTCTCACACTTTTTCTCATGGCACCATTAGAGCTAGCAAGCTTTTCATGGAGCTTGATGAAGAAGAAGAAGAAGAATGATTAATCCATCCAAATGAAAACTTATCCTTTGAATTATTGCACCATGGTTGAGTTAAGCCCTCATGCTTAACTCATGTAGAGAATTAACCAAAGTATGAAGTTAAGGGTTGGGTTAACTAATATCCTAAGGAATGACAAAAGAGTTGACTTTGTCAATGTTGCATACAAGCTTCTACAAGCTTGATAATATTGACTAAAGTCTCCTCTCTTTTGTTATTCTTAAGGAAATAAGTAAACCCTAATTTAACCTAAACTTGATATAAGTCTCATACACCCATCTTGTATGTATCATCAAGTATGATACAAACATGTACACTTGCATATACAACATATAAACAATGTGCACAATCTAGTGAGAAAATCAATCTTAAGTTAAGCAATACTAGTTAATGTAAAGTAATATATCAAATATATATAATTATACATTAAATCATTAAATCAACACTTGATTTAACGATCCGGTCATATCGCATATAACCGACTAATATCTAGTGTATCAATGTATCGAATCAACACTTGATTCGGTAACCCGGCTATATCTCATATAACTGTCCGATTATACAAATCGCGAGAATAGAATACAGTATCACATACTGGTATTATTCTCGGTCCCGTACATATCTCATATGCTCTCCTATTTCGTTTCGCTTGAGCCAGGAAACCCCTTTGTAGGACTCTAAAGACTCGTCAATACACCGGCAGTAGGTGATGATCATATCAAACACCCACAAGCCGCAAGCGGTCTGCTAAACGTAACGGCCACCCGGGTATTGAGCGATCAGAAGATTAACGAGCAGGCCTGCTCACACTCCTGCGAATCCAATCAGTAACACTTACCGCACAGTCTGGTCTGTTCGTCTGATATGTCGCATATCTCGCCTAGGGGTGGTAAACGTCAGACCCCAGCAGCTTGATAAGTCATGCCGATGTAAGGTCCACAACAAGCGTGAAACTACTGATAACACTTAGCAGTAAATCACTGCAACCCTGGCCAGGGATTTCCAGTTATGGCCAGTCGAGCATAGCGCAACATCAACCCCCAATACCGGGAGAGACGAATCCCCTCCTATCGCTCATTGCCTCCATGTGAATCGGGACTGTAGCCAAAAACCACCTGTTTGCACGACTCAGTAGAGCCGTGGTAGGGTGGAAATCAAAGCACAGTGGGAGACACAAAAGACTCTATGACGATCTCGGGTCAACAGACTAAGCTGTACCAGTGTCACCAGAGAACAGCCATCTGACTTGAGGTATAATACCATCTGGGAGTTCTCGGCGAGTCCATCCAGTGTACCCAGTCTCCACTGAGCACCCGCATACCGTCTCTGATGTCAAACACCAATGGATATGGGATCATCCATCGCCCATCACATGGGATATACGCTAGTCTACTCTGGAATATCGATGCCCCGTCTCGATATTCCTACGACTAGGAACATTGAAGGATGTACTCATGGACTACCCAGGCCCTACTAGTATGATCTACATCATAGTCCTGGAAGTCGAGTATACATCCTAAGGGCTTTATCAACATGTAATAGAGAGACAGCAAGTATACATGTTAAGATAAAGAGAAACCAGATAGCGTACTATCATGTCGAGCAAGAAAGTCCTCCCTATATATGTCCCAGCATCCACTACATTATACATCTCATGTACAGTAATGGCCTCTAGGGCATACATATAACTAACACCGGTCACGTCCATATTTAGGTCGTGACAAAGTTGGTATCAGAGCGTTTGGTTTAACCTTTGTTCGAGTCTAGGTTGGCTATATGGGATCTAGGCATGCACTTTTGTTACCTGAATTGACCTTATAGGACTTAGACTTGACTTTGGGGGTCTTATACCCGAACTTTCGTTATATAGGATGACCTTTGTTGATGGAGTAGGTGCTAAGTAGAGTGACGTACCGTACATATGTTCCGCGGCATATTTATGATACGATACTCCGCCTAAGATACATTAGGATTTATATTTTGAGATCTCCCTTCTATTCATTTCGTTGATCTATCCTCGTCAATGCATGTTGATTGTTTCGGTCACCATGTTTATGGGAGCCAAGAGGGATGCAGTTAGAGATACGGTCAGAGCAGATTTGTCTGGGACAAGGACTAACCAGGGTGACATTCCGATGATATAGAGACACGTCGTTTATTGATATTGATCGAGTTCCAAATATTGAAGTGAGTTTCTTCGGGATCCGCACCAGATGGTAGAGTCATTGATGGAGATTAGCCGGACTTGAGACGTGATGTTTTTCCCTCTCCAAAGATCATGGTGTTGCGTACTGTTCAGACAGCGATACCAATCATTGTTGAGGTTATCGAGATGTTGCTTCCAGAGTTCATGAAGTCAAAGGTTGACGATGTTTACAAGTGTAGATGGATCAGAAGGATTCATAGCCTTTCATATGTGGGATGGTTAGGAATTTTAATCCGTTGTGGCACTCCGATACGAGATCGGTGAAATTGATTAGACTTTTCCGATGGATCTTACTCAGACCTGATGCAAGTCGCTCGAGAAAGAGATCATGTTCCTCCGACAAATTAGGACGAGTTTTCGAAGGTGAGCTTGGCCAGATTCTTCTACAGAGTATCAGAGATGCCGGATTCGTATTTTTGGAAGTCTTGTAAGGCTCCAGGCACGGTCATAATCGAGTATGACTTGCAACTCGCATAGTTATCGTGATACGCTCCTTAAGTGGTTGATATTGGAGATTTATAAAATAGGGGACCGGTGCAAAGTTTCAGTGGACAGTTGTTCTTCACCGACGATGTTGAAGATCCAAAGCAAATGCAGAAGCGAGTACGACCACATTTTCAGGAGGAAATTAGAAAAGAATGACAGTTGTTACAAAAGAGGAAGTGGATTCAGTAATGAGTGCTAGTTCCGGGCAGGCTGGAAGCAGAGATCAGCAGGAGGCCTGAAGGAGTTCTTTCTAGAAGTTGATAATAAGTAAGGTTGGACCAAGGATAGGTTGTTGATATACAAGTAGAGGATAGAGATTTCCATCATCAGTATGTTGTGTTGCGAGAGACTGGACTACTGGTCAAGAGGATGTGTTGAGGGGTATCAGCAGTTGGACTGATTGTGTCGTTTCTCCTCACCGAACGATCGTATAAAGAGACCCTGACATTAGAGATCCACAAGAAGAAGCAGAATTCAGAGGCAGAGAACGTTAGAACATGGCAGACGGCAAGTAGTAATCCTTGCTATGCCAATTCCGGTGGTATAAACACCTTTCGACATTGAAGTGAATATGCTTCGATTGTCATTCGAGTTCGAATTGCATTTTTGTGATCCAAATATTTTGTTTCCAACATTGAAGAAAGGAAAACTGAACGTTCGTTATTTAAAGTATGTATTTTTTTGTGGATTTGTGGGCCACATGATGTTTTGTGCACACCAGGTGCACTTGAGGAGATTTCCATGAACAGTGATTTCACTTTGAATTATGTTTTGTGCACACCAGGTGCACTTCTTGAGATTTTAGTGCGATATGACTGTACTCGATTGGAGTGTTGTGTACACCGGATGCACTACACTGATATTTCCATGCACATCAGATGCACATGTTTAAGAATATATATATATATATATAAATATATATATATATATATATCCTAGGTATACTTGGTATGATTTCGTGCATACCAGTTGCACGTTTTGATTTTGTGCACTCTGATGCACTTGCTTTTGGTTTTGTGCACCCCGATGCACTTGAGATTTATTTTGCGCACTCCGATGCGCTTGGTACTAATTTGTGCACTTTTGTTCCATGCACAGTAGATGCAGTGGATATCGTTTCGTGCACGCCTGTTGCACTTAACGCAGTTTTGTAAGTCTACGGTAGAGCTCCGGCCGTCTTTCCGAGGCCAAATGCGGAACAAAAACTTTTTTGAACTGGCGCTAACGCAAACTTAAAATCCAGATCGTTCTATTAACCGTAAACTAGTATTCTGTAAAAGCGGGTTTAGAGATTATACCGATCGATCCGTGTCCTTCGGTTTTTAACCACTGTCCCTAGCTTGTTGCGGCTGCGCCGACGATGTTCGCTCTCCGATCTCGATCGATCTACGATCTCCTCCTCGCCGATGGTTGCGCCACGTCAACGAATCTTTATACGGGCTCCCGCCTCTGAACCGAGGCAACTCGGACATGAAGTTTGCTAGCCGACATGTCCAAGGTTGAAGTAGAGTGAGTGTAGAACACTTTGTCTCAAGTCACCCAAGCGATTGGGTGAAGCTTAATCGAAGTTGCCAAAATGGAATTGTGAAATCAAGTGAGAAAATATTTGCTTTGGAAATATTTGTGCATGATTTACAAAAGGGGCCGGCCACTTTTGTGAGCAAATAGTGCTAGGCCATTCATTTTGTGGGAAGAAAATTGTTCACAGGATATATATGATTGGGGGGGGTGAGCACAAGCATAGAAGATGACCATTAGAAAATATCACAAAGAAATATCCTAAGCAAATATCCTAGCCTTTCCAAAAGCATATAATGCAAAACAATGAACCAAGCACATGCCCCCAAATTAATCCCCCCACCCTATTTCGGCCAAGTCAAGAATGATAAGGAAATTTGGCCAAAATAGAAAGCACACATTAAACATTAAAAAAACAATGTTTAATCGGGCGGAGAGAAACTGGCAATTTCAAAAAAGCGATCCCGTAATAAATTACAGGACCGCAAATGTATATACATACTTGCATTTGTATTCAGACCGAATACAAATGCAATAAGACAAAAATATCCCTACACAGTATAATACTAGGATCCGGCTTAAACCAAAGCCCGCTAGTATTATCCGTCCGAACCATGACACGTGCACAAGTGCACGCGTATGTTCAAACCATGCCATAAAACCATACGGCTTCTACAACGTTTCGCCCGAACTGGGAAACTTTTTGTGGGGGACTCTAAAGACTCGTCAATACCCTGGCAGTGGGTTTAACCCCAAGCCGTCAGTGATATTAGCTGTACGTAACGGCTGTCCATGTATTGAGTGAAAGGGAATACGATGAGCGAACTCATCCTGGAACCCTACTGAGTCTATGTATGATAATATTCATACAGTCCGGTCCGTTCGTATATGAGTATCGCATATCAGGCCTAGGGAGCTGGCAAACGTCAGACCCCAAAAGCGGTATAAGTCATGTCGAAGTGTAGCCCAAAACACCCTGAGATACTACTGGAATACCTACCAGTAAATCTCACTTACCATGGCCATGGATTTTGTGTAATGGCTCTCCAGACACAGCACGATCTCACTCCCAACGTTGGGAGAGACGAATCCCCTGCCGATCCTCTCACTGCCTCCATGTGGCTCGGGACTGTACCCAACTAAAACCTGTTTGCACGACTCCTTTGAGCCGTGGTAGGGTAATAATCAAAGCACAGTGGGAACTCAAACGAGGCAAATGACGATCTTAGGTCGATAGACTAACCTGTACACATATCACCTGGGAATTGCTATCTGACGACAGGTTTTAATAACCAGCGAGCATGTTCCCGGCGAGTCCTGTCCAGTGTACTCATAACCCAATGAGCACCTGTATACATCTTAGGTGAACCAACTGACACCAATGGCTTGTGAGATCGGTCACCGCCCCTCGTCGGGGTCTCGACTGTATACACTAGTCTACTCCGGAGTATCGATGCCCTATCTCGAAACTCCCGTGACTAGGGACCACTTTTAAGGATGTGCTTATAGACTACCCAACTCTCACGCGTATATGATCGCCATCATACTATTGGTAGTCAAGAAAGAATCTTATGGGCTCTATCAAAGTGCAATAGTGATATATCATGTCACTTAAAGCATTACACGCTTGATAAAGATAAACCAGATAGCATACTATCATCTCGAGTAAGACTGTCTATCGGTATAGGTCGTCCCTCAATCATTGCAATTACGTGCATTCGATACAATAATTGACTTTGAGGGCACTATATCCAACAATCTCCCACTTGCACTTAAGGCTAATTATTGCGATGTCGCATACTCACAGCCCGTGTGATACCGAACACCCAACTCCTCTATTAATCAGTGTCACAAAGCTCGTTTGTAAAACTATTGTGTTCAAGAAATAGCCTCAGTGAGTGGATCCGCTCTGATGTTTCTTTCTATGTCTCTCTATATCTCAAGTTCGCGGAGAAACCCATCTCCCGAAATGAGCAATACATGTATTAGAATATGTCTGGATATCTGATGGGACCTAGTTCACGAATGAACTCCAAATCCAAACTTCTTAGACTATATCGTCAACTGAACTTAATCAGTATCCTGCACCATGCCTCCCTCAGTCTCCGCTTGGACCAGCTGTCCAAACTACTGCCCCTTGTCGGATGGAAAACTATAACTCTGATAGTCACTCTGTCATCCTGGTCACCTTGGAAGCCTGAAATGATAACTGTCTTCCGAAGGAGGCTATCATTATCAAATCCCTAGGACATCCACTTATGTTCTAAAACTGCCTCCAAATGTTTCTCCAGGATTGGACCAATATCAACTTATTTCATCTAGTGCAAAAACAATACCTGGTGTGGTACTTGACATCTCATGATCAACTCAATTGCCTAAGCAAGTGATCTACCAATCATGCACATCCCTCTCCCCATTAGTCTGTAAGACACCTTTAGAGAGGGTGACTCCATCACCTGCTGGTACACCACCATACCAGGAGTCGTCCATTCTAAATACCTTTAGAATGCTTTCTAAGTACCCAGATTGGGAAACTACCCAAATCTAGATCTAAAACCATAGTTCTAGTAACCAGAATGTCTGATATAATATCCATATCCTATGTGGAGAAACCACTGTATGACAACCTAAGTATAACCGATCGTAGTATAGGAATTTTACTTCTTACAATGTATATGTCATCCAAGTAACAGGACATCACACCCTACTACCTTCTTAACAGATCCATCCCCTATTCTGATGAAGTCAAAGCCCATGAATATCACATAAAAAATAGATGATCTATCTCCGCTATATCTACTTTTGTCTATAAATAGACACAAGATTTTTGTCCACTATGCTTCCGCTGCTCCCACTGATTACGACAACCCTCTGGCAGAATAATATACACGTGCACTTCCAAAACTAGTTTAGAATGACGCTATACTTATCCTCCTGCCGGCTCTCATAGTCTAGAACAGCAGTAATGGCAAGTCTGGATAAACAAGAACCTCCCTTTCACCGTCATTGAGGCTACCGGAGTACTTCTTGGGTGTCTAAGGTTAACCACCATATCTGCGGAGTGGCTAATAGAATGTCAAACCTTATTGAATCTTTAGGTCCTACTAAATTTTCCATAATCATTTGCGGTTCTGGAATCTCTTTCAGTTCTACCATATCATTATTGATCACTACTGTTTTCTGAAAAAAATCCATTTTACTAAAACTGTGGCGAGTCAAGAACAATATCGCTATTGATCTTCCAGATGGTAGAAAGTCAATCTCGTCAAAGCCGAGGTCAACCCACAAACTGCCATTACAGAAACGTGCCTTGAGTTATCCAGAGTCTGGTTTTAAGCAAAAGCCGGACAACTCCATATACCTTAACATCGTTAAGATATGATCTATTCTATATACAATATAGAAACAGAGGCACTGATTTAATTGGAACCATATTCAAATCATGCAGCTGTCTCCAGTGCATGCCAACTAAATGGAGAGAGGCAGATCGGTATTACTCAACTTAGGAATGCATCCAATTATGAGTAACCTGAAAGAGAAGCAAGTTCTCTAAAACCTTACTATTAACTGAATACCAACCACAAGTATCTACATTTTCGATCACCTTAAAGAATCCCGATACTTGCTACACCTGGTTCTTTACTTTATTCTTGTACCTATAACTTCTTAAGACTTGGACCTTGTATTTTCTTCGAAACACAAGTCTAAAACTGGAGAAGTCACAAGTAAACAGAATATAGTACGAGGACCAACCCCTCTGTCCTAATGGACACTGGACAACATTTAATACTTTGTATAAGTCCCATGAGTTGAATAACCCAAACCCTGTGCGTCGTAGGTTGAAAACTGTACCCAGGCAATTTCCTTAAATATCACCAATTGCAACGAATTCCGATATAATGAGGATGATCACTTAATTCCCAATAAGTTACTCCCACTCATCATCTGTAAAACCATACAGATGTGAGAATCATACCTGGTAAATACATACCCTGGAGCAAGGACTGATTGGGTAATCAGTTTTCTATTAACAATACACCGTGAAACTGAAACATGAATATGTTTCGAAGGGGTATCCGGGTATTCATAGTAATGCCTCTTCCATTATCCAGATTCATGACTGTAACCGTATATTTCTTTTGCCATCTCTCCAAATCCCTTTATTTGTCTGTAGTCGTTACTTTCTGTACACCGTCGTTAGGCTTAATGGTTTCCTTCCTTCCATACCGTTCGACACCAGCCTATGGTTTGGAAGAAGACTATCCAATAAGCGTAATAGGTGTACTCTCCTAATCCTAGGAGTACTCGCAACTTGAGAGAAGGTGATGATAAAAGACAATTGAATAAACCTTATTCTATTTCTCCTAAAGAAGAATCCATCCCCGAACTGGAACAAGTTCCATCGAGTTCGTATATAACCATACGATGGATTATCCAAATAACTGTGGATCTTCATAGTGATATGGGGTGTTCTGGAGAAATACAAAGGTGAAGTAGGAGTGGCGATGAAATATTTGGTTTGGTCGTGAATAGCAGTCGCAATTTACTTTGCCCTCTTTCTAATCCCTTCATATTTCTTTACTTATTACCTTCTGTACACTACCGTTAGGCTAATTGGTTTTCTTCATTCCCTACCTTTCGGTACCTGCCTATGGTTTGGAAGAAGACTATCCAATAAGCGTAATAGATGTACCCTCTCCTAATCCTAGGAGGCTTCATAACCTGAGAGAAGGTAAAAGGAAAAGACAATTGAATAGTCATATTCAATCTCTCCAGAACCAGAATCCATCCTCGAATCTTGAATAAGTTCCTTCGAGTTCGTATATAACCATACGATGGATTTATCCAATGGAAGTGGATATCCGTAGTGATACGGGGTGTTCTGGAGAAATGCAAAGGGTATAAGAAAGAGTGGCAATCATGTATGCAACTCAGACAATCCAAAACCCAGTGTTTTAAGAAAGTTCGATCAACTTGGTTACTGAGTCATAGTCTAGGTTCGGACCATGGTCGCTGCCAAAGAGAGAGAGAGAAAAGAAACACTCTGCGTGCACTTGATTGTTAGAGATTCTGCGTGTTCAAGTTTAGTTAATTACCGCAATCAAAACGGTTTCGCTTTTAGCTAGCCGGTTGAGTACGGGTCGTCCGCAGGGAGATGGGAATCTTTTTCTATGTGTCTTAACGAGTTAAGTCCGAGAGTCCAGATTTGTTTGTGATTAACTAAGTGTTAAAATGATATGTAAAGAGAGCTTGTTAGGGTTAGGATTAGGTTAGTTTGAGTTAGGAGTCGCTCACTTCTTTCGTCGCCACTCTTAATATCGGTGTTACGGTAATCGGTAACAACGGGGATTAGCACGACTAGGAACGAACTTGCGAGTATAAGCTAGGCTTTCCAACGCTTAAGTTATTCCTTTTGGTGCTTGTCCGTCCGTTCTTGGCTCTTAGCCATAACCTCCGGTTAATTCAACCATAACCGGTCTCACTACGGAATCACCGCTATCATGTAGGATAGGGTGCTGTAGGGAGTGGATTGTGGTTCAATTAACGGGAGTCGATTTAAGATGTTGGGCAAGGAAAGAGTGAGAGAGATTTCCTTCTCTCAAACTTCCCTTATCCTACCCTAACAAGTATGAAACTACTCACCCATTATACGGAAAAGAAAATAAAACAAAAGAGGAAGATAGAAAGAAGGAGATTAGAAGATAACAACTAGCTATTTGCGACCTCACCTCGGCAAGAATCAAGCGTAAGCATCATGGTTGTTTAAGGATAAAGGAAAAGAGAAAAGAAAGAAACAAACACAAATAACAACAACTAAATTAACAAATGAAAATTACAAGCAATAAACATAACAAGAACAAGACAAGTATAATGACAAAATGAACTTCTTTATTCATCATTCTTCACTCACAAAAGCTCACTACAAGTTTTTCAATGGAGAAGAGATGAGAAGAGGAAGAAGAACACAAGTATTCTAAAACCTAAAATACAAGATTAAGCACCCTTGTCTTCACAAGGTTCTGGGCTATTTATAGGCAGGGAACTGGAAATCTAGGGCAAAATTCTGCCTCTACATGAAAAGACCAAAATACCCCTGAATTTCGTCAACTGAGGAGGCCATACGGCCGCGGTTCCGCGGCCTAAGCATGCTAATGCCGCGGAACCGCGGCTCTTTAGAGGAATTGCTGCTCGGATTTTCTGTGCTTCTTAGTGTTGATGTTTGGCTCAGTTTGGTACACTTTTTTTCTTAGAATCTCTCTCCATTTTCTCCAGAATTTCAGCAAATCCAAATGTTATTGGATGTAGATCTTTTTGTCATGATTTACTCGAGCTCCACGTAGATTTCTTGGATCTTGTGTTGCCATTGAGCCTTGTGCATGAAAATGACATTGATTTGCCATTTTGTCTCTCAAACTGGTGTGTGGCAACATACGGATAGAGAGCGGAGACCCGTGTTTTATCTGTGGTTGGCAGGAACCCGGATTTTGTCGTGCTTTTCCATGAATTTCATCGTTTAGAGCCGAGAACCTGTATCCTGCAATTGACTAGCAAACACGGCTCAAGGGTACCTACCGATAAGCAATATGATAAAAATTGGGCGGTATAAAAATGCAAAAATCTGATATGAACAAATACCCCCAAACTTATCATTTGCTCGTCCCGAGCAAAGCCATTTTATTCACAAAAAATTTCCTAACCTCACTTTCGCAGGGAACGCGATTGCACTGAGCATGTGCAACAAGCCGTTAAACCTCTAGGTGTCCCTAGTAGGAGGAGTGTTGTCTCCTGAGGGTTTTTCAGCGGATACTACCCACAAAATCCGGTCAAGCTAGTTTTGCAAAATAACTATGATTCAAACCCTAAAGTTTTGTTTCAGAAAATGACAATTCTATTATCCTAAGTCTAGACTATCGAACCTTTATTTTTCACACCTCGCTTCTTATTTAACTACAGATTTTATATCTCTTTACGTGCAGTGCAAATAGTGTCGTTAAGTTCCAGAAGGATTGAATAAAGTCCTCATATCACACAATTAAGCTTGGATAAAAATTTTGAAAGGATCACATAAGTTTTATAAAGAGTTAAGCATTTTTCAAGTTTCGTTTTCCATTAAGGTTTCAACTTCAGAATTTCTATCTTCCTTAACAGGAAACTAGGTCTTATTTTTCACTCCACCTTTTTCTTGTTTTCATTTCATACACACCTCTGTGAACGTGCAATAGTCTTTATCATAGAATAAAACCTTCATATCTCCACTAGAAATATTTTTTATAAAAACCTGTCTTTTGTCAAGATTATTCTCACACAAAGAACCGTTAGGAATTTTAACTCGGAGAGAACACTTGCTTGACTTTGTTTTAATCTAGACTTTCTAGGCTTCTTAACGAGCTTTGGGCCAATGCACCCAAACCAGTTGGCTTTAGGGCATTAGGTGTAGAAACACCCCAGCGGACTTAATTACTCAAGTTACCTAGGCCCAAAAACAAAAGACAATTTAGCGTGAAAATCATGATGATTCAATGTGAACGGAGATAAACCGGCAGTTCAGTTAATTTTTTGGATAAAAGACGTATTTTAGTGGGTTAGGTGTGTAATCATTCCAATCAAGTTTCAGATGGGTTATTTTTCAGAATTAGTTCCAATTAAGGCATCAATAATATTCCTTCATTTCACTTTACTTCATAAACTATTCTTGATATTACTTATTTCAGAACAAACCTATTTGATCCTCAGAAAATCAGTTATTCATTTAAAAGTTTTTTAGACATAAAAGACTTGTCATCTAAATTCCAAAATTCACGACACGTGTAGTGTGATGTAAAGAGGTATATCAGCTATAGTTAACCTCAAAGGAGAGTTATCTTTCAGGTTTTCAAAATCTAAACATAAGATTTAGTTATTCTTATTTTATCAAACAAAACCGTCGAAATGTTGTATCAGAGTCCTCCCATTAGCTAACTTGACAAAAAAGTTTTTATGTTTTTAGAAAATTTTCTGATTTTTATGGATTTTATGGATTTTAATATGCAGATGCAAAATATACATATGAATGCGAAGGTAAGAAATGCATACCGAGCGTACCCCCAAACTTAAACTGGACAATGTCATCACTGTCTTTGTATGAAGAGATCATTTGAAGGGTCAAAATTGTCGGTTAGATATACACAATTTTTTTTTGTTTTGTAAAGAAAAGAAAAAGAAAAAGAATATCCACAAAAATGTACAAAATGGTATATACATACCCCCAAACTTATTTGGAACAGTGTCCACTGTTCTTGGCTGGATAACCGAAGTTTGGTGGTAGGCAGAGGAAGATTATGCAGGGTAAACCGGCTCCTGTAAGAACAGGAGGTCCTCTGTTGGTTCGGCGCTAAGGTACGGTTTGAGTCGGTGTCCATTTACTTTGAAAAATGAACCGTCCTTTGGATTCTCCAAATCCACAGCGCCTTGCGGATACACATTCCGCACAAAATACGGCCTTTTCCAGCGAGATCTGAGCTTTCCTGGATGGAAGTGTAGCCGGGTGTCGTAAAGCAGTACCTGTTGACCAGGTACGAAAGTTTTGCGCAAAAGGTGTTTATCGTGAAACACCTTCGTTCGGTTCTTAACGACAACCGTGTTATCGTAAGCCTCATCCCTAAGCTCGCTTAATTCGTTCAACTGCAGCTTCCGATGGCTGCCCGCATCTTCGAGAGACAGATTCAGCTCCTTTATCGCCCAAAATGCGCGATGCTCTATTTCGACAGGTAGGTGGCAAGCCTTTCCATACACAAGCCGATAGGGAGACATGCCAAGATCGGTCTTATAAGCGGTTCGAAATGCCCAAAGGGCATCAGTGAGTTTCAGCGACAAATCTTTTCGGTTCTTGGAAACCGTCTTCTCCAGTATCTGCTTGATTTGCCGATTTGAAACTTCGGCCTGCCCACAGGTTTGGGGGTGGTAGGGCGTAGATAGCTTATGATTAATGGAATATTTCTGCATCAAGGCCTCGAAAGTCTTGTTGCAGAAATGAGTTCCATTGTCGCTAATGATCGCTCGGGGGTGCCCAAACCAGGAAAAAATGTTTTCTTTAAGAAACCTGACGACAACCTTGTTGTCGTTAGTCCGGCTGGGCACAGCCTCGACCCACTTAGAGACGTAAACAACAGCGAGAAGGATGTACAAGTTCCCGAAAGAGCTGGGAAACGGCCCCATGAAATCTATCCCCCAAACATCGAAAATCTCCACAACCAAGATTGGTTGGAGCGGCATCTCGTTCCTCCGGGATATCCGGCCCATGTGTTGGCACCGGGAGCAAGTCTTGCAATAGTCATGAGCGTCTTTGAAGAGTTGTGGCCAGTAGAAACCACATTGCAAGATCTTCTCATCTGTCTTTCTGGGGCCAAAATGCCCGCCACACGCTTGATCGTGGCAAAACGACAGCACACTCTTGAATTCATCGTCTGGGACACACCGATGAATAATCTGGTCGGGACAGTACTTGAACAGATAGGGTTCATCCCAGTAAAAGTGTTTTACTTGGTATAAGAAGCGAAGTCTGTCCTGACTTGACCATTCAGTCGGTAGTAATCCTGTGGCCAAATAGTTCACAATATCTGCGAACCAGGGTTCGCAAGATACTGTCAAGAGCTGTTCATCCGGGAAAACGTCGTTGATCGGAATTGGAAGCGAAGGCGAAGAAGGAAGTCGTGAGAGATGGTCGGCAACTACGTTTTCACATCCTCGTTTGTCCTTAATGATAAGGTAAAACTCTTGAAGCAAGAGGATCCAACGTATTAGCCGAGATTTTGCATCTTTCTTCGCAAAAAGATGGCGCAGAGCAGAATGGTCTGTGTAGACAATGACTGGAGAGCCGATGAGGTAGGGCCTGAACTTTTCTAAAGCAAATACAACAGCCAAGAATTCCTTCTCAGTTGTTGTATAATTGAGTTGGGCGTCGTTCAGGGTTCGGCTCGCATAATAGATTACGTGCGGCATCTTGTTGATATGTTGTCCAAGGACAGCACCAATGGCAAAGTCGGATGCATCGCACATAATCTCAAATGGGTGCGTCCAGTCAGGTGAAGAAAGAACGGGAGCAGAAGTGAGTGAGCTTTTCAATGACTCGAACGCAGTCACACAGCTCGAGTTGAAGTCTAATGGCATGTCCTTGGCCAGTAGAAGAGTCAAGGGCCTAGCAATCTTGCTAAAGTCCTTGATGAACCGTCTATAGAAACCGGCATGGCCAAGGAAGGCTCGGATGTCTCGGACGCATCTGGGAGGAGGTAGATTGGAAATGACCTCAATCTTTGCTTTGTCAACCTCTATGCCATTTTGCGAGATGATATGTCCTAAGACAATACCTTCACGCACCATGAAGTGGCACTTCTCCCAATTCAAAGTGAGGTTCTTATCCATACATCGGGTAAGGACAGCGTCGAGATGCAGCAAACACTCGTTGAAGGAATCACCGAAGATGGAGAAATCGTCCATGAAGATCTCCAGAAATTTTTCTACCATGTCTGAGAAGATTCCCATCATACACCGCTGGAAGGTAGCGGGCCCATTGCATAACCCAAAGGGCATGCGACCATATGCAAACGTGCCGAAAGGACAAGTGAATGTGGTCTTGTCCTGGTCTTTTTCGGCGATAGGAATTTGATTATAGCCGGAGTAGCCATCAAGAAAGCAGTAGTACTCGTGTCCGGCCAATCGTTCAAGCATTTGGTCAATGAAAGGTAGCGGAAAGTGGTCTTTCCGCGTTGCGGCGTTGAGTTTTCTGTAATCGATGCATACTCGCCACCCAGTTTGGGTGCGAGTAGGGGTTAACTCTTTCGCCTCGTTGGTTATGATCGTGATGCCTAATTTCTTAGGGACAACGTGAATGGGGCTAACCCACTGGCTATCAGAGATAGGGTAAATGATACCACTATCCAGACATTTTACGATCTCCTTCTTCACAGCCTCTGTCATGACTGGGTTGAGACGTCTTTGTGGATCCCTGGCTGGTTTGGCATCATCCATCAGATGAATGTGATGTTCAACGATCAGGGGACTAATCCCCTTGATGTCCGCCATGGACCAGCCAAAAGCTTGCCTATTGCTGTGCAAGACCGCGAGAAGGGCTTTCTCTTGCTCTGGAGCTAAAGAAGCCGAGATGATGACAGGGAGGGTCTCGTTCTCACCTAAGTAAGCGTACTTAAGGTGAGACGGCAAAGGCTTGAGTTCGAGCGTTGGAGGTGAAACGATTGAAGGCAAGATTGGTGCAGAGGTCTCGAACTTAAAAGATTCCAGCAAAGGTTCAAAACGAGTGTAAAAGACCGAGTTGGATGGTTCAGGTAACTCATCCAGAAATTCGAAGGATTCAAACTTGGGTTGTGAGTGGCTAAGATCGTTCGAGAACGTGAAACACTGGTAGTCGTTGTCGGGCGCAGAAACAGCAGCAGGTTTGAGGAGGAACGCACTAGTGGCGTTAAGGTTATCATGATCGAACAGAAACTCCTCGAATTCACACTATTCAGGGGTGATCTCCTGGATTGAGCAAACGTCCAGTATATGAGCATTAGGTTCGAAGGGCTGATTCCCCAACCTAAAAATGTTGAGTTCAATTGTCATGTTTCCAAAAGAGAGGTTCATCGAACCATTGCGACAATTGATCACAGCATTTGAGGTTGCAAGGAATGGGCGACTGAGTATCACCGGAATTTGATTCCGGGGGTTAGCTACAGGCTGTGTGTCTAATACAATGAAGTCAACGGGGAATATGAAGTCCCCGACTTTGATTAACACATCCTCTAGCTCACCCCTAGGATGGGTGATCGATCGGTCGGCCATTTGGAGAGTACAGTGTGCGGGTTTCAGCTCTCCTACGCCTAATTGCTCGTATACTGAGTACGGAAGCATGTTAACACTGGCACCAAGATCTAGTAGTGCGTGGTTGATGTTCTTATCCCCAATGGTAATAGAAATCGTAGGACAACCAGGGTCCTTCCGTTTTTATGGTAAAGATTGAGTAAGAGCATCACTCACAGCACTAGCCAAGAAAACTTTCTTTGGTATCTGAGACTTCCTCTTTTTCGTGCATAAGTCCTTTAAGATTTTCGCGTAGGACGGGACTTGTTGGACAGCATCTAAAAGAGGAATGTTAATGTTAACCTGCTTAAATAACTCCAGAATCTTCTCCATTTGTGGATTTTGTTTGGTGGACTTCAACCGGTTTGGAAATGGAACATTTTTAAAATTGGTTGAGTCCAATGCTGGAGGAGGAGATTGTGGAGTTGGAACGGATCCCAGAACTGGTGTTTTCGTGGAGTGAGAATTGGGTCCGTTCAGAGCAGAAGAAGAAGAAGAGGAGCCTTTTGACGAATAAAGAATAGGCTTAGAAGAAGAAGAAGAAGAAGAAAAAGAAGAAGCAGCGGCCGGGGTGTCATCGTCGATTCGTGTGCCAATGTTGTTTTGCAGCATCCTTCCCGATCTTAATGTGGTCACGGCACTCACATTATGATTCTGTTGTTGAAGAGCAACATGTACATTATGTGGGTGACCGGGATTTGGGAGTGGCTGGGACGGGAGCTTCCCCTTCTCTCGCTTGCTCAAGGCCGCATTCAGCTGTGCAATCTGGGCCTTTGATGGTTTTGATGCTTTTCCCGTGAGCGGCAGTGTGTTGCACCAAGGACTGAATGGAAGACTGGATGTTGGCGGTGGATTGTGTCGATTGTTTAACGAACGCCTCCAGACTTCGTTCGAGCGAGGAAACCTTATCGTTGTTTGACGGAACAAAATTGTTTTGGGGAAAAGAATTGTTGGGTGCAAAGTTGTTCGTCTGATTTTGAAAAGGTTGGGATTGGAAGGGCTGCTGAAACTGATGTTGAGTTTGTTGTTGCGGTTGTTGTTGCGGCGGAGGGGGACTTTGGAAATTGTTGCCTTGGAATTGATGCTGATTCTGATTCCAGGCGAAATTGGGGTGGTTCCTCCAACCGGGATTGTAGGTGGAAGAGTATGGATCATTCCTCGGTCTTTGCTGAAATGCAGCATTAACCTAATCCTGTCCTTACGATGGTGTATTGTAAGGACACTCTTCGGTTTAGTGAGAAGGATCGGAACAACAAGCGCAAATGGTACGAAGGGGAAGAACAGGGGTAGGAGCAGGAGAAGAAAATTTGCTCTCTATCGCTTCAAGCTTTCTCGTTATTGCAGCCATTTCAGCTTTCATCGCAATAGAGACATCAAGTTGGTGAATTCCTACCCTAGACTGACCGATAGAAGTGGAGGTAGAAGAAGAAGAAGTCGGTCTGGTGCTCTCCCATTGTAGCGTTTGCTCCGCAAGGTCATCGAAGAATTGCCACGCTTCCTCGTCAGATTTCGATAGGAAGTGGCCCTGACAAATGGTTTCCAACAACTGCTTGGTTGCTGGGTTCAGGCCCTCGTATAAGGTTTGGCAAAGTTGCCATTTCTCTATACCGTGGTGAGGACACTGAACAAGAAGGTCTTTATACCGGTCAAAGCACTTCCAGAAGGGTTCAGAAGGAAGCTGAGAGAATTGGTTGATTTCATTACGGATCCTTGCAGTTTTATGATTCGGATAAAATTTTTTGAGAAACGCTTTTACAAACTCGTCCCAACTGGTTATGGAGTGGGAAGCGGTGCTATACAGCTATTTTTCAGCAAGATCGCATAAATTGAACGGAATGACCCGTAGACGTATAGCATCGTCCGACAACTGGGTGGTTTTCATCATGGCACAAACGTTTTGAAATTTGTTGATGAAGATATAGGCATCTTCAGATTCAAGCCCATGAAATCGCGGAAGCATGTTGATGAAGTGGGGCTTAATTTCAAAATTATCCCCATTGGCCGGTGGAAGAGAAAGACAAGTGGGAAGTGCAGAACGGGTGGGATAGAAACGATCCTGGAGCGCGATTCGCTGCGGCGCTACAACAGGCGGTGGTGGTGGGTTATTTGTCTCCATAGGTGGTGGAGTCAATCCCGGGGTAGTCAAAGAGATGTTTGGATTAAATCCTGACATCGCGGAAGAAGAGGTTGGTGATGGCGAAGGTGAAGATGTTTGAACAGAATTCCGGTCAACGTCGGTGTTGGCCGGCAAAGGTAAGGGTGAAAGAGGAGTGGACGGAGTTTCGACGTCTGAGTCGATCGCGTAGTCGGTAGCGACTAACGTAACGTGGGCTAAACGGGCGCTAGTGTCCCGAGTCCAAGCGGACATACACTAAACGAGTTTAGTATAGTCAAAGCGGAGAAGGTGAGGGTAAGAAAATATCAATGGAGGAGTGCGATGGGTGGTGGGTAAAAAAAAATATGGATTTTGGCGACAAAGGGCAAGTTTTTATAAAAGTTTTTGATTTTTTCCTTTTTTTTTAGAAAGAGCTTTACAGAAATATGTACGTACTTATGGCTTTAAGCAATCACAAACAAGATATGCATAATCACACCTAGATCTAGGGTCACCTAGGTCAGCTAGACAGCTCCTAACTGTTCCAAAGGGCTAGAAACAGGACCTCAAACCGCCTCTTCTCCGTCAATTGCGGCCAGGTAAGTGCCAGATAAGTGGGAGGCTCCCCACTACGTAAGTAGTGGTCCTAATTAAGTAACCACTTGCCTTCGACACACTTGCCTAGACACCGCAAAAGTCAGATAGGATAAACGGCCGATGCCTGTAACTAGATAGGATAAACGGCCGATGCCTGTAACTAGTCCTCTGTCCTATTGAGCGCGAAGTCCTTAGGGCTGAGTCTAGTATTTTTTAATTAACAATGGTCAATGCATATGCTTTTTGTGATTTTTGGGGTCCTGGGAAGGGTGATGAAATCCCCACCCAATCTGAATTGGTTTCAAGCCCCTTAAGTCCGTATTAATGAGTGCAAAGCGGTAACAAATCAACTGCAAACAATTTTTATTTTTAGCGCGGCGCAAAGAATCCTGCACAAGAACAGTTTATTGGAAGGGGGAAGAGAATTTGCGCAAAGAATGCTGCAGAAAACACAGTTTATTGGAGTCCAGAGGAGTGGGGGAGAGGAGAAAAAGACTCACAGAAAAAATGGCAGCCTGAAGGCTCCAAATGGCCGCGGTTCCGCGGCTAAACAGAGAGATTGGGCTTCCAAATTTTTTCTTTGTTCTGGCCTGGAAGTCCTCTGCTTGTCTGGATTTGCTGAATCTTGATTTGCTCACTGTATCTGCTCCAGATTTTTACAGTAGACCGTTTGCTTTGTTTTGATCCGTCGCGGTGTAGCCGCGAAATATGGGTCTATCTTCCCACGTCTTTGGCACTGAACTTGAACTTCGAATATCCCACGTCTTTGGCACTGAACTCGAACTCCGTATTATCCTGCACACTTGCACAAAAACTAATCAAAAATAACAAGTTGGTTTTTTTTTTTTACAATGTATATTTTTTTGTTTTGTTTTTCGGTTAGATTTATATTCACAAGTTAACCCAAAATTACACAAAAAAATAAACTACCGTCTCCCCAGCAACGGCGCCATTTGATTGTTAGAGATTCTGCGTGTTCAAGTTTAGTTAATTACCGCAATCAAAACGGTTTCGCTTGTAGCTAGCCGGTTGAGTACGGGTCGTCCGCAGGGAGATGGGAATCTTTTTCTATGTGTCTTAACGAGTTAAGTCCAAGAGTCCAGATTTGTTTGTGATTAACTAAGTGTTAAAATGATATGTAAAGAGAGCTTGTTAGGGTTAGGATTAGGTTAGTTTGAGTTAGGAGTCGCTCACTTCTTTCGTCGCCACTCTTAATATCGGTGTTACGGTAATTGGCAACAACGGGGATTAGCACGACTAGGAAGGAACTTGCGAGTATAAGCTAGGCTTTCCAACGCTTAAGTTCTTCCTTTTGGTGCTTGTCCGTCCGTTCTTGGCTCTTAGCCATAACCTCCGGTTAATTCAACCACAACCGGTCTCACTACGGAATCACCGCTATCATGTAGGATAGGGTGCCGTAGGGAGCGGATTGTGGTTCAATTAACGGGAGTCGATTTAAGATGTTGGGCAAGGAAAGAGTGAGAGAGATTTCATTCTCTCAAACTTCCCTTATCCTACCCTAACAAGTATGAAACTACTCACCCATTATACGGAAAAGAAAATAAAACAAAAGAGGAAGATAGAAAGAAGGAGATTAGAAGATAACAACTAGCTATTTGCGACCTCACCTCGGCAAGAATCAAGCGTAAGCATCATGGTTGTTTAAGGATAAAGGAAAAGAGAAAAGAAAGAAACAAACACAAATAACAACAACTAAGTTAACAAATGAAAATTACAAGCAATAAACATAACAAGAACAAGACAAGTATAATGACAAAATGAACTTCTTTATTCATCATTCTTCACTCACAAAAGCTCACTACAAGTTTTTCAATGGAGAAGAGATGAGAAGAGGAAGAAGAACACAAGTATTCTAAAACCTAAAATACAAGATTAAGCACCCTTGTCTTCACAAGGTTCTGGGCTATTTATAGGCAGGGAACTGGAAATCTAGGGCAAAATTCTGCCTCTACATGAAAAATCCAAAATACCCCTGAAATTTCGTCAACTGAGGAGGCCGTACGGCCGCGGTTCCGCGGCCTAAGCATGCTAATGCCGCGGAACCGCGGCGCTTTAGAGGAATTGGCTGCTCGGATTTTCTGTGCTTCTTAGTGTTGATGTTTGGCTTAGTTTGGTACACTTTTTTTCTTAGAATCTCTCCACATTTTCTCCAGAATTTCAGCAAATCCAAAGGTGATTGGATGTGGATCTTTTTGTCATGATTTACTCGAGCTCCACGTAGATTTCTTGGATCTTGTGTTTCCATTGAGCCTTGTGCATGAAAATGACATTGATTTGCCATTTTGTCTCTCAAACTGGTGTGTGGCAACATACGGATAGAGAGCGGAGACCCGTGTTTTATCTGTGGTTGGCAGGAACCCGGATTTTGTCGTGCTTTTCCATGAATTTCATCGTTTAGAGCCGAGAAACCTGTATCCTGCAATTGACTAGCAAACACGGCTCAAGGGTACCTACCGATAAGCAATATGATAAAAATTGGGCGGTATAAAAATTCAAAAATCTGATATGAACAGCACTCTAACCTAGATCAGAATGGTTCTCACTTTATCTAATTAGGAAAACTCGCACTGTATCCTCAAATTCTCCTCCAAACCTGAAAGAAGAATTAGTCGGGATCACTCGAGGAGTAAACCAACTCATCAGTGAGAATCGAGATCCAACTATCATCGCACGATAACGTGATGAAATCCACTCATGTTATCACACTCCAGATGGTATGCGCATGCCTGGCAAGTTTCAGTTTCTTTAGAAACACCCGATGTGATTTTTACCCCATACTCTTATGACCTTGACTAAGGTCAACAAATCATAAGTCACATGTCAAGTTCTACCTGTAACGACCATGTTTTCTAATCCCTAATAAAATATATTTTATTTATATTTCTACTATCAAATAATTATTTACATGTTTCTTTTATATAATAATAATTTTTAAAGTAATATTAATAATTTTTAAAGCAGTAAATATGATTAAAGGAAATTTCCAAAATCTATTTATTATTTTTATAGGCTTAAAATGTTTTAGAAAGATTTTATAATACCTTAAAATAATCTATATATTCTTATTATCAATAAAAGTAATTAATTCATAATTAAAAATATTTTAAAGATGAACTACATATTATATAATTATTATAACTAGCTAACAATTTAGAAATAGATATACTAATTGTTTTTAGCCCAAAACTATTTTTATATTAAAGATAATAATAAAATATATTTTCTGCAATTTTTCCATAACTTTCCCGTATATTTTACTATTTTTAACAAATTTTTCAATGCCAAATCAATATTCTGCTATTTATTTATTTTTATTTCAAATTTTTAAAGCCTTTTAACCTGGACCGTTGGATCACGAGATCCAACGGCCCAGAGCTCTGCGGCGACGCCCACGTGGTGATCCTCACCCACGGCTGCGGGCCAATCGCAGCGCGAAACGTGGCGATGGGCGGCGCGATCTGCGCCGTTGGATGAAGATCCAACGGCTGAGGATTTAGGCGGCGGCGACTAATCATTGGCAATTAATTCTGAGATGATTGGGCGCAGATTTTGAGGATTATTTTTGGATTTTCTTGTTACTTTTTGAATGCTATAAATAGGCACCTTCAAACCTCAATTTCTCACACCTCGGAACACCAAAAATTCTGAAAAAAATACCGGTGCCTTCGTATCGCCGACGCTACGGCTCCATCCAATCGCAGAGGAAAAATCGGGACGCGGAGTTATTGAGGATTTAGTATGAGACTACGTTTTCAGCTCTTCGGCTTTCCGACTCAAACAAAAGGTAGGATCCGCCTCTCTCTCCTTTTCCTGTCACCTTCTTCTATCTCAATAACCTAGTTCCAACTTCTAATTCTCAACCACCATTTAAAATGGTGTTATAATATTTGTGCATACCCTTTTTCCTTGTACCCTTAATCATGATAATGTTAACCCATATTTTTAAAACGGTGTTTAAATTTCATCCGTACACAATTATATTGCACACCATAATACCTGGAATTTGATGTAACCCATGAATTGTAATTTCACCTCTGACATACCCATACTATAAAAATGATCTCGAAATAGGCTACTTCCAAAAAATACCCTCGTTTAATTAAAATATTGTATTTGTTTCAAATATCTATATAAGATATGTAAAATAAATATTTTAGATACAACATACGTATATTTTACTTATACTTTCTCATCAACCACTATAATATTGTTAAACTCCCTTTCAACCTTTTTAAAGAAGAAAATACTAAATTTAAATAACGATATTTTTTCAAAAGGAATATTTAGTATTTTACTAAAAGGTAATTTTAAAAAGGAACAGTTGTAGGCATCGATCGTTTATCTAAACCAGACTTTGTGGTGCCTAGGCTAGACAAGTGAGAAAGATAACTTTAAAAGGCCCGTTTCACGGTGATTCGTGAGCGGATCCCTCCTTTCCTTACTTGTGCATACCTGACCACAATTGGCGGTGAAGAGGCGATTTGAGGATCTCATAACTTGTCCTTTTGGAATATTAAGAACAGTATAGATTTTCAAATAAAAACCTCTTGCAAAAGATTTTTCAAATAAACACCACAACCTTTTATCGAAAGGATATTTTCCGTAAAATATTATGTTTTTCCAAAATAGTAAATATCCCAAATATCATAGTTTTTCTTAGAAGCAATAAATGATAATTAAACACTATTATTTCTTTTTAACTAAGCTTTCTCTAAGATAACGCGAAGTACTTTACAAATTCTAGAAAATAAAACGAGTGGTTGTGGAAGGTCATATTAAACGAGATCAATACGTTTTAAATTCCAGTTTATGACAACATGATATATACAAAACATGATACGGTTAGGGTTAGAATGCGCGGACCTAGGTATGGAATACTTATTATGAAGATCCCGGCAGGCAGGATGAACAGTCCAATATATGGGCGACTATATAAATATGAAGATCCCTGCAGGCAGGGTGAACAGTCCAAAGTGTGGACGACTATACAAATATGAAGATCCCGATATTTCGGGTGAACAGTCCAAAGTGTGGATGACTATACAAATATGAAGATCCCGATATTTCGGGTGAACAGTCCAAAATGTGGACGACTATACAATGTGGAAATTCCATGCCTAGAGGTATACGCACTAACTCTAATCCGTCCAAACCTTTATACTAAACCACGGGGATGGGTAGTTTGATTAGGCAAGGATAATTCGGAACTCGGATTCCCCTACTACTCGAACATGATCCCGGGAAGTGAAACGGTACATTTCACTTCCCCAGTTGTTGTTCCGTGGCCACAACGGAATAATCACGAGTATCCGGACCCTTGTTTAACAAACTATTACCTTCATCCACATATAACTTACAACATACACATGCTCATATATACCTCTGTAAGTCGATGTACTACACCCCAATACTTGTGGGGAGGCGGAATTTTCAAAAAACGAACTTGTTTAGTGAACGAACATCGACTAACCGCTTGAATCGAAGCTAAACTATAAATAACCAAACACAAAGTGTTTCTAAACTACTGTGTTTAGGGATTATACCTAATGAACCAACTCCTTCGTCTTTACGATCTCCTTGTCCTCCTCGGCCTTCTCTTTGTAGTAGACGATCCACCCGAGAGCAAAACTCCAAGTTTAGCCTCTAAACTTGAGGCAACTAACCTTCTTGGATTGCTAATCAAAGAAGATAGAATGAAATAGAGTGATGGTTATGGATTGTTTAGTCTTGCTAATCTTTGTACTCAACTCATGAGAGGGGAGGATTAGTCTTTGAAGATGGAGAGCTTGAGGAGAGAGAAGATGAGAATGAATATCATATGAGAATAGTAAGTTATCATAATAAATATGAAGCATTCTTATTTATGAAGAAAAGAATAATACATGATGAATAAGCATGCTTCACAAATATCTAATGGTGATTCATTGTCATGACTCATTAAGCATTTATCATGCATTAATGATATGCATGAATCACCCCCATGACTCACTAAACTCATTTAATGCAAGTGCCACCTAAACCTCCTTAGTCACCATCTTCTAGAAGCTTCTCGCGTAATTACGAGAACGCCCCTCCGATCCGTAAAAATACGGAAAAACTTTAGACTGTATAAATCCAATAACCGGATACCAGTAACTGGCTTAAACCAAAGCCGACTGGTAAAAACTGTCCGAAAGTCGTACGCGCGTAAACGCACGTATGCGTCCGAACCCTTTGTCGCAAAACCATGCGACCTCTATATCGTTTCGCCTGGAGTAGAAAACTCTCTGTGTGGGACTCTAGAGACTCGACTACTACGCTGGCAGTGGGTTTAACCACAGACCGCAAGCGGCACTAGCTGTACGTAACGGTCCCCAGGTAGTTGTCGATAAGAAGGACGATGAGGAAACCCATCCGAACTCCGACTGAGCCTGCTGTGACAATCTCCATACAGTCCGGTCCGTTCGTCCAAGACTATCGCATATCGGGCCTAGGAGGGCGGCAAGCGTCAGTCCCCTAATAGCGGTATAAGTCGTGTCGGAGCGAAGCCCATTACACCCTGAGAAACTACTGGAACCTACCAGCAAATCTCGCTTGCCCTGGCCAGGGACTTTGCGTAATGGCTCTCTGACACAGCACGATATCTACTCCCAATACCGGGAGGGACGAATCCTGTCTAACCGCCACTGCCTCCAAGTGCTCGGGACTGCACCCAACTGCTACCTGTTTGCACGACTCCTTTGAGCCGTGGTAGGGTAGCAATCTAAGAACAGTGGGACACACTCGAGGCGAAGTAGCAGTGTCAAGTCTGCGGACTATGCTGTACTCATGTCACCTGGGAACTGTTCACTGACGACTGGTATAAAACCAACCAACAGTTCCCTGTGAGTCCTGTCCGGTGTACCCGTAACCTAACGAGCACCTGCATACTATCTCCAGTACGACGTACTGACGGCTGTGGGACAGACCATCTCCCCAACTGGGATGAGAAGCGTACACACTAGTCTACTCCGGAGTATCGATGCTCTGTCTCGATAATCCAACGACCAGGGACCTGAATAAGGATGTGCTTGTAGACTACCCAGCCCCCACTAGTGTGACTGCCATCACAACGCTGGTAGACAAGCAAGATCCTAAGAGCTCTATCAATACGTACACTCATATATTAAGATAGAAAAACCAAGTAGCATACTACCATGTTTAGCAAGACTGTTATATACATGTGAATATCCCAAGCTTCCATTAAGTAATATACAAACTAGTATGATACAGTAATGGCCTTCTAGGGCATAAACACTAACAATCTCCCACTTGCACTAGGGCCATGTACTGGCATATCGTAGACCGATGATCTCGAGTAGCCTCTCGAACTGAATCTGAGGTAGGGCCTTTGTGAATGGATCAGCAATGTTCTCTTCTGAAGCAACTCTCCGAACCTCGATCTCCTGACGATCAATGATCTCCCTGATCAGGTGATACCGCCTCAAGATGTGTCTGGACTTCTGATGGGACCTTGGTTCCTTTGCTAAATCTATAGCTCCGTTGTTGTCGCAATACAGAGGTATTGGATCAACTATGGTAGGAACCACCTGAAGTTCTGTTAGGAACTTCTTCATCCAGACTGCTTCTTTTGCGGCATCGCAAGCAGCTATATACTCCGCTTCCATCGTTGAGTCAGCAACGGTGTCCTGCTTGGAGCTCTTCCAGCACACCGCCCCTCCATTGAGGGTAAAGACATAACCCGACATGGACTTGGAATCGTCCTTATCACTCTGGAAGCCGGAATCAGCAAAGGCCTCCAACCTGAGGTCTTTTCCGCCGTAAACCAAAAACATCTCCTTAGTCCTCCTCAGGTACTTGAGAATGTTCTTTACTGCTATCCAGTGCTTCTCCCCTGGGTCTGACTGATACCGGCTTACCACGCTTAGTGCGTAAGCTACATCTGGTCTGGTACACAACATCGCATACATTATAGAGCCTACCGCAGAAGCGTAGAGTATAATAGACATGCGTTCCCTTTCTAAATCAGTCTTGGGAGATATCTCTTTGGAGAGGGTGATTCCGTGACAAGCCGGTAGATTACCGCGCTTAGAATCTTCCATACTGAATCTTTTCAGTACAGTGTCGATATACCTGGACTGCGAAAGTACCAACATCCTCTTGGATCTATCACGATAGATCCGGATCCCCAGAATGTACGAGGCATCACCCAGGTCTTTCATGGAGAACCTGTGTGACAAGAATCCTTTGACAGATTGTAGCATAGGAATGTCATTTCCTATCAATAGAATGTCATCCACGTATAAGACGAGGAATACGACACTTCTGGCTACAGCTTTACTATATATGCACGGTTCATCTGGATTTTTGATAAAGTCATATTCTTTGACTGTCTCATCAAAACAGATGTTCCAACTCCGCGATGCCTGCTTTAGTCCATAAATGGACTTAAGCAGCTTGCATACTTTCCCGCTGCTCCCACTCTGATTGAAACCCTCTGGCTGATCCATATAGACGCTCTCTTCTAAATTTCCATTCAGAAAAGCCGTCTTTACGTCCATCTGCCAGATTTCATAATCATGGAAGGCAGCAATAGCAAGAAGGACCCGAATGGATTTGAGCATAGCCACTGGAGAAAAAGTTTCGTCATAGTCCAAACCAGGTCTTTGACGAAAACACTTTGCAACAAGTCTAGCCTTATAGGTTTCCACCTGTCTATCTACACCAATCTTTTTCTTGAAGATCCATTTGCATCCTATGGGTTTTACCCCATCTGGAGCAAAGTCCAAAGTCCATACTTTGTTGGTGTACATGGACTCCATTTCGATCCGCATTGCATCTAGCCATCGTACCGAGTCGCCGCTCTGGATGGCCTGCTGGAAGTCAGTAGGTTCATCATCATCTATGATGCAATCCTCTCTATCCCCATCTATGAGAAAACCGTAGTATCTCTCAGGCGGATGAGACGGCCTACTACTCCTGCGGAGGGGTGCGGGAATGTCCTGTTCTTCTTGAACTACTGGTTCTGCCAAACTTTCAGTAGCAGTTTGTGGTTCTGGAATTTCTTCCAGTTCTACTACGCTCCCACTCTTCTGATTTTCCAAAAATTCAGTTTCTAAGAAGCGGGCATGACGAGAAACAAAAACCTTTTGTTCTTCTGCATAATAGAAACAATACCCTGTAGAGTTCTTTGGATATCCCACAAACTTACACTCTACTGAGCGTGCCTCGAGCTTGTCCGGATGCTGCTTTTTTACAAAAGCTGGACATCCCTATGTCTTCAGGTACTGAAGATAGGGTTTCTTCCCACTCCACATCTGATATGGTGTGGTAGGCACAGTTTTGGTTGGAACTCTGTTCAGAAGATATGTCGCTGATTCTAGCGCATAACCCCAGAAAGATCGCGGTAACTCAGCATTACTCATCATGGATCGTACCATATCCAATAGGGTTCGATTCCGTCTCTCCGATACACCGTTGTGCTGTGGAGTGTACGGAGGAGTAAGCTGAGAGAGAATCCCTTTCTCTTTTAGGTAACCTAGGAACTCGGCACTTAAGTATTCTCCACCTCGATCAGATCTCAGTGTCTTAATACTTTTGCCTGTTTGGTTTTCTGCTTCACTCTTATATTCCTTGAATTTCTCAAAGGCCTCGGATTTATGCTTCATCAAGAAGACATGTCCAAACCTAGAGAAATCATCTGTAAAAGTAATGAAGTAGGAATAACCACCTCTCGCATGTGTAGACATTGGACCACATACATCGCTGTGTATGAGTCCTAAGAGCTCGCTCGCTCTTACTCCTTGTCCAGTAAATGGAGTCTTTGTCATCTTTCCTTTGAGACAAGATTGACAAGTGTCATAAGTTTGATATTCGAACGAGTCCAAATATCCTTCTCTATGCAACGTAGTCAACCTTCTCTCATTGATGTGACCCAGTCTACAATGCCATAAGAAAGCTTTATTTAAATCTGGAGACTTTCTTTTTAGTGTGTTCTGGACATTGAAAATTTGGAGTTGGTTTAAAACATATATGCCGTTATTTAGTGTACCGGACCCAATCAAACCATGATTTAGGTGGATGTTGACAATATCTTTTACAAACGTGAAATCATAACCTTTATTTGATAACAAGGAAACTGATATGATATTACACGTTAAGCTTGGTACAAAATAACAGTTATGTAAAACCAAAATGTGTCCACTCGTCAATCCTAAGTGATAATCCCCGACGGACGCAGCTCCCCCGCTAGCTCCGTTAGCAACCTTTAGGGTCATATCACCTCCTTCAGCACTCTACGGTTTCTCAGTGCCTGCAATGAATTGCAAATATGAGATCCTGATCCGGTATCCAATACCCAGGAAGTAGAGTTGATCGACAGATAATTCTCAATTACAAACACACCTGAGGTCGAAGCCACAGCTTGCTTCGGTTCCTGGTTCTTGGCGTTCCACGCCTTGCAATCCTTCTTCCAGTGCCCTTTCCTGTGACAATGGAAGCACTCATCCTGGCCAACTACCGGTACTGCAAACTTTTTCTTTCCCTTCCCTCCCACCTTACTAACACCTCCTCTAGGTTTGGGTGCGGCCTTCTTCTTCCTTCCTTTGGCCCTAGCCTTGGACCCGGAAGAAGATGCACCGCCAACAAACATAGCGGGTGTTTCCCTTACTTTCTGCAAGGTGCCCTCTGCACTCCTTAACATGTTCAGGAGTTCCGCAAGTTCAACTTCTTTTCGTTGAAGGTTGAAGTTGAGGATAAACTGGGCGTAGGTGGGAGGAAGGGACTGGAGAATGAGGTATGTATAGAGCTCATTATCCAAAGTCGTCCCAAGGTCTGCGAGCTCTTCAATATAGCCGATCATCTTTAGGACATGTTCACCTACCGATGACCCGACAGCCAACCTCGCTCGAAACAAGTTCTTAGAGGTCTCGTATCTTGCTATACGAGATTGCTCTCCATAAAGTTCCTTTGTATGGAGAAATATGCCATCTAGGGACATATCCTCGTGCCTCCTCTGATGTTCATTGTTCATTGAGGCAAGCACGATGCACTTGGCTTTCGCGCAATCTAAATCCCAGGTTTTGCGGATTTCCTTATCCGCATTGCTGGATTTGGGACCAGGGACAGCAGGTGCCGTAGCGGTGAGGATGTACCCCAATTTGTCATAGGTCAAAGCCATTTTGACATTCCGCAGCCAATCTTTATAGTTTGGCCCTGTCAGTATATTTTTCTCTAAAAGTAACTTAAGTCCATTCATTTTCAGGGTCGCTGCAATTAGGAGAGAAAGAAGAAAACTCTTTAGCATGATGCTCTTGCAAGTTTAGAGTGGTTTTTAGTTTATCTAAACTGGATGGCTCCCACTGTTTCTCGAATCCTTCCTCAAACCATAAAAGAAGAATTAGCCAGGACTATTCTCACCGTACAATACTTGCTTAACCTTTCAACCAGGCCAGTGTCGATACTTCGAGGGAGGTTTTCCAACGCTTTCGCGAAGTTCCTTAATTAAATAACCTCTTTTCTCTGGGGGCGTAACCCCGCTGACACCTTTCTGGACACCTACTAGGTTTATAGCATTGATCGTTAAGTGACGAATCTCCTGATAAGTAGCATATACTCACAGTAGGATCGGGATCCAAATATCATCGTATGATAATGTTGAAGGAATCCTACCAACATTCATCAAACTCCAAATGGTATGCATCTCTTTGCAAATTTCAGTTTCTTTAGAAATTCGCGATATAAGTTTTTGCCCCATGCTCTTATGACCTTGACGTATGCCAACAAATCATAAGTCACATGTCAAGTTCTGCCCATCATTATCTTGTTAATTTGAACCCACCCGTATATACCCTTGACGTATGCCAACAAGGTAATGCGACTGTCCCAAACCAACACATCTATCTATGCAACAAATGAATACCCCAGCAGCTACCAAACACTATGCCTTGACGTATGCCAACAAGCATAGCTTGAATACTACTGACCATCCATAAGAAATGACGGAGGGCTACGACTGGTTTTGGCGAAACCCTGAACGTAGTGAACTTGATATAACCGAAGGAACCTGATAGCTTTTAAAAGGAGTGGTTAAAGCTCCGCATTTAAAAATATCTGTTTTTAAAATTAACCGAGTGGTTTCTTTTAAATTGTTCCAACGATTTAAACTTTGGTTCGTTTTTCTTTGCATTATAGATAATGCGTCCCATCATTAACCTATCATTGCAGAAAACAACGAAAATACAACGTCCTCTTATGCCATCCGCATTCGCCACGGGGTCCCGTCATCACCCGTTAGGTTACTTAACTAACGACAGAGAGGGGGCTGGGCTAGCGCGGGTGTAAAACATAAGTGACGTCTAAATAGCTATCATATATATAGATATTTTACATTCGTCTGACGCAATGATATACATTCCAGAACACAGATAAACAATATTGGATTTGCAAGCAATCTGTATTTCTTTTGAGCCTGAAAGAAAAGACAGATTACACAGTTGTGATGAATAGCCGTTACCCCACCCTCGACCCCTACGGGTACGGCAAACTACCCGCCCGGCAGTTTGTGTACCCCACCTTGGGTCAGTCTTAGGAGCAAAAACAGTAAAATGAAATAATACAACGGTGGCTACAACCGCAACCTGGATGTGCCCCGCAAAAATAATATTACAACAAATTACATTTACAACAAATGAATTAAATAATAACCCATTGCTAAACCCCGGCTATACACCACAACAGTCCAATACAGTTCATATGCACAAACAGATATAACCATTACAGAAATGTGCAACCCCCTGCCAACCGACATACTAGCAGTTAGGGGAGGTTTACGAACACATTTAACAATCACAGATATAATCCAATATGCAAATACTGTACAATTTCGATCGATTAAACATCTTTAATATTGCTCCAAAAACTGCTCTGTAAAACTGAAACCTGAGCAAATATTAAATATCCCAGAAAATCCAAAATAACACATAGAAGCAGCACATGAAATTTGAGTTCCTGACTCGGCAACTTGGCGGCGGAAGCGCGGCAGATCGGTGCGATCCGCCGCGGTTCCGCGGCCGTGTTGCCGATTCAGGAGCTCAAATTTCTTGGGTGTTCTTCTGGTGTCTTTTCAAGCTCTCTGAACTTACCTGAAAAATTTTTGGACTTCATTTAAATTTCGACAGAAACTTGACAGTTTTAGGGTTTTCCGGCTTCGTTTTTCCGTTCGAAATTCATACAAATTTGCAATTAAGTTATTTATTGTTTAGCGAGGCTCTGATACCACTGTAAGTTGATGTACTACATCCCAATACTTGTGGGGAGGCGGAATTTTCAAAAAACGAACTTGTTTAGTGAACGAACATCGACTAACCGCTTGAATCGAAGCTAAACTATAAATAACCAAACACAAAGTGTTTCTAAACTACTGTGTTTAGGGATTATACCTAATGAACCAACTCCTTCGTCTTTACGATCTCCTTGTCCTCCTCGGCCTTCTCTTTGTAGTAGACGATCCACCCGAAAGCAAAACTCCAAGTTTAGCCTCTAAACTTGAGGCAACTAACCTTCTTGGATTGCTAATCGAAGAAGATAGAATGAAATAGAGTGATGGTTATGGATTGTTTAGTCTTGCTAATCCTTGTACTCAACTCATGAGAGGGGAGGATTAGTCTTTGAAGATGGAGAGCTTGAGGAGAGAGAAGATGAGAATGAATATCATATGAGAATAGTAAGTTATCATAATAAATATGAAGCATTCTTATTTATGAAGAAAAGAATAATACATGATGAATAAGCAAGCATCACAAATATCTAATGGTGATTCATTGTCATAACTCATTAAGCATTTATCATGCATTAATGATATGCATGAATCACCCCCATGACTCACTAAACTCATTTAATGCAAGTGCCACCTAAACCTCCTTAGTCACCATCTTCTAGAAGCTTCTCGCGTAATTACGAGAACGTCACTCCGATCCGTAAAAATACGGAAAAACTTTAGACTGTATAAATCCAATAACCGGATACCAGTAACTGGCTTAAACCAAAGCCGACTGGTAAAAACTGTCCGAAAGTCGTACGCGCGTAAACGCACGTATGCGTCCGAACCCTTTGTCGCAAAACCATGCGACCTCTATATCGTTTCTCCTGGAGTAGGAAACTCTCTGTGTGGGACTCTAGAGACTCGACTACTACGCTGGCAGTGGGTTTAACCATAGACCGCAAGCGGCACTAGCTGTACGTAACGGTCCCCAGGTAGTTGTCGATAAGAAGGCCGATGAGGAAACCCATCCGAACTCCTACTGAGCCTGCTGTGACAATCTCCATACAGTCCGGTCCGTTCGTCCAAGACTATCGCATATCGGGCCTAGGGGGGCGGCAAGCGTCAGTCCCCTAATAGCGGTATAAGTCGTGTCGGAGCGAAGCCCATTACACCCTGAGAAACTACTGGAACCTACCAGCAAATCTCGCTTGCCCTGGCCAGGGACTTTGCGTAATGGCTCTCTGACACAGCACGATATCTACTCCCAATACCGGGAGGGACGAATCCTGTCTAACCGCCACTGCCTCCAAGTGCTCGGGACTGCACCCAACTGCTACCTGTTTGCACGACTCCTTTGAGCCGTGGTAGGGTAGCAATCTAAGAACAGTAGGACACACTCGAGGCGAAGTAGCAGTGTCAAGTCTGCGGACTATGCTGTACTCATGTCACCTGGGAACTGTTCACTGACGACTGGTATAAAACCAACCAACAGTTCCCTGTGAGTCCTGTCCGGTGTACCCGTAACCTAACGAGCACCTGCATACTATCTCCAGTACGACGTACTGACGGCTGTGGGACAGACCATCTCCCCAACTGGGATGAGAAGCGTACACACTAGTCTACTCCGGAGTATCGATGCTCTGTCTCGATAATCCAACGACCAGGGACCTGAATAAGGATGTGCTTGTAGACTACCCAGCCCCCACTAGTGTGACTGCCATCACAACGCTGGTAGACAAGCAAGATCCTAAGAGCTCTATCAATACGTGCACTCACATATTAAGATAGAAAAACCAAGTAGCATACTACCATGTTTAGCAAGACTGTTATATACATGTGAATATCCCAAGCTTCCATTAAGTAATATACAAACTAGTATGATACAGTAATGGCCTTCTAGGGCATAAACACTAACAACCTCTACTCAAAACATCTTAAGTTTATGCATTTCAAACCTTCACACCCCTACTTTACGTTGCATACATCATACACACCTGTTCGTTTCTATACCTTTACTATCTTATCAGGCAATCCTACCTGAGTATAACTCGCTGACGGACCTTTCTTTTCTTTCTCTATCTTTGGAATGTCTGTCAGATAAGAATGAGTATTACAGCGAAGATCAAGGTGTTAAGTCAACTTATGAAGATTATGAAGACAGGACAATAGAAGATTAGATAGTTTTAATTTTTGTTGTTGCCTACATGTTTAGGGCTTTTGTTTCTCCTTTGATGTAATTAAACTACTTAGTTTATTTTACTATTTCGTTTGGGATGTAATAAAGTTTGGTTAATAGAAATAAAATACCTGTCGCTTTTATATTTGTTTTGGTACACATCCTGCATATTAAATATTTATACGCTTAACGTAACTGTATTGAATAGACTACCTTCAATACAGTTAGGTTGCGGACCTTGCCACGTCTTCCGTCTCCTTCTTTTGGGAAGCGGGGCGTGACAGGTTTTTGTGGTGGCCCATGTAGGTCCTCTTGTGTACTAAAATGAAACCGTTAACTGACTTATTATATTTGTGAATCTCATCCATCTATACCGATATCATAGTTTTCTTATGTCCCTTTTCCCATCCTTGGCATTCTGTACCCTGACCATGACATTTCCTTCTGGTCATGGCAAATCTTTCCAACGAGGATGACATGTCCAATATTACTTTGAAGCTACATCTGGAGATTCAGAAGATGAAGTCGTAGACTCTCAGGCGGTTGTCCCCACAAGGCACCGTGGTAATGGTCGTACTTTTCTTAGATCGAGGACCTATCACCACTTGTTGAACTCCCGTAATCGAGATTAATAAGTCTTTTCCTTTTCTTTGGCCAAATAAAACGATGTAAGAACATTAAGGGCATGTCCTTACTTTTCGGTTGTACTCTCCATATTGAAGTTGGATAATAAAATCTTAGTTTCGAGCAATAATCTCTCTTGTGTTTCTTGCTCTTCTTAGTCTCTCCCTTGCATTAATTGTTGTTCTTCCATGCAAGTTATTATCTTGTCTCACCTCAGCCGTTTGTAACCTAACCTATTCTGATTCTAATCATCAATGGCCGGACGACACTATAACTGCAACAGAAGGGGAAATGGAGTCAATGAAGCCACTGCTCAACAAGCAGCTATGCTACAAAGGATGTAAGGACTATTGGAGCAACAGCAGCAGCAGACAGCTGTCCTTCATCAGGAGCTACGAGAAAATAGGCAGCAGCAAGCAGAGATTTTATGGCACTAACCTCGGTCCCACAAGGTTCGGCGGGAGTGAAGAAGTTCAGATCACTCCACCCTAAGACTTTTTCGGGGAAGGAAACTCCTTTAGAAGCTGAAGAATGGCTTAAGGGAACAATCAATGATCTCAGTGCCGCCTAAATCTCGCAGGACGCGTGGGTGAACATCGCTAAGCTACAACTTACAAAACACTACTCTAAGGAGAACATGGGAAAACAGATGGTTGAAACACATGAAGCGGATGAGAAAGGTCAAGTTTTTTATGGGAGAAGTACCGATCGATTGGGAAGACCCTGAAGATGGAGAATTTGTAAGATAATAGTAGAAAAAATGGAGATGATGATTCAATGCAGCGAGCGAAGAAAGCTCAGCCCACGACTCATTTTCCGTTTAACATCTTGGAAGAAGACAGAGGGTTTATGTATAGCCTACTTTTGCTACTTTCGTTAGAGGAAACCCTAGCCATACTTTCGATCATTCTGAGATTATGGAAAAGTTAGCATAACCTACCAGCAATAACCGGTCTGAATACTAGAAAGATGAAAACTTGAGCGACAAGACAATCCAGCTGGCTAGAGCTGTATGAAGGAAGAACTACTAGGCAGACATACACGGAAGTGAGGAAACGGGATGAGAGTGCGAGACCAAAATATTTAACCACGATAATCTCTTCTTAGTGATTTCGTACTTTCCTTGACCTACCTTCTGAAATTTCGAGGACGAAATTAATTTAAGGAGGGTAGATTGTAACGACCATGTTTTCTAATACCTAATAAAATATATTTTATTTATATTTCTACTATCAAATAATTATTTACATGTTTCTTTTATATAATAATAATTATTAAAGTAGTGTTAATAATTTTTAAAGTAGTAAATATGATTAAAGGAAATTTCTAAAATCTATTTATTATTTTTATAGCTTAAAATGTTTTAGAAAGATTTTATAATACCTTAAAATAATCTACATATTTTTATTATCAATAAAAATAATTAATTCGTAATTAAAAATATTTTAAAGATGAATTAGATATTATATAATTATTATAACAAGCTAACAATTTAGAAATACATATACTAATTGTTTTTAGCCTAAAACTATTTTTATATTAAAGATAATAATAAAATATATTTTCAGAAATTTTTCCATAATTTTCCCATATTTTTTACTATTTTTAACAAAATTTTCAATGCCAAATCAATATTCTGATATTTATTTATTTTTATTTTAAAATTTTAAAGCCTTTTAACGTGGACCGTTGGATCACGAGATCCAACCGCCCAGAGTTCTGCCGCGCCGCCCACGTGGTGATCCTCACCCACGGCTGCGGGCCAATTGCAGCGCGACACGTGGCGATGGGCGGCGCGATCTGCACCGTTGGATGCAGATCCAACGGCTGAGGATTTAAGCGGCGGCGGCTAATCATTGGTAATTAATTCTGAGATGATTGGGCGCAGATTTTGAGGATTATTTTTGGATTTTCTTGTTACTTTTTGAATGCTATAAATAGGCACTTTCAAACCTCAATTTCTCACACCTCGGAACTCCAAAAATTCTGAAAAAAATACTGGTGCTTTCGTATCGCCGACACTACGGCTCTATCCAATCGCAGAGGAAAAATCGGGACGCGAAGTTATTAAGGATTTAGTACGAGACTACGTTTTCAGCTCTTCGGCTTTCCGACTCAAACAAAAGGTAAGATCCGCCTCTCTCCTTTTCCTGTCACCTTCTTCTATCTCAATAACCTAGTTCCAACTTCTAATTCTCAACCCCCATTTAAAATGGTGTTATAATATTTGTGCGTACCCTTTTTCCTTGTACCCTTAATCATGATAATGTTAACCCATATTTTTAAAACGGTGTTTAAATTTCATCCGTACACAATTATATTGCACACCCATAATACCTGGAATTTGATGTAACCCATGAATTGTAATTTCACCTCTGACATACCCATACTATAAAAATGATCTCGAAATAGGCTACTTCCACAAAATATTGTATTTATTTAAAATATCCATATAAGATATGTAAAATAAATATTTTAGATACAACATACGTATATTTTACTTATACTTTCTCATCAACCACTATAATATTGTTAAACCCCCTTTCAACCTTTTAAAAGAAGAAAATACTAAATTTAAATAACGATATCTTTTCAAAAGGAATATTTAGTATTTTGCTAAAAGGTAATTTTCAAAAGGAACAGTTGTAGGCATCGATCGTTTATCTAAACCAGACTTTGTGGTGCCTAGGCTAGACAAGTGAGAAAGGTAATTTTAAAAGGCCTGTCTCACGGTGATTCGTGAGCGGATCCCTCCTTTTCTTACTTGTGCTTACCTGGCCATAATTGGCGGTGAAGAGGCGATTTGAGGACCTCATAACTTGTCCTTTTGGAATATTAAGAACAATATAGATTTTCAAATAAAAACCACTTACAAAAGATTTTTAAAATAAACACCACAACCTTTTATCGAAAGGATATTTTCCGTTAAATATTATGTTTTTCCAAAATAGTAAATATCCCAAATATCATGATTTTTCTTAGAAGTAATAAAAGATAATTAAACACTATTATTTCTTTTTAACTAAGCTTTCTCTAAGATAACGCGAAGTACTTTACAAATTCTAGAAAATAAAATGAGTGATTGTGGAAGGCCATATTAAACGAGATCAATACGTTTTAAATTCCAGTTTATGACAACATGATATATACAAAACATGATACGGTTAAGGTTAGAATACGCAGACCTAGGTATGGAATACTTATTATGAAGATCCCTGCAGGCAGGGTGAACAGTCCAATATATGGGCGACTATATAAATATGAAGATCCCTGCAGGCAGGGTGATGTTGGATATATGTATGCCCTAGAGGCCATTATATGATAGTGGATGTATTTATACATGTATATATATATATATATTCAGTGTACATTCTTGCTCGACATGATAGTATGCTATCTGGTTCTTCTTTATCTGACATGTTGATTTGATTATACTTTTATTCATTCACACATGTTGATAAAGCCCTGAGGATATAGGCTTGACTACTGTGATTATGATAGAGATCATACTAGTGGGACATCTGTAGTTTATAAGCATATCCTAAAATGTCCCTAGTCGTAGGTGTATCGAGACAGGCATCGATATACCAGAGTAGACTAGCGTATATGATACTAGACCCATATGATGGGCGATGAATGTTCCCACATTCATCGATGTTTGACATCGAGATCGTATACGGGTGCTCAGTGGTGACTGGGTACACTGGACGGACTCACCGAGAACTACTATATGGAATTATATCTATCTTCGGATAGCAGTTCTCAGGTGACACTGGTGCATGTTAGTCTGTAGACCCGAGATTCTCATAGAGTCTTGTGTGTTCTCCCACTGTACTTTGATTACCACCCTACCACGGCTCTACTGAGTCGTGCAAACAGGTGGCCGTTGGGTACAGTCTCGAGACACATGAAGGCGATGAGCGATAGGAGGGGTTTCGTCTCTCCTGGTATTGGGAGTTGATGCTGTGCTGTGCTCGACTGGCTATATCAGTAAGTCCCTGGCCAGGGCTGTTGAGATTTACTGATAAGTGTTATCATTAGTTTCTCGATCTGTTATAGACCATTCATCGGCACGACTTTTTGAGTTATTGGGGTCGACGTTACCATCCCTAGACTTGATATGCAACATATCTGAGTAAGAGACCGGACTGCACGGTAGTGTTGCCGGTTGGCTCGACGGGAGTTGTAACAGGTTCACTTGTTTTCTTCTGATCGTTCAATACCCGGGTGGCCGTTACGTTTAGCTGACCGCTTGCGGCTTGGGAATGCTTGATATGATCATCACCCACTGCCGGCGTATTGACGAGTCTTAGAGTCCCACAATGGAGTTGCCTAGTCCAGGCGAAACGATGTGGTGCGCATATGAGATATGCGTATGGACCCGGTTAAAATGCGTGTATGAGATACCGTATATTAATCGGGCGGTTTTCTTTTGGTCGGGTCGTATATGATATGACCGGGTTGCTAAATCAAGTGTTGATTTATCATTGACCATTAGTTTCTCACTTGAAATCCTTTCTTGTCTATTTTGTTGTATGCATGCTTGTATGCATTCATTCTTATTCATGCACATATGTGCATGCACACATACATGCATACATCATTCTATCATGGTTGTTGATATAGTGGATGGTGGCAATATAAGACTCACACCCTTTATAAAATATATGGATAATATTTTTGGAAAAGAAAAATGGAAATGGAAATTGTTTCATGGTTGAATATTTTATTCTTTCATTAACCCTTTTGTTTAACCATGATTTAATTTCTATGGTCATTTTTGTTCCAAACTAAAATATCTAGATATTTTATAACCTTGGTTAAGAATGAGAGATAGAAAATATATATATTCTCTTTTCTCATTTTTATTTCATAACCTTATCATTATCTTGAGTTTTAGAAAGCCACCATCTTCTTCTTCCTTTCTCTCTTGCTCTCTAGTTTTCTCAAGTGAGCAAAAGAGTTGCCAAGTTAGGATTTTGAAGTGAGAAAACCAACCACAACACCATTCTACACTAGTCTTTCCCATTAGTGTAGAGTGTTAGCTTCCATTTCTTCTCTTGATCTTGTGAAGCTTTAAGCTTGGACAAAGAGGACTCCGGGTGGATCGTCGTGGACCTAGAGGATCTCAAGCGGACCTTTTTCCAACCCTCAAGTAGCCAAGGAGTCTAGCGTAGGGAGCTACAAAGGTTGTACTCTCAAAACCCTAGTTTTTATTACTTGTGTTTGTGTTAAACATTAGTTGCCCTAAATTTTCTAGAATGTTTCTTTAGCACCATAAAAATTTTAATTTGGCATGTGTGTTGCCTCCAAACCCTAGTAGTGGTGCTGTAGAAAACCCTTCATGGTATCAGAGCCAAGTTAGAACCTTAGGCGACGCTTAGGCGATGTTAAAACTCTGATCGAACCCCAAAATACGCCCTTTTAACCCTTCTATGTACATTTTTTTAAAACTGTGTTTTTTCAGAATTAAAAATACTTAAAAAATTCAGCAGGGAAATCTAAGCAAAACTGTAAAATATGAAGCCATAATCCGTACATACCGCAGCGGAACCGCGGCCAGACCTTGCTTGGGCCGCGGATCCGCGGCCGTACAGGGATATTATTGCCTCGTTTTTATACAGTAATGTTCTTGTCTGCTTGTACATATTTTTGGGTATTTTTAATCTGACTCCAGTGTTGAGTGCTCTGCGGATTGTTTTGGATTCGTTGATTCGATCGGAATATTTAATTTCATTCTGTTTTCGGGTAATTTAGAAAGTATTAAAAAGTTCGAACGGATATCATTAACTCACTTTTTCCCGGCACGAAAAACTTTCAAGTGTTGAATTTTTTCTCGAGTTTAAATCTTTCAGAAATACGTGCAAGTAACGTGGTGGGCCCTCTAGAAGAACACAAACCTTAACTCGATTATGTGACCATCTGAACTGCCTCTAAGCCTTAGGGTTTGGGGCAGTACGGCGTGCCACATGTAAGGCGTTGGCTTGACCCTTCTACGGCTGGACCGCTGCTACTGTGACATGTTCCGGGATTTTTGAACTCCGCTCAAGTGTTGAGCCATTAAGGAAATTTTGGGTATTTAATTATTCGATCGGAAAGTTTAATACTGTCTATTTATCTGGAATGTGATACAATATGTGGAATTCATATAGTTAGGCATGAAATGCGAAGTATGTGATATTTCGGATTTGCGATGTCTAAAGTGATTATGGATTCCAAATGTTATAGTTTTACACTTTCTTTTCTGTGACCGTAAGTGTAGTATGTCGCATATCGCCGGTTTCGTTGCTATACATCAACGACAATCGGGGTACGCATACTTACTTACGTTGATGATATATGATATTTTGTGTTGCTGAGATATGATGTGCAGGATTGTCGCGATTGAATAGCCGGGTTTTTTTTATGTGAGATAAGAGTTTTCTTTTCATTCATGTAAAATTCAAATGTAATGTAATATTCTTTTATTTAGGGCACTTCCGGGTTGAGGTTGATACCACCAGTGTTGTATATTATTTACTTTTCCGCATTAGGATAGACCCAAGGAGGGGAGCACAAGTGACCGGGTTCTGGGGTTCAGTGGGAGGCCATCTCGAGGAGTCGAGACCGGGTCTCCTAAACTCCAGAATTGGTAGGGTCGCTTGCCGCTCTCGAAGGGGTCTAGGGGTGTGGGCTTGGCTATTCATCGCGACTGTGGAATCCGTATTTTCTATTGTTGGCTAAATACTAAATACGGACGTCCTAGTATATCCCACATTATATCTGTGTTTCTGCTGCCTGTATACTGTGATGTGATATCTGAGACGAATGATATATTATATATGAGATATATAGTAGACGTTGCTTATGTTTTACACCCGCGCTAGTCCCGTCCCGGTATGCCGTTAGTTAAGTAACCTAACGGTGCATAACGGAACATTGCGGCGAATGCTGATGGCATAAGCGTACGTTGTATTTTCGTTTCTTTTCTGTGATTGGCTTAAGGACTTAAATGATGGGGCTACATTAATATGATTAATGTAAAGAAAATAAACCTAAAAAGATGTTGTAGAATCGGATTTGAAAACCACTCGGCTCTTTATGAAAAAGCTACATTTCAAAACTGCGGAGCTCAAGCCACTCCTTTTGAAAAGCATTTGATTCTACGATGATATCAAGTTCAATGTGTTAAAGATTTTCTTAAAAATCATCCGCAACCCTCTGTCATTTTAGGAAGTAGAGTACTTAGTATTCGTGCTACGTTTGTTGACTATAGTTAAGGCGTAGTGTACGGTAGCTAAGTGATGTCTTCCTACACAGCATATGATGCAGATTAATTAAGACATTCATGCGACTTTGTTGACCATAGTTAAGGGTCATGTGAGCGGGTCTAATTAATCAAGAAATGACGGGTAGAACTTGACTAGTACTTATGATTTGTTGACCATAGTTAAGGTCATAGGTACTAGGGTAAAAACCACATCGGGAATTTCAATAGTTGAAGTTTGTAATGAGATTGCATACCTTCCATATGATGGTTGGATCCCGATCCCACTGTGGGCAATAGTTGCTCCCAGGAGAGTTTTGCAGTTTATAAATAGCTAACCCATTAGGTGTCTAGAAAGGTGTTAACGGGGCTACGCCTCTGGGAAGACGAGGTTTACTTTAATTAGGTCCGTGCGAAAGCACGGGGAACCTCCTTCAAGTACCGACATTGGCCTGGCTGAACGGTTAGCGAAGTTGTAGACTGTAATTAATCCTGGCTAGTTTTCTTTTTAAGGTTTGAAAGAAAAACTTGATTAAAGCAGTGGGAGACATCGATTAGACAAGATAATAACCAATCTGATCTTTGCAAGAGTTTTCGCTGAGTGTATTCTTTTCTCTCTCTTAATGGCATATACCAATGACTGGACTCAAGCTTCTACTAGATAAAAATAAACTGAATGGGACCAATTATAAAGACTAGCTAAGGAATCTGAACATTTCCTTGACTTATGATAAGGTATCATATGTCCTCACGGCTTCAACCCCGCCCGTCCCAGGTCCAAAATCCTCAGTTGCGGATATTGAAGTCCGCAAGACATGGGACGTTGATTGTGCCATGGCCAAATGCCTCGTGCTTGCATCGATGGATAACACACATCAAAAGCAGCATGAGAATATGGACATTCACGCCATATTCCTCCATACAAAGGAGTTCTATGGAGAGCAATCCCGCGTATTACGATACGAAGCATCAAAGAAATTGTTTCATATGCGAATGGCCCCTGGCACACCAGTAGGAGACCATGTTCTGAAGATGATAGCTCTCATAGAAGAGCTTGAGGATCTTGGATGGACGATGGACAATGAACAATATACGGATATTATTCTGCAGTCCCTCCCCTCCACCTTTGCTCAATTTATAGTTAACTTCAACATGCACAACCTGGAGAAGGAACTACCTGAACTCCTTAATATGTTAAGGAGTGCAGAGAGCACACTGAAATCAGTGAAAACTCCCGTTTTGAGTGTTGGGCAATCTTCTTCTTCTCGCCCAAAGGCTAAGGCCAAGGAAAAGATGAAGAAGAAGCCCACTAAGCCTATGGGTGGAGTTAAAAAGGTTAAGGGGAAGGACAAGTCCACAGCTGGAGAATCGGGGAAAGGGGAATGTTATCACTGCCACAAAACAGGACATTGGAAGCGCAACTGCACAGAGTACTTAAATCTTAAGAAGAAGCATGGGGATGCTTCCGCTTCAGGTGTGTTTGTGACAGAAAACTGTTTTTCAATAAACTCTGCTTCCTGGGTTTTAGATACCGGTTCAGGTTCTCACATTTGCAATTTTATGAAGGGGCTGAGAAATAGCAAGGTTTTGAAGATAGGTGACCATACTCTCCGCGTTGGAAATGGTTCCAATGTACATACAATCGCAGTGGGAGAGTATCATTTGGGGTTGCCGTCTGGGTGTACATTGGTTTTGAACCCATGTTATTTTGTACCTAGTATGCTTTGTAATATAATATCCGTTTCTTTGTTAGACAATGAAGGATATAATTTTGTATTGCAGAACAATGTTATGAACATTCACCTGAATCAAATGTTGGTTGGGTATGGTACGCTTAATAACGAGATATACGTCCTAAATCAACACACAGTTTTCAGCATACAACAAACTAATAAAAGAAAACTTTCAGAAATAAATGAAGCTTTTCTTTGACACTGTAGACTTGGTCATATTAACGAAACAAGACTAAACAAGTTACACAAAGATGAATATTTAAACCCTTTTGAATATAAATCTTATGCGACTTGCCAGTTTTGTATCAAGGGTAAAATGACCAAAACTCCGTTTACCGGACACGGAGAAAGAGCTACCGAGCTCCTAGGACTCATACATAGTGATGTATGTGGGCCAATGTCTACACAGGCTAGAGGCGGTTTTTCTTACTTCATTACTTTCACTGATGATTTCTCAAGATTCGGTCATGTATTTTTATTAAAGCACAAATCCGAAGCTTTCGAGAAATTCACTGAATATAAACTCGAAGTAGAAAAACAAACCGGCTTGGGTATCAAAATGCTTCGATCAGATCGACGTGGGGAGTACCTCAGTACATAATTTGCAAACTTCCTAAAAGAGAATGGGATTCTCTCTCAGCTCACTCCTCCTTACACACCACAGCACAACGGTGTGTCTGAACGACGGAATCGGACCCTATTAGATATGATCCGTTCCATGATGAGTGATGCTGAGTTACCTGTCTCATTTTGGGGGCATACATTGGAGACTGCAGCGTTTCTATTGAACAGGGTTCCAACCAAAACCGTATCTACCACGCCATATGAGATATGGCATGGGAAGAGACCATCTCTTAAGAGAATTAAGATTTGGGGTTGCCCGGCCTATGTTAAAGCAGAATCTGGACAAACTCGAGACACGGTCGGTCATGTGTAATTTTGTGGGGTATCCAAAGAATTCTTATGGATATCTATTCTACCACAAGGAGGAACAAAAGGTGTTTGTTTCTCAGTATGCCACATTCTTAGAAAAAGAGTTTTTCATAGATAAAGATGATGGCAATGTAGTGGATCTAGAAGAGGTTCTAGAGACACAAACTACAAATGACGACTTGGTTGAACCGGCTGTTGCAATAGAAACTGAGGAACCTCGGCCACTCCGTAGGTCTGGTAGGACTTCTCGCCCACCGGAGAGGTACTACGGTTTCCTCATTGATGGTGACAGAGAAGACTGCATCATGGAAGATGATGATCCTACCAGTTTTTAGCAAGCTATCACGAGTGGAGACTCTGTGAAGTGGGTGGATGCCATGAGATCCGAAATGGAGTCTATGTACACCAACAAAGTATGGACCTTGGACGTTGTATCCCCTGGGGTAAAACCTGTGGGGTGCAAATGGATCTTTAAAGGAAAGATTGGTGTAGATGGGCAGGTAGAGACCTATAAGGCAAGACCTGTGGCGAAGGGTTTTCGTCAAAGACCAGGTTTGGACTATGACGAGACTTTTTCATCCGTAGCCATGCTTAAATCCATTCGGATCCTACTTGCTATTGCTGCTCACTACGACTATGAAATCTGGCAGATGGACGTTAAAACGGCATTTCTAAATGGGGATTTAGAAGAATGCGTTTATATGGATCAGCCGGAGGGCTTCATTGACAGTGGGAGCAGCGGGAAAGCATGTAGATTGCTTAAATCCATATATGGGTTAAAGCAGACATCATGGAGTTGGAACATCTGTTTCGATGATGTTATCAAAGAGTTTGATTTCATCAAAAATCCAGATGAACCTTGTGTTTATAAGAAGGCTGTAGGGAGAGCTGTCACATTCCTCGTATTGTACGTGGATGACATTCTTCTAATAGGAAATGATATTCCTATGCTACAGTCGGTCAAATCTTTCTTATCACTAAGGTTCTCCATGAAGGACCTGGGTGATGTCACATACATTCTGGGCATTAGGATCTATAGGGATAGATCCAAGAGGTTATTGGGATTGTCCCAAACCAGGTACATCAACACCATCCTAAAAAGGTTTAGTATGGAAGACTCCAAGCGGGGTGCCTTACCCGCTTGCCATGGGGTCACTCTCTCTAAGGACTCTTGCCCAAAGACCGATGAAGAGAGAGCTCGCATGAGCATTATACCCTATGCTTCGGCAGCAGGATCTATAATCTATGCGATGTTTTGTACATGCCCAGATGTAGCTTATGCACTTAGTGTTGTAAGCAGGTATCAATCCAACCCAGGGGAGAATCACTGGATAGCTGTGAAGAACATTCTTAAGTACTTGCGAAGGACTAAAGAATTGTTCTTAGTGTATGGTAATGGAGATCTCCAAATGGAGGCCTTTACCGATTCGAGCTTCCAGAGCGATAAGGACGACAGCAAATCTATCTCCGGGTTTGTATTTACCCTCAATGGAGGGGCGGTAAGTTGGAAGAGTTCCAAACAGGATACCGTTGCAGACTCTACGATGGAGGCTGAGTACATTGCTGCGAATGATGCCGCCAAGGAAGCCGTCTGGATGAGGAAGTTCATCTCGGAGCTAGGAGTAGTTCCAACCATTATTGATCTAATACCATTGTATTGTGATAATAATGGGGCTATGGCGTTAGCCAAGGAGCCCAGGTCCCATCAGCGGTCCAGACACATCCTGAGGCGCTTTCATTTGATCCGGGAGATTGTAGATCGCCGCGAGATCGAGATTAGGAGAGTAGACACAAAGAATAACGCCGCGGATCCACTCACCAAGGCCCTCCCTCAGCCGCAGCATGAGCAACTTTTTGAGATGCTGGGTATGAGATACGCTAATAACTGGCCTTAGTGAAAGTGGGAGATTGTTGGATATATGTATGCCCTAGAGGCCATTATATGATAGTGGATGTATTTATACATGTATATATATATATATATATATATATATATATATATATATTCAGTGTACATTCTTGCTCGACATGATAGTATGCTATCTGGTTCTTCTTTATCTGACATGTTAATTTGATCATGCTTTTATTCATTCACACATGTTGATAAATCCCTGAGGATATAGGCTTGACTACTGTGATTATGATAGAGATCATACTTGTAACGTTTTAAAAATAATTAATTAAATAAATAAATAAATAAAATCGTTTAAGTGAATTTTATGATTTTCGGTAAAGTAAAACGTTGTTTTTTGTAAAACTAAACCGTAATTATTTTTCACTATAAATTTAAAAATACCTATTTTAATTATGTTATTATTAGTAAATGGTGTTTATTTAATCACTTATAAATTTTTAGTTTAATTAAATATTTTTCCTAAATTAATTATTTTAAATATTAACATAAGCTTTATTTAAACACTAAATTAGTGTAAATTACAAATTTGAATGGGTTTAATTTATAAAAATGAACCATTGCATATTAGAATCTAGTGTGTATCATGAAAAATTTATTTACAAATTTTTCCATGATTCTAGACATTTCTTTGGTTTATTTAGATTAGAAATGAAAGAAATTAAATAAAATCATGAAAAGACATAAAGATGTGATATTTTGGGGGGAAGTTTCTACACTATTCTCACTCTTTTCTTTCTCTCCCTCTCCTCCATGGTGTGGCCGGCCTACTCCCCATGGCTGCCCCAAAAATCCACCCACTTCACTTTGCATAAAAAATCAACAAAATTCCATCAAAAATTCCAAAATAAACCTCAAAATCCATATTCAATCTTTATCCAATATTCTTTAACCTATTTGGCATGGATCTTGGAGATGGAAACCATTATTTTTGAGGCTTATTTCATATTTGGATTTCATGTGTGGAGGTTTAAATCTTATTCTTTTGATTTATTGTTATTAGATGTTTCATTTAAGCATGTTTAGATTTAATAAATTAATTCTATTTACAAGTTTTAAAATTCAAGTTCGGGTTTGTAAAATCAGGTTATGGTTTTTATTAATTAAGTAGGGTTATAATAATTAGTTTAACACTTTTAGAATTGGAAAATCTTGCATGGTTGTTGAATTATAATTTGTTCATTTAAAATTGTTTTAAATTAAATATTTTTGCTAACTAGGTTTCTATAAAACATATATATTGGTGTTAATAAATTATAATTTATATTTTTATCACTATATTGTGGTTTTAATGAGAGTATTAAATTTTTAGTGGAATGAAAAACTTAATTTGGTTACTAGTTTTTATTGATAATTGAGAAACTGTGAGAAAAATGCTATTTTGTTAACTAGATTTTAGAAATTCTTAAATAAATGAGATCTAAAATCTAATTTATGGTTTCATTATATTATTATCATCATGAATTGTAGTTTAATACATTAATTCATGTAAAATCAAGTTTAGTTGTGGAATTGTGGAATTTTGCTTGTAAGATGTTGAAAATTGATAAAGGTTGCAAACTAGAAATTCCAAATTAATACAAATTTGTGTAATAAAAATATAGTAGTGGTTTGTATAATCTAGTTATGCTATTTAATATGTATTACGACCATTAGTTTCATTTAAATATCAAGTTTGAAGTAAAACGGTAAATTGGGATTTTCGGGTTTTACGAAATCGGATGATTTGATCGATTTTTAGGGTTTCGATGGATTAAATCATATTTTATATTATAAGTAATGAGTTTTAAACTACAAGTTGTTTGTTGATGTTTATCTCGATCAATCGGTGTTTGAACGCCGATATCGAGCGGTATATGGTTCTTTTGCATGAGCGGGACATAGGTTTTAACCTATGCGCGTTTCGTGCGTCGTTTTGATGTTGTCCGTGATTCAGTTTACGATACTACATATGTTTGCGTATAGGTACCCCTCCCGTGGACTACGGACGATGAAGAAGAGGATGGCGACACCATCTTCGGAAGACAAGGACCAAGTGAGTAAATGTATATCTACGGGGGGAAAGTCGGGTGGATGGCGTTTAACACCCGTGCAAACGTAGAATAGGGATAATACTTATTGTCATTAGGAAGCCAGATGTGACCTTAGATTCTTGATGAGTAGGACCCTAGTAATGACCCTAGGTTGGACTAGACTGAATTAGAAAGACCATACCAGAGGATGAATACCTTGGAAGAGATTCGTAGGTTTCAGGTAGATACACACACACGCACCCACTGAGACTCGACGTGGTGTATACGTGTATGTGTGTGTGTGTGTGTGTGTGTGTGTGTGTATTGGACTAGGTGTAGGTATATATATACACACAATACGTATATGTGATACAAGGATGTGATATGATACACGGGGATGAAACAATATAACTGGGTTGATGCCGTGATTCTTGGCTATACAGTCGTGTTATGATGTTAGCGGATCATTAGAAAATGAGATAATGGATTTGTATACATGAACAAAAATAAAGGAAGGTGATGATATTGAAGTATATGGGACTCTAAAATAGAACCCGGACCGTAACCTGTGCCTGAAATTCTGATATGATATAGGTGTGACTTGATTTCGACATGATATATATGTGTAACTTGATTACGATATCATATAGGGGTGACATGATTACGATATGATTTAAGTGTGACTTAATCACAATATGATACATATACATGATATTTCTGAGGATAAATTAACGATGTATATTTATACTGGTAATGATATATGATTGATATATGCGATTACAGTATAGCACCTTGATCTTGACATGTGTTGATGATGATAGTATACGAATGATGAGACACGTAGGTGATACTTGACCCGTACCCCGATATTGGGATGCCGTACGATGGATTTTACCGTACGATGCATAGATATGATGATTGATCCGCACTCTTGATTCGAGGAAGCCGTACTTCTTACGTGATGCTATTGAGGCTGGATCGCCGACTATTAGTGATATAGATTCAGACCTTAGGTGGACTCTGATTTCTTATTGACTAGTTTCTCAGGTTTAGTTCCTTAGGAGGTTAGATGGACACTAGTTTAGGCTCGAGTCATATAGTTGTAGTTATACTGGTATATCACAGATGAGTGGTTATTACACATCCGTCTTTACATTCATACCGTAATTATAATGTTGCATGTTCATACATATGTTTCTTTAATCAGTATGAAACTCTGCCTGTTAGGACACCAGCACCATTACCGATGATGCGCATATTCCACGCACACTTATTTGCCGGCTAACACACATCATCATCGGTAATTGCTATGTCACGTACACTTTAGAACATATTATCTTTTATTGATAGAATCAGCTAAAAGCTAGATCGATATAGTATTGTGATTACTCTCAGGTGTTAGTATAGACATGGCATTTATTACTTAGACATTTCATGCATTCATATTTTCATGTTATCATGCAGTATTGTGGGGATTATGCCGACACTTATCATTGCTTACTCATGATATTGGGATTTTTGATTTCTATGAGATTTCTGGATTTTTGGGAAAACCGCAAGAATATATATAAAAACTTCTCTCTCTCTCCTCCTCTCTTTCTAAAATATAAGTTGCGGTTTTCTCGTGATGTATGTGTCGTCCACCATGAGATTTCATGTTTTCTGTTGGATTTCGAGACCCGATTCGAGGAGTGGATGAACCGTCTCGGGTACATGGTGGGCCCGGTATGGTACCTTGGGGCAAGAAGATCGAGTTGTAGACGATGAGCCTGGCAGGGGAAGACTACCTACCGGTGATGTCTGGCATGGCGGATATCCAGAGGATACCGACCGTTGTCGTGAGATTTGATGTTATGGGCCGATCCGGACCGACGAAGCCCGAGATATTGAGACTATGAGATATTGAGACTATGAGGTATTGAGACATGAGATTTACATGTTTTGTGTCGATACTTGACACGGATTTCCATGGATTTCATCGATGATATTTCAGATTTCTATAAAAATTTACCATGATAAAATTTAAAGATTTCTTGTACAGATATATCCAGATTTTAGGATTGATTGTTTTACATACATGGTGCATGCATACTCATTCACATGACATATTACTATTTGAGGCACTGACACGAGCACGGAGCATTTGCACTTGCACGTAGTTTATTACCCTGCCATTACTAGATGACTAGTAATATATTAGTATATTATTATTGACCTAGGACAGCGTCATGCATTCGATTTCTTTTCGCAGATGTCTTCTACTCACGAGTTGGCAACTCACCCCCGTTGTGCCAAATTTTATTACAGGTTCGATGTACAGGTTTTCCTGGCAGCTTGCTGGCACATCATTTCATTCAGGGTGATTTCCACGGTAGGTTGGTTCACTTGTATCTGGACCGCCATTGTAATTTTATTATTTCATTTGTATCTAGAAAGCTCCATCAACCAAACTTGTATTACTTGATAGTTTACTGGACCATTTATTTGTTTCGACCTTAGAGCCGCGCTTGTATTATTATGATATCTGGTGGTTTTGTTTTCTTTTGAGTTTTGAGCCTCGCCCTTTGGCGTTGTATACTATTGTGCATTGGTATGGTTGTTTCCGCCTTTTGGCGTAGAGCTGGCTCCCGTTTAGGGATGCTTTTTATTGTTTATATGTATTTATACTTGTTTGTACCCGTTTGGGGCCAGTTTTTACAAAGGAGACTCTGCCGAAATTTTTGAGAAAATTTGATCTTGTTTTTTAAACTTGTTTTCTACATGTTTTTTTTCTTCGTTTATGGTTTAGATTTCTGGGCTTCGGCTTACTTAGGTTACGTTGCGCCTCTAGACGCTTCGTAATCTAAGTGCCGGTCACTTTCCGTACTTTCGGGTCGTGACAATACTAGTGGGACATCTGTAGTTTATAACCATATCCTGAAATGTCCCTATTCGTAAGTGTATCGAGACGGGGCATCGATATACCAGAGTAGACTACCGTATATGATACTAGACCCATATGATAGGCGATGGATGTTCCTACATTCATCGATGTTTGACATCGAGATCGTATACGGGTGCTCAGTGGTGACTGGGTATACTGGACGGACTCACCGAGAACTCCTATATGGAATTATATCTATCGTCGGATAGCAGTTCTCAGGTGACACTGGTGCAGGTTAGTCTGTAGACCCGAGATCGTCATAGAGTCTTGTGTGTTCTCCTACTGTACTTTGATTACCACTCTACCACGGCTCTACTGAGTCGTGCAAACAGGTGGCCGTTGGGTACAGTCCCAAGACACATGAAGGCGATGAGCGATAGGAGGGGTTTCGTCTCTCCCGGTATTGGGAGTTGATGCTGTGCTGTGCTTGACTGGCTATATCAGTAAGTCCCTGGCCAGGGCTGTTGAGATTTACTGATAAGTGTTATCAGTAGTTTCTCGATCTGTTATAGACCATTCATCGGCACGACTTATTGAGTTATTGGGGTCGACGTTACCATCCCTAGACTTGATATGCAGCATATCTGACGAAGAGACCGGACTGCACGGTAGTGTTTCCGGTTGGCTCGACGGGAGTTGTAACAGGTTCACTTGTTTTCTTCTGATCGTTCAATACTCGGGTGGCCGTTACGTTTAGCTGACCGCTTGCGGCTTGGGGGTGCTTGATATGATCATCACCCACTGCTGGCGTATTGACGAGTCTTAGAGCCCCACAATGGAGTTGCCTAGTCCAGGAGAAACGATGTGGTGCGCATATGAGATATGCATATGGACCCGGTTAAAATGCGTGTATGAGATACCGTATATTAATCGGGCGGTTTGCTTTTGGTCAGGTCGTATGTGATATGACCGGGTTGCTAAATCAAGTGTTGATTTATCATTGACCATTAGTTTCTCACTTGAAATTCTTTCTTGTCTTTTTTGTTGTATGCATGCTTGTATGCATTCATTCTTATTCATGCACATATGGATGTGCATGCACACATACATACATACATCATTCTATCATGGTTGTTGATATAGTGGATGGTAGCAATATAATACTCACACCCTTTATAAAATATATGGATATTATTTTTGGAAAAGAAAAATGAAAATGGAAATTGTTTCATGGTTGAATATTTTATTCTTTCATTAACCCTTTTGTTTAACCATGATTTAATTTCTATGGTCATTTTTGTTCCAAACTAAAATATCTAGATATTTTATAACCTTGGTTAAGAATGAGAGATAGAAAATATATATTCTCTTTTCTCATTTTTATTTCATAACCTTATCATTATCTTGAGTTTTAGAAAGCCATCATCTTCTTCCTCCTTTCTCTCTTGCTCTCTAGTTTTCTCAAGTGAGCAAAAGAGTTACCAAGTTAGGATTTTGAAGTGAGAAAACCAACCACAACATCATTCTATACTAGTCTTGCCCATTAGTGTAGAGTGTTAGCTTCCATTTCTTCTCTTGATCTTGTAAAGCTTCAAGCTTGGACAAAGAGGACTCCGGGTGGATCGTCATGGACCTAGAGGATCTCAAGCGGACCTTTTTCCAACCCTCAAGTAGCTAAGGAGTCTAGCGTAGGGAGCTACAAAGGTTGTACTCTCAAAACCCTAGCTTTTACTACTTGTGTTTATGTTAAACTTTAGTTGCCCTAAATTTTCTAGCATGATCCTTTAGAATGTTTCTTTAGCACCATAAAAATTTTAATTTGGCATGTGTGTTGCCTCCAAACCCTAGTAGTGGTGCTGTAGGAAACCCTTCAGGTGAACAGTCCAAAGTGTGGACGACTATACAAATATGAAGATCCCGATATTTCGGGTGAACAGTCCAAAGTGTGGACGACTATACAAATATGAAGATCCCGATATTTCGGGTGAACAGTCCAAAATGTGGACGACTATACAATGTGGAAATTCCATGCCTAGAGGTATACGCACTAACTCTAATCCGTCCTAACCTTTATACTGAACCACGGGGATGGGTAGTTTGATTAGGCAAGGATAATTCGGAACTCGGATTCCCCTACTACTCGATCATGATCCCGAGAAGTGAAACAGTACATTTCACTTCCCCAGTTGTTGTTCCGTGACCACAACGGAATAATCACGAGTATCCAGACCCTTGTTTAACAAACTAATACAAACTATTACCTTCATCTACATATAACTTACAACATACACATGCTCATATATACCTCTACTCAAAACGTCTTAAGTTTATGCATTTCAAACCTTCACACCCCTACTTTACGTTGCATACATCATACACACCTGTTCGTTTCTATACCTTTACTATCTTATGAGGCAATCCTACCCGAGTATAACTCGCCGACGGACCTTCATTTTCTTTCTCTATCTTTGGAATGTCCGTCAGATAAGAATGAGTATTACAGCGAAGATCAAAGTGTGAAGTCAACTTATGAAGATTATGAAGACAGGACAATGGAAGATTAGATAGTTTTAATTTTTGTTGTTGCCCACATGTTTAGGGCTTTTGTTTCTCCTTTGATGTAATTAAACTACTTAGTGTATTTTACTATTTCCTTTGGGAAGTAATAAAGTTTGGTTAATAGAAATAAAATGCCTTTCGCTTTTATTATTATTTTTTTGGTACACATCCTGCATATTAAATATTTATACGCTTAACGTAACTGTATTGAATATACCACCTTCAATACAGTTAGGTTGCGGACCTTGCCACGTCTTCCTTCTCCTTCTTTTGGGAAGCGGGGCGTGACACTACCCGTCATTGTCCAGGTTAATTTGAACCCACCCGTACATACCCTTGACTAAGGCCAACAAAGTAGTATGACTGTCCCAAACCAACACATCTATCTATGCAACAGAAAAGTAACAAATAGCTACCATACACTATGCCTAGACTAAGGCCAACAAACATAGCATGAGTACTAAGTGCTACCCATCGAAATGACGGAGGGCTACGAATGGTTTTTAACGAAAAACTTTTAACGTAATGAACTTGATATCGTTGAAGGAACCGGATAGTTTTTACAAAAATATAGTGGCGAAAACCTTTTCTAAAGAGGTCACCCCGGTGAAGAGATCTCGGCTCTTTCCCCGTAGAATGAGGTGCAGGATATTCCAACTGAATACCACGATGCAAAGCAAAAGGTAATCGACTATAGTAAAGTTATTACCATGACGCAAACTTCTGTCCAAGGGGTCACTCCCGATGAAGGGATCTCGGCCCTTGCTTCGTCGAATGAGGTGCTGGATATTCTAAACTGAATACCACTGTGCATAACAAATGAAAGCGTCCTTGCAATAACAGTTTTTTGAAAAATGTTCCAACAATATCTGTATAGGTCTGTTTTCCTATTGCATTGATCTGAATCAATGCAGTCACATCAATTAATCACACCAATAATGAACAAAAATATAATGTACGTATATGCCATCCGCATTCGCCACCGGGTCCCGTCATCACCCGTTAGGTTTCTTCACTAACGACAGAGCGAGGACTGGACTAGCACGGGTGTAAAACATATACAACATCTACTAGTGTATATATATATATCAATATATAATAATCCCTCCAGGCGTGATAAATGCAACATCACAGAAAAGTAACAAGCATCACAGAACAATACAGATAAGCTGGGATCCCCGGGTTTCATAGAGCCACAAATGAAACCCGACGTTCTCCTGTTGTGTGGATAGCCTGTGCAATGAAAACCTAGACCCCTACGAGTGCGGAAAGTTATCCGCCAAAACTTGAAGCGAGGCAGCTCACTTCAGCATCGTGAATGGACTACCCAGCACTTCACGGAATCTGGTAACTTGGGCACCCCTCCTTGGGTCAACCTATACCCCCAACGAGTATCGAATAGCCCGCCAATCCTAGAGTGAGGTTGTTTCCCTCAATCAGAGCAAAGCTCTGCTGGATATTCAAAATTCAAATTTTGAAGCAACGCTTCAAATCCCGGGCGTAACGCGCCACGTGTCAAAAGCTGATACGGCAGCGCAGCGCCCGAGGCAGTGCGCCCAATCAGAGCAAAGCTCTATTTTAAGTAAAATTAAAGGAAGCAACGCTTCAGTTGCGCAAGCACTGCGCTGCGCGACACGTGTCAGCGCAGATGAGCTAGCGCAGTTGTGCTGCGCTGTGCGCTGCGCGACACGTGTCAGCGCAGATGCGCTAGCGCAGTTGCGCTGCGCTGTGCGCTGCGCGACACGTTTCAGCACAGATGCGCTGTGCGCTGCGCGACACGTGTCACGCGCTGGGACATCTGCGCCAAACAGAATTAAAATTCTAAAGAAATCTTTTCTGTTCTTGTTAAAACAAGAAGATTTTCTTCTGTAAAACAGAAGCCCTTGGAACAAAGATCCAACGGTGGGGAAAATTTTCCAAATCACTCAGAGGAAGATCTCTTTAACAAATTTATGGGCACTATAAAAAGGACCCTAGGCCTCAATTCAAAGGCATCAACATTTTCTTAAAAAAAAGAGAGAAAGAGAACTCTGAAGAACTCCTCAAGAACAAAAAAGGTAAAGACCTTTAGAAAAAGAGAAAGTTCACTTATCAACAGATCATAGATCTTCAATAAAAAAAACAAAATAAAAATAGTGCTTTGCACTTCTTATGAACCACTGGTTCTTTAAAACAGGAAAAAAACAAAAAATAAATAAAAATAGTGCTTTGCACTTTTATGAACCTTTGGTTCTCGAAATAAAAAGAATAACTTGTTTTTCTTTGATCTAAATTAGATCAAGGAAACGAATAAGTGCTTTGCACTTCTTTTATGAACCATAGGTTCTTGAATCTAAAAGATTCTTAAATCATAGTGCCTTGCACTTGCAAAACTGCACCGTTGCGCTCTTGGGTTGGCGCAAGCCACCAGAGAGCGCCACGTGTCAGCATCTGAACCAATTGCGCTATGCGCTTTTGAAACAGAGCCTTGCTCTCTAAAACTGGCGCAATTCACCACAGCGCGCCACGTGTCAGCAGCGCAAGCGCAGCGCACTAGAACAGCGCTGTTGCGCTTGCGCTCGCCAGAGCATGACACATGTCATCGCCATATGAGCTTGCACTCTTTACTTGGCGCAAAGCGCCAGACAAATGCACTGCATTGCTTACAAAAGGGCCAAGCCCAAATCAAAAAGGCCTAACAGGCCTAATAAAATGCAATGCATTATTTTAAAAAGGGCAGAGCCCAAACCAAAACAGATGCTCTGCATCATAAATAAAGGGATAAAGCCCAAATCAAAAGGCTTAGCAGGCCAGAATAAAATGCAGTGCATTATTAAATATGGGCAAAGCCCTAGCGCAGGCCTAATAGGCCAAAGATCAAGAAAAATGTTGAATATGCTCAACGGGACTTAGCCCAATCCTGGCCGTAAGTCCCCAAACTAAATTGACTGAGCAAGAATGCTCTCCTAAATTAATTTACAACCGGTTCAAAGGTACATCTCCGAACTCCTCTGACACCTATCGTTGTAATCCTTCAACGACGTCAGAGAGGTGACGGGTCCCGACGACCACACATCGATATGGACTGCGGGGTCCTCAAACTCGTGGACCGAAACGTCCTTAAACTAATATTCATCCCAAAATGGGAATGTTGGACCGAAATGTCCTTAAACTAATGATGGACCGAAACGTCCTTAAACTAATGATGGACCACCACGTCCTTAAACTGGCGATGGACAACCACGTTCCTAAACTGGAATATGGACCGCAATGTCCTTAAACTACCAATGGACCGCAATGTCCCTAAACTACCTATGAACCACTATGTCCCTAAACTGGAACAATAGAGATCCCAAATGCTCTTTTGTCGGATCTAAACGATCCCGTTTAAGTTGATCTTAGCCTCAAATATGGCTAACGTATTCTTAAACATTAAAACAGACTTTAGTCCCAAATTGGACTATAAGACCCCCAATCAACTTTGGTTCAAGGGTACATCTCCGAACTCCTCTGACACATGTCGTTGTAATCCTTCAACGTCGTCAGAGAGGTGACGGGTCCCGACGGTCATATATTAAATGGACCGCTACGTCCTTAAACTGGAAATGGATCTAGACGATCCCGTTAAGTTGATCTTAGTCTCAAACAGGACTATCGTATCCTTAACGAACGTTTAAGTTGATCTTAGCCGCAACGCGACTAATGCATCCTTAAACTAAAAACACCAAACCCAAATCTAAGTAAGTACGGATTTGGACTAATCCATGTCCTACGGGCGATGTCATTACTCCGTCTCCGTATACAATCCACGGGCAACCACAAACAAAACAAACACACACGACACGAAGTGAAATTCTGGAGAAGGAGAAAGTTGTTACCACGACGCGGTAGCGTAATTAACTGCAGGGGCTTGCGCCTGCAGGGAAGAGCGTCCCCACAATCAAAAACCTCTCAAGCGAGGGGGAATCTGACGAAGTCTGCTACATCGGCCGCATCCGTCTAAACCTCCGATATACGGTGCCATAAATTAACTTGGCATCTTCGGAGAGGTGGACGGATAAAACCAAATAGCATCTGCCCCGAATCTCAGCTTCCGGACATCGCAGTCCTGTGCGCCGCCGTTCGGAGGGGAACAAATTCTGGCATGCCCGGTGGGACCTCTTCCTCTTTCCACTCCACACTTCGTGTGTCGTCCTCGCGAACCAATCGCGGTTTGTTAAATGGTTGCCTTCGGATTTCAAGTTACTAAGATTTGGTCTTTTGCCTGGCGCAGAACTCAAGATTCAATGGCCTTTAACTGCACCAACTGCTCGAAGTACCACTGCAACGGACGCTCCACCTCACCGGGAGGTGTAGCATATGGGACCCAAGCGGCTTCCTTCCTCGCTCTGCCGGTAGACCAGGTGACCCAAGCCACCACTGGCCTGTTCTTCGGGACCATGATCCCACCTACAAGCTTCTCTGCACCAATACCTGCACCGGAAATGAACAAGAAGTCGGTCTTCGACCAGCTCACTGCTACGACGACCCCTGTCAGCGGGTCGCCCACTGCCAAATCAACAGCCTCTGTTTTCACCAGGCTAAATCAGAACTCTAAACTGGCTGTCCCAAGGAAAGCAATAACTGCTGCTCCAGAAGTCGTCAAGGCGGCTTCCCCTGTCAAAGAATCAGTCTTTTCAAGAATGACGATTCCTGCTCCTGCCGTTGCTCGAGGATCCGTCTTCGATAGGTTGAACATCACCCCTCAAAAGAAAACTTCAGTTTTTAAGAGGTTAACACCAGCGGCGCCTCATTCAGACAGGGGGCAAAAAGAAGCTATCTCAATCTCCGAGCCAGTCCCAACGGCTCGTCGTGCTCGACGTTGCCATTGGCAACAAGTGAGAAAGGCAGGGGGCAACTCCCCCTCAGGGCTAACTCCACCGGCTCCAATGGTGGAAGTCAACGCTGCTGTTCCAACTGGGAACAGCTTTGAACTGCTCAGGAGGGTACGTAAGAACTCTCCAACCGCTACACTGAAAAGATCTCCTCCGCCTGCGGAGAGAGTTCCGGAAACAAAACAAGAACAGCCCCCTCAACGGCTGTCCTCAAGAATTTATAAAGTTTGGCGGAGGGTTCAAGACTCTGTGATCAACCCAGATCACTCTCGTCAACGAAAGAAGACGAAGGTGCAAAAAGGAAAAGACCGTTCTATTGAACAGCAAGGGACAACAATCGCTAGGGTGCCCACTGCAAAGGCCCCTTCAACTTCAACGGCCCACAAAAGAAGAAGGCCGGAGAAAACCCCCGCGTCGGCGACAGATATCAGAGGTGATGAACCCAAACGCCCTAAGTCATGGGGCATGATAGTTCATACCGTCTACGTGGCATCTGGTAAAGAAGATAGCTGCATATCTACAGGTCATCGACCGCTCACCCGATCAGTGACCAAGGCACAGGAGTAACAGCAAAAGCTCCAAGAAATGATGAATGCTATGGCTGCACTTACCGGACCAAAAGAAAGCCCTGAAACGTCCTCGGACGAATGTCAGGAGGAAGAAACCGACGCTGAATTCCTTCGTCGGATATTGGAGAAGAAGGACAAAGAGGCTACTGAACAAGCAGCCAACATACAGCGTATGGGCCTCCTCTTCCAAGACATGATAGGGATGCTGATACAACAAGATCCTCCGGCTGAAGAGCCCCCGATCGTCCTTGGAGACAATAGGGGAGAAACATCAAATCCTCCACCAGCTCTGTTGATGGCTAAGGAGGATACAATCTCCAAAGCTGATTTGGATGAGTACATCGCCCAGCAAATACGGGTTCATCATGCGACCGAAGCGGCCGGTTAGGTCGTAAAAACGGGGCGGCCATATCCAAGTTGGTACGATCAAATCAAGTACCCACCCGGTTACACAATTCCCAAGTTCCATGTCTACAAAGGGACGGGCAATCCTCATCAGCATATTGCCCAGTTCAAGGCACTCTGCGGCAACACCGGCGGTAATGACAACTCGTTGCTTCGCCAGTTTGTTGGAAGCTTATCAGATACGGCGTTCGAATGGTACTCTGAGCTCCCGAACGACTCTATTAAAACCTTCACGGAGATGGAGCTGCTGTTTACTCAGCGTTTTGCAAGCTCCAGTGAACGTACCCCGATGACGGCACTGATTAACGCCAGGATAAAACCCGGCAAGACGTGGGTTCAGTACGCTATACGATGGCGGAACTTGTGGTCGAAGTGTGAGCAGCACATTGAAGAAGCTCCCGTGGTGGGTATGTTTGTGGGAACCCTTGATCCGCAAGCAACCATCTCACAATTTATGATGTTTTTCAAGCCAACTACCTTCCAGGCCTTGATTGACAAACTAGCGCAAATGGATCAAATGGGCCATAAACCCCCTCTTCCAAGGCCGCACTCCCGAAATGACAAAGGGAAGGGAAAAGCGATCGTCGTCGCTAATGCTCAACAACAACCGAACGACTCGAAGCCGGTTGCTCGTCAAAATAATATGCGCCCGTACGTACCCCTTGAGGATAGGATGGGACGTCCTTATTGTTAGTTGTATGTATGCCCTAGAGACCAGTATTGTACAGATGATGTATATTATATTGGATGCTTGGACATATATAGAGATGACTTTCTTGCTCGACATGATAGTATGCTATCTGGTTGCTATTTATCTTAACATGTACACTAGTCTCTTTATACTGTCTTATAGTTACATGTTGGTAAAGCCCTTAGGATTTGTACTTGACTACCTGGACTATGATGCAGATCATACTAGTGGGGACATGGTAGTCCATAAGTACATCCTTCAAGGTCCCTAGTCGTGGATGTATCGAGACGGGGCATCGATATACCAGAGTAGACTAGCGTATACGCTTCTCGACCTATGTGATGGGCGATGGATGATCCCATATCCATTGGTGTTTGACATCAGAGATGGTATACGGGTGCTCAGTGGAGACTGAGTACACTGGACGGACTCGCCGAGAACTCCCAGATGGTATTATACCTCACGTCAGATGGCAGTTCTCAAGTGACACTTGTACAGGTTAGTCTGTAGACCCGAGATCGTCATAGAGTCTTGTGTGATTCCCACTGTGCTTTGATCTCCACCTTACCACGTCCATGAGGGCGTGCAAAACGGTGGTCTTAGGGTACAGTCCCGAGTCACATGGAGGCAATGAGCGATAGGAGGGGTTTCGTCTCTCCCGGTATTGGGAGTTGATGTTGCGCTGTGCTCGATTGGCCGTAGCAGGGAAGTCCCTGGCCAGGGCTGATCAGAGATTTACTGGTAAGTGTTACCAGTAGTTTCTCGACCCGTTACGAGCCTCACATCGGCACGACTTATCGGGTTATTGGGGTCTGACGTATACCACCCCTAGACTTGATATGCGACGTATCAGACGAAGAGACCGGACTGTACGGTAAGTGTTACTGGTCGGATTCGCAGGAGTGTGAGCGGGTTAGGTCGTCGATCTTCTGATCGCTCAATACTCGGGTGGCCGTTACGTTTAGCAGACCGCTTGCGGCTTGTGGGTGCTTGATATGATCATCATCTGCTACCGGCGTATTGACGAGTCTTTAGAGTCCTACACAGAGGTTTCCTGGCTCAAGCGAAACGAAATAGGAGCGCATATGAGATATGTGCAGGACCGAGAATAATGCGTGTATGTGATACCGCATTTCATTCTCGCGATATATGTTTCGATTGGTTATATTCGATATGACCTAGTTATCGAATCATTGATTCGATAAATCGATACATTAGATTCTAGTCGGTTATGTGCGACATGACCGGATCATTGAATCAAATGTTGATTTAATGATTTAATGCATAATTATATATTTGATATATTGCATTGCATTAACTAGTATTGGTTCACTTTAAACGGATTTTTCTCACTTGATGCACATTGTATATGTGATATGCTTTAGTGCACTACTTTGTATCATGTTTGATGATACTTGATAATGTGATTAAGTGTAAAGGGTTAAACCATGGTTAAGTGATGATTAGGGTTTTGGTTTTTCATTTATTTATTTGTTTATTTATTTGAAAGGATTAAGTTAAGAATGGTGGCTTATTTTGGAGCTATGTTGAAGCTTCATGAAGCTTTGACAAAGTCCACCATCCTTATCTCATCCTTAACCCTAACCACACTTACTAACCTTGGTTTAATCTCTACACTTGACCATGGTCAAGATATGATAAGTATTCATATTAGTTATATTTTTTAAAATGAAAAAGACTTATCATTCTTGCTTCATCTTCATCTTCTTCTTCTTCTTCAAGCTTGCTACAACAATGGCAACTTGAGATCTAGTGAGATAAATCAAATTCTAAAGTGAACCCACCTCCTATTTCTTCACCCTCTACCTCTTGCCAAGTTTTTTTGGGTGTTTACTTCACAAGTTTCATAAGTTTGTGAAGTCGGAGCTTGAGTTTGTGCAACCTCGACGTAGATCGTCTTTGACACGAAGCCGACGACCTATTCCGCACGTTTCTCCGATGAAGCCGTCACGAGAGTTCAAGCTTCAAGATGGACAGCGAGAGGACGCCCTTGCGGAGCCGTGGAGGTGGATATCCGGATCTACAAAGGTTGTAATTTCCGTATCCCAGTAGTTAACTGTTAACTAGTTAGTTTTTTCGCCTAAACATCTAGCAAACGATCCGTAGTCGGGTCTCTCGGCACAGTTAAAATTTTAATATGGCATGTTCGATGCCTTGTGTGACCTCATTAGGGTGCCTAGGAACCCTACAGTGGTATCAGAGCCTAGCTAGAGCCTTAGGCGAAGTCCAGACGGAATTTGAAACCGGAACGAACCCGAAACCAACTCCAAAATGTGCTCTCTGTACTTTTTCTAAAAACAGTGATTTTTCAGTATTAAAAATATGCAGAAAAACCAGCAGAGAAATATAAGAATTTCGGCACAAAATTTTTTTGATGAACAGTACACATTGGCGCGGATCCGCGGCATAAAGAAGGATAATGCGGCGGATAAGCGGCAAAATTGTGACGTCATCATCCAATTTTTGCACAGTAATTCATTGTTTTCTGTGCTGACTTCTCTGGTTATTTTTTAAAATTTATTCAAGTGTTGAATAATCTGGGATGTTTTGGAGCTTTGATGATTCGATCGGGTTTATCAAATTTTGTCTGTGTGGCTTTCCGGATAAATTTTAGAATATGTTAAAAAGTTCGACCGGATATAAATACCCAACTTTTCCCCTGTCGGGAAATTTCCAAGTGTTGGATTTTTCCGTAGTTTAACGACGTTCTAAGTAGTGCAAGTAACGCGATGGTCCCTCTAGAAGACAACAAACCTTAACTCGATTATGTGACCGTCTTGAACTGCCCTTTGAACCTTCGGGTTTGGGGCAGTACGGCGTGCCACATGTGAGGCGTTGGCTTGACCCTTCTACGGCTGGACCGTTGGTACTGAGGTACGAACTGAATGTTGTTAGACTAGTTTCATGTGTTGATCTGTATCGGGAAAACTTGGGTGTTAGAATTTTCGATCGGAAAGTTTAACATTTTCTATTTATCTGGAATGGGATACAATAATTGGAATTCACAATAGTTATGAGATAACTGAATGAATGTTATAAATCTAGCAATTTAGTCCCATATGATATTGAAAAGAGTTTTCGATAATGAGACTAAAATGCGGGATTTATATCTGTTAGGCATGCGATGTCTAACGAAGTTGCGGATTCCAATTGTTGTAGTTTTACACTTTCTTTTCTGTGACCGTAAGTGTAGTATGCAGATATCGCCGGTTTCGTTGCTATATGTCAACGACAATTGGGATGCGCATATTTACTTACGTTGATGACATGTGATGTTATGTGTTGCTGGATATGTTATATTGGATCGTCGTGTTTGAATAGCCGGGGGTTTTTATGTGAGATGAGTGTTTTTCATTTTCATTCATGTAAAAACTTGTATGTAATATTCTTTTATTTGGGGCACTTCCAGGTAGCGGAAGATGTCACCTTTTGTATATTATTTACTTTTCCGCATTAGGATAGACCCAAGGAGGGGAGCACAAGTAACCGGGTTCTGGGGTCCAGTGGGAGACCAACTCGAGGAGTCGAGTCCGGGTCTCCTAACCCTAGAATTGGCAGGGTTGCTTGCCGCTCTCGTAGGGGTCTACGGGTGTGGGATTGGCTATTCATCACGACCGTGGAATCCGTGTTTTATACTGGCTCGTATTGAAAACACGGACGTCCTAGTATATCCAATATTTCATATGTTTATTCTGCTGCGATATCTGTGATGTGATTCTGTGATGGATATAGTATATAGTATATATGATATATTATATAGACGTTACTTATGTTTTACACCCGCGCTAGCCCTGCCCTGCTCTGTCGTTAGTTACCTAACCTAACGGTGCACGAGGGGACATCGAGGCGAATGCGGATGGCATAAGTGTACGTCATATCTATCTGTGATGTTTAGGTATTAAATGATGGGACTTCATTAATGTGATTAATGAAAGATAAGAAACCTAAGATGTTGTGGAATCGAATTTTAAAATAAAAAAAAAGGTAGCTACAGTTCTTGCTTTGCACAGCGGTATATATGATATACCCCGCACCTTATTCGATGAGGAAAGGACCGAGATCCCTTCACCGGGAGTGACTCCTTTAGCAATAACTGGCAAATGCTACACATTCGGTTTGCTTTTGACTGCTTTTGGGTTTTTGCTTTGCACAGCGATATATATGATATATCCCGCACCTCATTCGACGAGGAAAGGACCGAGATCCCTTCACCGGGAGTGACTCTTTTAGCAAAACTAGAAAAGCCTCAAAATCACTCCATTTCAAAACATCATTTGATTCTACAACGATATCAAGTTCATTACGCTCATGGTTTTTATGAAAAACCTGCGTAGCCCTCCGTCATTTCAGATAAGTATTAGTTAGTATTCGTGCTGCGGTAGTTTGGCCTCCGTCAAGGCGCAGTGTACGGTATCTAACTAGTGCTTATCTGCTAGCATATGATGCGATTGGATTAGGGTATTCGTACGGCGTTGTTTGGCCTCCGTCAAGGGTCGTGCGGGTGGGTTTAATTCAATCAGGAAATGACGGGTTGAACTTGACTAGCGGACTATGGGTTGTTTGGCCTCCGTCAAGGTCATAGGACGCTAGGGGCAAAATATTATCGGGAATTTCAAGTGTTGAAATTTGCAATGAGATTGCATACCTTCTATGAGATAGTTGGATCCCGATACCCGCTGCGAGTAAGAGTTACTCCTGGGAGAGTTTTACACATTACAATTAGCCGATCAAGTAGGTGTCTAGAAAGGTGTTAACGAGGTTACGCCTCTGGGAAAACGAGGTTTACAGTAATTAGGTTCGTGCGAAAGCACGGGGGACCTCCCTCAAAGTACCGACACTGGCCTGGCTGAAAGATTGGCGAACTTGTAGTGTGTAATTAATCCCGGCTAGTCTTTCCTTTTAAGGTTTGGAGGAAGATTTGATAAAAAGCAGTGGGAGCCATCCTGATTAGATAAGATAATAACCAATCTGATCTTGCACGAGCTTACGCTAAAGTGTTTTCTTCTCTCTCTCTCCAGGTAGCGACCATTTCATGCCTTAATAAAGATAATAATATGGATGTATTGACCGAACCCGCATGTTATACTGTGCTGGGGAACGTTGGTTCCGTTCTTTCTTATAAGAGTTATAGGAATGAACAGGATATAGGGGAATACCAGGATTCCCATGCCACCCGAATGAAGAAAGTACATGTTGATGCATTTTCTTCGGGTGTGTTCGTTACTGAGAACTGTTTCTCCATTTGCTCTACGTCCTGGGTATTAGATACCGGGTCAGGATCCCATATATGTAATCAGTTACATGGGCTTAGGAAAGGTAGAGAACTTGGAGAAGGTGATAAAGACATTAGAGTTGGAAATGGTGCAATTGTTGCAGCTAAGACTGTCGGGGAATATCACCTTGTATTACCAACTGGTAATACATTGGTTCTGAACGAATGCTATTACATGCCGAACCTGATATGCAACATTATATCGGTTTCTTTGCTAAGTAAAGAAGGATATAATTTTGTATTACAGGACAGTGTTATGAATATTTTCCTTAACCAAAAGTTGGTTGGATCAGGCACGTTATGCAATGGCATTTATGTTCTAAATCAATCAACAGTTCTGAGCATAACAAACACACACAAGAGGAAGAGTTCTGAACTCAACGAATCCTTCTTGTGGCATTGTAGACTGGGTCACATCAATGCGACACGACTAGCTAAGTTGCATAAGGATGGATATTTAAATCCGTTTGAATTTTCATCCTATGACACTTGCCAGTCATGTCTCAAAGGCAAGATGACCAAGACTCCGTTTACGGGACACGGAGAAAGAGTTACCGAACTCTTAGGACTAATACATAGTGATGTATGCGGTCCCATGTCTACACATGCCAGGGATGGTTCTTCATACTTCATTACATTCACTGACGATCTCTCTAGGTTCGGGTATGTGTTCCTGATGAAACACAAATCAGAAGCTTTTGAGAAATTTAGGGAATATAAACAAGAAGTTGAGAACCAAACCGGAAAAAGTATTAAAATCCTTCGATCTGATCGAGGAGGAGAATACTTAAGCAATGAATTCCTGGGCTTCCTAAAAGAGAATGGGATTCTCTCTCAGCTGACTCCTACATATACACCACAGCACAACGGTGTATCAGAACGGAGGAACCGCACCCTATTAGATATGGTGCGCTCTATGATGAGTACAGCTGAGTTACCTATTTCCTTCTGGGGATATGCACTGGAGACTGCTGCATACCTACTGAATAGAGTTCCGACCAAATCAGTGCCTACCACTCCATATAAGATATGGAATGGCAAGAGACCATGTCTTAATTTTATTCAGATATGGGGTTGTCCGGCCTATGTTAAAACACAAAATCCGGACAAGCTCGAGGCAAGGTCTGTTATATGTAAGTTTGTTGGATATCCCAAACATTCGCGAGGGTATATCTTCTACCACTCCGAGGAACAAAAAGTGTTTGTTTCTCGGCATGCCACTTTCTTAGAAAAGGGTTTTCTTATGAAACAGATAGGTGGCATTGAGGTAGAACTGGAAGAGGTTCCAGCAATACAGACTACAACAGAAGATTTGGTTGAACCAGAGGATTCCGTAGTTCCCGATGAACCCCAGCCTCTCCGCCGATCTAGTAGGGTTCCTCGCCAACCTGAGAGATACTACGGTTTTCTCATTGATGGTGGCAGTGAGGATTGCATCATGGAGGATGATGACCCAACTAGCTTCGAGCAGGCCATCACTAGTGGGGACTCAGTGAAATGGCTGGATGCTATGCGGTCCGAGATGGATTCCATGTACACCAACAAAGTATGGACTTTGGAAGTTGCTCCTGAAGGGGTAAAACCCATTGGGAGCAAGTGGATCTTCAAGAAGAAACTTGGTGTAGATGGGAAAGTGGAGACTTTCAAAGCTAGACTTGTAGCAAAAGGTTTTCGTCAAAGACCAGGTGTCGACTATGACGAGACCTTTTCTCCAGTGGCTATGCTTAAATCCATCCGAATCATGCTTGCCATTGCTGCCTTTCATGACTACGAAATCTGGCAAATGGATGTTAAGACCGCATTTCTAAATGGTGATTTAGAAGAGTGCGTGTACATGACTCAGCCAGAGGGCTTCGTAGACAGTGGGAGCAGCGGGAAGGTGTGCAAGCTGCTTAAATCCATTTATGGATTAAAGCAAGCATCGCGGAGTTGGAACATCTGCTTTGACGTCGTTATCAAAGAGTTTGATTTCGTCAAAAATCCAGATGAACCTTGTATCTACAAGAAGGTGGCAGAGAGTAAGGTTGACTTCCTCGTATTGTACGTGGACGACATACTCTTGATAGGAAATGATATTCCTATGCTGCAATCGGTCAAGCTCTTCTTATCACAAAGATTCTCAATGAAAGATCTTGGTGTTGCCTCCTGCATATTGGGAATTAGGATCTATAGAGATAGATCCAAACGGATTTTGGGATTGTCCCAATCCAGGTACATTGACACCATACTAAAGAGGTTTAGTATGGAAGAGTCCAAGCGTGGGAACTTGCCCACGATCTCTGGAGTCACTCTCTCCAAAGAGATGTCTCCCAAGACTGATTTGGAGAGAGCTCGCATGCAAGGGATACCCTATGCTTCGGCAGTAGGCTCTATCATGTATGCGATGCTATGTACCAGACCCGATGTAGCATACTCACTAAGTGTAGTGAGTAGGTATCAAGCTGATCCTGGAGAGAGTCACTGGACAGCTGTGAAGAGCATTCTCAAGTACTTGCGAAGGACTAGAGATATGTTCTTGGTGTATGGTAACGGAGAACTCCAAGTGGAGTCCTTTACCGATTCCAGCTTCCAGAGTGATAAGGACGACTCAAAGTCGCAGTCGGGCTTTGTCTTTACCCTTTACGGAGGGGCGGTTAGCTGGAAGAGTTCCAAGCAGGAAACCGTGGTAGACTCGACGATGGAGGCTGAATACATCGCTGCCAACGATGCTGCTAAAGAAGCTGTCTGGATCAAGAAGTTCATTACTGAACTTGGAGTGGTTCCATCCATTGAGCGTCCAAAACCTTTGTATTGCGATAACAATGGAGCGGTGGCTTTGGCCAAGGAACCCAGGTCCCATCAGCGGTCCAGGCATATTCTGAGGCGGTATCACCTGATCCGGGAGATAGTTGATCGCCGGGAGATCGAGGTCAGGAGGGTTGACACGAAGAACAACACGGCGGATCCACTCATGAAGGCCATTCCCCAGATACAGTTTGAGAGACTCTTCGGGATGCTCGGTATGAGATACTACAGCAGCTGGCCTTAGTGCAAGTGGGAGATTGTTAGTTGTATGTATGCCCTAGAGGCCAGTATTGTACAGATGATGTATATTATATTGGATGCTTGGACATATATAGAGATGACTTTCTTGCTCGACATGATAGTATGCTATCTGGTTGCTATTTATCTTAACATGTACACTAGTCTCTTTATATTGTCTTATAGTTACATGTTGGTAAAGCCCTTAGGATTTGTACTTGACTACCTGGACTATGATGCAGATCATACTAGTGGGGACATGGTAGTCCATAAGTACATCCTTCAAGGTCCCTAGTCGTGGGTGTATCGAGACGGGGCATCGATATACCAGAGTAGACTAGCGTATACGCTTCTCGACCCATGTGATGGGCGATGGATGATCCCATATCCATTGGTGTTTGACATCAGAGATGGTATACGGGTGCTCAGTGGAGACTGAGTACACTGGACGGACTCGCCGAGAACTCCCAGATGGTATTATACCTCATGTCAGATGGCAGTTCTCAAGTGACACTTGTACAGGTTAGTCTGTAGACCCGAGATCGTCATAGAGTCTTGTGTGATTCCCACTGTGCTTTGATCTCCACCTTACCACGTCCATGAGGGCGTGCAAAACGGTGGTCTTTCGGTACAGTCCCGAGTCACATGGAGGCAATGAGCGATAGGAGGGGTTTCGTCTCTCCCGGTATTGGGAGTTGATGTTGCGCTGTGCTCGATTGGCCGTAGCAGGGAAGTCCCTGGCCAGGGCTGATCAGAGATTTACTGGTAAGTGTTACCAGTAGTTTCTCGACCCGTTACGAGCCTCACATCGGCACGACTTATCGGGTTATTGGGGTCTGACGTATACCACCCCTAGACTTGATATGCGACGTATCAGACGAAGAGACCGGACTGTACGGTAAGTGTTACTGGTCGGATTCGCAGGAGTGTGAGCGGGTTAGCTCGTCGATCTTCTGATCGCTCAATACCCGGGTGGCCGTTACGTTTAGCAGACCGCTTGCGGCTTGTGGGTGCTTGATATGATCATCATCTGCTACCGGCGTATTGACGAGTCTTTAGAGTCCTACACAGAGGTTTCCTGGCTCAAGCGAAACGAAATAGGAGCGCATATGAGATATGTGCAGGACCGAGAATAATGCGTGTATGTGATACCGCATTTCATTCTCGCGATATATGTTTCGATTGGTTATATTCGATATGACCTAGTTATCGAATCATTGATTCGATAAATCGATACATTAGATTCTAGTCGGTTATGTGCGACATGACCGGATCATTGAATCAAATGTTGATTTAATGATTTAATGCATAATTATATATTTGATATATTGCATTGCATTAACTAGTATTGGTTCACTTTAAACGGATTTTTCTCACTTGATGCACATTGTATATGTGATATGCTTTAGTGCACTACTTTGTATCATGTTTGATGATACTTGATAATGTGATTAAGTGTAAAGGGTTAAACCATGGTTAAGTGATGATTAGGGTTTTGGTTTTTCATTTATTTATTTGTTTATTTATTTGAAAGGATTAAGTTAAGAATGGTGGCTTATTTTGGAGCTATGTTGAAGCTTCATGAAGCTTTGACAAAGTCCACCATCCTTATCTCATCCTTAACCCTAACCACACTTACTAACCTTGGTTTAATCTCTACACTTGACCATGGTCAAGATATGATAAGTATTCATATTAGTTATATTTTTTAAAATGAAAAAGACTTATCATTCTTGCTTCATCTTCATCTTCTTCTTCTTCTTCAAGCTTGCTACAACAATGGCAACTTGAGATCTAGTGAGATAAATCAAATTCTAAAGTGAACCCAACTCCTATTTCTTCACCCTCTACCTCTTGCCAAGTTGTTTTGGGTGTTTACTTCACAAGTTTCACAAGTTTGTGAAGTCGGAGCTTGAGTTTGTGCAACCTCGACGTAGATCGTGTTTGACACGAAGCCGACGACCTATTCCGCACGTTTCTCCGATGAAGCCGTCATGAGAGTTCAAGCTTCAAGATGGACAGCGAGAGGACGCCCTTGCGGAGCCGTAGAGGTGGATATCCGGATCTACAAAGGTTGTAATTTCCGTATCCCAGTAGTTAACTGTTAACTAGTTAGTTTTTTCGCCTAAACATCTAGCAAACGATCCGTAGTCGGGTCTCTCGGCACAGTTAATTAATATGGCATGTTCGATGCCTTGTGTGACCTCATTAGGGTGCCTAGGAACCCTACACTTATTCCTTTCCCCACGATAAAACGAAGAGGTTATTCGAGCTGGCGTTGCGCAACAGACTCATAAATCTACCGGATCCAAAACGTCCGTTGCAACCAAGTGACGTCAACGAGCCCAACTACTGTCCTTATCATCGAGTACTAGGCCATCTGATCGAAGATTGCTACGTTTTCAAGAATTGGCTTGAAAACCAGTACCGACAGGGCAAGTTCGCGTTATCTGACAAATGGAAGGTGAATCCCCCGCAGCCCCACACCTCTAAGGGGACGAATACGCCGGGGGCAACATGCTCCGTCATTGAAGAAGCTCCTTGGGAGGTTGTATTATCAGCCAAGACAAAGAGGATGCTAAACGATCTTCAGACATGTCCAGCGATCAAGTGGAAGAACCCGTTGGAACCGCAGGTCATTGAAGGGATGTTGAAGCCACGTCCAACTCCAAAGACCGATGGTGGTGGTTCAAGCACTTGCAGCCAGCCGTCAAAATCTTCGAAAAAGAAGAAGAAGAAATCTAAGAAGCCCGTGAAGCCTGGCGACAAGCGCACGGACTTACAAAAGCAAATTGACGCGTTGGATGAATACAACCGAAAGGCACGGACTCCCATTACGCTCCAAGAGTTCCTCAATCACGTCTTTCAAGAAGAAGATGAGGGAGAAAGTTCATCGGATGAATCCGAGGAATATGTGGCGAGCTGTCATATGATTTCCCATTCGATCACGAACGATGAGGAGACTCCTTGCACCGAAAAGCTGGGGGCAGATCCTGAACCAAAAGTTTTGGTGCCATCAGATGAAGTAATTGACGCATTCCTTAATGAAGCTCGGTTGAAAAGTAAAGCTGATCGGGAGCGCGAGGCGGCTATATTTGAAAGGGCCAAGCGCCAGCGACTTGATGAAGGAGCTGAGACAATCCCGTTGGAGCTAAACACCTCCGCTACCGACAAAAGCCAATTCAAGATGAGAAAAAAGTTTGCTAAGGTCATATCAATGGGCATGAAGCTACCATCCTCTGAAGGAAACATCACTGGTGAAATGGAAACGCACCCCTCCTATTGCTTATATCATCAAAAGATTTCGCACCCCACTCAAGAGTGCAAAGCTTTCGATAGATGGTGGCAAGGATATGTTGCACATCAACAACGCTTTAAGCGGGAAAAACGTAAAACTGGTCGAGAGCAAAGAAATACGACCGAAGGGCTTAAAAGAACTACTGGCGATTGTTGCATGGTTAACACTGGTAGATCACAAGTGCCTACATTCGGGAGTGATTCTGATGAAGAGCTAGAACTTGCCCCTCTCTTTATAGAGTCCGCTTCGAGAAAAGAATAAGAACCGAAGGTTTGCGAAAATATCCGGCTACGTAATCGTACGCTGCCCGAAAAGAACCTCGGACCCTCGAACAAAAAAGATAAAGGGAAAGAAAAGGCCACTGAAGATATCGTCTTAGATGACCAAGTGGTGGAAGAGCTAGCTGCCAAAGACCCGCCAAAGAAGAATAAGGTGGATTACAACGTCTTAGCACATCTGAGGAAGCTGCCCTCACAGCTCAGCATTCTTGATGCCCTTTTGCTATCAAAAGAGGCGAGAGATTCGTTGATTAAGGCGCTCCAAGACCCAGAACAATTCTAAGCATGCCTGGCCGAGGAAAAGATGAAGGATGAATTGGAGGAAGTGCACACGGCTGATGTTACTTTTGGCGATGAAGACCTTCTACTTGGGACGTGCGAACACAATCGCCCTCTCTATGTCTCGGGATACTGCCATGATATAATGATAGGCAAAATCTTGATCGATAACGGGTCGTCTGTTAACCTACTCAACATGCGGGTGTTGAAGGAAATCTGCATGAGCGTCCAGCACCTTGCTCGGGACAAGATCACCATCTCCGGGTTCGACTCCCAATCGTCAAAGGCTCTTGGATCTGTGATACTGACGCTACGCTTCGGGTTACTCGTCACGGACATTAAGTTCCACGTCATAGACGCCAAGACATGCTACAACGCTTTGCTCGGCCGATCATGGTTATACGAGTACAACATCATCCCTTCTACACAACATCAGTGTATGAAGTATTTTAAGGATGGTTTCGAGTATACCGTGATGGGAGAACTGAACCCATTCTCTATGAACGAAGTCCGCAAATATGAAGACGCCAAATACTTCTTACCGGATTTCGAAGACACAGAGAAGTGTCACAAGACGGAGAATAAAACAAACGCTACCATCCCTGTCTTCGGCAGTGATACTGAGGAGGAAGAGGAGATAGTTTATTCGGGTCCGCCCCAACACAGCAAGCCGGGACCATCGGCTCCTACATTGATCTTTGGCAGCGACTCGGAAGATGAAGTCCATGCTGTATTCTCTGCTCGACCTTCAATACAAGCATCCGCCGACGAAGAGCAAAGTCTACAAGTCGCCATAGTGCCGCTTAAACACCATAAAGAACTGGATGCACTTAATATCTACAGTGTAGAAGAGTTGCGGACATTCTATATCCCTCCCAGGCGAGAGAGTGAGAAAGAAATTCTGTTTTACCGCTCTGAAGAAACCAAGGTAGAAAAAGAAATCTGGCATGGCGCGGATTCTACGCTCGACAGGCTTCAGCCTATCCGTCTCCCCAGATATTATACGGAAGGTTTGAAAAAGCTGCTGAAACGCCAGGGGATACCCTTCAAACAGACCGTTAGAAAGGCCAAATTCTATGACAGGGTCTGGAACGTCCCCTGGACTCAACGCAAACTGCCTAACGGGAGAATGGAAACAAAAGGACTTGGATACATCCGGTCAAAGAAACAAGAGTTACTACCCGGCTGCTACGTCGTGTATGACCTTGATGAAGAAGCGGATGCTCAATGGGAGGACGCTAATCCTAAGCCAGTGAAAGTTCCAGATGCAAAGGTGCCCAGTCCGTCGTTCGAGGAACAAATGGACAAACTTATAAAGAAAGCTGGTCAAAAAGTCCGAGATGATCACAACCGCGAGACGGCCATCTACGAGAAAGCTGAGACGCAACGCCTTCTCCAACAGGCCGTAAAGGATGAAAATGCCGCTCCTTGTCAACCTGTTATAAAGAAGGCTCGGCGCAAAAGCAGAAATAAGTTGAAAGGCCAAAAAGGCGCTCAACAATAACAAAGCAGGGCTAAGAAGCCACGCAAACGGGAGTTGAGCGTTATTGATCTATCCCTCATGAAGAAAATGGGTCGAGCGTACTCGTTTCCTCGGGACAAGACGAAGAAGATACTTGATCTTGCTCTAAAACATCAAATGCTTACATTGCCGGAGTCTAAACATCCCGAACGAGCAGGCGAAGTCTCACACCCAGACTATTGCTCTTACCATCGAGTAATAGGGCATCCTCTTGAAGATTGCTTCACCTTCAAGAATTAGGTCGAAGATCAGTATCAGCTTGGCAAATTCACTCTGTCTGACAACTGGAGGGTAGCGCCGCCACAGAAGCACGAGCCCAAGGCCACGAAAGAAGAACCGGTTGCACATTGGGATTGGAAGCGAATTCGCACCTGTCACATGATTACAATATTAAAAGAAGAGCCCGAGGACATAGATGAGCTCCCTTGGTGCTTCGAAAACAGCAGCGACAAGATAATCTAAGAATTCCCACCAACGCCAAAAGAGCTGGAAGATGGAATCCATACCACTGCAGATAACCTCAAGAAGATTGAGTTGGGGATGGCAAACGATCCACGACCGACATTCATCAGCGAGTTACTATCTGAAGAAAGGGTAGCTGCGTTAAAGGATGTGCTTCTGCAGCATAGAGATTGCTTCGCGTGGAACTATTCCGAAATGCCGGGACTGGATCCAGAAATTGCTGTACACAAATTGGCGATATCCCCGGACATCAAGCCAGTCAAACAGGCGCCGAGGAGAATGCGGCTCGAGCTCGAGATGAGTATCAACGCCGAGGTCAAGAAGCTGATCGACTCTGGCTTTATCCAGGAGGTTCAATATCCTGAATGGATCGCTAACATCGTCCCGGTGATGAAGAAAAATGGGACGGTGTGTATATGCGTGGACTTTCGGGATCTCAATAAAGCTTGTCCGAAGGATGATTTCCCAGTGCCAGTCACCGAACCGATGATAGACAATACATCCACTCATGAGGTTTTCTCCTTCATGGATGGCTCATCAGGGTATAATCAGATAAAGATGCATCCCGAAGACCAGAAGCACACCGCCTTCAGGACCCCTCTAGGTATATTCTGTTATAAAGTGATGCCCTTCGGTTTAAAGAATGCCGGTGCCACTTATCAAAGGGCCATGACTAAGATCTTCGATGACCTTATACACGAAATCGTCGAATGCTATATCGACGATCTCGTGGTTAAAAGCAAATCATACGAGGAACATCTCGAGCATTTGAAGACCGTATTTCAACGCCTTCGGCAATACAACTTGAAGATGAACCCGCTCAAGTGTGCATTCGGAGTTTCCTCAGGCAAATTCCTGGGATTCATTGTTCGACACCGAGGTATTGAAATAGATCCGTCAAAGATCAAAGCGATTATGGAAATGCCTCCGCCGAGAACTCTCAAACAGTTGCGATCTCTCCAAAGGAAGCTCGCATACATACGGCGATTTATAGCCAACCTTTCAGGCAAGTGCCATCCCTATAGCCACCTGATGAAGAAGGGAAACCCATTTGTCTGGGATCACAAATTCCAAGGCGCACTGGATGAGATCAAGCAGTACCTGCAGAACCCTCCAGTATTGGCTGCTCCAGTTAAGGGAAACCCTCTCATTCTTTACACGACCGCCCTCGAAGGTTCCTTAGGCGCATTATGGGCACAAGAGAACGATCAAGGGAAGGAAAGAGCACTCGATTACTTAAGTCGAGTTCTGCTGGGAGCAGAAAGCAATTACTCTCCCATTGAGAAGCACTGCCTGGCGCTAATCTTTGCGATAACAAAGCTCAGACATTACGCATTAGCATATGAAGTCCGTCTCATTTCGAAGGTGGACCCTCTCAAATATCTAATGTCAAGGGCCATATTGACAGGTCGACTCGCTAAATGGGCTCTGCTCTTGATGGAGTTCTCGATAACGTATCAACCTCTCAAGGCAGTGAAAGGCCAGGCCATCGCCGATTTCCTCGCTGAGCATCCGATATCGGCTGATTCTCCTCTGAATTGCGATTTGCCAGACGAACATGCGTTTGACGCGATCGACGGTGGTGATACCCAATGGGAACTTTATTTCGATGGAGCATCTTCCATGAAAAAGCGCAAACAAAGTACCCCTATAATCAAATCGGGGGTAGGCCTCATCTTCGTGACTCCACAAGGAGGGATAATGCGCTTCGCTTTCTCCTTAACAGAGCCGAGGACAAACAATGAAGCCGAATACGAAGCTCTGATGGCAGGCCTCGAGATCGCCATCGACATGGGAATTGAAAATCTCCTCATATACGGGGATTCTCAACTGGTCGTTAGTCAAGTAAACGGTGACTACCAAACGTGCAAGCCGGAGTTGGTGAAGTACAGCGAAAAGGTGCAACAGCTGTTGACCCAAATTCCTTCCTACACTTTGGAAAACATACCGCGCGCAGAAAACAGCAAAGCAGACGCATTGGCCAAACTTGCTAAAGAACTGGCTGACGAGAATCTTGATGACATTAGAATCATGGTACAAAGCCGTCAAGTGCTTGCCCCAGCAGAAATATCTCCGGAATCATCCGAAGAGAAGGGAGCGACTGAACAGACGACCCTACAAATAAAAGAACGAAGAAAGGCTGAGGATTGGAGGGAAGTCTTTATAGACTACTTTAAGTCCCACCGAATGAGATGCGTCCACAAGACATCAGCTCATGAAACGAGCTCTGTCCTTCGCCTTCGTCAACGATACTCTGTACAAGAGGTCATTCGATTCTCTGTGGCTGAGATGCCTAGGACCTGACGAAGCAGAAAGAGTCGTTCAGGAAGTTCACGACGGACTCTGCGGTTCTCACCAAGCGGGCCCAAAGATGAAGTTGAAGATCAAACGGATGGGCTACTACTGACCCACAATGATCCAAGACTGCCTCGAATATGCGAAGCAATGCCACTCATGCCAAATTCATGGGGACTTCATCCATCAGCATCCAAATTCGCTACACCCGACAGTGGCTAGCTGGCCATTCGAAATGTGGGGAACTGATATAGTCGGCCCCATTGAACCAGCATCGTCTAGGGGACATCGTTTCATCCTGGCAACGACTGACTACTTCTCCAAATGGGCAGAGGCAGTACCGCTGAGGGAAGTAAAGACGGAGAATATCCTCCACTTCTTCAAGACGCACGTCATATATCGGTTTGGAACGCCAAGACGGATAATCTCCGATAACGGGCCAGCCAACAGAAGCCACAAGATCAGTCGCTTCGCGCAACAGTACAATATAGACTGGAGATATTCCTCAGTTTATAATCCACGAGCTAATGGTCTAGCCGAGGCCTTCAACAAGACTTTGACAAAGATCATGAAGAAAACGGTGTCATGAAATAAGAAAGACTGGCACGAGAAGCTGCAAGAAGCTCTTTGGGCATATCGAACTACGTTCAAGACGGCCACGAACACAACGCCGTACGCGTTGGTGTTCGGTACAGAAGCAGTACTTCCCCTCGAGATAGAGCTACCCTCTCTACGAATGATTATCCACTACGAGCTGACGAACGAAGAAAATGCTAACCTTCGGCTGCAGGAGCTTGATGCCCTTGAAGAAACACGGCTCATAGCGCAACAAAATCTGGAAGCTTATAAAGCAAAGATGACGCGCTCATACGAAAGATTGACCCAACCGAGGACATTCCGCCAAGGCAAACTCGTGCTAGTGGTCAAAAGGCCTATGATCCCCAATCGCGCCAAGCGGGGAAAATTCGAGCCAAACTATGAAGGTCCGTACATCATAGATAAGGTCTACCAGGGTGGGGCCTATCTACTCATGGACATGCACGGTGAAAGGCCTTTCAGGCCGATAAACGGTCGCTTCCTAAAGAAATACTACGCTTAATGAGCCACAGCCTAGGTCAATGATAGGTGACGACGACCATGTCCGCTCGCTATCTTCCTAAGCTCAAGTTTTATTAGCAGTAGCCAGCTTCTCAATGTCGGACCGAAAGGTCCTTAAACTAATAGTGGACCGAAACGTGTTTAAACTAATACCGCGGCATCCTTAGGCTGACGAGATGAATAAAAAATAAATAAAGAAAGAAAAATATAATAAATAAAAACGGTATGTCCATAAGCAAAAAGGGCACGGAAGAAAACCCGAAAGGGCTCCGTGAGTAAAAACAGCAGGGCTACCGGCGAGTGTTCGTGAAAACCCGAAAGGGCGCGACCTCGTAAAAAAAAAAGAGAAAAAGAAAATAAAAAGAATAAAAAAAACGGTATGTCCATAAGCAAAATGGGCACGGATGAAAACCCGAAAGGGCTCCGTGAGTAAAAACAGCAGGGCTACCGGCGAGTGTTCGTGAAAACCCGAAATGGCGCGACCTCGTAAAAAAAAAAGAAGAGAAAAAGAAAATAAAAAGAATAAAAAAAAACGGTATGTCCATAAGCAAAATGGGCACGGATGAAAACCCGAAAGGGCTCCGTGAGTAAAAACAGCAGGACTACCGGCGAGTGTTTGTGAAAACCTGAAAGGGCGCAACCTCGTTAAAGGACACTTATTGGGTCCTCTCGACCTTGTAAGGAGAAACCACCTGCGTGAGATCCTTACGACTCACAAAGGTGCAACACACTTAGGGATCCCCATGATTCCTAAGAAGAAAATACACTTGCGAGATCCTCACGACTCGTAAGGAGAACTCTCTTATGGGACCTTCACGGCTCATAAGAGTTGAAAGTCTTAAGTTACAGAGACCTAAACCTGTGCTTAAGCAACCCCCACAACCTTCAATATTGCCCTACAAGTGGCTCAATACTGACCCTTGTATACAATCTACGGGCGCGAATAAACATTTCCCTAACCAAGATCCATCCGTGACTGGGGATATGTTCGCACGACCCTTGTATGTCCTCTCGATTTACAAGGAGAAAACCCTCCTGTAGGATCCTTACGACTTACAGAGGAAACAAACACTTAGGAATCCTCATGATTCCTAAGAAGAAAATACACCTATAAGATCCTCACGACTTGTAGGGAGAAATAACTTTGTGAGACCCTTACGGCTCATGAAGTCAAAGCCTTAGTCGACAGGACCCTAACCCTGTTCGCTAAGCCACCTTTGTTCGACATCGACGGAAGCAGATGATGATTCGCTTCTGGTAATATTCCAGTTGTAGCGGTGCTGATGCCGAAATCGGCTTACGGCGAAAAGCCAGTAGGCCGTACATGCATACGAAATAGCCGAAATGATGGGGCAACTTGCAATAAAAAGCAGCAAGTAAAAATGTATGCATGCAAAATAGCCGAAATGATTGGGCAACTCGCAATAAAAAGCAGCGAGTAAAAATAAATAAAAAAAAATAGACGAAATGATTGGGCAACTCGCAATAAAAAGCAGCGGGTAAAAATAAAATAAATAGCCGAAATGATTGGGCACCGCGAAAAATGGTCGAAATGATTGGGCAATCGCGATCTTCGCGATATAAAAGCTGAAATGATAGAGCATCGCGGAGATAAAACAAAAAAATGATGATAAAACTTTGGCCCTACAGTTAAGATCACATCGATCCCTGTATACAATCCAAGGGCGTAAACAAAGAGGGAACCATACTTTCCCAACAGGCTCCACCAGAAGACGAAGCCAAATCTCGACGGTTCAGTCCAACTCTGAAGAAACCAGTGTCTTCAGCAGATACCTCGACTCACGGATGCAAACACTCGTTGACGAGAGCCTCCTGATCCGCGTCGACTCGCAGAGCCACCAGTGCCTCCGTGGGAAATCCTCGACTCGTTTCAAACCCCAAGGAAACAAATAATCCTTGGCACTTGGGAAACAAATAATCCCTAGCAAACTCCTCGACTCACGGATACAAACACTCCTTGATGAGAGCCTCCTGATCTGCGTCGACTCGCAGAGCCACCAGTGCCTCCGTGGGAAATTCCTGACTCGTTTCAAACCCCAAGGAAACAAATAATCCTTGGCGCTTGGGAAACAAATAATCCCTAGCAAATTCCTCGACTCACGGATACAAACACTCCTTGACGAAAGCCTCCTGATCGCGTCGACTCGCAGAGCCACCAGTGCCTCCGTGGGAAATTCTTGACTCGTTTCAAACCCCAAGGAAACAAATAATCCTTGGTGCTTGGGAAACAAATAATCCCTAGCAAATTCCTCGACTCACGGATACAAACACTCCTTGACGAGAGCCTCCTGATCCGCGTCGACTCGCAGAGCCACCAGTGCCTCCGTGGGAAATTATCGACTCGTTTCAAACCCCAAGGAAACAAATAATCCTTAGTGCTTGGGAAACAAATAATCCCTAGCAAATACCTCAACTCAAGGAAACAAACAATCCTTGATGAGAGCCTCCTGATTCGCGTCGGCTCGCAGAGAAACCAATGTCTCCGCGGGAAAATTCCCGATTCGTCTCAACTTGCAAGATAAAGCCTCAGGCAGCAGGGACTGAAAAACTTGCTTCCTGAACAATGGGACCCTACAAGTCGATCTAAAACGGTCTCTTGCATACTATTCACGGGTCTCACTCTCCAAAGTCGAGTTTCGACAAGGAGGGAAACAACCGCTTACGGGTCCTCTCGACTCATAAGAGGGAAAAATTCTCTTATAGGATCCTTACGACTTATAAGAGAAAACCACACTTAGGAATCCTCACGATTCCTAAGGAGAAAAAAAAACCACTTACGAGATCCTCTCGATCCGTAGGGAGAAAAGTCTCTATGAGACCCTCACGGCTCATGGAGTTGAAAAGTCTTAGGCAGCAGATCTGAACCTGCGGCCTAAGCCATCGCTGATTCTTAAGAAAGTCAAGATGCATGCTCTATTATCTGTTGACCATGTTTACTAAGGTGGCGTGCTGATAATGAAAGAAAGAAAGGGCGGAGAAATGACACAAGACGTTACAGAAAATGCGTATCTTTTATTCATAGACTTGATTGAGTACATGATACATTGTGCTAAAGAATAAAAAATATATATATACATTTTTTTTATTTACAAGTACAAACGATACATGGAGAGTTACTGAGAAGGAATCGTTCTGCATAGCTCTAGCAATTGTTTGCGCACTTCCTTCCCCGCTTTCTCCTGATCAGCCACCACTGCCAATTCCGCCTCCACTTGGGCCCGTTGCTGCGCAACAGACACAAGCTGATCCCTAACGGCCTGATGAGCAGCTTCACGGCCTGGAATGTCATGCTCGGCGACATCAAGTGCCCGCTTCAGTTTCAGCCCATTTGAGATGCGCTCTAGAAGGCCCTCGAAGACGGCCTTTACCTCGGTAGCGTTCGCCTCAACTTCAGCACGTAGGCAAGCAGTTTCGCTCGAAGACTCCTGACACTCCTTCAGCTTCAAAGCTGCTTCTTGTTCCAAATAACGAAAATGGGAAGTGCTTTGCTCGAGCCATGCTCCCCGTTGAGCGCTCACAGCCAATGTCTCAGGGGATAGACGCATCGACTCCAACTGATGAAGGCGAGCCTCAATCTCCCGACAATGGTTAACCCAAGAAGCGACGGTGCCCTCGTCATGGAAGGTGGAAAATATCACCAACATTGGGTTAATCGTCGTAGCGAAGTCCTCAGCAGATGTAGGAGACTCGACGTCGAGTTCCTCGATGTAGTCTCTCAACATACGCAGACTATTCGCCGCACCTTTTGAGGACGGACGTCTTTGGGAAGGGCCGCCCGGCATTGTAATGTGAGACTCGAAGGGCGCCGAGGCCGGAACGACAGCTGAAAAGAAACATGATGTGGTCAGATAACAATACAAAAAATAAAAAAAGGGGGGAGTTATCAATGTGATAGTCATACCAGTTGAGACAGGTGGCAAGGTCGGAAGGGCCGGTGGCGCAGCTGATCTTTTATCCCCTCCCTCAATCTGTAGCACTGCAGTCGAGATGAGAAAAAAGGGGTTTAGCAGTAATTCCATCAATAAAAAAAAAGAAAGAAAGATATCGACGGAAATCATACTCACCAACGCCACCAGGGGAAGAGGCAAGTTCGGATGGGAAGGAGAAGTGTGGGAGCAACACCTGATAAAGATGGTCAAAGAGCACTCCTGAAAAACACAACGGTATGACTTTAGTATTTGGATTATACGTCTGAAAAGTGAGATTAATAAGTTGCAAACTCATACCTTCCAACATCTTTGCCGGTATGAGAGAGGGCTGAGAGGTAACCACCGCCAAGGCAGTCGTGGAAGGCACTCCCTCAAGCAGTGGGGCATCAGCGCTGGCCGCACCTGCGTTACAAGAAAGGTAAATTTGTCAGAAAGGATTGTAAAGTAAAGAAAAACAGCAACCTAGGGTTTACCTGAGGAGCTCCCGGCGGAAACGGAGGCGACTCCCTCCTCTATCGACATGAGGCCACCGCCCGTGGCCTCATCACCCGACTCGATGGGGACCGTCGTCATGCTCGCGTGGCCAGGAGACAGCGGAAGATCATAGACGGGAAGGGAAATGATCGGAGCATTGCCGGACTCTTGAGAGAGAGCGGTTGGCTCTTCCCCAAGAGTCGTGCCCATCTCACCCGCTACTTCCTCGGCCTCTGCAATCTCCATCGGCTTATCCGCCGTCACCACGAGGTCGCCAGCCTCAAGTGCCTCGTCCGTCACCACCACGGGCTCAGTTGTAATGATCATTTCATCTGCCGCCACTTCAGGCTCGGCATCAATGACCTTCTCGGCTATAGGCCCTTCAACCTCCGCATCAGGCTCCAAGGCCTCAATGATGTTGCCCACTGTCGTCTCGGGTTCGGCAGGCACCGCCTCCTCTGTTCCCCTGGGTTCAACGGTCTCCGCCTCACCCTCGGTCGGACTTGGCCCTGCAAAATAGTATATATAAGAACCGTCGGCATTATAACTCTCACAATAAAAATTCTGAAAGAAATGTTACCTGAAGTGGACTTATCATTTGCGCTTCGAGCGGCGCGCGCCACTTGTCTACGAGCAGTGGATAGGGCGACAGGGGCCTCTTCGGAAGGAGTATCTGCCCGAGGGACGGTGCTTGGGCCCCCTCCCGTAGCCAAAGCAGTCCGGCGTGCCTTCGCCTCGCGCCTCAGCCGCTTTCTCTCCTCCTGGGCTGTTGAGACGGACCTCACCAGAGCCTCTCTCATTGAGGCGTCCTCATCTGTATACAGAGATGCCTCTAAGCTCTTCAAGGCATCCCTCGTCGACTTGTCAAGTCGAGGCTCTTGCAGCAGCCCCGACGAGACCGGAACTCCAGTGATGGGTTCCGGAAGGATCTCTTCGTCGACTGGTATAACCCCTAGAAAGAAACAAAGGAAGAAAGTTAGGTTAACCATCGAAAAAGATAACGAAATTTGTTTTAAAAAAAGGGGGGTGGGACATACCGGCGCCCGCTAAAGCACGTTTCTCCTCCTCCTTTTGGAAGGTTTTCAAAGAGGCAGCAATAGCTTCTTCTGTAGAGACACCTGTTGAAAATGGGGAAAAGTATTAATCAAGAATAATGATAAAAAAATGCAATGAAATGATGAAAAAAGAAGCTAATAATTACCTGACTCAGCGAGTTTACTCAACCACGCTTCAAGCCTCGCTGATCGCTCAGAAGCCGTAATGGCGGCCGCCAGGTCGGTGTCTGCGGGGTCTACCGCGAAGCCCTTATTGCTGCCATATTCACTTATTCCTTCGGTAAGAAGGGCTTCAGGCTCTAAGCCAAGAATCGCGTCAAGGGAAAGGAGCAACTTTTTCTTCTTTTGCCCGCCAACTCTGGATGCACCCGGGACTGATTTACGCTTGGCAGACACCTTGGGGCGGCGGGTCCCGATATCCGTGCCTACACCAGACTCCGGCGATACCACAGTTACCGTTTCCACTAGAGCACGGGGGGATGGTGGCGCTTCCACAGCATCGCGAAGCGGCAATCCGCGCGGAGGACTCAATACGCGCGGAGGTCCGCCTCCAGCACCTTTCAATGGAGGAATGACCGGAGTCCTCGGCCTCAAGGGAGCCTTGCGATCGCCGCCGGGAGGTGCACCCTTGCGGTCAACCAGCATACGTTTCTCCATCAAAATAACGGGCCCCATTGCATGCGCATACCAGGCCACGTACGCGTTGAGGACTTTGTGGACGCAGCTCAGCTCACTGATAAAGAAATAAGAACCCGTGTTAAGCCGCATAAAGTGGTGCATTGCATTCTTTATCCCCTCTCGGCTAACCACGGGCTTTTCCAAGAAGGCTTCCATCGGGATCCCTTGATTGTAGCTCGATTGCTGAGCAAACCGGTGAGGGTTATACCTCATGAAGAGTGCTGTCTCATTCTTCCTGAACACCAGGTAGCCCGGCCGAATGTAGTAGAGATGAAGAATTTCCCGAGCCTTCAATATGGAAGCCCCGTCCTTAAATTCATCGCGTAGCGACACTACTGACTTGGTGGTCTCTGAGCCTATTGTTATGACCTTGTCCAAGAAAGAAATCTTCGCCCCGATCAGGTGTGGTCGAAGGAGCATCCCCCTAGCCTCCCGCGGAGGTGCAACTATGATCGAAGCCCCGAACAGCCGTATGACCCTCGGGAGCCTGCACTTCTCAAAGAAAGGAGGAATCTTATGGGCACCGAACACCCCGTGCACGTGCATTTCCATCCAGGAGGTAAAGTACTGCATCGGGAAGTTGGCGGGTTGCACCCCAGGCTCACTAGCGTCTGCCGCTACGCTAAGTCCATTATAAAGATAAGCCAGCCCGGCAATTCCTACTGACAACTGTAAACCAGCCACCATCTGATGCGCTAGGTAGAAAACAGTCGGCCGCATATGGCGTGGATGCATAGGAAGAGCAAAACTGCACAACCACAAGCCCAAGAACCCTACAAAGAAGGTCTCTTCATCCATGTCGGGGACGACAATTTCTGAAAAAGGGACGACGGCGGCACCGGGAAGATAAAAGTCTTTGTGGTCATCCTCCGATGTGGGTCGGCGATCAAAACCGAACCCAAAAGGGTCGTCAAGCTGGGCGAACTTCTCCCTCTACTCTGATAAGAACTCTGGTTGAATGAAGCGAGCAATGAAATCTGCAAAACTGACTCCCCTGTCACCCGATTCTAGATAGAGTCCTTCATAAATCTCCAATACCTTCACTAAACCTGGGTACTGGTGCTGAATAGCGTTCTCCGGCGTCAGGTCAAACACCAGTGGCTTGGTGCCAAAGACGTATTCATCGGGAGGAAGCAGCTCCTCGTAAGGCTCTCCCTTCATCGGCAGACCCGAGATTTCAGCAAACTCCTCCAAGGAGATAGAGACTTCCCGGTCCGTCATCAGGAAGGTGTGTGTAGGAATATTCCATTGCTCGGTAAAAGCCTTAACCAACTACGTTGGAGGAGAAGGATACTCAAAGAGCGAGACGTAAATGGCCGAGTACAAACCAATCCTCATCAGATGAGTCCTCCTTGCTGATAGGATGTACCGGGCCCATTGCAAATATCCAGCAGGCGGTCATGGGATCAGTCCAATGTTATAAGCCTGTCCCCAAGGGCGCGCTTCACCCTGACAAATTCTCCTCCCTAAAATATCTATTGCCGGCGGAGGCTGCATGGGGATAGCACCAATCGCAGGCTGGAGGAGGTCATCCGAATTCCAATTTTTGACCTCCACGGCATACTTCACCGGGGGTTCATCTGCGTAGGGGAGTGAAGATGTTGGCTCAGACGGCGTGGCGGAACTGAAACTGCGACGACCCTGGATGATTTCATTATACCACCTACCCCATAAGTGAAGGTTTTTGTGTTCGGGGTCATGATCCTTGATGAGAGCGAGCACCACGCGGTCCACCGGTGCCTGGGGAAACCCTCCCTCCGAGCGAACAAACGGAAAAGACGAATTGGCAGACATGTTTCCTGCAAAGAGACAAACATTAGCCGTCAGTATTATAATTCCAACGCTCAACATGTTTAAATTTTTATACCGTACCGCAATGCAGTGGATAGGGGGACCAAAGGGGGGCCCACAAAATCTGGACGACGGTACATGATTTAATAAGATAGCCCTATCATTGGATGAGACTGTCAGTTAATGAAAAGATCCCCAAGAGAATATCCTCATTGATGGGAAATCCCTAGAGGCAAGGAGAAAATCTCCTCTTTTGGAGCAAAGCTCTGTCACAGAGTGACATTTGTCAAACTCTGGTCTCAAGGGAATAAAATTTCTTTAAGGAGAGCCTAGCCCTATATTAATGATGGAAAATTCATCAAAAAGAAAACTTCAACCCTTAAAGATTAAAATTTAGGATTTTAAAGATCAATGTAAACTTTTAGGAGTTCTCCATTTTCAGATCAGAAAATATCTACCTTTGATCCATGAGCAAAGCTCTGTTCATGAGTTAAAACCCATGAACAAGATCACTGTAGATCTATGAATTTTCCAGAGCAAGGCTCTGCTGATGAAACCCCAAAAGGGTTTTAGATCAAAGATCTATGAGAGCAAGGTTCTATTAATCAATTTTAATTTAATTTAATTTTATTATTAATACCTAAGATGTTTTCAAGTTCTGAACTCTGGAGTTCTTGTGAAAAAGCAAGAGCAAGGCTCTAAAATTCTTAAACAAAAGCAAAGCGCTGAAAACTCAAGATTCTTGAAAACGGTAAAACATTTACTAAGGGCCAAAAGTCCTATTTATAAGGAGCTTGCGCCCCTTCAGCTCACCTCTTGATCCAACGATCAGGTGTTTGCCACCGCTGCACTCACGTGTGCGCCACGTGAGCGCAACGGTGGGGGGGCATTTGTTTTCCCCAATCAGAACAAAGCTCTGCTGGAAATTCAAAATTCAAATTTTGAAGCAACGCTTCAAATTCCGGGTGCAACGCGCCACGTGTCAAAAGCTGATACGGCAGCGCAGGGCCCGAGGCAGTGCACCCAATCAGAGCAAAGCTCTATTTTAAGTAAAATTAAAGGAAGCAACGCTTCAGTTGCGCAAGCACTGCGCTGCGCGACACATGTCAGCGCAGATGCGCTAGCGCAGTTGCGCTGCGCTGTGCGCTGCGCGACATGTGTCAGCACAGATGCGCTAGCGCAGTTGCGCTGCGGGACACGTGTCAGCGCAGATGCGCTTGCGCAGATGCGCTGCGCTGTGCGCTGCACGACACGTGTCACGCGCTGGGGCATCTGCGCCAAACAGAATTAAAATTCTAAAGAAATCTTTTCTGTTCTTGTTAAAACAAGAAGATTTTCTTCTGTAAAACAGAAGCCCTTGGATCAAAGATCCAACGGTGGGGAAAATTCCCCAAATCACTCAGAGGAAGATCTCTTTAACAAATTTAACTAATTTATGGGCACTATAAAACGGCCCCTAGGCCTCAATTCAAAGGCATCAACATTTTCTATAAAAAAAAGAGAGAAAGAGAACTCTGAAGAACTCCTTAAGAACAAAAAAGGTAAAGACCATTAGAAAAATAGAAAGTTCTCTTATGAACAGATCATAGATCTTTAATAAAAAAAACAAAATAAAAATAGTGCTTTGCACTTCTTATGAACCACTGGTTCTTTAAAACAGGAAAAAAAAAATAAATAAAAATAGTGCTTTGCACTTTTATGAACCTTTGGTTCTCGAAATAAAAAGAATAACTTGTTTTTCTTTGATCTAAATTAGATCAAGGAAACGAATAAGTGCTTTGCACTTCTTTTATGAACTATTGGTTCTTGAATCTAAAAGATTCTTAAATCATAGTGCCTTGCACTTGCAAAACTGCACTGTTGCGCTCTTGGGTTGGCGCAAGCCACCAGAGAGCGCCACGTGTCAGCATCTGAACCAATTGCGCTATGCGCTTTTGAAACAGAGCCTTGCTCTCTAAAACTGGCGCAATTCACCACAGCGCGCCACGTATCAGCAGCGCAAGCGCAGCGCAACTAGAACAGCGCTGTTGCGCTTGCGCTCGCCAGAGCATGACACGTGTCATCGCCATATGAGCTTGCACTCATTACTTGGCGCAAAGCGCCAGACAAATGCACTGCATTGCTTACAAAAAGGCAAAGCCCAAATCAAAAAGGCCTAACAGGCCTAATAAAATGCAATGCATTATTTTAAAAAGGGCAGAGCCCAAACCAAAACAGATGCTCTGCATCATAAATAAAGGGATAAAGCCCAAATCAAAAGGCCTAGCAGGCCAGAATAAAATGCAGTGCATTATTAAATATGGGCAAAGCCCTAGCGCAGGCCTAATAGGCCAAAGATCAAGAAAAATGTTGAATATGCTCAACGGGACATAGCTCAATCATGGCCGTAAGTCCCCAAACTAAATTGAGTGAGCAAGAATGCTCTCCTAAATCAATTTACAACCGGTTCAAGGGTACATCTCCGAACTCCTCTGACACCTATCGTTGTAATCCTTCAACGACGTCACAGAGGTGACGGGTCCCGATGACCACACATCGATATGGACTGCGGGGTCCTCAAACTCGTGGACCGAAACGTCCTTAAACTAATATTCATCCCAAAATGGGAATGTTGGACCGAAATGTCCTTAAGCTAATGATGGACCGAAACGTCCTTAAACTAATGATGGACCACCACGTCCTTAAACTGGCGATGGACCACCACGTCCCTAAACTGGAACATGGACCACCACGTCTCTAAACTGGAATATGGACCGCAATGTCCCTAAACTGGAATATGGACCGCAATGTCCTTAAACTACCAATGGATCGCAATGTCCCTAAACTACCTAAGGACCACTATGTCCCTAAACTGGAACAATAGAGCTCCCAAATGCTCTTTTGTCGGATCTAAACGATCCCGTTTAAGTTGATCTTAGCCTCAAATATGGCTAACGTATCCTTAAACATTCAAACAGACTTTAGTCCCAAATTGGACTATAAGACCCCCAATCAACTTTGGTTCAAGGGTACATCTCCGAACTCCTCTGACACATGTCGTTGTAATCCTTCAACGTCGTCAGAGAGGTGACGGGTCCCGACGGGCATATATTAAATGGACCGCTACGTCCTTAAACTGGAAATGGATCTAGACGATCCCGTTAAGTTGATCTTAGTCTCAAACGGGACTATCGTATCCTTAACGAACGTTTAAGTTGATCTTAGCCGCAACGCGACTAATGCATCCTTAAACTAAAAACACCAAACCCAAATCTAAGTAAGTACGGATTTGGACTAATCCACGTCCTACGGGCGACGGCATTACTCAGTCTCCGTATACAATCCACGGGCAACCACAAACAAAACAAACACATACGACACGAAGTGAAATTCGGGAGAAGGAGAAAGTTGTTACCGCGACACGGTACCGTAATTAACTGCAGGGGCTTGCGCCTGCAGGGAAGAGCGTCCCCACAATCAAATACCCCTCAAGCGAGGGGGAATATGACGAAGTCTGCTACATCAGCCGCATCCGTCTAAACCTCCGATATACGGTGCCATAAATAAACTTGGCATCTTCGGAAAGGTGGACGGATAAAACCAAATAGCATCTGCCCCGAATCTCAGCGTCAGGACATCGCAGTCCTGTGCGCCGCCGTTCGAAGGGGAACAGAGGTCCCCTCCCTCTCAAAGCGATAATATGCGGACCCGTTGCCCTCCTGAACCCGGCTATCCGTGCACTTCACCGCGGAGTAAACCGAGTACAGAAAAGAAAATATATACAATGGGTACATCGACCTCAACCCTGTCGTGCCCCAAAAGAATAATATACAAACAGGCAGTGACAGCAGTCCACATGTCGGACGCTCTCCCCACGATATCAAATGTACAAATATATCCAAACTACACTACCATTGCACACAAGCTATCCACCACGACAAATCTGCAACATCACAGCACAACACAGAACATCAACGTGAATGTCACGTTCGCAAACCCGTCTAAAAGAGGTATAGCAATTAGACAAGATTTACAGCTCGAATGACATTCACGGTCACAGAAAGTAATGTAATGCACTGCAAAACTTTAAACAATTTTAAAAATATCGACTCCGAAATAACCCCCGAAGAGCCCAAACAACTTGATAAAAACCATATCCAAACTGGGCCAAATAAACAACACCACTGAATCAAATCCCCAGAGACCAAAACAACACCCAAAACACAAACCCCATTGGCCACGGTACGGCCGGCGACGCCGGAATCCCTAGGCAAGGGTTCGGCCAAATTCCGAGATCAGGGGTCCGGGTTTGGGGTGTGCTCAAGTGGTCTCCCCAGTAGTCTTCTGCACTGGTTTAAATAATTTTTTGAAAAAGTTTTAAAAACGACAGAGAACACAAATCCAGTGGCATCGTTTGGGTTTTGTTCCGGTTTTGATACTTTAACATTGTTTAAACCAACTAGTAGACGGTTAATAGTTTGGCTCTGATACCATGTAAGTCTACGGTAGCGCCCCGGCCGTCTTTCCGAGGCAAAATGCGGAACAAAAACTTTTTCGAACTGGTGCTAACGCAAACTTAAAACCCGGATCGTTCTATTAACCGTAAACCAGTATTCTGTAAAAGCGGGTTTAGAGATTATACTGATCGATCCGTGTCCTTCGGTCTTTAACCTCTGTCTCTAGCTTGTTGCGGTTGCGCCGACGATGTTCGCTCTCCGATCTCGATCGATCTACGATCTCCTCCTCGCCGAAGGTTGCGCCACGTCAACGAATCTTTATATGGGCTCCCACCTCTGAACTGAGGCAACTCAGACATGAAGTTTGCTAGCCGACATGTCCAAGGTTGAAGTAGAGTGAGTGTAGAACACTTTGTCTCAAGTCACCAAAGCGATTGGGTGAAGGTTAATCGAAGTTGCCAAAATGGAATTGTGAAATCAAGTGAGAAAATATTTGCTTTGGAAATATTTGTGCATGATTTACAAAAGGGGCCAGCCACTTTTGTGAGCAAATAGTGCTCGGCCATTCTTTTTGTGGGAAGGAAATTGTTCACAGGATATATATGATTAGGGTGGGTAAGCATAAGCATAGAAGATGACCATTAGAAAATATCATAAAGAAATATCCTAAGCAAATATCCTAGCCTTTCCCAAAGCATACAATGCAAAACAATGAACCAAGCACATGCACCCAAATTATCCCCCCCACCCCATTTCGGCCAAGTCAAGCATGATAAGGAAATTTGGCCAAAATAGAAAGCACGCATTAAACATTAAAAAAACAATGTTTAATCGGGCGGAGAAAAAAAGGCAACTTCAAAAAAGCGATCCCGTAATAAAATACAGGATAACCACGCAACTGTATATACATACCCGCATTCGTATTCAGACCGAATACAAATGCAATGAGACATAAAATATTCCTACACAGTATAATACTAGGATCCGACTTAAACCAAAGCCCGCTAGTATTATCTGTCCAAACCATGACACGTGCACAAGTGTACGCGTATGTTCGAACCCTGCCATAAAACCATACAGCCTCTACAACGTTTCGCCCGAACTGGGAAACTTTCTGTCGGGGACTCTAAAAACTCGTCAATACCCTGGCAGTGGGTTTAACCACAAGCTGTCAGTAGTATCAGCTGTACGTAATGGCTGCCGATGTATTGAGTGAAAGGGAATCCGATGAGCGAACTCATCCTGGAACCCTACTGAGCCTATGTGTGAAATATCCGTACAGTCTAGTCCGTTCGTATATGAGTATCGCATATCATGCCTAGGGAGCTGGTAAACGTCAGACCCCCAAAAGCGGTATAAGTCGTGTCGGAGTGTAAGCCCAAAACACCCTGAGATACTACTGGAATACCTACCAGTAAATGTCGCTTACCATGGCTATGGATTTTGTGTAATGGCTCTCCAGACATAGCATGATCTCACTCCCAACGTTGGGAGAGACGAATCCCCTGCCGATCCGCTCACTGCCTCCATTTGGCTCGGGACTGTACCCAACTAAAACCTGTTTGCACGACTCCTTTGAGCCATGGTAGGGTAATAATCAAAGCACAGTGGGAACTCACACGAGACAAATGACGATCTCAGGTCGATAGACTAACCTGTACATATGTCACCTGGGAATTACTATCTGACGACAGGTTTTAATAACCAGCTAGCATATTCCCGGCGAGTCCTGTCCAGTGTACTCATAACTAAATGAGCACCTGTATAAATCTTAAGTGAACCAACTATTAGTTATATGTATGCCCTAGAGGCCATTACTATACATAGGATGTATACTGTAGTGGATGCTGGGACATATATAGTGAGGACTTTCTTGCTCGACACGATAGTATGCTATCTGGTTGATCTTTACCTTAACGTGTATACTGTTTGTCTCTCTGTTACATGTTGGTAAAGCCCTTAGGATGTGTACTTGACTACCTGGACTATGATGCGGATCATACTAGTGGGGACATGGTAGTCCATAAGTACATCCTTCAAAGTCCCTAGTCGTGGGTGTATCGAGACGGGGCATCGATATACCAGAGTAGACTAGCGTGTACCTTCTCGACCCATACAGATGGGCGATGGATGATCCCATATCCATTGGTGTTTGACATTAGAGGAGATATACGGGTGCTCAGTAGAGACTGGGTACACTGGACGGACTCGCCGAGAACTCCCAGATGGTATTATACCTCACGTCAGATGGCAGTTCTCTGGTGACACTGGTACAGAGTAGTCTGTCGACCCGAGATCGTCATAGAGTCTTGTGTGGTTCCCACTGTGCTTTGATTTCCATCTTACCACGTCCAAGAGGGCGTGAAAAACGGTGGTTTTTGGGTACAGTCCCGAGTCACATGGAGGCAATGAGCGATAGGAGGGGATTCGTCTCTCCCGGTATAGGGAGTTGATGTTGTGCTATGTTCGATTGGCTATAACAGGAAATCCCTGGCCAGGGTTGCTGAGATTTACTGGTAAGTGTTACCTGTAGTTTCTCGAATAGTTATAGACCTCATATCGACACGACTTATCGAGCTATTGGGGTCTGACGTTTACCACCTCTAGGCGAGATATGCGACATATCAGACGATCAGACCGGACTGTACGGTAGTGTTACTGGTTGGATTCACTGGAGTGTGAGCGGGCTTGCTCGTCGATCTTCAGATCGCTTAATACCCGGGTGGCCGTTACGTTTAGCAGACCGCTTGCGGCTTGTGGGTGTTTGATACGATCATCATCTGCTGCCGGCGTATTGACGAGTCTTTAGAGTCCTACACAGAGGTTTCCTGGCTCAAGCGAAACGAAATAGGAGCGCATATGAGATATGTGCGGGACCGAGAATAATACCAGTATGTGATACTGTATTCGATTCTCGCGATTTATGACATTGATCGGTTATATGCGATATAGCCGGGTTATCGGATCAAGTGTTGATTCGATAAGTTGTTACTATTGATACTAGTCGGTTATGTGCGACATGACCGGATCATTGGACCAATTGTTGATTTAATGATTTAATTATATATATGATATATTACTTTGCATCAACTAGTATCGGTTTACTTAAGATGGATTTTCTCACTCGGATGTGCGCATTGCATATGCGATATGATTTTGTGCACTTGCTTGTATCATGTTTGATGATGCATGCCTTTTGGTTAAGTGTAAAGAATTAAACCTTGGTTAATGAAATGGTTAGGGTTTACTATTTCCTTATTCATTTATTTATTCTTTTGGAAATAGAAAAGCAAATGAGAAAATGGTGGCTTGTTTTCTTTTGTTCATGAAGCTTCATGAAGACTTTGACCAAGTGACCATTTTGTCTCATGCTTGACCCTAACCATCCCACTAACCATGATTTATTCTCTACACTTGACCATGGTTTGGTCATGATAAGTATTCTTTTAATTTTATTTTTGGAATTAACTTATCATAGCTTTATCTTCTTCTTCTTCTTCATCTTCAATGAAGAAACCTCCACTTCATCAATGGTGATTGATGAAGATGAGTGAGAAATCCAATTCTAAAGTCTACCCACTTCCTATTTCTTCATCCTCTACCTCTTGCCAAGTAGTAGAGTGTGTTTCCTTCACATGTTTTTAGGGCTTGGTGAAGGTGGAGCTTGATTTAGCGATGCCTCGACGTAGATCATCTTCGGCATGGACATTGACGACCTAGCTCGCTTTTTCTCCGACGAAGCCGACTCTAGAGCCCGGATTCCTTTTGGACAGCGGAGACGACTTCGTTGCGGAGCTATGGAGGTGGAGCACCAGATCTACAAAGGTTGTATTTCCGATATCCCATTAGTTAAGTTGTTAACTAGATTGTTTTTCGCCTAGATTTCTACCCAACGGTCCGTAGTCGGGTTTCTCGGCACCTAGATTTTTGAAATTGGCATGGTTGATGCCTTGTGAGACCTCATTAGGATGCCTAGGAACCCTACAGTGGAATCAGAGACAGGTTAGAGCCTTAGGCGAAGTCTAGACGCAGTTAGAAGTCCGATCGATCGAAAAACCCGAACCCAAAATAGCTCTCTGTCCTTTTTTCAAAAACTGGGATTTTTCCAAATTAAAAATTGCTAAAAAATTCAGCAGGGAAATATAAGAATTACGGCGCAAAAATTTTCCCATGAACAGTTCAAACCGCGGCGGAAGAGCGGCAGAAGCCTTGCTTCTGCGGCGGTTCCGCCGCACATTGATGACGTCATCCTCATTTGTTTGCACAGTAATTCCTATTTAATTATGCTGGATTTTCTGGGAATTTTTAAAATTTATTCAAGAGTTGAATTTTCTGGGGTTGTTTTGGGGATTCGGTGTTTCGATCGGAGTATCAAATTTTGTCTGTGTGGCTTTCCGGATAAATTTTAGAATATGTTAAAAAGTTCGACCGAATATAAATACCCAATTTTTCCCCTGTCGGGAAATTTCCAAGTGTTGGATTTTTCCGTAGTTTAACGACGTTCTAAGTAGTGCAAGTAACGCGATGGTCCCTCTAGAAGACAACAAACCTTAACTCGATTATGTGACTGTCTTGAACTGCCCTTTGAACCTTCGGGTTTGGGGCAGTACGGCGTGCCACATGTGAGGCGTTGGCTTGACCCTTCTACGGCTGGACCGTTGGTACTGAGGCATGAACTGAATGTTGTTAGACTTGTTTCATGTGATGAGCTGTTTCGGGAAAACTTGGGTGTTCGATTGTTCGATCGGAAAGTTTAACATTTTCTATTTATCTGGAATGTGATACAATAATTGGAATTCACAATAAGTTATGAGATAACTAAATGAATGTTATAAACGTAGCAGTTTAGTCTCACTTGATCGGTTGCCACGGAATTTTGATGTGATCAAAAGTCCGTTGCAATCACGTAGCGTACGCGGATACTCGCCGGGTAAACTTAATAGACAGCCTCACTCTATAGCCCCGACCAAGTGACTGTAGGATAACCCCGTCGCCGAAAGCATCCGTTCGGGTGCTCGCAGCAGCGGTGTTCCGCCTTGGTGCACTTCGTCGACGGTATCGGGGATGCGGCCGTCTACTGAAGTTTGCGACGAGCATTCGATCAGGATGTCGGGAATCTTGTTGAATTACCCGACTTGATATTGAAAAGTGTTTTCGATTTTGAGACTAAAATGCGGGGTTTATAATTGTTAGGCATGTGATGTCTAAGTAATTCATTTGGTCGGCATGCGATGTCTGAGGTGGTTGCGAATTCCAACTGTTGTAGTTTTACACTTTCTTTTCTGTGACCGTAAGTGTAATATGTGATATTGCCGGTTTCGTTGCTATATGTCAACGACAATTGGGATGGACATATTTACTTACGTTGATGACATGTGATGTTATGTGTTGCTGGATATGTTATATTGGATCGTCGTGTTTGAATAGCCGGGGGTTTTTATGTGAGATGAGTGTTTTTCATTTTCATTCATGTAAAAACTTGTATGTAATATTCTTTTATTGGGGCACTTCCAGGTTGCGGAAGATGTCACCTTTTGTATATTATTTACTTTTCCGCACTAGGATAGACCCAAGGAGAAGGGCACAAGTAACCGGGTTCTGGAGTCCAGTGGGAGACCAACTCGAGGAGTCGAGTCCGGGTCTCCTAACTCTAGAATTGGTAGGGTTGCTTGCCGCTCTCATAGGGGTCTAGGGGTGTGGGTTTGGCTATTCATCACGACCGTGGAATCCGTGTTTTATACTGGCTCGTATTGAAAACACGGACGTCCTAGTATATCCAATATTTCATATGTTTTTTCTGCTGCGATATCTGTGATCATGTGATGTTCTATGATAGATACAGTATATGGTATATATGATATATTATATAGACGTTACTTATATTTTACACCCGCGCTAGCCCTGCCCCGCTCTGCCGTTAGTTACCTAACCTAACGGTGCACGAAGGGACATCGAGGCGAATGCGGATGGCATAAGTGTACGTCGTATTTATCTGTGATGTTTAGGTAACTTAAATGATGGGACTTCATTAATGAGATTAATGAAATAAAAGAAACCTAAGATGTTGTAGAATCGAATTTCAAAATAAAAAAGGTAGCTACAGTTCTTGCTTTGCATAGAGGTATATATGATATATCCTGCACCTTTTTCGATAAGGAAAGGACCGAGATCCCTTCACCGGGAGTGACTCCTTTAGCAATAACTGGCAGATGCTACACACTCGGTTTGTCTTTTGATTGCTTTTAAGAGTTTTTGCTTTGCACAGTGATGTATATGATATATCCAGCACCTCATTCGACGAGGAAAGGACCGACGATCCCTTCACCGGGAGTGATTCCTTTAGCAAAACTAGAAAAGCCTCAAAAGCACTCCATTTTAAAAATCATTTGATTCTACAACGATATCAAGTTCATTACGCAATAGGTTTTCAGAAAAACCTGTCGTAGCCCTCTGTCATTTCAGATACGTACTAGTTAGTATTCGTGCTACGTTTGTTGACTATGTTAAGGCGTAGTGTGCAGTAGCTAATTAGTGCTTATCTGCATAAGCATATGATGCGATTGGATTAGGGTAGTCGTGCGACTTTGTTGACTATGTTAAGGGTCGTGCGGGTGGGTTTAATTCAATCGGGAAATGACGGGTTGAACTTGACTAGCACTTATGATTTGTTGACTATGTTAAGGTCATATAGCTGCTAGGGGCAAAATATTATCGGGAATTTCAAGTGTTGAAATTTGCAATGAGATTGCATACCTTCTATGAGATAGTTGGATCCCGATACCCGCTGCGAGTAAGAGTTACTCCTGGGAGAGTTTTATACATTACAATTAGCCGATCAAGTAGGTGTCTAGAAAGGTGTCAACGGGGTTACGCCTCTGGAAAAACGAGGTTTACATTAATTAGGTTCGTGCGAAAGCACGGGGGACCTCCCTCAAAGTACTGACACTGGCCTGGCTGAAAGATTGGCGAACTTATAGTGTGTAATTAATCCCGGCTAGTCTTTCCTTTTAGGGTTTGAAGGAAGATTTGATAAAAAGCAGTGGGAGCCATCCTGATTAGATAAAATAATAACCAATCTATTCTTGCAAGAGCGCACGCTGAGTGTTTTCTTCTCTCTCTCTCCTGGTAGCGACCATATCACGCCTTAATCAAGATAATAATACGGATTATTGACCGAACCCGCTTGTTATACTGAGCTGGGGAACGTTGGTCCCGCTCCAACTTATAATTGTTATAAGACAGAGCAGGAAATTGGGGAATACCAGATTTCCCGTGCCGCCCAAACGAAGAGAGTGCATGCTGATGCATCATCTTCGGGTGTGTTCATTACAAAGAACTGTTTCTCAGTATCCTTTACGTCCTGGGTATGTGATACCAGATCAGGATCCCAGATATGTAATCTGTTACATAGGGCTACAGATAGGTAGAGAACTGAGAACGGGTGATAAGTTTCATGAGGCAGAAAACGGGGCAAGAGTTGCAGCCAAGTCTGTTGGTCACTGTCACCCTGTATTACAATACATTGATTCTGAACGAATGTTATTAGATACCGAACCTGATATACAAAATCATATCTGTCTCTTTATTAGTAAAGAAACGGTAAAATTTTGTATTGTTGGATAATGTTTTGAACATTTCCTATATCAAAAGTTGATCGGTTCAGGCACGTTATCTAAAAGCATTAATGTTCTAAATCAAACTACAGTTCTTCGTATACAGAACACACACAAGAGGAAGAGTTCAGAAATGAATGAATCCTTCTTGAGGTATTGTAGACTAGGTCATATCAATGCGACCCGACTGGCTGAGTTACATTTAGATGCATATTTAAATCAGTTTGAATTTACATCTTGTGAAGCTCGCCAGTCATGTCACAAAGATACGATGACCACGGCTCCGTTTACTGGAAACAGAGAAAGGGTTAGTGAACTCTTGGGATGATACATGTTGATGTATGTAGGTCCCCTGTCTACACATGCCAAGACCGGTTTTTAGTACTTCATTACATTCTCTGATAATCTCTCAAGATTCAGACATATGTTCCTGTTGAAACACAAGTCCGAACCTTTTGAGATATTCACAGAATATAAGCGAGAAGTAGAGAACCAGAATACGGGTATAAGTACTATGTCCTTTGATGAGATCAAGGAGGAGAATACTTGTGCACGGAATTCCTGGACTATTCTAAAGGAGAATGAGATTCTCTCTCAGCATTACTCCTCCGTATACACCATAGCACGATGGTATATCGGGGCGGAGCAATCGCACCCTATTTGATATGGTGTGCTCTATGATGAGTAATACTGAGTTACCCGTTTCCTTTTTGGGAGTTATGCGCTTGAGAAGCTGCATACCTATTGAATAGGTTCGAATCAAATCAGTTGCCTACCATTTCATATGTGATATGGAAAGGGAAGAGCCCATATCTTAAGTTGGTTAAGATTTGGGGTTGTCCGGCCTATGTCTAAAACCATAATCCGGACAAGTTCGAGGCAAGGTCTGTTATGTAGAACTGGAATAGTTCCAGCTATACAAGCTACAGCAGATGATTTGGTACAACCAAAGGATTCAGTAGATACCAACGAACCTCAGCCTCTCCGCCGATCTAGTAGGGTTCCTCACCCACCTGAGAGATACTTCGGTTTCTCTATGACAGTGGGAGCGAGGATTGCATCATGAGATGATGACCCAACTAGTTTCGAGCTGGCCATCAGGAGTAAGACTCTATAAGAATGGCTGGATGCTTAGTGATCTGAGATGGAATCCTTATACACCGACAAAGTATGGACTTTAGTTGCTATATCTGAAGGGTTAAATCCCCATCAGGAGAAAGTATATCTTGAGAAGATTACTTGGTGTGCATGGAAAGGTTGAGACTTTCAAAGCTAGACTTGTTAAAGGTTTTCGTCATCGACCAGGTGTGGATAATGATGAAACCTTTTCAAGTAGCTATGCTTAAGTCCATCCAGATCCTACTTACCACGGCTGCATACCATGACTATGATCTCTGGTGGTTGGGTGTCTTGACTGCTTTTCTAAATAATGATTTGGAAGAGAGCGTCTATAAGTACACAGCCAGAGGGCTTCGTAGACAGTGGGAGCAGCGGAAACGTGTGCAAGATGCTTTATAGGATAAAGCAGGCATCGCGGAGTTGGAACGTCTGTTTTGATGGATTAGTCAAAGAGTTTGACATCATCAAAATGGTAGATGAACCTTGTATAAACAAAAAGGTAGTAGGGAGTATGGTGGTGATCCTCGTAGAGTACGTGGATGACATACTCTTGATAAGAAAGGAGTTTCTTATGCTACGCTCGATCAATCTCCGTTTATCACATGGATTCTCCACATAAGGATCAAAGTGATACCTACTAAATCCTGGATTTTGAATCTATGAGATAGATCTAAATGGATGTTAGGAATCTCACTAGTAGTAGTGAGATGGTATCAATCGATCCTGGGGAGAATCACTGGAAAGGTTCCAGGGTGATAAAGACGACAGAATGTCAGTCACAGGCATTGTCTTTACCCTCAGTGAAGGGACGGTATGTTGGAAGAGTTCCAAGCTGGATACCGTGACATACTAGACGATAAAGGCTCGATACATCGCTACTTAAGATGCTACCAAAGAGGCTGTTTGGGTGTATATTGGTTCATGAGATGAACTATGTTCCTCCCATTGTGTGACAATGGAGTTGTGGCTTATGCCAAGGAACGCTGGTCCCATCAGTGATCCAAACATATTCTATGGCAGTATCACTTGATCATGAAGATGGTTGATCTCCAGGGAGATCGAGGTTAGGAGAGTAGGCTCAGAGGACAACACAGCGGATCCACTCACAAAGGCCTGTTCCCAGAGAGAGACTTTTATGGGATGGTTGAGTATGAGATACTTCAACCACTGCTACAGATGGCCCTAGTGCAAGTGGGAGATTGTTAGTTATATGTATGCCCTAGAGGCCATTACTATACATAGGATGTATATTGTAGTGGATGCTGGGACATATATAGTGAGGACTTTCTTGCTCGACACGATAGTATGCTATCTGGTTGATCTTTACCTTAACGTGTATACTGTTTGTCTCTCTGTTACATGTTGGTAAAGCCCTTAGGATGTGTACTTGACTACCTGGACTATGATGCGGATCATACTAGTGGGGACATGGTAGTCCATAAGTACATCCTTCAAAGTCCCTAGTCGTGGGTGTATCGAGACGGGGCATCGATATACCAGAGTAGACTAGCGTGTACCTTCTCGACCCATACAGATGGGCGATGGATGATCCCATATCCATTGGTGTTTGACATCAGAGGAGATATACGGGTGCTCAGTAGAGACTGGGTACACTGGACGGACTCGCCGAGAACTCCCAGATGGTATTATACCTCACGTCAGATGGCAGTTCTCTGGTGACACTGGTACAGAGTAGTCTGTTGACCCGAGATCATCATAGAGTCTTGTGTGGTTCCCACTGTGGTTTGATTTCCATCTTACCATGTCCAAGAGGGTATGCAAAACGGTGGTTTTTGGGTACAGTCCCGAGTCACATGGAGGCAATGAGCGATAGGAGGGGATTCGTCTCTCCCGGTATAGGGAGTTGATGTTGTGCTATGTTCGATTGGCTATAACAGGAAATCCCTGGCCAGGGTTGCTGAGATTTACTGGTAAGTGTTACCTGTAGTTTCTCGAATAGTTATAGACCTCATATCGACACGACTTATCGAGCTATTGGGGTCTGACGTTTACCACCTCTAGGCGAGATATGCGACATATCAGACGATCAGACCGGACTGTACGGTAGTGTTACTGGTTGGATTCACTGGAGTGTGAGCGGGCTTGCTCGTCGATCTTCAGATCGCTCAATACCCGGGTGGCCGTTACGTTTAGCAGACCGCTTGCGGCTTGTGGGTGTTTGATACGATCATCATCTGCTGCCGGCGTATTGACGAGTCTTTAGAGTCCTACACAGAGGTTTCCTGGCTCAAGCGAAACGAAATAGGAGCGCATATGAGATATGTGCGGGACCGAGAATAATACCAGTATGTGATACTGTATTCGATTCTCGCGATTTGTGACATTGATCGGTTATATGCGATATAACCGGGTTATCGGATCAAGTGTTGATTCGATAAGTTGTTACTATTGATACTAGTCGGTTATGTGCGACATGACCGGATCATTGGATCAATTGTTGATTTAATGATTTAATTATATATATGATATATTACTTTGCATCAACTAGTATCGGTTTACTTAAGATGGATTTTCTCACTCGGATGTGCGCATTGCATATGCGATATGATTTTGTGCACTTGCTTGTATCATGTTTGATGATGCATGCCTTTTGGTTAAGTGTAAAGAATTAAACCTTGGTTAATGAAATGGTTAGGGTTTACTATTTCCTTATTCATTTATTTATTCTTTTGGAAATAGAAAAGCAAATGAGAAAATGGTGGCTTGTTTTCTTTTGTTCATGAAGCTTCATGAAGACTTTGACCAAGTGACCATTTTGTCTCATGCTTGACCCTAACCATCCCACTAACCATGATTTATTCTCTACACTTGACCATGGTTTGGTCATGATAAGTATTCTTTTAATTTTATTTTTGGAATTAACTTATCATAGCTTTATCTTCTTCTTCTTCTTCATCTTCAATGAAGAAACCTCCACTTCATCAATGGTGATTGATGAAGATGAGTGAGAAATCCAATTCTAAAGTCTACCCACTTCCTATTTCTTCATCCTCTACCTCTTGCCAAGTAGTAGAGTGTGTTTCCTTCACAAGTTTTTAGGGCTTGGTGAAGGTGGAGCTTGATTTAGCGATGCCTCGACGTAGATCATCTTCGGCATGGACATCGACGACCTAGCTCGCTTTTTCTCCGACGAAGCCGACTCTAGAGCCCGGATTCCTTTTGGACAGCGGAGACGACTTCGTTGCAGAGCTATGGAGGTGGAGCACCGGATCTACAAAGGTTGTATTTCCGATATCCCATTAGTTAAGTTGTTAACTAGATTGTTTTTCGCCTAGATTTCTACCCAACGGTCCGTAGTCGGATTTCTCGGCACCTAGATTTTTGAAATTGGCATGGTTGATGCCTTGTGAGACCTCATTAGGATGCCTAGGAACCCTACACCAACTGACACCAATGGCTTGTAAGATCGGCCACCGCCCCTCGTCGGGGTCTCGACTGTATACACTAGTCTACTCCGGAGTATCGATGCCCTATCTCGAAACTCCCACGACTAGGGACCACTTTTAAGGATGTTCTTATAGACTACCCAACTCTCACGTATATGATCGCCATCATACTGTTGGTAGTCAAGCAAGAATCATATGGGCTCTATCAACGTGCAACAGTGATATATTATGTCACCTAAAGCAGTACACACTTGATAAAGATAAACCAGATAGCATACTATCATCTCGAGTAAGACTGTCCTACTGGTATAGGTCCTCCCTCAATCATTGCAATCACGTGCCTGCGATCCAATAATTGACTTTGAGGGCACTATATCCAACAAGTTTTGTTTTCATTCACACCGTAATGTGTAGTTTGAGATTGCACGCAAACCCATTTGGGTTGATTTTGTTTTTGTGCTTTGCACTTGATAGGATATATTATAGATTGATTTATATAAAAGAATTTTCGCTTGATCGTGTGCATTGATATTGCACTACGATTATGACAATTATTGTGTACTTAAGATGTACACAACGGTTTTCGTATTTGGCAAATTGCATCATAACTGGAGTAATTCTCATAGCACCAGCTAGAGTTACGGTTATGTGAGTTTATATATTTTGAGGTTTCACACACACGGTTGCGTTATGATGCGTTATAGCTCATGTGGGGCTTTGGAGTTCCATTATTTGCACGGACATTGTATGTTTTAAGTTGGACCGTGGAAAATTGTTTTGAATTTGAGCAGATTGGATTAAGGAAAATGTTTAAACAAGGGGATTTAATTTAAATTCGGGGTTCGAATTATCTTAAGGGGGGAATATTGTAACATTTTGAAATATTTTAGATAATTAATTACTTTATTTATTTAATTAAAACATTTATTTTATTGTGGTTTTAATAAAAAGGTCTTTTAAATTGTGGTAGAATAAATTTGTAAAGAAATAGTTTGTTTTTATAATAATAAGTATCATGAGGGTTTTTGTGAAGAGTTTAGTTAATTGTGGAAATTTGAAATTTGTGAAGGTTTAAGTGTAAAAGGGGTAAAGGTAAAGGTTAAGCTTAAGTTACACTCATGGAATAACATATCCTAGATGACACTTCATGCTACACCTCCTCCTTACATGAAAACACCACCCTCTTCTATGCTACACATCCTACTTGCATGAGATTACCACATCCTTGCTAAGTGACACCTCCTCCTACAAATCTCACCCATTCTCCTTATCTCCTAAAATTGTTCAGTTCATATATCATTTTGAAGCATGTGTTTAACTTAAAAGAAAATAGAAATCTAAGAACAAGAAAGAAAAGAAAAGAAAAGAGAAGAGAGAGCCTAAGTACTAAGGATCAATACCTCCATCCTCTTGCTAGGATCTTTGAGCTTGTGCATCTTGGAGGAAGCCTTTCCAGTAGTCTTGCTGTTGGTATAATCTTTAAACTCTGTAGAATTTTAGTTTTGTAACTGTTTAAGTGTAGAAGTCAAATATCGGATATATGGTATTTTGATAGGAATAGGCTCTATTTAGAATCTGCTATAGTTTACATGTAAATTAGAAAAACCAAACAGTGCCTTAACCTTACAATTTGGACCTAGAATAACCCATAGGAATACAAACCCTTTACCTCGGATTTTGGCCGGCGACATCCTATTGAAATCCGAGCTCGCCGGTTTTGTATTGGAGTGAGGTATTGGGGTTTACAGGGTAGCTCTCTGTGTATATTTTGGGTTGTTTTGTATTGTTTGTTTATGTTATTATTTTAGTATATAAAATCTGGTAGCAAATATCTGTTTTTAGTGTGCAAAGTTAGGAAACAAGGAAAAATTGTGATATTTAACATACTGAACTTGAATCTGGAAACAATATGTACAATTACTGGAAAAACTAGCAAGACCAAAACCATACTAATATCATTAGAGAACTTTACACAAAGCCTTAGCCCCTAACTCCATGCGTGAACCGGCGACATTCCATGAAATTCCGGCGACGCCGGCCTTCTCTAGGCTTTTAGTGTTGGTTTTTCTCCTGTTGCTTTGTGTTGGTATTTTATAAGTTTCTGTATTGTTTCTTTTGTCTAAATATTTACCCAGTAAAATCTGGGAATGAGTAGTAATGGCTTTACCAAGTTTTAGATATTTACGATACGGGTTTCCGTATTTTTACTGCAACTGAAACGTTAACGTTCGTACGTTAATTTCAGAGGCAATTGATCGTTTTTGAGGTAATTAATCTGTAGGTTCTAACCTATAGGTGCCTATCTCGTTGTTTTGGGTTTTGATATGATATTTACGCCGATATTTCATAAATACGATTATAGGTACGATTTTGAGGATTTCCGAGACGGAGTTGGTGGATATAGCAGCGTGGATTTCAGTAAGCTTATCAAGTTGGTGTGTAGATTTACATCTACGGGGGAAGTCGGGTGGATGGCGTATAGCATCCCCGCAACCTTATAAATAGTAGTATGATATATAGTAGTTTTAGTAATTATTCAAGACATGGATATTGGAATTCAATTGCATCTAGCAGGAAATTCATTTGCATATAGTTTACTGATTGGTTGGTAAATTGGTACGAAGGATCATGCCGTACTGAGGATGAATTGAGATATAGTGATAATGCGAGGTATTGTACGAGATATTATACTATATTGATGATAATGAGATTAGTATGTCGAATAACGGTCAAGTTTTTCTTTAGACGTGTAAAGTTAGATTATATTCCGTTTTAGAATGTAATACTTGTGTGAGTTATATTATTTTAAAAACTATGATTCGTTTTTCTTTATATGATAAAAACAAGGATGCAGTGCCAATTTCCAAAATGAATATCGATTTTAACCAAAGGCAGCTTCCTTATCTAAAAACCAACATTTCGTTCCCTTTTCAAAGATAATGGTATAGCTCATAGCAAGTAATTACAGTTATCAGTTACGCTTAGATTTACTTTACATATTCTCATTATATTTATCAATGTTACATGTTTCCGTAATACGAACACTCTGATAGAAAACTGCACACAACTACCAATGAGTATTATGCTGCACAAACTCGTATACCTATGTTACACTACACCTCATTGGTACTGCCATGTCACTGTTAGGACCGTTATGATATATTGCATATGTAGATATCGATATGAGTAGGCTATTACACTTTAGAACACTTACACAAATACTAGTGATTGCCATGTTGCACGAGCACAGACGCGTATTCTACACTACTCATCATTAGGAGTGCCATGACACAGTAGAATTGATATCATTATACCTATATGACTTAATTAAGCAGTCTTTCTCTATTTTCTATTGTAAATTACAAATATCAGTACTATAGATGTTGTATTTGATTCTTATGGATTTTCTGGATATTTACTTATGATGATATATATCAGTGGTATGGGACATTGTTATATATGTATATATATAATATATCATCAGAATGATCTATGCAAGTATTCTCATTCTCTACTTAATATTTCTGGATATGATGAGTTAGAGTCCACCATGAGATTATTGTTTTCTGATTATTTTATTCCGAACCGAGGTGGGGGGTTATACGGTTTCGGACTTGTTACTTATCCAGACTGAGTGTGGGGGGGCTATACAGTTGGATACATGGTGGACCCGGTTCGAGGCCGAGGGGCAGGATAGCCGCATTATAGGCGGGGAGCCTAATGAGGATACTCGATACCGGAGATAGAGATGAGCACGGCAGATATCTAGGGGATACTGACCGGGGTTCGATGGGCACGACAGATATCCAGGGGGTACCGACCGGGGCCAGGGATATCGGGGTGGCGATCATCTGTTGAGATGGTGTCGAGTGTATCTGCATTTACGTGTCGATGATGGATATGAGAGATTTCTGATTTCGATGTCGATGCTGGACATCCATATATATATTGGTATGATTGTTATCATGAGGTACATAGTTAGATTTCATTTATTGGATTCGACTAGGACTGATCCAGGGGACAATAACTATATATATATATATATATATATATATATATTCTACTTGGGGTTGCATGATAGTTAGTGTTGCATTATGATGTATATATGCTTATCATATAGTATATTAGTACGATTATGATAGTACTATACTTATGACCTAGGTATCGTCGTGCATTTTGATTTCTACCTTTAGATGTACTTTTATTCACTGAGTTGGCAACTCATCCCCGTTGTGCCACAGTTTCTTGCAGGTTTTACCGCTTGGATTATCAGCGGCTTGGGCACACATTCTTTTCGGTGATTGATTGGTAAGTGGGTTATTATTGTATCGTACTCACACTTGATTATTCATATATTCTTGTATCTAGTGAAAACTCCATCAACTTAGAAATGATATATTGTGGACTTAGAAGCAAGACTTAGAAAGTGTGAGGTCGCATTCTTTGAAGTCGACTTCTGATATAGATTATTTGGCTATTCCGTCATTTGGACGTGAAAGCTAGCTCCTGTTGGGATGTTATTTTATTAATGTAGTTGTATCGGGTTTTTATTTAAAATTTTCAAAGGAGGTGCTGTCAAATTTCAAAACGTCATATATGTTCTTCAAACATACTAAGTTAAATTTAAATGTTATTTAAACTGATTCCATCTGATAACTATTTTAAACTCACCTCTAATAATTTCAAAAGGGTTCAGATTCCGGATTTCTTCTTACTTAAACCACGTCGACGTCTTTAGATGTCATATGATTTAAGTGCCGGTCATGTGCCATATTTGGGTCGTGACACATGAGTATAGCTTAGTCCGTCGACTTGACACTGCTACTTCATGTCGAGTGTGTTCCTACTGTTCTTAGATTACTGCTTTACCACGGCTCAAAGGAGTCATGCAAATAGGTAGTAGTTGGGTGCAGTCCCGAAGCACTTGAGGCAGTAGCTTTTAGATAGGATTCGTCTCTCCTGGTATTAGGGGTTGATATCACACTGTGTGCGGAAAGCCATTACTCAAAGTCCCTGGTCAAGGCAAGTGAGTTTTACTGGTAGGTACTCCAGTAGTTTCCCAGGGTGTTTTGGGTGTTGGGATTCCTTAGCACGCTACTGGGTTTTCACAGCAAATACCATGCCCAATTTAAACAATCTAAGGTGCTAATCAATTTTAATCTAGGATCAAGCTAGAGTAAATAAACAATATAACATGTAATCAACCATTACAAGTAGTGAACAAGGAATACAACCTTTGTAGACCGGTCCTTGTAGACCGGTCCTTCACTTCTAAAGCTCCGTGTAGTAGTCCCTTCACAGCGAGTATCTGTTAGCTATATGTTTGCCCTAGAGGCTATTACTGTACATGAGATGTATATTGTAGTGGATGCTGGGACATATATAGGGAGGACTTTCTTGCTCGACATGATAGTACGCTATCTGGTTGCTCATTATCTTAACATGTATACTTGCTGTCTCTCTGTTATATGTTGATAAAGCCCTTAGGATGTATACTCGACTTCCAGGACTATGATGTAGATCATACTAGTGGGGCCTGGGTAGTCCATGAGTACATCCTTCAATGTTCCTAGTCGTGGGAATATCGAGACGGGGCATCAATATTCCAGAGTAGACTAGCGTATATCTTCTCGACCCATGTGATGGGCGATGGATGATCCCATATCCATTGGTGTTTGACAACAGAGATGGTATGCGGGTGCTCAGTGGAGACTGGGTACACTGAACGGACTCGCCGAGAACTCCCAGATGGTATTATACCTCACGTTAGATGGCAGTTCTTGGGTGACACTGGTACAGCTTAGTCTGTTGACCCAAGATCGTCATAGTGTCTTGTGTTTCTTCCACTGTGCTTTGATTTCCACCCTACCACGGCTCTACTGAGTCATGCAAACAGGTGGTTTTTGGGTACATTCCCGAGTCACATGGAGGCAGTGAGCGATAGGAGGGGATTCGTCTCTACCGGTATTGGGGGTTGATGTTGCACTATGCTCGACTGGCCATAACTGGAAATCCATGGCCAGGGTTGCTGTGATTTAATGGTAAGTGTTATCAGTAGTTTCACGAACGTTATGGACCTTACATCGGCATGACTTATCAAGCTACTGGGGTCTGACGTTTACCACCCCTAGGCGAGATATGCGACATATCAAATGGACAGACCGGACTGTGTGGTAAGTGTTACTGATTGGATTCGCAGGAGTGTGAGCAGGCTTGCTCATTGATCTTCTGACCGCTCAATACCCGAGTGGCCGTTACGTTTAGCAGACCGCTTGCGGCTTGTGGGTGACTGATATGATCACCACCTACTGCCGGCGTATTGACGAGTCATTAGAGTCCTACACAGAGGTTTCCTGGCTCAAGCGAAACGAAATAGGAGAGCATATGAAATATGTGCGGGACCGAGAATAATACCAGTATGTGATACTGTATTCTATTCTCGCGATTTGTATCATCGGTCGGTTATATGTGATATAGCCGGGTTACCGAATCAAGTATTGATTCGGTATATTGATACACTAGATATTAGTCGGTTATATGCGATATGACCGGATCATTAAATCAAGTGTTGATTTAATGATTTAATGTATAATTATATATTTGATATATTACTTTACACTAACTAATATTTGTTCACTTAAGGTTATTTTTCTCACTTGATGTGCACAAAGTATATATGTGATATATAAATGTGTACATGTTTGTATCATGGTTGATGATACATGCAAACATGGGTGGGTGTGTGACATACACCATGCTAATTATAATTTAGGTTTTTATTTATCTTAATTATTTAAAATGGTGGCTTCTTTTGTCATGGCTTGAAGCTTCATGAAGCCTGAAGCATCTTTGACAAAGTCCACTCATTTTGTCTTGATTAGGATATTTATTAACCAAACCATTATAATTAACCATGGTTATGTCTCTACAAAGGTTAGTGGAGGATTATATCACCCATGGTTGCATAATTGATCATTATCTTCACTTGTTTTATTTATTCTCATTATTCATATTCTTTCTTCTTCTTCTTCTTCATCAAGAAGAAAAGCTTGCTAGAATTTTTCAAGTGAAGAAATAAAGTGAGAAATCAAAATCTAAAGTGAACCCATTTCCTATTTCATCATCCTCTACCACTTTCCATTAAGTTTAAAGTGTTCTCTTCACAAAGTTCTTGACCTAGTGAAGATGGAGCTTGAGTTTGAGTCTCCTCGACGTAGATCATCTTCAGCCTCGAAGTGAATGAGCTAGAATGTTCATTTCTCCGAGGAAACCACCACTAGAGTTCGGGACTACAATGATCGTAGCGAAGGGATGTCAACACGGAGCTTTAGAAGTGAAGGACCGGATCTACAAAGGTTGTATTTTTATTCACTTCTATTTGTAAAGGTAGATTACTATTTTGTTACCCCAGTTTTCTAGTTCGATTCGTAGTTAGATTGCTTAGCACACCCTAAAATTTTTGTTGTGTCATGTGTGATGCTTGCAAACCCTAGGCTAGGTGCTAAGGAATCCCAACATGGTATCAAAGCCTAACTAGAAACTTAGACGATGTTAAGACAATGTGAAACCGAAAAACTCCGCAAAAATACGATTTTAGAAACCTTGAATTTGCTCTCTGGAAATTTTTTTAAAAGTAGTCTAAAAATTATTTTAAAAACTGCATAGTGACATTTAAGTATATATAAGAACACTGGTGCAATACGAGAGGGGGTGACCGGTTTTTGGCCGGCGGCCAAATTGAAATTTCTGGCGTCGCCGACCCCTTTGTCTCCACTTCCCCTCGTTTTGCTCCTGTGGTCTTTTACTCATATTCTGGGGTTTCTGGTATTGTTTGTTTAGTCCAGATTTGCATGTGATGTTAGTTTGGTTATGGACTCTTTGCGGAGTATTTCGTAGTCTTATATTTTAGCATTGTAATTGGTAACCTAGGCTATGTTTAACACTTCGAAAGAATTTCAAACAGAGCCCCATAACCCCCTCTGAAATTTCCAAGTGTTGGAATTTTTCTAAGTTAATTATATTCAATGTTCGTGCAAGTAACTCTATGGACCCTCTAGAAGAACATATAAACCTTAACTCGATTATGTGCCCTCGGAACCGCGGTTTGAACCTTAGGGTTTGCCGTGGTTCCGCGGTGTCATAGGTGAGGCGTTGGTTTACCCCCTTCTACGGCTGGATCATAGGTACTGCGGCATGTTTTGGATACTTTAACTTCGCTCAAGTGTTGAGCTCATTGGGAGTTGTGGGGATTGGTTGATTCGATTGAAATGTTTAAACATAGTCTAGTATATTGTGATACAATACTTGGAGTCAACAACATTTGAATTTTATAAGTCTAGAAATTTAGTCTCATTTGATCGGTTGCCACGGGATTTTGATGCGATCAAAAGTCTGTCGCAATCAATTTGTGTATTCGGATACTCGCTGGGTAACATTACTAGATAGCCACACCCCCTATCCCTGACTAAATGACTGTAGGAAAACTCCGTTGCCGAAAAGCATCCGTCTGGGTGCTCGCGGCCGCGGTGTTCTGCCTAAGTGCACTTCGTCGTCGGTATCGGGGGGTGCGGACGTCTACTAAAGTTTCCGATGAGCATTCGATCGGGATATCGGGAATCTTGTTGAATTGCCCGACTGATTATTGGAATGTGTTTTCAATATCGAGACTAAAATGCGGGGTTTATAATTGTTAGGCATGCGATGTCTAAGGAATTCATTTGTTAGGCATGAAATCCGCAATATGAGATATTACGGGTTTATGATGTCTAAGGCCGTTGCGGATTCCAAATGTTGTAGTTATCTTTCTTTTCTGCGACCGTAAGTGTGATATGTGGGATATCGCCGGTTTCGTTGCTATACGTCAACGACAATTGGGATACGCATATTTACTTACGTTGATGACATGTGATGTTATGTATTGCTTGATATGTTATATTGGATCGTCGTGTTTGAATAGCCGGGGGTTTTTATGTGAGATGACAGTTTTTTCATTTTCATTCATGTAAAAACTTGTATGTAATATTCTTTTATTGGGGCACATCCGGGTTAAGGAAGATGTCACCGTTGATGTATATTATTTACTTTTACGCATTAGGATAGACCCAAGAAGTAGAGCACAAGTAACCGGTTCTAGGGTCCAGTGGAAGATCATCTCGAGGAGTCGAGTCCAGGTCTCCTAACTCTAGAATTGGTAGGGTTGCTTCCCGCTCTTGAAGGGATCTTGGGATGTGGGTTTGGCTATTCATCACGACCGTGGAATCCGTGATTTATATAGGCTCAAAAAGAACACGGACATCCTAGTATATCTAATATTTCATATGTTGTTTTCTGCTGCGTTATCTGTGATGTGATCATGTGATATGTTCAGATAGATACTGTATATAGTATATATGATATATTGTATAGACGTTGCTTATGTTTTACACCCACGCTAGCCCTACCCCGCTATGCCGTTAGTTACCTAACCTAACGGTGCATAACGGGACATCGAGGCGAATGCGGATGACATAAGTGTACGTTGTATTTATCTGTGATGTTTAGGTGACTTAAATGATGGGACATTCAATAATGAAATTAATGAAAGAAAAATAAAACTAAAAGATGTTGTGGAATCGAATTTCAAAAAACTTAGGTAGCTCTAGTTGTTGCTTTGCATAGCGGTGTTCCTTGTAGAACATCCAGCACCTTATTCGATAAGGAAAGAGCCGAGATCCCTTCACCGGGAGTGACCTCTTTAGCAATAATTAGCATATGCTACAACCTTCGGTTTGTCTTTTGACTGCTTTTCTAGTTCTTGCTTTGCATAGTGGTATTGTGAATATCCTGCACCTCATTCGATGAGGAAAGAGCCGAGATCCCTTCACCGGGAGTGACCTCTTTAGAGAAACCAGCAAAAGCCTCAAAAACACTCCATTTAAAACCATTTAATTCTGCAATGATATCAAGTTCAAAGCGTTAAAGGTTTTCTTAAAAACCATTCGCAGCCCTCCGTCATTTTAGGAAGTAGAGTACTTAGTATTCGTGCTACGTTTGTCGACCATTGCCGAGGCGTAGTGTACGGTAGCTGAGTGATGTTTTCCTACACAGCATATGATGCGATTAGTTAGGAAAGTCATGTGACTTTGTTGACCTTAGCCAAGGGTCATGTGGGTGGTCTAATTAATCACGAAATGATGGGTAGAACTTGACTAGTACTTATGATTTGTTGACCATAGCCAAGGTCATAAGTATTAGGGGTAAAAACCATCGGAAGTTTCAAGTGTTGAAATTTGCAATGAGATTGCATACCTTCTATAAGTTAGTTGGATCCTGATACCCACTGTGAGTAATTGTTACTCCTGGGAGAGTTTTGCACTTTACAATTAGCCGATCAAGTAGGTGTCTAGAAAAGTGTCAACGGAGTTACGCCTCTGGGAAAACGAGGTTTATTTTAATTAGGTCCGTGCGAAAGCACGGGGAACCTCCCTCAAAGTACCGGCACTGGCCTGGCTGAAAGATTGGTGAACTTGTAGGTGTTCCCCTCCGAACGGCGGCGCACAAGACCGCGATGTCCTGGCGCTGAGATTCGGGGCAGATGCTATTTGGTTTTATCCGTCTACCTCTCCGAAGATGCCAAGTTGATTTATGGCACCGTGTATCGGAGGTTTAGACGGATGCGGCCGATGTAGCAGACTTTGTCAGATTCCCCCTCGCTTGAGGGGTTTTTGATTGTGGGGACGCTCTTCCCTGCAGGCGCAAGCCCCTGCAGTTAATTACGCTACCGCATCGCGGTAACAACTTTCTCCTTCTCCAGAATTTCACTTCGTGTCGTGGGTGTTTGTTTTGTTTGTGGTTGCCTGTGGATTGTTTACGGAGACTGAGTAATACCGTCGCCCGTAGGACGTGGATTAGTCCAAATCCGTATTTACTTAGATTTGGATTTGGTGTTTTTAGTTTAAGGATACATTAGTCGCGTTGCGACTAAGATCAACTTAAACATTCGTCAAGGATACGTTAGTCCTGTTTTGGACTAAGATCAACCTGACGTGGTGATTAATTTAATGTATGGCCATCGGGACTCGTCACCTCTCTGACGTCGTTGAAGGATTACAACGACATGTATCAGAGGAGCTCGGAGATGTACCCTCAAACCAGAGTTGATTGGGAGTTTTATAATCCATTTAAATGTTTAAGGATACGTTAGCCGTGTTGCGGCTGAGATCAACTCAAACGGGACCGTTTAGATCCGGCAAAAGAGCGTTTGGAGGCTCTATTGTTCCAGTTTAGGGACGTAGTGGTCCGTCGCCAGTTTAGGGACGTGGTGGTCCGTCACCAGTTTAGGGACGTGGTGGTCCGTCGCCAGTTTAGGAACGTGGTGGTCCGTTATTAGTTTAGAGACGTCTCGGTCCGACATTAGTTTAGGGACGTCTCGGTCCGATATTAGTTTAGGGACGTCTCGGTCCGATATTAGTTTAGGGACGTCTCGGTCCGGTATTAGTTTAGGGACGTCTCGGTCCGGTATTAGTTTTAGGGACGTCTCGGTACGATATTAGTTTAGGGACGTTTCGGTCCGCGAGTTTAAGGACCCCGCAGTCCATATGGGTGTGTGGTCGTTGGGACCCGTTACCTCTTTGACGTCGTTGAAGAATTACAACGACGGATGTCAAAGGAGTTCGGAGATGTACCCTCGAACCGGATGTAAATTGATTTAGAAGAGCAATTTTGCTCAGTCAATTTAATTTAAGGACTTATGGCCAAAATTGGGCTAAGTCCAGTTGAAATGTACAACATTTTATTTGCTTTTGCATTACATTTCTTTTTTTTTTATTTGGGCTTTGCCCAGAAAGGATGCAAAGCATCAATTTGTTTTGGGCTCTGCCCTTTTTTATTGTATTGCAATTTAATTTGGCCTACTAGGCCCCTCTGATTTGGGCCTGGCCCTCCAGTAAAATGCATTGCATTTGTCAGGCACTTTGCGCCAATCACTGAGCGCAAGCGCTTGTGGTGAGGACACGTGTCATGCTCTGGTGAGCGCAAGCGCAACAGCGCAGTGCGCTGCGCTAGTGCGCTGTGTTGTTGCGCTGCTGACACGTGGCGCGCTCTGGTGAGTTGCGCCCGTTCCAGAGAGCGAAGCTCTATTTCAAGGCGCGTAGCGCAAGTTGTTCTGCAGCTGACACGTGGCGCGCTCTGGTGAGTTGCGCCAGTTCCAGAGAGCAAAGCTCTATTTCAAGGCGCGTAGCGCAAGTTGTTCTGCAGCTGACACGTGGCGCGCTCTGGTGAGTTGCGCCAGTTCCAGAGAGCAAAGCTCTATTTCAAGGCGCGTAGCGCAAGCTGTTCTGCAGCTCACACGTGGCGTTCTCTCAGGAGCGCAACAGCGCAGTTTGGAAGTGCAAAGCACTAAGAATCTTTTTAGATTCCAGAACAGAAGTGCAAAGCACTATTTGTTTTCTTTGATCTAATTAGGATCAAAGAAAAATGAGTTTTTCTCTTTATTTCAAGAACCAGAGGTTCATAAAAGTGCAAAGCACTATTTTTTTATTTTATTTTTTTTTGTTTTAAAGAACCAGTGGTTCATACGAGTGCAAAGCACTATTTTTATTTATTTTTATTTTCTTCTTTGTTTTAAAGAACCAGTGGTTCATACGAGTGCAAAGCACTATTTTTATTTTCTTTTTTGTTTTAAAGAACCAGTGGTTCATACGAGTGCAAAGCACTATTTATTATGTGACGATCATTGATCAATGATTTATCAAAAGAGATTTCTTTTCTCTCGTGAAGGTTTTTACCTTCTTCTTGAAATTTTTCTCAGAGTTCTCTCTGTTTGAAGCTCTTGATTTTTTTTTTCAAGAAATGTTGATGCCTTCTCTTCTCTTCTTGGCTCCTATTTATACGAGAAGGAAAAGAATCAATTTGTTTAGCAAATCTCTCATTGAAAGATTTGATTTGATCGTTGAGAGATTTGATTTATATTTATCATTAATCTGGGCCTTTAGATCATTCAGTGAATTTTATTCACCGTGGATTTTAAATCCAAAAGATATTCTATTTGTTATTCTGATGAGATTTTCAGGGAAATCTTTCCTTGTCCAAGATTTTTCCATAAATTGATGATTTTTAATCATCTTTGGATCTTTAATCCAACGGTTCCCATAATCCTTTTCCATTTGGAAAGATTTAGAAGCTTTTAGAATTTTAATTCTATTTCGAAAGATTTTTAGAGAAATTTAGAATTTTAATTCTACTAATCTGTAAGGCTTTCAAAGCCTGTCACGTGCTGGCACGTGACCCTTGGTCACGTGTGAGCACGTAACCCCGAAATTGGTTCCTTTAACAGTCGCTTGTTCATATTGTTGTTTTAACCATCACGTGTCAACACGTGACCATTGGTCACGTGTGAGCACGTGATATTTCATTGAGATAACTTCTGATTTTTAATCAGGGAACAGATTTTAGAATTTAATTCTTTTCATTATTTTAGAGGCCTTAAGAGCCCATCACGTGTCTGCACGTGGCCCATGGTCACGTGTGAGCACGTGATGCCCCATTGGGGTCTTTTCTAATTTTTATTATATCTTCTAACTCCTCCAGCGGATTCTTAAAAGCCCATCACGTGTGAACACATAATGCCTCATAACTTTTGATCCCGGATGAATTATGAAGCCCATAATATATCAAATCGAAGGGTTTTTCGAGACGCTTTCAATACAATCAGAACTTATCCATTTCTCCTTCGGGAGTTTGTCAAAAAACAGCCCGGAAGATACTGGTTCGTATTTCCTTAAGCGTATCGCTGCCATTTGATACCTTGGACTCTTTTGCGCAGAAATTTTTGGCGGGAACAGTAGGGTGTAATTAATCCCGGCTAGTCTTTCCTTTTAAGGTTTGAAGGAAGATTTGATAAAAACAGTGGGAGCCATCCTAATTAGATAAAATATATAACCAATCTAATCTTGCAAGAGCGCACGCAGAGTGTTTTCTTTTCTCTCTCTCTCCAGGTAGCGACCATGTCACGCCTTAAATCAAGATAATAATATGGATGTATTGACCGAACCCACTTTTTATACTGTGCTGGAGAACGTTGGTCCCGCTCCAACTTATAATTGTTATAAGATCGAGTAGGGATTAGGCGAATACCAGGATTCCCATGCCGCCCAAACGAAGAAAATGCATAATGATGCATCTCCTTCGGGTGTGTTCATTACATAGAACTGTTTCTCAGTATCCTCTACGTCCTGCGTATTTGATACCGGATCAGGATCCTGAATATGTAATCTGTTATATCGGCTACAGATAGGCAGATAACTGAGAACGGGTGATAAGTATCAAGAGTTGAAAACGGTGCAATTGTTGCAGCCAAGGTGTTAGCAGTTATCATCCTGTATTACCAAATATATTGATTCTGAACGAATGTTATTAGATACCGAACCTGATATACAACATCATATCAATCTCTTATTTATTAAAGAAGGATATAATTTTGTACTGTTGGATAATATTTTGAACATTTCCTATATCAAAAGTTGATCGGTTCAGGCACGTTATCTAAAAACATATTCATTCTAAATCAAACCACAGTTCCTAACGTACAGAACACACACAAGAGGAAGAGTTCAAAAATGAATGAATCCTTCTTGAGGCATTGTAGACTAGGTCATATCAATGTGACCCGACTAGCTAAATTACATTAAGATGCATATTTAAATCAGTTTGAATTTACATCTTGTGAAACTTGCCAGTCATGTCGCAAAGATACGATGACCATATCTCCGTTTACTGGAAACAGAGAAAGGGTTAGTGAACCCTTGGGACTGATACATAGTGATGTATGAAGGGCCCCAGTCTACATATGCCAGGACTGGTTCTTTGTACTTCCTTACATTCACTGATGATCTCTCAAGATTTGGACACATGTTCCTGTTGAAACACATGTCTGAAGCTTTTAAGAAATTCAAAGAATATGAGATAGAAGTAGAGAACCAATATAGGTGTAAGTATTATGTCCTATGATGTGATCAGGGACAAGAATACTTAGGCATGAAATCCCTGGGCTATTCTAAAGAAGAATGAGATTCTCCCTCAGTATTACTCCTCCGTATACACTACAGCACAACGGTGTATCGGGGCGGAGCAATCGCACCCTATTAGATATGGTGCGCTCTATGATGAGTACTACTGAGTTACCTGTTTCCTTTTGGGGGTTATGCACTTGAGAAACTGCATACCTATTGAATTGAGTTCAAATAAAATCAGTGCCTACCACTCTATATGAGATATGGTGTGGGAAGAGCCTATCTCTTAAGCAAGTTATGATTTTGGGTTGTCCGGCCTATGTCTAAAAGCAAAATACGGACCAGCTCGATGCAAGGTCAGTTCTGTAGAACTGGAAGGAGTTACATCTATACAAACTACAGCTGATGATATGATAGAACCAGAGGATTCAATAGTTCCCGATGAACCTCAGCCTCTTCGCCGATCTGGTAGGGTTTCTCATCCACCTGAGAGATATTTAGGTTTCTCGATGACAGTGGGAGCGAGGATTGCATCATGAGATGATGACCCAACTACTTTCGAGCAGGCCATCAAGAGTGGGGACTCTGTAAGAATGACTGGATGCTTAGTGATCTGAGATAGAATCTATATACACCAACAAAGTATGGACTTTGGTTGCTATATTTGAAGGGTTAAATCCCCATCAGGAGAAAGTATATCTTGAGAAGATTACTTGGTGCAAATAGAAAAGTTGAAACTTTCAAAGCTAGACTTGTTAAAGGTTCTCGTCATCAACCAGGCCTGGATAATGATGAAACCTTTTCCAGTGGCTATGCTTAAGTCCATCCGGATCCTACTTGCCATTGCTACATATCATGACTACGATATCTGGTGGTTGGGTGTCATGACTGCTTTTCTAAATATTGATTTATAAGAGAGCGTCTATAAGTACACAGCAGAGGGCTTCATAGACAGTGGGAGCAGCGGAAACGTGTGCAAGTTGCTTTAAAAGTTAAAGCAGGCATCGCGGAATTGGAACATCTGTTTTGATGTGATAGTCAAAGAGTTTGACTTCATCAAAATGGTAGATGAACCTTGTATATACAAAAGGTAGTAGAGAGTAAGGTGGTATTCCTCGTACTGTACATGGATGACATACTCTTGATAGGAAACGAGTTTCCTATGCTACACACGGTCAATCTCCTCTTATCACAAGGATTCTCCATATAGGATCATGGTGATACCTCCTAAATCCTGGGTTTTTGGATCTATGAGATAGATCTAAATGGATGTTAGGATTCTCACTAAGTGTAATAAGATGGTATCAATCAATCCTCGGGGAGAATCACTTGATAGATTCCAGAGTGGTAAGGACGACTGAATGTCAGTCACAGGCATTGTCTTTACCCTCAGTGGAGGGATAGTATGTTGGAAGAGTTCCAAGCTAGATATCAGGGCAAACTAGACGATAAAAGCTGGTAACATCGCTATCAAAGATACTACCTAAGAGGCAGTTTGGGTGTATATTAGTTCATGAGATGAACTAGGTTCCTACCATTTTGCGACAATGGAGGTATGGCTTTGGCCCAGGAACCTCGGTCCCATCAGTGACCCAGACATATTCCAAGGCAGTATCACCTGATCATGGCGATAGTTGATCTCTAAGGAGATCGAGGTTAGGAGATCAGACTCAGAGGACAACACGGTGGATCCACTCACAAAGGCCTTTTCCCAGAGAGAGACTTTTATGGGATGGTTGAGTATGAGATACTACAACCACCGCTACAGATGGCCCTAGTGCAAGTGGGAGATTGTTAGTTATATGTATGCCCTAGAGGCCATTACTGCATATGAGATGTATATTGTAGTGGATGCTGGGACATATATAGGGAGGACTTTCTTGCTCGACATGATAGTACGTTATCTGGTTGCTCTTTATCTTAACATGTACACTTACTGTCTCTCTGCTACATGTTGATAAAGCCTTTAGAATGTGTACTCGACTTCCAGGACTATGATGCAGATCATATTAGTGGGGCCTGGGTAGTCCATGAGTACATCCTTCAATGTTCCTAGTCGTGGGAATATCAAGACAGGGCATCGATATTCCAGAGTAGACTAGCGTATATCTTCTCGACCCATGTGATGGGTGATGGATGATCCCATATCCATTGGTGTTTGACATCAGAGATGGTATGCGGGTGCTCAGTGGAGACTGGGTACACTGAACGGACTCGCGGAGAACTCCCAGATGGTATTATACCTCACGTCAGATGGCAGTTCTCTGGTGACACTGGTACAGCTTAGTCTGTTGACCCGAGATCGTCATAGAGTCTTGTGTTCCTCCCACCGTGCTTTGATTTCCACCCTACCACGGCTCTACTAATTCGTATAAACAGGTGGTTTTTGGGTACAGTCTCGAGTCACATGGAGGCAATGAGCGATAGAGGGGATTCGTCTCTCCCGGTATTGGGGGTTGATGTTGCGATATGCTCGACTGGCCATAACTGGAAATCCCTGGCCAGGGTTGCTGTGATTTACTGGTAAGTGTTATCAGTAGTTTCACGAACGTTATGGACCTTACATCGGCATGACTTATCAAGCTACTGGGGTCTGACGTTTACCACCCCTAGGCGAGATATGCGATATATCAGATGGACAGACCGGACTGTGCGGTAAGTGTTACTGATTGGATTCGCAGGAGTGTGAGCAGGCTTGCTCGTTGATCGTCTGATTGCTCAATACCCAGGTGGCTTTTATCTTTAGTAGACCGCTTGCTGCTTGTGGGTGACTGATATGATCACCACCTACAACCGGCGTATTGACGAGTCTTTAGAGTCCTACACAGAGGTTTGCTGGCTCAAGCGAAATGAAATAGGAGCGCATATGAGATATGTGCGGGACCGAGAATAATACCAGTATGTGATATTGTATTCTATTTTCGCGATTTGTATTATCGATCGGTTATATGTGATATAGCCGGGTTACCGAATCAAGTGTTGATTCGATATATTGATACACTAGATATTAGTCGGTTATATGCAATATGACCGGATCATTAAATCAAGTGTTGATTTAATGATTTAATGTATAATTATATATTTGATATATTACTTTACATTAACTAGTATTTGTTCACTTAAGATTGTTTTTCTCACTTGATGTGCACAAAGTATATATGTGATATATAATTGTGTACATGTTTGTATCATGGTTGATGATACATGCAAACATGGGTGTGTGTGTGATATACACCATGCTAATTATAATTTTGCTTTTTATTTATCTTAATTATTCAAAATGGTGGCTTCTTTTGTCATGGCTTGAAGCTTCATGAAGCTTGAAGCATCTTTGACAAATTCCACCCATTTTGTCTTGATTAGGATATTTATTAACCAAACCATTATAATTAACCATGGTTATGTCTCTACAAAGGTTAGTGGATGATTATATCACCCATGGTTGCATAATTAATCATTATCTTCACTTGTTTTATTTATTCTCATTATTCATATTCTTTCTTCTTCTTCTTCTTCATCAAGAAGAAAAGCTTGCTAGAATTTTTCAAGTGAAGAAATAAAGTGAGAAATCAAAATCTAAAGTGAACCCATTTCCTATTTCATCATCCTCTACTACTTGCCATTTAGTTTTGGGTGTTCTCTTCAAAAAGTTCTTGACCTAGTGAAGATGGAGTTTGAGTTTGAGTCTTCTCGACGTAGATCATCTTCGGCCTCGAAGTCAACAAGCTAGCCCGTTCATTTCTCCGAGGAAACCATCACTAAAGTTCGGGACTACGATGATCGCAGCGAAAGGACGTCAACACGCAGCTTTAGAAGTGAAGGACCGGATCTACAAAGGTTGTATTTTCATTCACTTCTATTTGTAATGATAGATTACAATTTTGTTACCCTAGTTTTCTAGTTCGATTCGTAGTTAGATTGCTTAGCACACCCAAAAAAATTTGTTGTGGCATGTGTGATGCTTAAAAACCCTAGGCTAGGTGCTAAGGAATCCCCACAGTATCGATCTCCCGAACTCTAGTGTGGGTTCCCTTGGAGAAATGAACAAGTTTGCCGAAGTCTTCGAGGCCGAAGACGATCTACGTCGAGGAGACTCAAAACCCAAGCTACCACTTCACTAGGTCAAGAACTTTTTAAAGAGAACACCCTATACTACCCAAGGATGTGTGTAGGTTGATGAAGTAGGAAGTGGGCTCACTTTAGAATTTATTTTCTCACTCATTTTCACCATTTATCAAAAACCTGGAAAGCTTTTTAGTTGAGATGAAGAAGAAGAAGAATGAACTCAAGAATAAATCAAATGGTGAATTGCAACCATGGGTGAGAGTATCATATACTAACCTTTGTAGAGACATAACCATGGTTTAAGGTAATGGTTTGGTTAATAAATATCTTTAGTAAATTAAAACAAGTAGACCAAGTCAAATGATCTACAAGCTTACATGTAATGACAAAATACCACTAATTTTTAATTACAAAAATAAATAAAAACCCTAACCATTATCTTAAGTATGGTGTAAGTCACAGACACACCCATGTTGCATGTATCATTAAGCATGACACAAACATGTATATAAGTATATATCACGTACATACTCAATATACAATCCAGTAAGAAAAGCAATCTTAAGTGAGCTAATGCTAGTGAATGTAAATTAATATAACAAATATATAATTATACATTAGATTATTAAATCAATACTTTATTTAACAATCCGGTTATACTAGATATAACTGACTAATATTATGTGTATCAATTTATCGAATCAACACTTGATTCGATAACCCGGCTATATCGCATATAACCGACCGATGATACAAATCGCGAGAATAGAATACTGTATCACATACGCGTATTAATCGCGGTCCTGCACATATCTCATATGTGCTCCTACTCCATTTCGCCTGAGCCAGGAAAGCTCTGTGTAGGACTCTAAAGCCTCGTCAATACGCCGGTAGTAGGTGATGATCATATCAAACACCCACAAGCCGCAAGAGGCGTGCTAAACATAACGGCCACCCGGGTATTGAGCGATCAGAAGATCAACAAGCAAGCCTGGTCTTACTCCTACGAATCCAATCAGTAACACTTACCGTACAGTCCGGTCTCTTCGTCTGATATGTCGCATATCTCGTCTTGGGGTGGTAAACGTCAGACCTCAGTAACTCGATAAGTTGTGCCGATGTGATGCTCATAACAGGTCAAGAGACTTCTGATAACACTTACCGGTAAATCTCAGAATCAGGCCTGGCCAGGGACTTCATGTTACAGCCAATTGAGCACAGCGCAACATCAATTCCCTATACCGGGAGAGACGAATCTCCTCCTATCGCTCATTGCATCCATGTGACTCGGGACTGTACCCAAAATCCACCATTTTGCATGTTCTCTTGAACGTGGTAAGGTGGAAATTAAAGCACAGTAGGAATCACAGAAGACTCTATGACGATCTCTGGTCGACAGACTAACCTGTACCAGTGTACCAGAGAACTGCCATCTGACGTGAGGTATAATACCATTTGGGAGTTCTCAGCGAGTCCGTCCAGTGTACCCAGTCTCCACTGAGCACCCGTATATCATCTCTGATGTCAAACACCAATGGATATGGGATCATCCATCGCCCATCTACATGGGTCGGGAAGCTATACGCTTGTCTACTCTGATATATCGATGCCCCGTCTCGATACACCCACGACTAGGGACATTAAAGGATGTACTTACCGACTACCTTTGTCCTACTAGTATGATCCGCATCATAATCCAGGTAGTCAAGTACACATCCTAAGGGCTTTATCAACACATAACAGAGAGACAATCAGTGTACATGTTAAGATAAAGAGTAACCAGATAGCATACTATCATGTCGAGCAAGAAAGTCCTCCCAATATATGTCCAAGCATCCGCTACAATGTACATCTCATGTACAGTAATGGCCTCTATGGCATACATATAACTAACAATCTCCCACTTCCAGTAGCGCCATCATATAGTAGTGGTTATAGTATCTCATACTCAACCATCCCAAAAAAGTCTCTCTATGGGAAAAGACCATTGTGAGTGGATCCGCCGTGTTGTCCTCCGAGTCTACTCTCCTAACCTCGATCCCCTGGAGATCTACCATCTCCATGATCAGGTGATACTATCTTAGAAAATGTCTGGATCACTGATGGGATGAGAGTTTCTAGGCATAAGCCACAACTCCATTGTCACACAATGGTAGGAACGAAGTTCTTCTCATGAACTAATAAACACCAAGACTGCCGCTTTGGTAGCATCGTTGGTAGCGATGTATCCAGCCTTTATCGTCAAGTTTGCCACGGTGTCTAGCTTGGAACTCTTCTAACATACCGTCCCTCCACTGAGGGTAAAGACAATGCCTGTGACTGACATTCGGTCGACCTTACCACCCTGTAAGCTATCCAATGATTCTCCTCAGGATTGATTGATAGCATCTCACTACACCAAGTGAGAACCCTAACATCCACATAGATCTATCTCATAGATCCAAAACCTAGGATTTAGGAGGTATCATCTTGATCCTATATAGTGAATCAATGTGATAAGAGGAGATTGACCGAGTGTAGCATAGGAAACACCTTTCATATCAAGAGTATGTCATCCACGCACCATACGAGGAAGACTACCTTACTCTCTACAACCTTTTTTTATATACAAGGTTCATCTACCATTTTGATGATGTCAAACTCTTTGACTACCACATCAAAATAGATGTTCCAACTCCGCGATGCCTGCTTTAACCTATAAAGCAACTTGCACACGTTTCCGCGGCTCCCACTGTCTACGAAGCCCTCTGGCTGTGTACTTATAGAGGCTCTCTTCTAAATCACTATTTAGAAAAGCAGCTATGACACCCAACTGCCAGATATCGTAGTTATGGTATGTAGCAATGGCAAGTAGGATCCAGATGGACTTAAGCATAGCTACTGCAGAAAAGGTTCATCATAAACCACACCTGGTCGATGACGAGAATCTTTTACAACAAGTCTAGCTTTGAATGTCTCAACTTTTCCATCTACAGCAAGTAATCTTCTCAAGATATACTTGCTCCTGATGGGGATTTAACCCTTCAGATATAGCAACCAAAGTCCATACTTTGTTGGTGTATATGGATTCCATCTCAGATTGCTTAGCATCCAGCCATTCTTACAGAGTCCCCACTCGAAACTAGTTGGGTCATCATCTCATGATGCAATCCTCGCTCGTACTGTCATAAAGAAAACCGAAGTATCTCTCAGGTGGATGAGGAACCCTACCAGATCGGCGGAGAGGCTGAGGTCCGTCGGGAACTATTGAATCCTGCGGTTTTACCAAAACATAAGCTGTAGTTTGTATAGCTGGAACTGCTTCCAGTTCTACCTCATGACCATAAATTTGTTTCCAAAATAAATTCCTTTTCTAAAAAGGTGGCATGCCGAGAAATAAAACACTTTTTGTTCCTTGGTGCGGTAGAAGATATTCCCTTGTGAATGCTTGGGATATCCAACAAACTTCCACAGAATTGACCTTGCCTCGAGCTTGTCCGTATTTTGCTTTTGACAAAGACCGGATAACCCTAAATCATAAATTACTTAAGAGATGGGCTCTTCCCATACCATATCACATATGGAGTGGTAGGCATGTGATTTGGTTGGAACCCAATTCAATAGGTATGCAGCTTCATCAAGCGCATAACCCCCAAAAGGAAATAGGCAACTCAGTAGTACTCCTCATAGAGCACACCATATCACATAGGGTGCGATTGCATCGCCCCGATACACCGACGTGCTATGGTGTATACGGAGGAGTAATGCTGAGAGAGAATCTCATTCTCCCTTAGAATAGTCTAGGAATTCTGTGCTCAAGTATTCTCCTCCCTGATCATATCAAAGGACATAATACTTATACCCATTTGGTTCTCTACTTCACACTTATATTCATTGAATTTCTCAAAAGTTTCAGACTTGTGTTTCAACAGGAACACTTGTCCGAATCTTGAGGGATCATCAGTGAATGTAATGAAGTATAAAGAACCGGTCCTGGCATGTATAGACAAGGGACTTACATACATCATCATGTAGCAATCCCAAGAGTTCACTAACTCTTTCTCTGTTTCCAGTAAACGGAGCTATTGTCATTTTATCTTTGTGACATGACTGGCAAGTTTCACAAGATGTAAATTCAAACTGATTTAAATATACATCTTAATGTAACTTATCTAGTCGGGTCGCATTGATATGACCTAGTCAACAATGCCTCAAGAAGGTTTCGTTCATTTCTGAACTCTTCCTCTTGTGTGTGTTCTGTACGTTGAGAACAGTAGTTTGATTTAGAACGTATATACCTTTAGATAACGTGCCTGAACCGATCAACTCTTGATATAGGAAATGTTCAAAATATTATCCAACAATACAAAATTATATCCTTCTTTACATAATAAAGAGACTGATATGATGTTCTATATCAGGTTCGGTATCTAATAACATTCGTTCAGAATCAATGTATTTGGTAATACAGGGTGATAACTGCCAACACCTTGGCTATAACAATTCCACCGTTTCCAACTCTTGAAACTTTATCACCTGTTCTCAGTTCTCTACCTATCTGTAGCCTATGTAACATATTACATATATAAGATTCTGATCCGGTATCTGATACCCAGGACGTAAAGGATACTGAGAAACAGTTCTCGGTAATGAACACACCCAAAGAAGATGCATCATCATGCACTTTCTTCATTTGGACGGCACGGGTATAACACCTTAGGATGTGATTAGTGGCTAATTAAATTTTAATATATGGTTTTAAATAAAAAGTTTACCAAAACGATTTTCAAATATTTTATCAAATTTAATGGATATTTTATTGGAATTTTTTTTAGCTTGCACACACTTGTGCATGTAAACTAGGGTTAAATTGGGGTTAGGCCATGATTAGCAACCATGGTGGACTAACCATTTTTCTTAAGCTAATTTGAAATTTGAATTAGGTTATTTGGGTTTTTAATTATGTGTGTGTGTTTTTTTTTTTAAATGGAAAATCATTTGTGTTAGTTGACTTGGTGAGAGAGAGAGAGAGAATGGCATCATGGCATGAGCCATGCCTTCATTAAATGAAGAGAGAGTGAGAGAGTGGGGGGTTGACTAGCATGGTTATCATTCTTTCTTTTGCTAAACTCTTTTCCTCACAACTCTCTCTCACTCCCACTCACCCATACACAAACACAACAGCAGCAGCAGCAAAGGAAGCAGCAGCAGCAGAAGCAATAGCAACAGCAGAAGAATTAGCAGCAGCAGCAACAATAACAACAATTAGCAGCAGCAACAGCACACAGCAGCAGCACAGTAGCTCTTCTCCCCCTCTTCTACTCCTTCTCCTGCTTCCTAGGGTCTTTTGGGGTATATTTCTTAAACCCAATTCCTAGCTTGCTTAACTTAGGTGTTAATTAGTTTCGATTAGTGTTAAAAGTGAGATTTAGTGCTAGGAATGGTGTTTAGTGTGGACTTTTGGTTAAGTGATGGTTAGACTAACTTAGTTAAGTGTTGTTAGGGCCACTTAAACCTAGTTAAACCCCAGATTTCACTAAAATACCCTATGTTTTCTTATTGTGCAAAATTTAACGTTTTTAAGAAAACTTTGACCTTTCTGTGATTTGATTTTGACCCGGCTCCTTCAGAGAAAATCTGGGAAGACTGGAGCATATAAACTAGGTCTAGACCACACACACGAAGCACGAGCCCCAGATTCCACAATCTGGCCGCAAATTATTTTGTTCTGGCCGCAAATTGCGGCCATGTAGGGGACTTGGGTGCTGGGGTTTTGGCTAGGGGAGTCTGCTACATATTCTGGTAGTGTGGTATGTGCAATTTTGTAAGTTTTCTCCTGTGTCAAAATCTGGGACAATATATCATTTTTCCCTTACGTTTTGTTTGCGCGACACGTGTGATACATGAGTGGGTTCTGTGTTCCAGCGTATCACGACGTGTCGGGGTAGTTTTAGACGCGTATACACACGATCTAGCGTATCGGACACACGCGCGTTTAGTTCGCGACGCGAGTTCTCGTTTGATTTCGATATCACGTTCTATGAGGTATTTGCTTATGTCGATTTTCATTATGTGAATTTCAGGTTCGCAGGCGGGTACGTCGTACGCCGCAAGGAAGGGGAAGCAAGTGGTCGGCTACGCTTAGCACGCGACCAGGTGAGTAGATTTAACATCTACGGGAAAATCGCCCGTATGGCGTTAAGCGTCAGGGCATGATAGGATGTTTAGTCGTAGATATTTGTATGTACTATTGTAGCATACCTTCCTTATTGCATATAGAAATGGTAGATATAGAATACTGCACCGTCACTAACGGTTCAAGCTGCACGAGCACTATTTGTATGTTACACTCACACCGTTAGTGATTGCCATGACACTCGCACTATAGGATTGCTACGAATTATATATGTATATCGTTGATTTCCGCATCATTGATATTGGTCATGACTTGTCGCATATTGGCATACATATATGGATATCTTCATACTTGCGCACCTGCACACTGTATATTCATACCAGTGCACACATATATTGATTCTTCATACCTGCGCACATGCACACATATATTGATTCTTCATACCTACGCACATGCACACTGTATATTCATACCAGTGCACACATATATTGATATCTTCATACCTGCGCACAAGCACACTGTATATTCATACCAGTGCACACATATATTGATATCTTCATACCTGCGCACATGCACACTGTATATTCATACCAGTGCACACATATATTGATAACTTCATACCTGCGCACATGCACACTGTATACCAGTGCACACATATATTGATATCTTCATATCTGCGCACATGCACACTGTATATTCATACGAGTGCACACATATATTGATATCTTCATACCTGCGCACATGCACACTGTATATTCATACCAGTGCACGCATATATTGATATCTTCATACCTGCGCACATGCACACTGTATATTCATACCAGTGCACGCATATATTGATATCTTCATACCTGGGCACATGCACACTGTATATTCATACCAATGCATACATATATTGATATCTCCATACTTGTGCACATGCACACTGTATTTTCATAGTAGTGCTACACTCATATTCGCGTATATATCCTTTTGCACATCCGTACCTACATACATACATATGTTACCTACATGGACGATATTGATTTGATTTCATGAAAATAGGGACCGCATGAGTTATTTTCCAAACTGGATTCTTTTAAAAAGAGCGGTTTTCCCTTTTTACTCTTAGTGTCATACGACACATTGCATGGATTTACGCATTGAGTTTGGATTTATGTGATTTCTGGATTTGAGAACCGCGGTACTATTTTAAAGAAATACGCACTGTTTTAAAAACCCGGTTTCTCTTGATATGATATTTCAGTGCGTCCACCATGAGTTTTTTCGGTTCCAGAGAGCTTGTGTGAGTATACCCTATTCGAGGAGTTGTAGGCACCGATTGCGGGTACATGGTGGACCCGGTAGGTACCCCAGGGCACGAAGACTCGTATTGTTAGACGGTGAGCCCGGCGGAGGGACTACTACCTACCGGTGATTGGTTGGACCTGGCGGTTATCCGGAGGATACCGACCAGAGTCGATAGATGGATACGGGACGACTCGTACTGCCGGGGCTGAGGGCCGATTCCGCAGACGGAGCCCGTGGGCCGATCCAGACTAACGGAGCCCGATACTTAAGGATTTGCGTGTCGATGCTGGACATGATTATTTTGTGATATTTCGAGTGCCGATGTTGAGCACTCCCGATTCTATGAGATTTACAGGATTTGAGGGCCGATTGGAGTGACGGCGCCTGAGTTTTACTGGGATTTGGGTGCATTGATGGACACCGATTATTTTCCACGTTGGCATTCCGTATAGATGTTATTTATTCCTATGCTCAGCATTCAGTATCATACATCTCATCCTGTATCTTTAGTACCTGATAGAGTACACATGCTATGCACGATTATTGCATACCCTGCTCACCCTATATAGATTTTATTAGATTGCATTTGCTATATACGATTATTGCATACCCTGCTCACCCTATATAGATGTTATTAGATTGCATTTGCTATGCACGATTATTGCATACCCTGTTCACCCTATATAGGTGTTAATAGATTGCATTTTCTATGCACGATTATTGCCTACCCTGCTCATCATATTGAGATGTTATTAGATCGCACTTGTTGCATGATTATTACGCATCCAGCTTATCATATAGATGTTATCTGTTAGCATAGGTTAGAGTATCGCAGCACGTGCATACTCGCGATTACCTTTATATGTTATCTACTATTCACGAGTTAGAAACTCACCCCCGTTGTGCCACAGTGTTTGCAGGTTGCCCCTCGGAGTAGTCACGGCAGGCTGTTTTCTTGCATCTTTTGATACAGATACCATTGCAGTTGGCGTCTGAGCCCTTTGCTGATAGGTGGGTTTTTGTGCGGTATCTGTTTATTTTCCAGTTGTATACATCGTTGTATCTAGTACTCTCCATCTACTTTTCATGTTTTGACTTAGAGACCGGTTGTGAGGACGATATATATTATTTTTTTTGTACTCTGGTGTCGAGCTCGTTGTGAGCCGACTTTATTCATGCAGTTTTATATTTCATGTTGTATTCACTTATGTTTACTCATTCTTCGCTACGACGTCGTATATTATCATTGTGGTGATTGTTTCCGCCGTTGGGCGTGATTGCTCCCGTTTGGGATGCTTATTTCTTATTGCATATCATTTTACTCATATATTGCCTTGTACCCGATTTCAGGGCTAGTTTTTACAAAGGAAATGCTGCCAAAATTTTTAAGATAATTACTTGAACTTTAAAGAATTTTACTAAATTACTTATGGTTTTCTAAACGTTTTAACAAATGTTTCTATTAAATGTTTTTACACTCAATACTTTTAATGGTTTTGATTTCTGGGTTTCGGCTTACTTAGTCGCGTTACGCCTGTAGATGTTACGTGGTAAAGTGCCGGTCACGGTCCAAACTTTGGGTCATGACAAAGTTGGTATCAGAGCGTAGGTTTTACCTTCGGAGTGTAAGATGACCCTAGTATGATGGAGTAGGTAGCTGAAGCAGAGTGGCGTAGCGTGTGTATGTTCCGCTGCATACTCACGACACGGTACTCCGCCTAAGTGACCTTAGGACTTATGATTGAAATTCCTTCATGATTGTATACATTCTTGTGATTCGATCTCCGTATCCCTACTTTCTTTTCAGCCATTATGCCGCCAAAGACTACGAGGGCGCAGAGAACGGCTGCGAGAGCCGAGATTCGAGTAGACTCGTCCCAGACGAGGACTGATCCAGGTAGTACACCAGTTGCACCAGAGCAGACTATTCCTCCTACGACAGATCAGATTGCCTTGCTAAGGGCCGGTATGCAGGAGATGCGCCAGATGATAGGATCACTAGTTGAGACGCTTCGAGCGCAGTAACCAGAGGTAGTTCCACCCGTTACGGGGACCGCGATGGTGCCCAAAGTACAGGCAGTTGCCCCTGCAGCTACGGAGGTTATTATAGTATCACTATCAGATTTCATGAGGCTGAAGCCTCCGGTCTTCATAGGTACCGATGCAGCCGAGGACCCACAGTCTTTTATTGATAGGATGGCCCGGATATGTCATTCCCTCTGATGCTTAGATATGAGATGGGTAGAGTTCGCGAGCTTTCGCCTGGAAGGTCTTGCGCAGAAATGGTGTGAATCGTTCAAGAAGGGCAGAGCAGCGGGTCTTCCTCCTATGACCTGGACCGAGTTTGTGACGGTGTTTCTAGCCCGTTTTCTGCCCCAGAGTGTCAGGGATGCCCGAGCACGCAGATTCGAGTCCTTATGCCAGACGCCAGAGATGACAGTGGCAGAGTACGACGTACTGTTCATCGAGCTATCTGTTTATGCTCCATACCTAGTGGCTACTGAGGAGATGCGAGTTAAGAGATTTGTTCAAAGCTTGCTTACCCCACTGTTCCTTGCGATCAGCGCACATCATCGCAAGACTTATGCAGCAGCTGTAGACACAGCCCTATTAGTTGAGGAGCGCCTTGCAGAGACTTCGGTAGTTCTAGGGCCGAAGAGGGTTCGTACTGATATAGCAGCACGGAGACTTCCTTTCAAAAGCCGTGATAGAAATCGTACAGGTGGCAGAGACTCAGGGCGAGGTCAGATGTTTAGCTCTTATCCCCAGGAGGGTCAGCAGTCATCGCGTGGATGCTTTAGATGTGGTAGTCCCCGTCACCGCGTTAGAGATTGTACCGAGATACGCCGGAGGGAGGCAGCAGTACCACATGTCACACTTCCACCTTCTCCACCCCAGAGGGCGTTGCCTATTGTACCTACTGTTGCTCCACGTCAGACTCATGAACAGAGAGGCCGTGGTCGCAGTGGGTTTGCTCAGAGAGGGCGAGGTCGCCGAGGCAGAGGACAGCCAGCTGCCGGCAGAGTACAGCCAGTTGCTAGTAGGGGACCACCAGTTGCAGGAAGAAGACAGGAACGGGTTTTCTCGTTGACGCATCAGGACGCGCAGGCGTCCAATGCTGTGGTCTCAGGTACCCTATCCGTATGTTTTGTTGACGCACACATGTTGTTTGATCCCGGATCCACGCACTAGTACGTTTCCACACACTTTGTGCCGAGTTTCGGAAGAGAGTCCGGTTTGCTTGATCAGCCGCTTGTTGTGACCACTCCTGTGGGAGAGTCGTTTGTTGCTAGGCACGTGTTCCGATCCTGTATTGTCCGTTTTGGCGAGAGAGAGTTGCTTGTCGATTTGATCCTTCTTGAGATGTTGGACTTCGACGTTCTTTTGGGCATGGATTGGTAAGCCACGTTCTATGCGTCTGTGGACTGCCGCGAGAAGACAGTTAGATTTTGTTTTCCCGGCGAGTCGGATTTTGTTGTGCAGGGGGGCCGTGGTGCCGCCCCTCACATTTTGATTTCTTCTCCTCGCGCTGGACAGCTGTTGTGGAAGGGATGTCAGGGATTCCTAGCCTATGTTTGTGATACTAGAGCTACAGATGTTCCGTCGGACCAGGTTCCGATTGTTCGTGAGTTCCCTGATGTTTTCCCTGAGGAGCTTCCTGGGCTACCGCCTGAGCACGATATTGTTTTCTGTATTGATTTGATTCCCAGCACGGGGCCTATTTCTATACAGCCTTATCGGATGGCCCCGACGGAGCTTAGAGAGTTGAAGGGTCAGTTACAAGATTTGCTGGATAAGGGACTTATTCGACCCAGTGTTTCTCCTTAGGGTGCTCCGGTCCTGTTTGTCAAGAAGAAGGACGGAAGTTTGCGTTTGTGTATCGACTACCGCCAGCTGAACAGGGTTACAGTGCGGAACAAATATCCTTTGCCATACATCGACGACTTATTCGACCAGCTTCACGGGGCAGGATATTTTTCGAGGATTGACTTGCGATCAGGATACCATCAGCTGCGGGTTCGACAGGAGGATATTCCGAGGACAGCTTTCCGCACACGCTACGGCCATAATGAGTTTTTGGTGATGTCGTTCAGACTCACCAATGCCCTAACCACATTCATGGACTTGATGAACCGTATATTCAGGCCGTATTTGGACTTGTTCATCATCGTATTCATTGACGATATTTTGGTGTATTATCAGAGCCGAGAGGAGCACGAGCAGCACCTGCGGATCACACTGCAGACTTTGAGGGAGCACCAGCTTTTCGCAAAATTCTCCAAATGCGCATTCTGGCTTGACAGCGTAGACTTCTTGGGTCATGTGATTACACGAGATGGTATATGTGTAGACCCGAAGAAGATCGAGGCCGTTCAGCGTTGGCCCAGACCCACATCAGTTACTGAGATCCGCAGCTTTCTAGGACTGCCCGGCTACTACAGGCGATTTGTACAGGATTTCTCCCGTATGGCTGCACCTTTGACCGGTTTGACCTGGAAGGGAGTTCCTTTCGATTGGACGGAGGAGTGCGAGCATAGCTTTCAGCAGCTATGGACTCGTTTGACTACGGCACTAGTGTTATCATTGCCTTCAGGATCAGGAGGATTTGTGGTCTATTGTGATTCTTCTCGAGTGGGGATAGGGTGCGTATTGATGCAGCATGACAGGGTGATCGCGTATGCTTCACGGCAGTTGAAGAGACATGAACAGAACTGCCCCACTCACGATTTGGAGATGGCTGCAGTGGTCTTTGCACTCAAGATCTGGTGACATTACCTATACGACGAGTCGTGCCAGATATTCACTGATCACAAGAGCTTAATGTATATATTTCAGCAGCGAGACCTGAATCTCCGACAACGCCGTTAGATGGAACTAGTGAAGGACTACGATTGCGAGATCTTGTATCACCCGGGCAAGGCGAACGTAGTAGCGGATGCTTTGAGCAGGAGGCCCGGGGGTAGTCTATCTTGTTTGAGCGCAGTGCAGAGGTAGTCGTCGGCAGATTGGCAGATATTATGTGATAGCTGAGTGCAGTTCGAGTTCACGCCGATCGGGGGACAGCTTGCACATGTTCGTGCATGCCCACAGCTGCTTGACCGTATACATGAGGCACAGTACAGTGATGACCGTTGTTCAGAGATCATGGAATAGATTGGATAGGGCAGATTTTTCGAGTTCGTGATCGATGATCAGGGGATACTGCGATTTGGGACTAGACTGTGCTTACCAGATGCTGAGGGATTGCAGCGCGAGATTCTTGAGGAGGCACATCGATCGGTGTATAGTGTTCATCCGGGTTCCACCAAGATGTACCATGATATGATAGATGTTTACTGGTAGGACGGAATGAAGAGGGACATCACAGACTTCGTGTCGAGACGCCTAACTTATCAGCAAGTCAAGGCCGAGCACCAGAGGCCAGCGGGAGAGCTACAGCCGTTACCCATTCCGGAGTGGAAATGGGAACAGATTTCGATGGATTTCGTGGTGGGTCTACCCAGGACTAGGCAAAGGTATGACTCCATTTGGGTGATCGTGGATCGTTTGAAGAAAGCAGCTCACTTCCTGCCGGTGAAGACGACTTTTGGATTTCCTCAGTATGCCCAGATTTCCATTGACGAGATTGTACGACTGCATGGAGTCCCAACGTGTATCGTGTCCGACCGAGGCACCCAGTTTACCAGCCAACTATGGCAGAGGCTTCAGGAGGCTTTGGGCACCCGCTTGAGTTTCAGCACAGCATTTCATCCGCAGACCGACGGCCAAGCAGAGCGGACTATTCAGACTCTCGAGGACATGCTCCGAGCGTGCGTTTTAGATTTTGGTGGTTGCTGGGATCATCATTTACCCTTGGTGGAGTTCTCCTACAACAATAGTTTCCAGGATACTATTCAGATGGCACCTTTCGAGGCCTTGTATGGGAGGAGATATAGATCGCCCGTCTGTTGGACAGAGCTCAGTGAGAGCAGTATTTTGGGGCCACAGATCGTACAGGAGACGACCGAGAAGATTCAGCTGATTCGAGACAGGATGAGGACAGCTCAAAGCAGGCAGAAATTGTATGCTGATAGTCGCCGCCGCAGATTAGAGTTCGCAGTTGGCGATCACGTTTTTCTGAGGGTCTCTCCGATGAAGGGAGTGATGAGGTTTGGACGGAAAGGGAAGCGTAGCCCCAGATTCATAGGTCCCTTCGAGATCCTCGAGCGTGTGGGCGCAGTGGCATATCGTTTAGCTCTTCCACCCGCCTTCCCAGATGTTCACCCCGTATTCCAGGTGTCGATGCTTCGCAGATACCTACATGACCCTTCGCACATGATTCAGCATCAGACCGTTCAGCTCGAGCGCGATCTTTCATTCACCGAGCAGCAAGTCGTGATATTGGACCGGCAGGTGAAGAAACTTAGATCGAAGGTCTTACCATCAGTGAAGGTGCTTTGGCGCAGCCCGAATGGTGAAGAGATCACTTGGGAGGCCGAGGGCGAGATGCGGAAGAAATTCCCTCATCTCTTTGAAGGTATGCATAGCTTTATATTTTTAAATTCGGGAACGAATTTCTTTAAGAGGGGGAAGATTGTAACATCTTAGGATGTGATTAGTGGCTAATTATATTTTAATATATGGTTTTAAATAAAAAGTTTACCAAAACGATTTTCAAATATTTTATCAAATTTAATGAATATTTTATTGGAATTTTTTTTAGCTTGCACACACTTGTGCATGTAAACTAGGGTTAAATTGGGGTTAGGCTATAATTAGCAACCATGGTGAACTAACCATTTTTCTTAAGCGAATTTGAAATTTAAATTAGGTTATTTGGGTTTTTAATTATGTGTGTGTTTTTTTAAATGGAAAATCATTTGTGTTAGTTGACTTAGTGAGAGAGAGAGAGAGAATGGCATCATGCCATGAGCCATACCTTCATTAAATGGAGAGAAAGAGAAAGAGGGGTTGACTAGCATGGTTATCATTCTTTCTTTTGCTAAACTCTTTTCCTCACAATTCTCTCTCACTCTCACTCACCTACACACAAACACAACAGCAGCAGCAGCAAAGGAAGCAGCAGCAGCAGAAGCAATAGCAACAGCAGAAGAAGTAGCAGCAGCAACAACAACAGCAACAATTAGCAGCAGCAGCAGCAAACATCAGCAGCTGTAGCAGGCAGCGGCAGCTCTTCTCCCCCTCTTCTACTCCTTCACCTGCTTCCTAGGGTCTTTTGGGGTATATTTCTTAAACCCAATTCCTAGCTTTCTTAACTTAGGTGTTAATTAGCTTCGATTAGTGTTAAAAGTGAGATTTAGTGCAAGGAATGGTGTTTAGTGTGGACTTTTGGTTAAGTGATGTTAGTGATGGTTAGACTAACTTAGTTAAGTGTTGTTAGGGCCACTTAAACCTAGTTAAACCCCAGATTTCATTAAAATACCCTAGGTTTTCTTATTGTGCAAAATTTAACGTTTTTAAGCAAACTTTGACCTTTCTGTGATCTGCTTTTGACTCGGCACCTTCAGAGAAAATCTAGGAAGACTGGAGCATATATATTAGGTCTAGACCACACACACGAAGAACGAGCCCCAGATTTCACAATCTGGCCGCCAATTAATTCGTTCTGGCCGCAAATTGCGGCCAGGTAGGGGACTTGGGTGCTGGGGTTTTGGTTAGGGGAGTCAGCTACATATTCTGATAGTGTGGTATGTGCAATTTTGTAAGTTTTCTTCTGTGTCAAAATCTGGGACGATATATCGTTTTTCACTTACGTTTTGTTAGCGCGACACGTGTGATACGTGAGTGGGTTCTGTGTTCCAGCGTATCGCGACGTGTAGGGGTAGTTTTAGACGCGTATACACACGATCTAGCGTATCGGACACACGCGCGTTTAGTTCGCGACGCGAGTTTCTCGTTTGATTTCGATATCGCATTCTACGAGATATTTGCTTATATGGATTTTCATTGTATGAATTCCAGGTTCGCAGGTGGATACGTCGGATGCCGCAAGGAAAGGGAAGCAAGTGGTCGGCTACGCTTAGCACGTGACCAGGTGAGTAGATTTAACATCTATGGGGAAATCGCCCATATGGCGTTAAGCGTCAGGGCGTGATAGGATGTTTAGTCGTAGATATTTTTATGTACTATTCTAGCATACCTTCCTTGTTGCATATAAAAATGGTAGATATAGAACACTGCACTGTCACTAACGGTTCAAGCTGCACGAGCACTATTTGTATGTTGCACTCACACCGTTAGTGATTGCCATGACACTCACACTATAGGATAGCTACAAATTATATATATATCGTTTATTTCCGCATCATTGATGATGGTCATGACTTGTCGCATATTGGCATAAGTATATTGAAATCTTCATACTTGCGCACATGCACTCTGTATATTCATACCAGTGCACACATATATTGATATCTTCATACCAGCACACATGCACACTGTATAATATCTTCATACCTGCGCACATGCACACTGCATATTCATACCAGTGCACACATATATTGATATCTTCATACCTGCGCACATGCACACTGCATATTCATACCAGTGCACACATATATTGATATCTTCATACCTGCGCACATGCACACTGCATATTCATCCCAGTGCACACATATATTGATATCTTCATACCTGCGCACATGCACACTGCATATTCATACCAGTGCACACATATATTGATATCTTCATACCTGCATACATGCACACTGTATATTCATACCGGTGCACACATATATTGATATCTTCATATCTGGGCATATGCACACTGTATATTCATACCAATGCACACATATATTGGTATCTCCATACTTGCGCACATGCACACTGTATTTTCATAGTAGTGCTACACTCATATTCGCGTATATATCCTTTTGCACATCCATACCTACATACATACATATGTTACCTACATGGATGATATTGATTTGATTTCATGAAAATAGGGACCGCATGAGATATTTTCCAAACTGGATTCTTTTAAAAAGAGCGGTTTTCCCTTTTTACTCTTAGTGTCATACGACACATTGCATGGATTTACACATTGAGTTTGGATTTATGGGATTTCTGGATTTGAGAACCGTGGTACTATTTTAATGAAATACGCACTGTTTTAAAAACCCGGTTTCTCTTGATATGATATTTCAGTGCGTCCACTTTGAGTTTTCTCAGTTCCAGAGATCTTGTGTGAGTATACCCGATTCGAGAAGTGGTAGGCACCGATTGCGGGTACATGGTGGACCCGGTACGGTATCCCGGGGCAAGAAGACTCGTATTGTTAGACGGTGAGCCCGGCGGAGGGACTACTACCTACCGGTGATTGGTTGGACCTGGCGGTTATCCGGAGGATACCGACCAGAGTCGATAGATGGATACGGGACGACACGTACTGCTGGGGCCGAGGGCCGATTCCGCAGACGGAGCCCGTGGGCCGATCCGGACGGACGGAGCCCGATACTTGAGGATATGCGTGTCGATGCTGGACACGATTATTTTGTGATATTTCGAGTGCCGATGTTGGGCACGGCCGATTTTATGAGATTTACGGGATTTGAGGGCCGATTAGAGTAACGGCGCTTGAGTTTTACTAGGATTTGGGTGCATTGATGGACACCGATTATTTTCCACGTTGACATTCCGTGTAGATGTTATTTATTCCCATGCTCAGCATTCAGTATCATACATCTCATCATGTATCTGTAGTACCTGATAGAGTACACATGCTATACACGATTATTGCATACCCTGCTCACCCTATATAGATGTTATTAGATTGCATTTGTTATGCACGATTATTGCATACCCTGCTCATCCTATATAGATGTTATTAGATTACATTTGCTATGCACGATTATTGCATACCCTGCTCACCCTATATAGGTGTTAATAGATTGCATTTTCTATGCTCGATTATTGCATACCCTGCTCATCATATTGAGATGTTATTAGATCGCACTTGTTGCATGATTATTACGCATCCAGCTTATCATATAGATGTTATCTGTTGGCATAGGTTAGAGTATCGCAGCACGTGCATACTCGCGATTACCTTTATATGTTATCTACTATTCACGAGTTGGAAACTCACCCTCGTTGTGCCACAGTGTTTGCAGGTTGCCCCTCGGAGTAGTCACGGCAGGCTGTTTTCTTGCATCTTTTGATACAGATACCATTGCAGTTGGCGTCTGAGCCCTTTGCTGATAGGTGGGTTTTTGTGCGGTATCTGTTTATTTTCCAGTTGTATACATCTTTGTATCTAGTACTCTCCATCTACTTTTCATGTTTTGACTTAAAGACCGGTTGTGAGGATGATGTATATTTTTTTTTTTGTACTCTAGTGTCGAGCTCGTTGTGAGCCGACTTTATTCATGCAGTTTTATATTTCATGTTGTCTTCACTTAAGTTTACCCATTCTTCGCTAAGGCGTCGTATATTATCATTGTGGTGATTGTTTCCGCCTTTGGGCGTGATTGCTCCCGTTTGGGATGCTTATTTCTTATTGCATATCATTTTACTCATATATTGCCTTGTACCCGATTTCGGAGCTAGTTTTTACAAAGAAAATGCTGCCAAAATTTTTAAGATAATTACTTGAACTTTATAGAATTTTACTAAATTACTTAAGGTTTTCTAAACGTTTTAACAAATGTTTCTATTAAATGTTTTAACACTCAATACTTTTAATGGTTTTGATTTCTGGGTTTCGGCTTACTTAGTCGCGTTACGCCTGCAGACGTTACGTGGTTAAGTGCCGGCCACGGGCCGAACTTTGTGTCGTGACAACGGGAATCCTGGTAATCCCCAATTTCCTGCTCGGTCTTATAACAATTATAGGTTGGAGCGGGACCAACGTTCCCCAGCACAGCATAACAAGCAGGTTCGGTCAATACATCTATATTATTATCTTTGATTAAGGCATGACATGGTCACTATTTGGAGAGAGAGAGAAGAAAACACTCAGCGTATGCTCTTACAAGATCAGATTGGTTATTATTTTATCTAATCAGGATGGCTCCCACTATTTTTATCAAATCTTCCTTCAAACCCTAAAAGGAAAGACTAGCTGGGATTAATTACACCCTGCAAGTTCGCCAATCTTTCAGCCAGGCCAGTGCCGGTACTTTGAAGGAGGTTCCTCGTACTTTCGCACGGACCTAATTAAAATAAACCTCATTTTCCCATGGGCGTAAACCCGTTGACACCTTTCTAGACACCTACTTGATCGGCTAATTATAATGTGTAAAACTCTCCTAGGAGTAACTCTTACTCGCAATGGGTATCGGGATCCAACTATCTCATAGAAGGTATGCAATCTCATTTCAAATTTCAACACTTGAAATTCCCGATAATATTTTACCCCTAGCGTCCTATGACCTTGACGAAGGCCAAACTACCCATAGTCCGCTAGTCAAGTTCAACCCGTCATTTCTTGATTGAATTAAACCCACCCGCACGACTCTTCACAGAGGACAAACAATGTCGTACGAATACCCTAATCCATTCGCATCATATGCTAGCAGATAAGTACTAATCAGCTACCGTACACTACGCCTTGCCGGAGGCCAATCTACCGTAACACGAATACTAAATACTACTTATCTGAAATGACGGAGGGCTACGAAAGGTTTTTAAGAAAACCTTTTACGTAATGAACTTGATATCGTTGTAGAATCAAATGATTTTAAATTGAGTGTTTTTGAGTCTTTTACTAGTTTGGCTAAAGCGGTCACTCCCGGTGAAGGGATCTCGGCTCTTTCCTTATCGAATAAGGTGCATGATATTTCAAAAATACCACTATGCAAAGCAAGAACTAGAAAAGCAATCAAAAGACGAAACGGAGGGTTGTAGCATTTGCCAGTTATCACTAAAGAGGTCACTCCCGGTGAAGGGATCTCAGCTCTTTCCTTATCGAATAAGGTGCTGGATATTCTACAAGGAATACCGCTATGCAAAGCAACAACTAGAGCTACCTGTTTTTGAAAATTCGATTCCACAACATCATTAGGTTTATTTTCTTTCATTAATCTCATTAATGAAGTCTCATCATTTTAAGTTACCTAGACATCACAGATAAATACAACGTACACTTATGCCATCCACATTCTGTAGGGTTCCTAGGCACACCAAGGAGGTCTCACAAGGTATCAAACATAGCCAATTGAAATTTTACAAGTGCCTACAAACCCTAATACGGATCGTTGGCTAGAAATCTAGGCGACAAAGGAACTAGTTAACAACTTAACTAAAGTTTAAACGGAAATACAACCTTTGTAGATCCGGTGCTACACCTCCATAGCTCCGCAACGAAGTCCCCTCGCTGTCCAAATGAATTCCCGGGCTCAAGCGTCGGCTTCGTCGGAGAAATGGCGAGCTAGGTCGTCGATGTCCATGCCGAAGATGATCTACGTCGAGGCATCGCTAGATCAAGCTCCACCTTCACCAAGCTATGAAAACTTGTGAAGGAAATACCCTATACTACTTGGCAAGAGGTAGAGGATGAAGAAATAGGAAGTGGGTTCACTTTAGAATTGGATTTCTCACTCTTTATCATCACTTGCCATTAATGGAGCAAGCTTTCTTCCATGAAGAAATGAAGAAGAAGAAGAAGAATGTTATGATAGAATAAAAAGATTAACTTGAAAAGATAATCCCATTCATTCTTATCATAATAGTTACCATGGTTAAGTGTAGAGAATGAACCAAGGTTAAGTGAATGGTTAGGTTAGGCATGAAACAAAAATGGTGGACTTTTTCAAAGCTTCATGAAGCTTCAATGTAAAACAAAGCAAGCCACCATTTCTTTTCTTTTGCCAAAATGAATGAATAAATGAATAAATAGATAATAAGTGAATAAACAAAACCCTAACCACTCTCACAACCATGGTTTAATCTTTACACAAATCCAAGTTAACATGTATCATCAAACATGACACAATCAAGTGCACAAATAGCATATCACATATACAATGTGCACATCCGAGCGAGAAAATCCATTTAAAGTGAACCAATACTAGTTAATGCAAAGTAATATATCAAATATATAATTATACATTAAATCATTAAATCAACACTTGATTCAATGATCCGGTCATGTCGCACATAACCGACTAGTATCCAATGTACCGGTTTATTGAATCAATCCTTGATTCGATAATTAGGGTATATCGCATATAACCTAATCGATACATTTATCGCGAGAATGTAATACGGTATCACATACACGCATTACTCTCGGTCCCGCACATATCTCATATGCGCTCCTATTTCGTTTTGCTTGAGCCAGGAAACCTCTGTGTAGGACTCTAAAGACTCGTCAATACGCCGGCAGCAGATGATGATCATATCAAACACCCACAAGCCGCAAGCGGTCTGCTAAACGTAACGGCCACCCGGGTATTGAGCGATTAGAAGATCGACGAGCAAGCCTGCTCACACTCCAGTGAATCCAACCAGTAACACTACCGTACAGTCCGGTCTGATCGTCTGATATGTCGCATATCTCGCCTAGGGGTGGTAAACGTCAGACCCCAATAGCTCGATAAGTCGTGTCGATATGAGGTCTATTACAATTCGAGAAACTACTGGTAACACTTACCAGTAAATCTCAGCAACCCTGGCCAGGGATTTCCGGTTATAGCCAATCGAACACAGCGCAACATCAACTCCCTATACCGGGAGAGACGAATCCCCTCCTATCGCTCATTGCCTCCATGTGACTCGGGACTGTACCCAAAAACCACCGTTTTGCACGCCCTCTTGGACGTGGTAAGGTGGAAATCAAAGCACAGTGGGAACCACACAAGACTCTATGACGATCTCGGGTCAACAGACTACTCTGTACCAGTGTCACCAGAGAACTGCCATCTGACGTGAGGTATAATACCATCTGGGAGTTCTCGGCGAGTCCGTCCAGTGTACCCAGTCTCCACTGAGCACCCGTATATCATCTCTGATGTCAAACACCAATGGATATGGGATCATCCATCGCCCATCTGTATGGGTCGAGAAGGTATACGCTAGTCTACTCTGGTATATCGATGCCCCGTCTCGATACACCCACGACTAGGGACTTTGAAGGATGTACTTATGGACTACCATGTCCCCACTAGTATGATCCGCATCATAGTCCAGGTAGTGAAGTACATACCCTGAGGGCTTTACCAATATGTATAAGAGAGACAATCGGCGTACACGTTAAGGTAAAGAGCAACCAGATAGCATACTATCATGTCGAGCAAGAAAGTCCTCCCTATATATGTCCAAGCATCCTCTACAATATACATCCTATGTATAGTAATGGCCTCTAGGGCACACATATAACTAACAATCTCCCACTTGCACTAGGGCCATCTGTAGCAGTGGTTGTAGTATCTCATACTCAACCATCCCATAAAAGTCTCTCTCTGGGAATAGGCCTTTGTGAGTGGATCCGCCGTGTTGTCCTCTGAGTCTACTCTCCTAACCTCGATCACTCTGGAGATCAACCATCTACATGATCAGGTGACACTGCCTTAGAATATGTCTGGATCACTGATGGGACCGGCGTTCCTTGGCATAAGCCATAACTCCATTGTCCCACAATGGTTGGAACGTAGTTCATCTCATGAACCAATATATACCCAAACAGCCTCTTTGGTAGCATGTTAAGTAGCGATGTATCCTGCCTTTATCGTCTAGTATGCCACGGTATTTAGCTTGGAACCCTTCCAACATACCGTCCCTTTACTGAGGGTAAAGACAATGCCTGTGACTGACATTCAGTCTTCTTTATCACCCTGGAACCCTTCCAGTGATTCTCCCCAGGATCGATTGATACCATCTCACTACAACTAGTGAGTATCCTAACATCCATTTAGATCTATCTCATAGATCCAAAACCCAGGATTTAGTAGGTATCACTTTGATCCTTTGTGGATAATCATTGTGATAAGCGGAGATTGATCGAGCGTAGCATAGGAAACTCCTTCCCTATCAAGAGTATGACATCCACGTACTCTACGAGGATCACCACCATACTCCCTACTACCTTTTTGTTTATACAAGGTTCATCTACCATTTTGATGATGTCAAACTCTTTGACTAATCCATCAAAACAGATGTTCCAACTCCGCGATGCCTGCTTTATCCTATAAAGCATCTTGTCCACGTTTCCGCTGCTCCCACTGTCTACGAAGCCCTCTGGCTGTGTACTTATAGACGCTCTCTTCTAAAACATCATTTAGAAAAGCAGTCAAGACACCCAACCACCAGATATCGTAGTCATGGTATGTAGCCGTGGCAAGTAGGATCTGGATGGACTTAAGCATAGCCATTGGAAAAAGGTTTCATCATTATCCACACCTGGTCGATGACGAAAACCTTTAAGTCTAGCTTTGAAAGTCTCAACTTTTCCATGTACACCAAGTAATCTTCTCAAGATATACTTGCTCCTGATGGGAATTCAACCCTTCAGATATAGCAACCAAAGTCCATACTTTGTTGGTGTATAAGGATTCCATCTCAGATCGCTAAGCATCCAGCCATTCTTACAGAGTCACACTCCTGATGGCCAGCTCGAAACTAGTTGGGTCATCATCTCATGATGCAATTTTCGCTCCCACTGTCATAGAGAAACAGAAGTATCTCTCAGGTGGGTGAGGAATCCTACTAGATCGGCGGAGAGGCTGAGGTTCGTTGGAATCTACTGAATCCTTTGGTTCACCAAATCATCTGCTGTAGTTTGTATAGCTGGAACCTTTCCAGTTCTACATAACTGACCTTGCCTCGAGCTTGTCCGGATTTTGCTTTTCAGACATAGGCCGGACAACCCCAAATCTTAACTAGATTAAGACATGGGCTCTTCCCTTTCCATATCACATATGAAGCGGTAGGCATCTGATTTGATTGGAACCCTATTCAATAGGTATGCAACTTCTCAAGTGCATAACCCCCTAAGGAAAAAGGTAACTCAGTAGTACTCATCATAGAGCACACCATATCATATAGGGTGTGATTGCTCCGCCCCGACATACCATCGTGCAATGGTGTATACGGAGGAGTAATGCTGAGAGAGAATCTCATTCTCCTTTAGAATAGTCCAGGAATTCCGTGCTCAAGTATTCTCCTCCTTGATCTCATCAAAGGACATAATACTTATACCCGTATTGGTTCTCTACTTCTAACTTATATTCTGTGAATATCTCAAAAGGTTCGGACTTGTGTTTCAACAGGAACATAGGTCTGAATCTCGAAAGATTATCAGAGAATGTAATGAAGTATAAAGAACCAGTCCTGGCATATGTAGACAGGGGACCTAACATAATCAACATGTATCATCCCAAGAGTTCACTAACTCTTTCTCTGTTTCCAATAAACAGAGCTGTGGTCATCTTATCTCTGTGACATGACTGGCAAGTTTCACAAGATGTAAATTCAAACTCATTTAAATATGCATCTTTATGTAACTTCAGCTAGTCGGTTCACATTGATATGACCTAGTCTACAATGCCTCAAGAAGGATCCGTTCATTTCTGAACTCTTCCTCTTGTGTGTGTTCCGTATACTAAGAACTGTAGTTTGATTTAGAACATCAATGCTTTTAGATAACGTGCCTGAACCGATCAACTTTTGATATAGGAAATGTTCAAAACATAATCCAACTATACAAAATTTTATCATTTCTTTACTTATAAAGAGACTGATATGATTTTGTATATCAGGTTCGGTATCTAACAACATTCGTTCAGAATCAATGTATTGGTAATACAGGGTGACAGTGACCAACAGACTTGGCTGCAACACTTGCCCCGTTTTCTGCCTCATGAAACTTATCACCCGTTCTCAGTTCTCTACCTAGCTGTAGCCCAATGTAACAGATTACATATCTGGGATCCTGATCTGGTATCACATACCAAGGACGTAGAGGATACAGAGAAACAGTTCTTTGTAATGAACACGCCCGAAGATGATGCATCAGCATGCACTCTCTTCGTTTGGGCGGCACGGGAATTCTGGTAATCCCCAATTTCCTGCTCTGTCTTATAACAATTATAAGTTGGAGCGGGACCAACGTTCCCCAGCTCAGTATAACAAGCGGGTTCGGTCAATAATCCGTATTATTATCTTGATTAAGGCGTGATATGGTCGCTACCTGGAGAGAGAGAGAAGAAAACACTCAGCGTGCGCTCTGTCAAGAATAGATTGGTTATTATTTTATCTAATCAGGATGACTCCCACTGCTTTTTATCAAATCTTCCTTCAAACCCTAAAAGGAAAGACTAGCCGGGATTAATTACACATTACAAGTTCGCAAATCTTTCAGCCAGGCCAGTGTCGGTACTTTGAGGGAGGTCCCCCGTGCTTTCGCACGAACCTAATTAATGTAAACCTCGTTTTCCCAGAAGCGTAACCTCATTAACACCTTTCTAGACACCTACTTGATCGGCTAATTGTAATGCGTAAAACTCTCCCAGGAGTAACTCTTACTTGCAGCGGGTATCGGGATCCAACTATCTCATAGAAGGTATGCAATCTCATTGCAAATTTCAACACTTGAAATTCCCGATAATATTTTGCCCCTAGCGTCCTATGACCTTGACAGAGGTCAACAAACCATAGGCTGCTAGTCAAGTTCAACCCGTCATTTCCTGATTGAAGTAAACCCACCCGCATGACCCTTGACAGAGGTCAACAAGGTCGCACGACTACCCTAAATCAATCACATCATATGCTTATACCGATAAGCACTAATCAGCTACCGCACACTACGCCTTGACAGAGGTCAACAAACGTAGCACGAATACTAACCGGTACATATCTGAAATGACGGAGGGCTACGACAGGTTTTTCTGAAAACCTATTGCGTAATGAACTTGATATCGTTGTAGAATCAAATGATTTTAAAATGGAGTGCTTTTGAGGCTTTTCTAGTTTTGCTAAAGGAGTCACTCCCGGTGAAGGGATCGTCGGTCCTTTCCTCGACGAATGAGGTGCGGGATATATCATATATATCACTGTGCAAAGCAAAAACTCTTAAAAGCAATCAAAAGACAAACCGAGTGTGTAGCATCTGCCAGTTAGTGCTAAAAGAGTCACTCCCGGTGAAGGGATCTCGGTCCTTTCCTCATCGAATAAGGTGCAGGATATATCACATATACCGCTGTGCAAAGCAAGAACTGTAGCTACCTGTTTTATTTTGAAATTCGATTCTACAACATCTTAGGTTTCTTTCATTTCATTAATCACATTAATGAAGTCCCATCATTTAAATACCTAAACATTACAGATAAATACGACGTACACTTATGCCATCCGCATTCGCCTCGATGTCCCCTCGTGCACCGTTAGGTTAGGTAACTAACGGCAGAGCGGGGCAGGGCTAGCGCGGGTGTAAAACATAAGTAACGCCTATATAATATATCATATATACTATATAATGTATCCATCACAGAACATCACATGATCACATCACAGATATCGCAGCAGAAGAATCATATGAAATATTGGATATACTAGGACGTCCGTGTTTTCAATACGAGCCAGTATAAAACACGGATTCCACGGTCGCGATGAATAGCCAAACCCACACCCCTAGACCCCTACGAGAGCGGCAAGCAACCCTACCAATTCTAGAGTTAGGAGTCCCGGACTCGACTCCTCGAGTTGGTCTCCCACTGGACTCCAGAACCCGGTTACTTGTGCTCCCCTCCTTGGGTCTATCCTAGTGCGGAAAAGTAAATAATATACAAAAGGTGACATCTTCCGCAACCTGGAAGTGCCCCATTAAAAGAATATTACATACAAGTTTTTACATGAATGAAAATGAAAAACACTCATCTCACATAAAAACCCCCGGCTATTCAAACACGACGATCCAATATAACATATCCAGCAACACATAACATCACATGTCATCAACGTAAGTAAATATGCGCATCCCAATTGTCGTTGACATATAGCAACGAAACCGGCGATATCACATATTACACTTACGGTCACAGAAAAGAAAGTGTAAACTACAACAGTTGGAATCCGCAACCACCTCAGACATCGCATGCCTGACCAAATGAATTACTTAGACATCACATGCCTAACAATTATAAACCCCGCATTTTAGTCTCATATCGAAAACACTTTTCAATATCAAGTCGGGTAATTCAACAAGATTCCCGACATCTTGATCGAATGCTCGTCGCAAACTTTAGTAGGCGGCCGCACCCCGACGCCGTCGACGAAGTGCACCAAGGCGGAACACCGCTGCCGCGAGCACCCGAACGGATGCTTTCGGCGATGGGGTTCTCCTACAGTCACTTGGTCGGGGCTATGGGGTGAGGCTGTCTATTAAGTTTACCCGGCGAGTATCCGCGTACGCTATGTGATTGCGACGGACTTTTGATCGCATCAAAATTCCGTGGCAACCGATCAAGTGAGACTAAAGTGCTATGTTTATAACATTCATTCAGTTATCTCATAACTGATTGTGAATTCCAATTATTGTATCCCATTCCAGATAAATAGAAAATGTTAAACTTTTCGATCGAACAGTCAAACACCCAAGTTTTCCCGATACAGATCAACACATGAAATAAGTCTAAAAACATTCAGTTGCCTCAGTACCAACGGTCCAGCCGTAGAAGGGTCAAGCCAACGCCTCACATGTGGCACGCCGTACTGCCCCAAACCCGAAGGTTCAAAGGGCAGTTCAAGACGGTCACATAATCGAGTTAAGGTTTGTTGTCTTCTAGAGGCTCCATCGCGTTACTTGCACTACTTAGAACGTCTTTAAATCTCGGAAAAATCCAACACTTGGAAATTTCCCGACAGGGGAAAAGTTGGGTATTTATATCCGGTCGAACTTTTTAACATATCCAAAAATTTATCCGGAAAGCCACATAGACAAAATTTGATACTCCGATCGAAACACCGAATCCCCAAAACAACCCCTGAAAATTCAACTCTTGAATAAAAATTAAAAATTCCCAGAAAAACCAGCATTATCAATTAGGAGTTACTGTGTAAAATATATTAAATAAGGTGGCCGTACGGCCGCGGAACCGCCGCACGAGCCATGCTCGTGCCGCGGAACCGCGGCAGTTTAATGGATTTAGGAACACGAATTTCACAGAAACTCTTAAAATCACCTGCTGATTTTTCTGCATATTTTTAATATTGAAAAAACCAGATTTTTAAAAAATGGACAGAGAGCAATTTGGAAATGGGTTTTCGGGTTCGTTCGGACTTCAAACTCCGTCTAGACTTCGCCTAAGGCTCTAGCTAGGCTCTGATACCACTGTAGGGTTCCTAGACACACCAAGGAGGTCTTACAAGGTATCAAACATGGCCAATTGAAATTTTACAAGTGCCTACAAACCCTAATACGGATCGTTGGCTAGAAATCTAGGCGACAAAGGAACTAGTTAACAACTTAACTAAAGTTTAAACGGAAATACAACCTTTGTAGATCCGGTGCTCCACCTCCATAGCTCCACAACGAAGTCCCCTCGCTGTCCAAATGAATTCCCGGGCTCAAGCGTCGGCTTCGTCGGAGAAATGGCGAGCTAGGTCGTCGATGTCCATGCCGAAGATGATCTACGTCGAGGCATCGCTAGATCAAGCTCCACCTTCACCAAGCCATGAAAACTTGTGAAGGAAACACCCTATACTACTTGGCAAGAGGTAGAGGATGAAGAAATAGGAAGTGGGTTCACTTTAGAATTGGATTTCTCACTCTTTATCATCACTTGCCATTAATGGAGCAAGCTTTCTTCCATGAAAAAATGAAGAAGAAGAAGAAGAATGTTATGATAGAATAAAAAGATTAACTTGAAAAGATAATCCCATTCATTCTTATCATAATAGTTACCATGGTTAAGTGTAGAGAATGAACCAAGGTTAAGTGAATGGTTAGGTTAGGCATGAAACAAAAATGGTGGACTTTTTCAAAGCTTCATGAAGCTTCAATGTAAAACAAAGCAAGCCACCATTTCTTTTCTTTTGCCAAAATGAATGAATAAATGAATAAATAGATAATAAGTGAATAAACAAAACCCTAACCACTCTCACAACCATGGTTTAATCTTTACACAAACCCAAGTTAACATGTATCATCAAACATGACACAATCAAGTGCACAAATAGCATATCACATATACAATGTGCACATCCGAGCGAGAAAATCCATTTAAAGTGAACCAATACTAGTTAATGCAAAGTAATATATCAAATATATAATTATACATTAAATCATTAAATCAACACTTGATTCAATGATCCGGTCATGTCGCACATAACCGACTAGTATCCAATGTACCGGTTTATTGAATCAATCCTTGATTCGATAATTAGGGTATATCGCATATAACCTAATCGATACATTTATCGCGAGAATGTAATACGGTATCACATACACGCATTACTCTTGGTCCCGCACATATCTCATATGCGCTCCTATTTCGTTTCGCTTGAGCCAGGAAACCTCTGTGTAGGACTCTAAAGACTCGTCAATACGCCGGCAGCAGATGATGATCATATCAAACACCCACAAGCCGCAAGCGGTCTGCTAAACGTAACGGCCACCCGGGTATTGAGCGATCAGAAGATCGACGAGCAAGCCCGCTCACACTCCAGTGAATCCAACCAGTAACACTACCGTACAGTCCGGTCTGATCGTCCGATATGTCGCATATCTCGCCTAGGGGTGGTAAACTTCAAACCCCAATAGCTCGATAAGTCGTGTCGATATGAGGTCTATAACAATTCAAGAAACTACTGGTAACACTTACCAGTAAATCTCAGCAACCCTGGCCAGGGATTTCCGGTTATAGCCAATCGAACACAGCGCAACATCAACTCCCTATACCGGGAGAGACGAATCCCCTCCTATCGCTCATTGCCTCCATATGACTCGGGACTGTACCCAAAAACCACCGTTTTGCACGCCCTCTTGGACGTGGTAAGGTGGAAATCAAAGCACAGTGGGAACCACACAAGACTCTATGACGACCTCAGGTCAACAGACTACTCTGTACCAGTGTCACCAGAGAACTGCCATCTGACGTGAGGTATAATACCATCTGGGAGTTCTCGGCGAGTCCGTCCAGTGTACCCAGTCTCCACTGAGCACCCGTATATCATCTCTGATGTCAAACACCAATGGATATGGGATCATCCATCGCCCATCTGTATGGGTCGAAAAGGTATACGCTAGTCTACTCTAGTATATCGATGCCCCGTCTCGATACACCCACGACTAGGGACTTTGAAGGATGTACTTATGGACTACCATGTCCCCACTAGTATGATCCGCATCATAGTCCAGGTAGTCAAGTACATACCCTAAGGGCTTTACCAATATGTATAAGAGAGACAATCGGCGTACACGTTAAGGTAAAGAGCAACCAGATAGCATACTATCATGTCGAGCAAGAAAGTCCTCCCTATTTATGTCCAAGCATCCACTACAATATACATCCTATGTATAGTAATGGCCTCTAGGGCACACATATAACTAATACATTCGCCTCGATGTCTCGTCATGCACCGTTAGGTTAGGTAACTAACGGCAGAGCGGGGCAGGGCTAGCACGGGTGTAAAACATAATCAACGTCTATATAATATATCATATATACTATATACAGTATCTATCTCAGCATATCAAATGATCACATCACAGATATCGCAGCAGAAAATAACATATGAAATATTGGATATACTAGGATTTCCGGTTTTTATATTAAGCCTGTATAAAACACGGATTCCACTGTCGTGATTAATAGCCAAACCCACATCCCTAGACCCCTACGAGTGTGGCAAGAAACCCTACCAATTCTAGAGTTAGGAGACCTGGACTCGATGTCTCGAGATGGTCTCCCACTGGATTCTAGAACCCGGTTATTTGTGCTCCCCTCCTTGGGTAATCCTAATGCGGAAAAGTAAATAATATACATCAACGGTGACAGCTTCCTCTACCCGGAAGTGCTCCAATAAAAGAATATTACATACAAGTTTTTACATGAATAAAAATGAAAAACTCTCATCTCACATAAAAAAACCCGACCATTCAAACACGACGATCCAATATAACATATCCCAGCAACACATAACATCACAACTCATCAACGTAAGTAAATATGCGTATCCCAATTGTCGTTGACATATAGCAACGAAACTGGCGATACACCACATATTACACTTACGGTCACAGCAAAGAAAGTGAAAAACTATAACAATTGGAATCCGCACTGCCCTTAGACATCATAAACCCGGAATATCACATATTCTGGATTTCATGCCTAACAATGCAAATTTTACATTTAGGTCTCAACCAGGAAAACACTTTTCAAAAGAAGTCGGGTAATCAACAAGATTCCCGATTCCGTCTGAGGCCGAAATGTTGAACATGCATGCAACTGGATTGATTCCAATTATTGTATCCCATCACAAATATCCGTACGACGTTAAACTTTTCGATCGATTCATCAAAATCCCACAATTTCCCGACAGCTCAACACTTGAGCACAGTTTTAATAATACCTGGAACAAGCCACAGTACCTATGGACCAACCGTAGAAGGGCAAACCCAAGCCTCATTAATGGCACCACAGAACTGCCACAAACCCTAAGGTTCAAAACGGTTCCATGGTCATTCTGTCGAGTTAGGGTTTCATTCTTCTAGAGGGTCCACAGAATTACTTGTATGTTTTTCCGAATACGTTAAACTTTAAAAAATGGGTTTTTGACATTCGATCGAACTTTTTAACTTCACCTAGACAATATGTGAAAACCCAAATACAATGTTAAACTACGAATATGAAACACTTAGAATTGTTTGTAGTGTAAAATTACATCTCATGCAAAATTAGAAAAAACAAACAACACCTGAAACACCAAAATCCAGTCTCTGGAACACCCTGCAAATTTCAAGCAAAACCAAGTCTACATAGCCGGCCACAATACCCATGATCTCGGCCAAAAACCGAGCTTACCCTTTGAAATTTGCATGGTGTTCATGTTGCATCCCATTCAACACTTTGCACTTTTTTAAAAAAAATTTCGAGGTCATTTAAAAATCGACAGAACCTAGTATTCGGTGTTTTAAGTTTCGGAGTAGTTTCGGTTTCGTAATCTAACAAACACCGTCTAATACTCTAGCTCGGCTCTGATACCACGAAAGTCAGGCAGCCACCGCATCCAATACGGTCGCCGTGGCACTAACAGGTCCCTCAGCAACCACTTTTTACGCATGCCCCCTCACGAGGACTATAACCCGCCGGAACACCTTTCGGTCTCGGGACACCCTGGAGGTAAAAGCCTATACTTCGCCACACTGTCACACAGTGAGAACCCCCCATAGGTCGACATCCAATGCCTAGTAGCTCTGATACCACTGTTAGGATTCCTTCGCATCCTACTGGGTTTTCACAGCAACTACCATGCCAAATTTAAAAAATCTATGGGGTTAATCAATCCTAAGCTAGGATCAAGCTACAGTAAATAGACAATATGAACATATAATCAACCATTACAAATAGTGAACAAGGAATACAACCTTTGTACACCGGTCCTTCACTTCTAAAGCTCCGTGTAGTAGTCCCTTCGCTGTGAGTATCGATCTCCCAAACTCTAGTGTGGGTTCCTTTGGAGAAATGAACAAACTTGCTCGAAGTCTTCGAGGCCGAAGATGATCTACGTCGAGGAGAATCAAAACCCAAGCAACCTCTTCACTAGGTTAAGAACTTTGTGAAGAGAACACCCTATATTACCCAAACAAGTGTGTAGGATGATGAAGTAGAAAGTGGGCTCACTTTAGATTTTATTTTCTCACTCATTTTCACCATTTATCAAAAACCTAGAAAGCTTTTGAGTTGAGATGAAGAAGAAGAAGAATGAACTCAAGAATAGATCAAGTGGTGAATTGCAACTATGGGTGAGAGTATCATATACTAACCTTTGTAGAGACATAATCATGGTTTAAGGTAATGGTTTGGTTAATAAATATCTTTAGTAAAACAAAACAAGTGGACCAAGTCAAATGATCTACAAGCATCCACAAGCTTACATGTCATGACAAAATGCCACTAATTTTGAATTACAAAAATAAATAAAAACCCTAACCATTATCTTAAGTATGGTGTAAGTCACACACACACCCATGTTGCATGTATCATCAAGCATGACACAAACATGTATATAAGTATATATCACATACATACTCAATATACAATCCAGTGAGAAACGCAATCTTAAGTGAGCTAATACTAGTCAATGTAAATTAATATAACAAATATATAATTATAAATTAGATTAATTTAACAATCCGGCTATATAACATATAACCGACTAATTTTATGTGTATCAATTTATCGAATCAACACTTGATTCTATAACCCGGCTATATCGCATATAACCAACCGATGATACAAATCGCGAGAATAGAATACGGTATCACATACGCGTATTAATCTCGATCTCGCACATATCTCATATGTGCTCCTACTCCATTTTGCCTGAGCCAGGAAACCTCTGTATAGGACTCTAAAGACTCGTCAATACGCCGGCAGTAGGTGATGATCAAATCAAACACCCACAAGCCGTAAGAGGCGTGCTAAACGTAATGGCCACCCGGGTATTGAGAGATCAGAAGATTAACAAGCAAGCCTGCTCATACTCCTGTGAATCCAATCAGTAACACTTACCGTACATTCCAGTCTCTTCGTCTGATATGTCGCATATCTCGTCTAGGGTTGGTAAACGTCAGACCCTAGTAACTCGATAAGTCATGTCAATATGAGGCTCATAACAGGTCGAGAAACTACTGATAACACTTACCAGTAAATCTCATAATCATCCCTGGCCAGGGACTTCATGTTATAGCCAATCGAGCACAGCGCAACATCAACTCCCTATACCGGGAGAGACGAATCTCTTCCTATCGCTCATTGCCTCCATGTGACTCGGGACTGTACCCAAAAACCACCGTTTTGCACGTTCTCTTGAACGTGGTAAGGAGGAAATCAAAGCACGGTGAGAATCACACAAGACTCTATGACGATCTCGGGTCGACAGACTAACCTGTACCAGTGTCACCAGAGATCGGCCATCTGACGTGAGGTATAATACCATCTGAGAGTTCTCGGCGAGTCCGTCCAGTGTACCCAGTATCCACTGAGCACCCATATATCATATCTGATGTCAAACACCAATGGATATGGGATCATCCATCGCCCATCTACATGGGTCGAGAAGCTATACACTAGTCTACTCTAGTATATCGATGCCCCGTCTCGATACACCAACGACTAGGGATATTAAAGGTTGTACTTACCGACTACCTTTGTCCCACTAATATGATCCGCATCATAATCCAGGTAGTCAAGTACACATCCTAAGGGCATTATCAATACATAACAGAGAGACAATCAGTGTACATGTTAAGATAAAGAGTAACTAGATAGCATACTATCATGTCGAGCAAGAAAGTCCTCTCTATATATGTCCAAGCATCCACTACAATGTATATCTAATGTACAGTAATGGCCTCTAGGGCATACATATAACTAACATTGGGCTACACTCCGACACGACTTATTGCGCTATTAGGGGTCTGACAGTTACCGCCGCCTAGGCCCGATATGCGATACTCTTAGATGAACAGACCGGACTGTACGAAGATTGTCACATATAGGCTCAATAGGAATTCGGTTGAGTTTGCTCATCGGCCTTCTTATCGACAGATAACTGGGTAGCCGTTACGTGCAGCTAATACCGCTGATGGCTTATGGTTAAACCCACTGCCAGCATAGTGTCGAGTCTTTAGAGTCCTACACAGAGGGTTTCCCTGCATTGGGCAAAAGATGTAGAGGCCGTATGATTTTACGGCAGGGTTTCGATCACATACGTGTACTTGTGCACGTATGATGTTCGAGCGGATAATACTAGTGGGCTTTGTTTTAAGCCGGATCCTAGTATTATATTGTTCGATTATTTTCGTCTCTTTGTATTCTTATTTTTCAGAATACGGATACGGGTATATATATACGGTGAGGGGTATTCTTGTAATTTGCTCAAGTATACTTCTAGAAGAAGAAACCTCATTTTGTATTTAATATTTTTATTAAAAGATAAATGAAGTGGAGGTTTACATTAAATGAAGCATGGCTCTTGGTGACTCATGGGGTGACTCACTAGGTGACTCATGAAGCATGCTTGATATTTTGGTGAGATATTTATCTTATGCATTATTGGTATGCTTCATTATTCATCACAAACTAGCCTTCTCATTTTCTAATGTTCTTGCTTCACTCTCTTTTCCCCAAACTCCCCTTCTTCTTCCTCATACCCTTCATGTCTCATGTGTTGAGTAACCTAGGGTATTTAGAGACAAAGTAATCCATCTACACTCTCTACATCATCTGGGACATCTAGTTTAGCGACTAGGTGCCTTAGTTACCTCCGATTTGAGGTTGGAGCTCGGACTATAGACTCTTCGGTGGATCGTCTTTGACTTGAGAAGACCGACGAGGAGGCCCGATCTGTATACGATCCGAGGAGCTTATGAAGAGGAGGGGGACACCAAGAAGACCCAAAGGACATGAAACTGTTAGGTATAACATTCTTTCTGAGTAGTTAACCTCATATAGTTTAGCTAGTTAGGGTTTAGTATCGATCCTGGAGTTCAAGTCGGTGTTGCGAAGCCGTAAAAATCATTTTTTGTGTATTCCGCTTCCGCCCGAACCCGCGGGGTGCACGACATCGGCTTACAGTGGTATCAGAGCCTACTAAACCTTTACTAGCTAGTTAGCAAGTAGTTAGAACTTCAATCATCGAAAAAACACGAAAACGGAACACCGAAACCCTTGCTTTCTGTCGATTTTTAAAACTGTCATAAAAAATATATCAGAGGAATGAATCGAGGCCGATTCAACACGTATTTCTTCTTTGCTTCTTATTATTGGTGTTCTGTTTTCTGGTATATTTGGTTTCTACCCAGTATTGTTTGTGTGCTAGTTTGCACTTGGGGTAGACACGAAAAATATGTTTCGATCGAAATTCTAAAGTTCTTGGCTATCGGGTTTTCTGTGTTTAAATATCTGTGATCGTAAACTTCCGCTAATTGCTATATGTCGGTTAGTTGGGGGTTCCACATATCTGTGATGTTGGTTTGTGTATATGGAATATTAGATCATCGTGGATGAACAGCCGGGGGATGTGAGAAGAGAGTTTTCTTTCTTTCATTCGATGTAAATTGTAAAGTGATGTAATATTATTTTAAGGCGCACATCCGGGTTGAGGTTGTAGCCGCCGTTGTATTATTTCTTTTATCGTTTTCTGCTCCTTGGATAGACCCAAGGTGGGGTGCACAAACTACCGGCTTCTTGAAGTGCCGAGTGGCCTAATCATTTTACTGAGGGAGGCGGCTTAACTTCAGGAATTTGACGGGTAGTTTGCCTCACCCGTAGGGGTCTAGGGTTGGGTTTTGGCTATTCATCACGACCGTGGAATCCGTCTTTCATTACAGGCTTAAACGAAACGTGGAATTCCTAGTATATCTAATATGTTTATCTGTGATCTGGAATGCCTATTATTGCGTGAGACGAATGGATATTATATATATGCTATAAAGTAGACGTTACTTATGTTTTGCACCCGTGCTAGTCCAGCCCCCGCTTTGGCGTTAGTTAAGTAACCTAACGGTGTAAGATGGAACCCAGTGGCGAATGCGGATGGCATAAGCGTACGTGGTATTTTCATTTCTTTCTGCAATGGTAGGTGTAGATGATGGGACTGAATTATATGTTTAATGCAAAGTATACAAACCAAAGCTGAATCTTTTGAACAATTTCAAAAACCACTTGGTTTTTTCAAAAAGCAAACTTTTAAATGCGGAGCTTAAACCACCCTTTTAAGAAGATATCAGGTTCCTTCGATTATATCAAGTTCATTACGTTCACGGTTTCGCCAAAACCATTTGTATACCCCCGTCATTTCAGTTGGGTATTCAGTAGTATTCAAGCTATGTATTTTGATCTTCGCCAAGACATAATGATTGATAACTACTGAATATTCATCTGTAGCATAGATAGATGCATTGGTTTGGGATAGCCGTACTACTATTTTGGTCTTCGTCAAGGGTATATATGGGTGGGTTCAAATTAACCTGGACAATGACGGGTAGAACTTGACTTGCAAATTATGATATGTTGACCTTCGTCAAGGTCAGAAGAGCTTGGGGCAAAAATCCACATCGAGAGTTTCTAAGAAAATTGAAACTTGCTAGTGTTGCATACCATTTGGAGTTTATCACACAATGATATTTGGATCCCGGTTGAGTACCCGCTGCTCCTAAGGAGAATTATTCACTAAACAATCAATGCTATAAATCAAGTATGTATCTAGAACGGTGTTAGCGGAGCTACGCCTCTAGGGAAAAGAGGTTATATAATGAATGAACTTCGCGAAAGCGTTGGAAAATCTCCCTTGAAATACCAACACCAGCCTGGCCAAAAGGTTAAGCAAGTATTCTAAGAATGAGATTAATCCTGACTAATTCTTCTTTTATGGTTTGAAGAAGGATTCGAGATACAGTGGGAGCCATCCTGTTTAGATAAACTAAAAACCAATCTAAACTTTATCATGACCCGAAGGTACGGAACGTGACCGGCACTTAAATTACGAAACGTCTAAAGGCGTAACGTAATCTAAGTAAGCCGAAGCCCATAAATCTAAACCAAGTAAAAGAAGAAGTAAAGGAAAACATATTTTAAAAACAACATCAAATTTCTCAAAAATTTTGGTAGAGTCTTCTTTGTAAAAACTGACCCCAAACGGGTATAAATAAGAATATATACATAAGCAATAATAAAAAGGCATCCCCAAGCGGGAGCTAGCTCTTCGCCAATCGGCGGTCATAACCATGCAAGCAATATAATATACAACGCCAAAGGGCGAGGAACAAAACTCAAAGAAAACCATCAAAACAACCAAAAAACCATAACAGTACAAGCGCGACTCTAAGGTCGAAAAAATAAGCACCTGGTCTTCTAAATTTATCAAGTAATACAAGTCTGGTTGATGGAGCTTACTAGATACAAATGAAATAATAAAGTACAACGGCGGTCCTGATACAAGTGAACCAACCTACCAAGCAATCACCTGAATGAAATGATGTGCCAGCAAGCTGCCAAGGAAACCTGTACATCGAAACCTGTAAGAAAATTTGGCACAACGGGGGTGAGTTGCCAACTCGTGAGTAGAAGACATCTGCGAGTAGAAATCGCATGCACGACGCTCTCCTAGGTCATAATAATATATTTAATATAACACTAGTTATCTAGTAGTGGCAGGGTGATAATCTATGCGTAAATGCAATACTCAGTGCTCGTGCCAGTGCCTCAAGTAATAACATGTCATGTGTATGAGTATGCATGCACCATGAATGTAAAACAATCAACCATGAAATCTGGATATATCTGTATAAGAAATCTTTAACTTTTGTCATAGTAAATTTTTTATGGTAATCTGAAACATCATCATTGAAATCCATGGAAATCCGTGTCAAGCATCGACACAAAACATGTAAATCTCATAGTCCCAATATCTCATAATCTCAATATTTCGGGCTCCGTCAGTCCGGATCGACCCATATAATCAAATCACATGACAACGGTCGGTATCCTCCGGATATCCGCCGCGCCAGACATCACCGGTAGGTAGTCTTCCCCAGCCAGGCTCATCGTCATCCCCATAAAAACACTCTCGCCCAGGGGTACTGTACCGGGCCCACCATGTACCCGAGACGGTTCCTCCACTCCTCGAATCGGGTCTCGAAATCCAACAGAAAACACGAAAACTCATGGTGGACGACCCATACATCATGAGAAAACCGCAACTTGTATTTTAAAATGAGAGGGAGAGAGAGAGAGAAGTTTTTATATATATCCTTACGGTTTTCCCCAAAATCCAGAAATCTCATAGAAATCCAAAATCCCAAAATCATGAGTAAGTAAATAATGAGTGTCGGCATAAGCCCCACAATACTGCATGATAATATCAATATGTGAATGCATGAAGTGTCTAAGTAATAAATGCAATGTCTAAACTAGCACATGAGAGTAATCTGTAAATCCCCGTTACCAACTTAATAAAAGTTTTTTTTCCTATTTTCTAAATCCCAGAGATTTACTTTTCCTCGTAATTATTTTGTAGAAGGTGGTTGCTTGAATCCCAACATTTATAATTTCCATAACCTAAAAGTAAAAACCCAAGATTTAAAACAAATTAAAACCAAGGCTAAATAAAACTAAAACCAAATTTTCTTTTTACCAATAAAATCCCCCAAACCCTTTATCAAAATCCCTCAGCCCAACACATTAGATTTTTTTTTAACATTTAAAAAGCCCCGGCCCTTTCCCACTCTCAACCCTCAGCCCACTTCGTTTTTTTAAAAAAGGAATTATTTTTTTTTAAACAGGCCCAAACCCAAACTCCTTCAGCCCGCAAAACTTTAAAGAAATTATTTTAAAAACGTACCCGGCCCGCCTCCTCACCTTACCCGACCCGCTTCATTTAACCCATCTCCTTCCCTCGCTATAACCGTTCCCGCCCATTCTTTTCCCTCGTCATGCACCCACGTCGCGCCGTTACCCCACGTCGCCGACGACCCCGGCCACGTCTGCGACTCCCTCAAACCCCTCATCTCCAACTCCTCTCATCACTCTCCCTCTCCAACTCACTCCTCATCTCTCTCTCTACATTCACCGAGCCCCCAAACACGAGCACCCACTACACCTCTTAACTCCCCTCGACTCCGACGACGACAACCCCCTCGGCAACCCTCGATCACTCCTCCTCCACCAACCTTCTCCCTCCACGACTTCACCCTTCATCAACCCGAGCCCCTGCCAAGCATCCCCTGCACTCCCAAACCCACTTGCACCCAACCACGGTCACCGCTGCAACCGACGCCGACGAGCCCCCCACTTCACCTGAACCACCTCTGCGACCCTCTACATCCTCAGCACCATCCTCATCACTCCAAACCCGACCCCCCACTGCTCCCCCTCTCTCTCTCTCCAAAACCCACACCAAGTGATCACTGCGAGCTTCACTGTGCACGTTGCCGGAGCGACGCCGTCGACCGTCGTCGACCCCAGTACACTCGCAGAGGATCATCAAGCACCCCTCAACCTCCAGTGACAGTGCAACGACTCCGGACAACTCCGACGCAAAATCCGCATCTCGATCCAAGCTCGCGGGAATCCGTTTCACGGTGTATATCACGCGTTCGTGACGCCGTTGCTGCCGTACGACCTCGAGACGTTTCCAGACAAGTGTTTACTTGCTTCATGCTAATATAGTTGTGATACAAACCTATATCACATAGTTTACAAATTTGCCGACTACCGATATATTATGTGACCTAAGTGTTCGATGCTAGTCTCCAATGATTATAATAGTTTATTTTGACGGAAACTGATATTTTCTGTTGGCCCATTTGATGATAAATATCTTGTATGAATCTCACTGGAAAATACGATTGTTAGAGACAAAAATTGATACCCCCAAATATGCCGTTAAAACTAATATTTTCTCGTATCTGAAAATGAATAAAATCACCGTAAATTACATACATACTGGAATGATCCGTTCGAGCGCTTAAATCGAAGACGACTCGACGAGCTTTAACCCTATGTAAAATTTCAATGATTTCTGTTCTGTAACCGTGATGATAATTAGATCGGAATGCGACTCAGGACTGCAGTCCAGAGCGTTTCTGATTATTGTGTTCTGTCCCAAGACTTGTGTCACTGTGTTTCCTGAAGTCGTATGTTACGGAATACTACAGTAGATTAAATATAATTCTGTTATATGAACAAAACAGGTGGTTCCATTCCGTTTCATCGCCGTTTGCTATTTTAAACTGTATTTAAAAGGGCAGAACGTATAACTGTCCAGAACAGATTCAGAAATGACATACTGAGGTTAAGCTGTGTATAACTTTCAACGTACAGATGCGATTGAGGATCCGTCTGTTGAGTTGAATACTCAATTGAAAACCCTAGATTTCATTCAACCGTAACATCGCTAAATTCTGAGCCCAACTGGGTGTAATTCGTGTCGCGAAACGGACGTTCAGTTCTGAAACTGAATTTCCAGCCGCGAGCACTTAAAATGAAACAGCTATATCTTGAAAACCGGAATCCCGATTGAACTGAAACAAATTTTGATGAATTGCTGACTGAGTGTTCTATTTATCTTACTTGTATCATTTTGCTCAATTCTTAACATATTAATTCATGCAATTTATTTTATTTAATGACATGCATGTTGATTCATAACATACAGAGCTTATTGGTAGCATACATACATATATCATACCCTTGCCATATACTCAGTGTTAGTGCGTGTGGACATTGCATTATCGTGCGTGATAAATGTTGGTTTAGGAGTGACGAGTACACCAATGGAAAGTGAATATTCGTGACACTGATTGATACAGTGAACAGTGATAAAACCGTGCCATTGGTATACTTGTACACGACTAGATCAAGATCATTAATAGTGTAAACCTGGGGAAAAAGGGGAAATCAAAATGGAAAGAGTATCGTATTTAGCGCGACCGTGTTTAGAGGATGATCATTCGAACCGTGATACTGATACATGTAGGGTAGGATCTAGTGATCCGGCTGACAGGGTTATGTCCCGGGCATGGGGGCCGTTGTCTCGGGTATGTACGAGACTCCTGTTGAACATGATCCTCCTTCCACTATGCGATTTCAAACATGACCTAGAGACTGATAGGGACACATAACATATTCTGCATCATATAGTGACATAGTGATTACTTGCATTGTTCTTACACCAGTATTACCTCATATACCTGTTTCATCTTATTATAATAATATTGTTATTGTGTCGCTCTGACGACCTGAGTATGCATGCTCAGATCCCGCAGGAGGACCAGCACAGGAGACGGATCTACCCTTCGAGTTCACAGAGATATAGTCTGGTGTACTTCCTATCTTTACTGCCTTCCATAAAGTGATCGTGAGATTGAGCTTGGTTAGTAATTGTTCTTGTTATCTGTAATTTGTGAACAATGGAATATTAATGTAATAAATTAGTGATGTGATTCCTTTACCACTGCGCTTTATTTACTGATTACCAAGTAATGCTAGAAGCCGAAGTGTGACTACGGCGGGATGATTCCTTGACCGTAGGAGCATGGCTGGCCTAGTCATCCCTTGTTTCCCGTATTTTGGGAAGCGGGGCGTGACATGGTTTAGTTGGCATCAGAGCCTGTGTTTAGTATCAAAGGATAACATTAACTATGCTGTTTTACGTTATTCTTGTTTCACTACTCTTGATTTCCATCCTTGATTCTGATCCTATCCTTTTGAATCTTCCAGCGATATGACATCCCCGAACGACCCCTCCTCGGACTCCAGCTCTTAGGACCGCACGGAAAGAATACTTAGTGCACTGACCACTCTCACGGAAGCTCAGGAGAGGAAGACAGATTTACTCACTGAGGGACTCAGGGCGATTACCGCCGCAGGAGGACCCTCCGCACTCATTACCGCCCCCGAAGGCGTTGTTCCACCAGCTTATCATGCTAGGGCTGGTACAGTATCAGACTTCCGACGGTTACACCCAGCTGCATTCACAGGGCTAGCTGAACCCCTTGAGGCTGAGCAATGGCTGGTGAACATGGAGAATTTATTGACTGCCGCCAGGGTTCCAGAGGAAGATAGGGTGGATGTGATAATGATACAATTGGAAGACGAAGCCCGTACGTGGTGGTCGGTGGAAGAAAGCAAACTTGACGGGCCGATCGAATGGAGCAAGTTTAAGGAGTGCTTCCTAGATCATTATTTCCTTTCCACAGCCAAGGCAGAAATGGAGGAGAGGTTTATTCTTTTGAAGCAGAATGGGCGCCCAGTGGACGTTTATGCGGCTGAGTTCGACCGCTTGAGTCGTTTTGCTCCATACATGGTCGCCTCAGAAGTCACCAGGGCCAGACGTTTCCTTCAGGGGTTAGATTTTGAGTTGCAGCAGTTGATTGCATCGTTGGATTTACAGACTTTCGCACAGGTACTCAACGCGGCGAGAGTTCAGGAGCAATTGATTAACAAGTTCAGGAGACCCCCAGTCGTTCCAGCACGTACCCACGCGCCTTCTCGAGGAGCCATACCGGTGCACAGGCCAGGAACGACACAAATGAAGCGCTCGTTCGTACCACAGCATTGCCCCCAGAGACAAGGCGTAGTTTGCGGCTATTGCGGTAGAGGTGGGCATACCCAGAAGGACTGTCACCGTGCCAAGGGACAGTGCTTGATTTGCGGTTCCAGTCAACACAGGATTGGCAGTTACCCTGAGCGAGCAGAGATACAGGGAGGTTCTGGACCGCCACAGCAGAGGCCGCAGGAGCAGAGACAACCCTTTACGGGTCGCGGTCAGGGACGAGCTTTCACCTTGACCGCCGAGCAGGCAGAAGCGTCAGGAGATGTGGTTACAGGTACTCTGCTCGTATATTCCTTGCCAGCTAGAGTACTTTTTGATTCGGGAGCATCGCATTGTTTCTTGTCTGAGCATTTCACTGATACACACTCAATACCACATGAACCACTAACAAAGGGATGGGAAATTCATACGGATAATGGCATTATAATATCTAGTCGAGAATATAGATTGTGCCCGGTTGTAGTGTGTGGCAGGGAATTCTATGCGAATTTCCTCCTAATTGGGACAGGCAGTTACGACGCAATTCTCGGGATGGATTGGATGAGCACTTTTCATGCGGTTATCGATTGTCGTGTAAGGAATGTGATCTTCCGCATTCCCAATCACCCGGAGTTTATTTTCGAGGGCGGAAGCGAATCTTTGGAGCCAGCTAAATACAGAGCAAAGCCTAAGGAGATGACAGCTATGGAGATTGATAAGAGCCCAGTCCCAGAAATTGTTCGTGACTTTCTGGACGTATTTCCCGAAGATCTACCAGGTCTACCACCTCCTTGAATCTTAGAGTTCTCAATCGACTTGACTCCAGGTACAGCCCCAGTATCCAGAGCTTCATACAGAATGGCACCAGTTGAATTGGCGGAATTGAAGAAGCAGGTTGAAGAACTATTGGAGAAGGGATTTATTCGGCCAAGCGCTTCACCGAGGGGTGCACTAGTTCTGTTAGTAAAGAAGAAGGATGGATCGCTGCGAATGTGTATAGATTATCGGGAGCTGAACAAGGTCACAATAAAGAACAAGTACCCAATCCCGCGCATTGACGACCTATTCGATCAGCTAAGTGGAGCCAAGGTATTCTCGAAGTTGGACCTCCATTCTGGATATCATCAAATCAGAGTATCAGCCGAGGATGTATACAAGACGGCTTTCAGGACCCGATACGGACATTACGAGTTCCTTGTGATGCCGTTCGGTGTTACCAATGCCCCAGCAATATTCATGGACTTGATGAACAGGGTGTTCGCAAAGTACTTGGACACGTTTGTCGTTGTGTTTATCGACGACATACTTGTCTACTCGAAGACCCGGGAAGAGCACGCTGAACATTTGCGCATGGTCCTACAAATTCTTCGGGAAGAGAAGCTGTATGCGAAGCTAAGCAAGTGTGAATTCTGGCTCGACAAGGTTCAGTTCTTGGGACATATCGTCTCGGGCGAAGGCATCTCGGTGGACCCGGCAAAGATAGAATCTGTCAGAGATTGGCCAACGCCGAAGTCAGTGGCCGAGATCAGGAGTTTTCTTGGATTGGCAGGTTATTATCGAAGATTCGTCCAAGATTTCTCAAGAGTCGCTGAACCATTGACGAGGCTGACACGGAAGGACGTGCCGTTTACATGGACAGAGGAGTGCACTCAGGCATTTGACACACTGAAGAAGAAGTTAACCACGGCGCCTATTCTTACTGTACCAGATGATTCCGGTGGTTTGGTGATACACAGTGATGCCTCAGGGAAGGGTTTAGGCTGTGTTTTGATGCAGCACGGCCGAGTGGTTGCTTACGCCTCTCGACAATTGAGAAACCACGAGAAGAACTACCCTACGCATGACTTGGAGTTAGCTGCGGTAGTATTTGCATTGAAGATTTGGAGGCACTATCTTTTGGGTGAGAAAGTGGAAGTGTACACAGATCACAAAAGTTTAAAGTACGTTATCACTCAGAAGGAACTAAATATGAGGCAGCGCCGATGGCTAGAGCTGATGGCAGATTATGACTTGGACCTTCAGTATCACCCGGGGAAGGTGAATGTTGTACCAGATGCGCTCAGTCGCAAGCCAGCGGTCATGATGTTGACCGATCAGAGGAGCATTATTGAGGATTTTCAGAGACTTGAACTTGAAGTCTTTACGCCGAACGCACTCAGTCAACTTTGGCAGCTACAGGTGCAATCTTCTCTGGTGGATCGCATCAAGACCGCACAAGCGGATGATCCCCGATTGCAAAAGTTCAGAGAGGAAGTAGAAGCTGGACTGAGAACGGATTTGATTATACATGAAGATGGCTCTCTGAGATTCGGTAGCAGACTCTGTGTACCTAAGGGAGGTGTTCGAGAAGAAGTATTGGCTGAAGCACACAGTTCAGCTTATTCTGTGCATCCGGGAAGTACAAAAATGTATCAGGACCTAAAGCAGCACTTTTGGTGGAACGGAATGAAGCGGGAAATTGCGAGGTTCGTATCCAGGTGCTTAGTATGTCAGCAGGTGAAGGCGGAACATCAGAGGAGAGCAGGATTGTTACAACCCCTGCCGATACCGGAATGGAAGTGGGAGCACATTACTATGGATTTCGTGATGGCCTTACCACGGAGCCCTAGGGGCAATAACGCCATTTGGGTTATCGTCGATCGCCTCACAAAAGCTGCACACTTCCTACCTTTCCGAGTGGGACAGTCAACAGAATCACTGGCGGAGAGATATATGCAGGAGATTGTACGACTTCACGGTGTTCCAGTCAGCATTGTGTCAGACCGGGACACGAGATTCTTGTCGCACTTTTGGAGGAGCTTACAGGAGAGCTTGGGTACCCGCCTTAATTTCAGCACAGCTTATCACCCACAGACGGATGGACAATCCGAGCGTACGATTCAGACGCTCGAGGACATGTTAAGAGCCTGTATGTTGGACTTTCAGGGTTCCTGGGAGGACCATCTGCATCTAGTCGAGTTCTCTTATAACAATAGTTATCAGGCTAGTATTCAGATGGCGCCTTTTGAAGCACTATACGGGCGGAAGTGTCGATCCCCAGTATGTTGGGATGATGTGGGAGAACGAAGACTACTGGGTCCCGAACTCATTGTTCAGACAGTCGACAAAGTCCAAATGATCAGACAGCGTATCAAGGCGGCTCAGGATCGACAGAAGAGTTGGGCAGATACCAGCAGAAGGGCACTTGAGTTCGAAGTCGGAGATCATGTGTTCTTGAAGATTTCCCCTACTCGTGGAGTTATCAGGTTCGGAGGTCGGGGAAAGCTTAGTCCCCGTTTTATCGGACCTTTTGAGGTGCTAGAGCGAGTAGGAGAGGTGGCCTATCGACTTGCCTTGCCTCCATCGCTAGCTGCGATGCACAATACCTTCCACGTGTCACAGTTGCGGCGTTATGTTCGGGATGAGAGCTATGTCCTGGACCACTCGGAGCTAGTTTTGGGAACCGATCTGTCATACGAAGAACAACCTACTACCATCCTCGACCGCAGAGAGAAAGTGCTGAAGAATAAGGTCATTCCGTTAGTCCGAGTGTCTTGGGCCGGTCGTTCCCCAGGAGAATCCACCTGGGAGCGGGAGGAAGATATCCGTGATCGTTATCCACATCTGTTTGTTTAGTACATTGTCTCCTTGTATCCTGGTTAAATTTCGAGGACGAAATTTTTGTTAAGGGGGGTATGATGTAAATCCCCGTTACCAACTTAATAAAAGTTTTTTTTTCCTATTTTCCAAATCCCAGAGATTTACTTTTCCTCGTAATTATTTTGCAGAAGGTGGTTGCTTGAATCCCAACATTTATAATTTCCATAACCCTAAAAGTAAAAACACAAGATTTAAAACAAATTAAAACCAAGGCTAAATAAAACTAAAACCAATTTTCTTTTAACCAATAAAATCCCCCAAACACTTTATCAAAATCCCTCAGCCCAACACATTAGATTTTTTTTTAACATTTAAAAAGCCTCGGCCCTTTCCCACTCTCAACACTCAGCCCACTTTGTTTTTTTAAAAAAGGAATTATTTTTTTTTAAACAGGCCCAAACCCAAACTCCTTCAGCCCGCAAAACTTTAAAGAAATTATTTTAAAAACGTGCCCGGCCCGCCTCCTCACCTTACCCGACCCGCTTCATTTAACCCATCTCCTTCCCTCGCTATAACCGTTCCCGCCCATTCTTTTCCCTCGTCGCGCACCCACATCGCGCCGTTACCCCACGTCGCCGATAACCCCGGCCACGTCTGCGACTCCCTCAAACCCCTCGTCTCCAACTCCTCTCATCACTCTCCCTCTCCAACTCACTCCTCATCTCTCTCTCTACATTCACCGAGCCCCCAAACTCGAGCACCCACTACACCTCTTAACTCCCCTCGACTACGACGACAACAACCCCTTCGGCAACCCTTGATCACTCCTCCTCCACCAACCTTCTCCCTCCACGACTTCACCCTTCATCAACCCGAGCCCCTGCCAAGCATCCCCTGCACTCCCAAACTCACTTGCACCCAACCACGGTCACCGCTGCAACCGACGGCGTCGAGCCCCCCCCCCCACTTCACCTGAACCACCTCTGCGACCCTCTACATCCTCAGCACCATCCTCATCACTCCAAACCCGACCCCCCACTGCTCCCCCTCTCTCTCTCCAAAACCCACACCAAGTGATCACTGCGAGCTTCACTATGCACGTTGCCGGAGCGACGCCGTCGACCCCAGTACACTCGCAGAGGATCATCAAGCACCCCTCAACCTCCAGTGACTGTGCAACGACTCCGGACAACTCCGACGCAAAATCCGCATCTCGATCCAAGCTCGCGAGAATCCGTTTCACGGCGTATATCACGCGTTCGTAACGCCGTTGCTGCCGTACGACCTCGAGACGTTTCCAGGCAAGTGTTTACTTGCTTCATGCTAATATAGTTGTGATACAAACCTAAATCACATAGTTTACAAATTTGCCGACTACCGATATATTATGTGACCTAAGTGTTCGATGCTAGTCTCCAATGATTATAATAGTTTATTTTGACGGAAACTGATATTTTCTGTTGGCCCATTTGATGATAAATATCGTGTATGAACACATACATACTGGAATGATGCGTTCGAGGGCTTAAATCGAAGCCGACTCGACGAACTTTAACCCTATGTAAAATTTCAATGATTTCTGTTCTGTAACCATGATAATAATTAGATCGGAATGCGACTCTGGACTGCAGTCCAGAGCGTTTCTGATTATTGTGTTCTGTCCCAAGACCTGTGTCACTGTGTTTCCTGAAGTCGTATGTTACGGAAATATATAGTAGATTAAAGATAATTCTGTTAGCTAAACAAAACAGGTGGTTCCATTCCGTTTCATCGCCGTTTACTATTTTAAACTGTATTTAAAAGGGCAGAACGTATAACTGTCCAGAACAGATTCAGAAATGACATACTGAGGTTAAGCTGTGTATAACTTTCAACGTACAGATGCGATTGAGGATCCGTCTGTTGCGTTGAATACTACATTGAAAACCCTAGATTTCATTCAACCGTAACATCGCTAAATTCTGAGCCCAACTGGGTGTAATTCGTGTCGCGAAACGGACTTTAGTTCTGAAACTGAATTTCCAGCCGCGAGCACTTAAAATGAAACAGCTATATCTTGAAAACCGGAATCCCGATTGAACTGAAACAAATTTTGATGAATTTCTGACTGAGTGTTCTATTTATCTTACTTGTATCATTTTGCTGAATTCTTAACATATTAATTCATGCAATTTATTTTAGTTAATGACATGCATGTTGATTCATAACATACAGAGCTTATTGGTAGCATACATACATATATCATACCCTTGCCATATACTCAGTGTTAGTGCGTGTGGACATTGCATTATCGTGCGTGATAGATGTTGGTTTAGGAGTGACGAGTACACCAATGGAAAGTGAATATTCGTGACAGTGATTGATACAGTGAACAGTGATAAAACCGTGCCATTGGTATACTTGTACACGACTAGATCAAGATCATAAATAGTGTAAATCTGGGGAAAATGGGGAAATCAAAGTGGAAAGAGTATCGTATTTAGCGGGACCGTGTTTAGAGGATGATCATTCGAACCGTGATACTGATACATGTAGGGTAGGATCTAGCGATCCGGCTGACAGGGTTATGTCCCGGGCATGTGGGCCGTTGTCTCGAGTATGTACGAGACTCCTGTTAAACATGATCCTCCTTCCACTATGCGATTTCAAACATGACCTAGAGACCGATAGGGACACATAACATATTCTTCATCATATAGTGACATTGTGATTACTTGCATTGTTCTTACACCAGTATTACCTCATATACGTTTTTCATCTTATTATAATAATATTGTTATTGTGTCGCTCTGACGACCTGAGTAAGCATGCTCAGATCCCGCGGGAGGACCAGCACAGGAGACGGATCTACCCTTCGAGTTCACAGAGATATAGTCTGGTGTACTTCCTATCTTTACTGCCTTCCATAAAGTGATCGTGAGATTGAGCTTGGTTAGTAATTGTTCTTGTTATCTGTAATTTGTGAACTATGGAATATTAATGTAATAAATTAGTGATGTGATTCCTTTACCACTGCGCTTTATTTACTGATTACCAAGTAATGCTAGAAGCCGAAGTGTGACTACGGCGGGATGATTCCTTGACCGTAGGAGCATGGCTGGCCTAGTCATCCCTCGTTTCCCGTATTTTGGGAAGCGGGGCGTGACATAATCACACAATATTATATTAGACTAGCATTTAGCTGATTATATCAATAAAAGATAATATGTTCTAAAGTGTACGTGACATGGCAATTACCGATGATGATGTGTGTGAGCCGGCAAATAAGTATACGCGGAACATGCGCATCATCGGTAATGGTGCTGGTGTCCTAACATGCAGAGTTTCATATTAGCTAAAGAAACATATGTGTAAACATGCAATGCAATGAATACAACATGAATATAACAGTGAATGTGTAGTATACACACAACTAGAGAATACATACTAATTACGAGTCATACAGTTTGTTGTTTGAAAAAGCACGAATCGTGGTTTTTAGAATATTAGGGGCTACAGGGTTTTTATGAAAAGATATGTCCTTTGAAAAATCCGTAGTATCCCTCAGGCTATCTTTAAAAATGCGCACGATTCATTAGTTTTGAAAATAAGTATGACTCGAGCCTAAACTAAGATCTACCTAACCAATTAAGGAACTAACTAAAGACACTGGTCGAAAGGTAAGAAGAATCCTCCTAAAGTCTGAGTCGATATCTCTAGTAGTCAGCAATTCAGCCTCAATAGCAACACGTACGTAGTATGACTTTCTCGAGTCAAGAGTGCAGATCAATCATCACATTTATGCCTCGTACGGTAAAATCTATCGTACGACATCCCAAAATCAGGGTACGGGTCAACTATCACATATATATATCATCGTTCGTATAGTATCATCATCAAACAATATCATGATCAAAGGTACTGTACTATAATCGCATACATCCCAATAACATAAAACATATATCTTCGTCTGTGTAAATATAGATCGTCAAATGATCCACTAAAATATCATGTCATATAGCATATCGTGATTAAGTCACATATTACAATCTGGGTTCTATTCTAGAGTCTTATACATTTCAATGTCATCATCACCTATTATCGTTTATGTATAAACATACATTTTCTCATTTCCCAACGATTCGCTAATATCATAATACATCTCATATCATAACACGATCGTATATCCAATAAATCACGGCATCAAGCCCAGTCATATCGACTCATCCCCATGTATCATATAACATCCTCATATCACATGTATATGTTGAATACACACACACATACACACACACACATTCCTACACACACGCACACACATACACCAAGTCAGGTTTATGTGTGTGTGTGTGTGTGTCTACATGAAACCTACGAATTCCCTCCAAGGTAATCATCCTTTGGTTAAGTCTTGCTAAATCAGTCTAATCCAACTTAAGCTCTTCAATAGTACCTTACTCGCCAAGGGTCTAAGGTCACGTCCGACTTCCTAATAATAGTACGTAATATCCTTATTCTACATTTGCGGGGGTGCTATACGCCATCCACCTGACTTCCCCCGTAGATATACATCTACTCACCTGGTCCTTGTCTGCCGAAATCGATGCCGCCATCCTCTTATTCATCGTCCGAAGTCCATGTGAGGGGTACCTATACGCAAACATATATAATATCGTAAACCGAAATCGCGGACAAAACCAAAACGGCTCACGAAACGCGCATAGATTAAAACCTATGACCCGCTCATGCAAAATAACCAAATAACCCTCGACATCGGCGTACAAACGCCGATTGATCGAGAAAAACCCAAACACACCAATCGTGGTTTCACAAATCACTAATTATAATATGAAATAGATTCCAACTCATTAAAACCTCGAAATAACTCAAATCGATTTATTTCCGAAAACCTAGAAAGCACTTATTTACCGTTTTAATTCGAAACTTAATGTTTTAACAAAACTAATGGCTATAATATTCATTAAATATCATAACTAGGTCATATAAACCATTTCTATAATTTATTCTCATCAATTTGTATTAAATCCAAAATTCTAGTTTGCAAAAATATCCAATTTAAACACTTTTTAAAGCAAAATTCACAATTCAACAACTAAGCTTGGTTTTGCATGAACTAAAGTATTAAACTATAATTTATAATGTTAATAATGTCATGAAACCCTAATTAGATTTTAATCCAAATTATTTAATCAATTTCCAAAAACCTAGTTTGCAGAATTAGCATAATTAGCATAATTTCAAACTAATAATTTCAAACTAGTAACTAGATTAGGTTTTGCATTCCATTAACATGTTAATCTCCTCATTAAAACCATGAATAATTGATAAAAATTCTCACTATAATTTTATCTCACCTATATATATATATATTCTACAAAAACCTAGTTGGCAAAATTTTTGCAATTTGGACAAATTAATTGTAACAATTTACAATTTAGTTTCTAGATTAGGTTTAGTATTACCTAACATGTTAAACTACACATTAAGATCAATATCCAATGTTGAAAACCCTAATTTGATTTAAAAACCCTTTCTTGAATTTTGAATCTTGAAATTAAAACCACAATTAATTTTCCAATTAAGCTAGATTAAAGAAACAATCAACAATTTAACTATGGGTTAGGGTTTATACCTCAAGGATTGTGGATCAACATGAGAACTCAGCCTCCTAAAATCCTAACTTTGCTCCAAGATCCATGTTAAATAGGCCAAAGAATAATGGGTAGGATTTAAATTAGGAATTTATGGGTTTTTATTTGGATTTTTTCATGATTTTTGATGAATTTTGAAGTGAGAAAGAGTTTGGAAAAATGGGGGCTGCCATGGGGGAGGGTTTGGGCCATTTTTTTGAGGAGAAGGAGAGAAAGAGAAATGTGTGGTAAAGTGTAGAAACTTCATCAATTAATGTCTCTTTTATTGTCTTTTCATTAATTATTTATTTTATTTATTTTCTTTCATCAATTTATCCTAGAAAACTCTAGAATTATGGATACAAATCAAGAAGAGAAAAACATGTTATAAACTAAATTCTAATATGTCATGGATCATTTTGTAAAATTAACCCATTTCTAATTTGTATTTATCATTAATTAAATGTACAATTAAAAGCTTATGTAAATACTTGAATTTAATTAATTACGGAAAATATTTTAGTAAACTAATAATTTATAAGTCACTAAATAAACACCATTTACTAGTAATTATATAGTTAAAATAGACGTATTTAAATTTATATTGAAAACTAATTGTAGTTGAGTTTTACGGAAAATACGGTTTATTTTACCGATTATCAGAAAATTCACCTGAAGGGTTTTATTTATTTATTTATTTTTAAAACGTTACAATCTTTCTCTCTTAAGGAAATTTGGAACCCGAATTTAAATTAAAATCCCCCCCAAATACTAAAACATTTGGCAAAACACTCAAATCGCCTGGGCTCCGAAATCATCAATACATAACTAAAAATCAACTCCATCGAACATAACGCAATCATCGGAGTTATGGTGAAAATACCATGTCAAAGTCCAATACGAAAACCAACATGAAATACATCAAAACTATAACTTGTATATACTGCGCATCGTAGTATAATCGTCCAAACATCTGAATAGAGAAGCATGCAAAAACACCTAGGTATTGGTCTCGGGACAGTCCTGCTCGATTATTAAACCAAATAGTAAATATCATAAAAACGTACTGCTCAAAATAAAATCAATCTCAAATACAGTATATGGGGTACCACGTGCGTCCGGTGCGCACGGAAATCGAAATCAAATACAGATACCACAAATACGTACGGAAACAAAACTGGATGCAATAGGTGTGCACCAAAAACATCTGTCAAGTGCAACGGGCATGCACGACAATAATATCAGGTGCATCTAATCTGCACAAATCCCGATTTAGTGCATCTGGTGTGCACAAATCGCATCAACTGCGCCAAATGTGCGCAAGAGTCTCAACCAAGTACACTTGGTGCACGAAAACATATATCGAACATCGAAATCAAAATCACAGTACGAAAAGTGCATGAAAACTATGCCGAAGCATACGTCAAAATCATGTCCAACCCATATGCACAAAATCAAATCAAAATCTCAAAATGTATAAAGCCAAATCAAGTGCAATAGGTATGCACAAGACGAACATCAATACATCTGATACATGGAACACGAATCGAGTGAAAAGAATGAGTACATAGGAAAACCAATCATAAAATGAAATCCTTAAAATACTAAAATACGAACAACGGAAATGTGAAATTCAAATCACCAAGTCGCAATTCGTAACACCAACATCAATGTGCTCCTCTTTCCTCTGGTGTCGACTGATTCGAACTCGTCTTTTCGTAGCTGTATGAACGGCGCTACAAACAGCTATACTCATATCTAGAGTCTCCCAAGTAATGTATCTCATCACATGATATACGGACTACGTTAAACTTTTTGATCGATTTATCAAAGTCCCAAAATCCCCCGAGAGCTCAACACTCGAGTATAGTTTAAAAATATCCAGTACATGCCACAGCACCTGCGGACCAGCCGTAGAAGGGAAAACCCAAGCCTCACTAATAGCACTGCGGAACTACCGTAAACCCTAAGGTTCAAAGGCGTTCTCATGGTCATTATGTCGAGTTAGGGTTTCATTCTTCTAGAGGGTCTATAGAAATACCTGCATGTTCTTCCTAATACCTTAAACTTGGGAAAATGGGTTTCTGACATTCGTTTGAACCTTTTAATTTCGTCTGGACGACATGTGAATACCCTTCGTCTGCACGCTAAACAATGCTTCAATCATCAAGAATAGACGATACCCTAACGGTCATCGCATTCGAGCCGCAGCTCCCTCTACCCATGCGACCGTGGTAACAGAAACCACCATCCGACATCGACGAAGATTTATCAAAGGAACGAATAGAATACGGTGCAAAGAAATGTACATCCTAAGGCTTCTTAAGCAGAGTAGGTATGCCGCGGATCATACCCACGGTACGTCACTCTACCTAAGTCACCTACTCCATCAACCAAGGTCAACCTAAACTTAGACAAGGGTTAAACCTAGCACTCTGATACCAACTTTGTTATGACCCGAAGGTACGGAACGTGACCGGCACTTAAATTACGAAACGTCTAAAGGCGTAACGTAATCTAAGGAAGCCGAAGTCCAGAAATCTAAACCATTTAAAAGTAGAAGTAAAGGAAAACATGTTTTAAAAACAACATCAAATTTCTCAAAAATTTCGGCAGAGTCTCCTTTGTAAAAACTTACCCCAAACGGGTACAAATAAGAATATATACATAAGCAATAATAAAAAGGCATCCCCAAGAGGAAGCTAGCTCTTCGCCAATCGGCGGTCACAACCACGCTAGCAATATAATATACAACGCCGAAGGGCGAGGAACAAAACCAAAATGGCGCACGAAACGTGCATAGATTAAAACCTATGACCCGCTCATGCAAAATAACCAAATAACCCTCGACATCGGCGTACGAACGCCGATTGGTCGAGAAAAACCCAAACAAACCAATCGTGGTTTCACAAATCACTACTTATAATATGAAATTGATTGCAACTCATTAAAACCTCGAAATAACTCAAATCGATTTATTTCTGAAAACCAAGAAACCACTTAATTACCGTTTTAATTCGAAACTTAATGTTTTAACAAAACTAATGGCCATAATATTCACTAAATATCATAACTAGGTCATATAAACTATTTCTATAATTTATTCTCATCAATTTGTATTAAATCCAAAATTCTAGTTTGCAAAAATATCCAATTTAAACACTTTTTAAAGCAAAATTCACAATTCAACAACTAAGCTTGGTTTTGCATGAACTAAAGTATTAAACTACAATTTATAATGTTAATAATTTCATGAAACCCTAATTAGATTTTAATCCCAATTATTTAATCAATTTCCAAAAACCTAGTTTGCAGAATTAGCATAATTAGCATAATTTCAAAGTAATAATTTGAAACTAGTAACTAGATTAGGTTTTGCATTCCATTAACATGTTAATATCCTCATTAAAACCATGAATAATTCATAAAAAATCCTCATTAAAATTTTATCTCACCTAAATATATATTCTACAAAAACCTAGTTTGCAAAATTTTTGCAATTTGGACAAATTAATTGTAACAATTTACAATTTAACTTCAAGATTAGGTTTAGCATTATCGAACATGTTAAACTACATATTAAGATCAATATCCAATGATGAAAACCCTAATTTGATTTAAAAACCCTTTCTTGAATTTTGAATCTTGAAATTAAAACCATAATTAATTTTTCAATTAAGCTAGATTAAAGAAACAATCAACAATTTAACTATGGGTTAGGGTTTTATATCTCAAGGATTGTGGATCAACATGAGAACTTAGCCTCCCAAAATTCTAACTTTGCTCCAAGTTCCATGCTAAATAGGCTAAAGAATAAAGGGTAGGATTTAAATTAGGAATTTGTGGGTTTTTATTTGGATTTTTCATGAATTTTGATGAATTTTGAAGTGAGAAAGAGTTTGGAAAAATGGGGGCTGTCATAGGAGAGGGTTTCAGCCATTTTTTTTAGGAGATGGAGAGAAAGAGAAATGTGTGGTAAAGTGTAGAAACTTCTTCAATTGATGTCTATTTTATTGTCTTTTCATTAATTATTTATTTTATTTATTTTCTTTCATCAATTTATCCTAGAAAACTCTAGAATTATGGATATAACTCAAGTAGAGAAAAACATGTTACAAACTAAATTCTAATATATCATGGCTCATTTTGTAAAATTAACCCATTTCTAATTTGTATTTATCACTAATTAAATGTACAATTAAAAGCTTACGTAAATATTTGAATTTAATTAATTACGGAAAATATTTTAGTAAACTAATAAATTATAAGTCAGTAAATAAACACCATTTACTAGTAATTACATAGTTAAAATAGGCGTATTTAAATTTGTATTGAAAAATAATTGTAGTTGAGTTTTACGGAAAATACGGTTTATTTTACTGATAATCAGAAAATTAACCTAAAGGGTTTTATTTATTTATTTATTTTTAAAACGTTACAAACTTGCAAGAGCACCATGAAGAGTATTTCCTCCTCTCTCTCTTAATTGCAACGACCAGGTGACCAGACATAGGTTACAGCTAGATAATAAATTGACTGGGCTAAACTATACTGATTGGCAGAGCTTTGTCCAGATGTCCATTACCTATGACAAGCTGGGCCACCTCCTTACTACTAAAGCCCACGCCGTCCCAGGTCCAGTTTCCACCTTTATAGATGTTGATATCCGTAAGACAAGCGAAAAATACTGTGTGAATGCCAAGTGCCTCATGTTGGCCTCAATGGATAGTGAACACCAGAGGCAGCATGAGAAGATGGACTTAGCTTCCATCTTCCTCCATAACAAAGATTTATATGGAGAGCAATCTCGTATCGCAAGTTATGAAACCTTGAAGGAATTGCTTCAACCGAGGTTGGCTGTCGGGTCATCTGTAGGGGACTACGTCCCTACAATAATCAGCTATATTAAAGAGCTCACGGACCTGAGGACCACATTGGAGAACGAGTTATGTACTAACTTGATTCTACAGTCCCTCCCTTCTACTTACGTCCTGAAGGAAATCAGGGAGACACCCGTTCTGCTTATTGGGGAATCTTCCTCTTCTAGATCCAAGGCGAAAGCCAAGGGAAAGAAGAAGAAGGCCTCCACCAAGCCGATAGGCGGTGTCAGTAAGGTAGAAGGAAAGGGCAGGGCAAAAGTTTCAGGGCTAACAGTAGAGAAGGAGGGATGTTCCTATTGTCACAGGAAAGGGCATAGGCAGAAGGAACGCAGGGCTTGGAAAGCCAGAATCCAGGATCCAAAGCACGTTGTGGCTTCGGCTTCGGGTGTGTTTGTGATTGAAAACTGTATGTCAATTAACTCTACTTCCTGGGTACTAGATACCATATCAGGATCTCATATCAGTAATTCATTATAGGCTTTGAGAAACCGTAGAGTTATGAGGGTAGGTGATATGACTCTCAGGGTTGCTAACGGAATGAGCGTGGCAAGTGGGCATATATTGATTTTACGTAACCGTTTGTGTGTACCTAGTCTAGCTTGTAATATCATATCTGTATCTTTACTTTCTAAAGAAGGATATGATTTTACATTTGTAAGCGATGTAATCCACATCCACCTTAATCATGGTTTGATTGGGTTAGGTACACTAGAGGACGGTATATTCGTGTTAAATCGATCTCAGGTTTTCAACGTCCAGAACACACTTAAAAGAAAGTCTCCAGAATTAAATAAGGCTTTCTGATGGCATTGTAGACTGGGTCACATCCATGAAACACGATTGAAAAAATTACAAAGAGAGGGATATTTGGATCCGTTCGAATATCAGTCTTATGTAACTTGTCAATCTTGCCTCAAAGGAAAGATGACAAAGACTCCGGTCACTGGACATGGAGTAAGAGCGAGCGAGCTCTTGGGACTCATACACAGCAACGTATGTGTTCCAATGTCTATACATGCATGAAGTGGTTATTCCTATTTCATTACATTTACGAATGATTTCACTAGGTATGGACATATATTCTTGATGAAACATAAATCCGAGGCCTTTGAGAATTCTGAGAATATAAGAATGAAGTGGAAAAACAAACCGGAAAAAATATCAAAACACTTAGATCTGATCGAGGTGGTAAATACTTAAGTGCCGATGTCACGACCCGAAATAGCACGTGACTGGCACTTGAATCATATGAAGTCTATAGGACCCCATCTAATTCAAGTAAGCCAAAAGCCCAGAAATCTAAAACATTTTAAAAAAGAAGTGAAGGAAAACTTGTTTTAAAGTAAGTGGTTTTCAATAAATAAGTGGCATTAAATATTTAAAAACAACATCATGTTTTCCCGAAAATTTCGGCAGAGTCACCTTTGTAAATACTGGCCCCAAACGGATACAAACATGAATAATATACATAAAGGCATCCCCAAGCGGGAGCTAGCTCTTCGCCAATTGGCGGTCGCAACCATGCAAGCAATATAATATACAACACCGAAGGGCGAGGATCAAACTCAAAAGGAAAACCAATAACCACCAGAAAACCATAATAATACAAGCGCGACTCTAAGGTCGAAATAATATACACCGGTCTTCTAAGTTTAATAATATACAAGTCTGGTTGATGGAGTTTACTAGATACAACTGAAATAAGTAAAGTACAATGGTGGTCACGATGCGAGTGAACCCACCTACCAAACCAATCACCCGAAATGAGGTAGTGTGCCAGCAAAGCAGCCAAGGAAACCTGTACGGCAAAACCTGCAAGAAACTATGGCACAATGGGGGTGAGTTGCCAACTCGTGAGTAGAAAACATCACCGAGCAGAAATCGCATGTATGACTCAATCCTAGGTCATACGATAATACTATATCCTCAATACCATATCCTGAACCATTTATACATAAGTGTAATACCACATGCTCGAGTCAGTGCCTCGGATAGCAACAAATCATATATATGATGCATGAATGCATTACGAATGAAAACAGAATACCTCATGAATAAGAAACTATTTTCTTAATTTAGTGAGACTTCTGTATATATGAATCGAAGTATCATCAATGAAATCAATATAAAATCCGTGTCAAGTATCGACATAAAAACATAAATCCAAATATCCAATATCTCGGGCTCCGGCTATCCGGACTGGCCCATATCATATAGTCTTAATACCTCAAGTCTCAATATCTCAAGCTCCGGCTATCCAGACTGGCCCAAATCATCAAATCTCACGACTACGTCGGTATCCACCGGATATCCGCCGCGTCACAAATAACCGGTCGGTAGTGCTCCCCTGCCAGGCTCAACGCTATCATCTGCGACCATCTTGCCCCGGGATACTGCACCGGGTCCACCATGAACCCATAGACGGTTCCTTCTCCTTCTCGAATCGGGTGTGTGATATCGCTCAAGAGCCGAGAAAACTCATGGTGGACATATCTCAAATCATATCAAGAGAAAACCGTATTTTCTATTTTTAGAAATGATAATCAATTTATAAAATCTTTGCGGTTTCTCAAAATCCAGAAATCTCATGGAAATCCGAAATCATAAATCACGATGTAAATAAATAATGAATACCGGGCTCCGGCAATCCGGACTGGCCCATAATATCTCATGGCAAATGTGTAACATTTTGAAAATCGTTTAGGTGAAATTTCGGATAATCGGTAAAATAACGGGTGTTTCCGTAAAAATCAAGATATAAATATCTTTTAATATAAAATTAAATATACATATTCTAGCAATGTAATTGCTAGTATATGGTGTTTATTGAGCCATTTGTAATATTTCTTGTTTACTGAAATTTTTTCCGAAATTAATTATTTAATATTATTTTAAGCCGTCACTAATACATTTAATTAGGGATAATTAAAAATTGTAATGGGTTGATACAAATTTTGTGCATCATGACAAATTAAACTAACAAGAAAAATATTGTTTTTGAAATGAAAAGAAATTATTAAGATGGTTTTAGAAAATATAAACTATAAAGGCTTAAATGGTGAAAATAACTAAATAGAATTGAAGTATGGTTCTAGGTTGACTTGGGATATAGCATTTATCATTTTTCCTCACCATACAAACCCACACACCCCCATTTTTACTCCCCTAGCAGCAGCCCTCACTTTCCCCCCAATTTCTCACCTCAAAAGAAAAGAAAACAATGAAATGTTAAGAAAAGAATAAATATATAAGTATGTGCTTTGTTGACTTTGTTAATTCTTGACCTCACAACACTCACCTACACCCACCACACTCTCTCTCATCCCTTTTTTTCTGGCCGAAATTTACAACCATGCTGCACAAAATTTCCCACTCCAAGGCTTAATGGAAATGATATTATAATGAAAACAATAAAAAATGAAGGCATGGGGTGTTATGCGTGAGGTAAGGGTTTTTCCCTTGATATTTTTTTCCTCCCCTCACTCATTTTCCTCTCCCCTCTTGGAGTTGGCCGAGCCCCTTCCCCATGTACAGCAGTAGCCCCCCTCCCAATTGCTTCATCTTTTCCTCTCTAAAATTCCTCATTTTTGCTTCAAAATTCAATACAAAACCTCACTAATCCCTAATCAAACCTCTACCCATTTTTCCTTTTGCCAAACTAGCAAGGATCTTGGAGCTTGAAGCCATTTTGAAGGTCAAGTTTACAAGTGGTGATCTCATGTTTGTGAGGTATAAATCGCAACCCATATTTAAGTTGTTGTTTAATTACTTCAATTTAAGTAATTTCGGTATTTAATTTTGGTCCTATATTCAAACTTAAATTTCAAGAGATGGGGTTTTGATCTAGGTTAGGTTTTTCATCACTCAATTATGATTACAAGATGTAGGTTGTCATGTTATGACATGGAAAACTTAATCTAGTTGCTAAATTGTAAAATTGCCACTTTTAAAATGTCCAAATTAAGATTTCTAGCAAACTAGGTTTTTGGAAATTGATCCTATAATTGAGATAAAAATCTAATTAGGGTGTTCAAGACATTATTAACATTATAAGTTATAGTTTAATATTTTAGATCATGCAAAACCAAGCTAAATTGTTGTTTGTACATTTTTACTACAAATGGTTAAAATTGGATAAAATTGCAAACTAAAATTTTAAGATTTCTACAATTGGTATGATAAAATTATGGAAATGGTTTGTATGACTTATTGAAAATGTTTAGAGAGTATTGTAGCCGCTAGAATTGTTAAAACAACTAGATTATAACTAAATTGGCAATTGTTGGTTACTAGAGTTTCGGAAAAATAGCTTTTAAAGAGAATTTGAAGTTTTGATGATTTAAACCTTATTTCATATATATATTTAGTGTGTTGTGAAATCACGAATGGTGCGTTTGAGTTTTTCTCGATCACTCGGCATTTGTACGCCGATGTCGAGAGTTTTTGGGTTGATTTGAGAGAGCAAACCATAGGTTTTGACCTATGTGAGATTCGTGTGTCTTTTTGGTCATGAGCCGGATTTAAATGCGATACGATGTGTTATGATACGTAGGTACCCTCATGAGGACTTCGAGACGACAAGCAAACGCGTGGCGACATCGGCATCGGCAAGCGAAGGTCAAGGTGAGTAGATTATATCTAGGGGAAAATCGGGTGGATGGCGTATAGCACCCCCACAGTCCGTAGTAAAGTTTATGTTATATATGTTTATATAGGTGTTTTATAATACGAGGATGATTATTAAGATTTGATTTTGTATTTATGGTTTAGTTTAGGATAGTTAGAAGTAGCTTAGTTTAGCTTCTTAGTTGCGAACCCTAAAATTGGTTTTTACCCACACATACAGACACATGCATACATTTATTTTACTTGTGCGTATTTGGGGATATGTGTGTGTGTGTGTGTGTGTGCGCGCGCATATACATGGAATTTGAGGATAAGTACTTTGGATTGGAGATGAGTCGATGAAATTGGGTTTAGGGCCATGAGATCGGTGATATGATATGGTTCGTATTCGAGATACGACATGATATTTTAGCTGGTTCTTTAGGCTTGGTGTTTTCATACACAAGCATGCATTACATAGATGGTATTGTACTAGACTGTAGGTCAGTACCCCTAATTCATGATGTGATGATAAGAATACCAGATAAATGATGAGATTGATGTGATAGTTGACCTGTGCCCAGATTGGGATGCCGTACGATGGATTTATCGTACGAGCTATATATATTGACGATAGATCCGCACTCTTGACTTGAGGATGTCATATGATATGTTGTATCGTACGTGGTATTATTGAGTCGGGATCACCGACTATATATATGTATATATATATCGACTCAGATTTAGGTGGTTTTCATACCCCTTTCGATTGGTTGTTAGTTAGACCTGTAGTTTACCTAGTAGATGTTAGACTGGACCCGAGTCATACTTATTTCTAAAACTAACGAATCGTGATGATTTTAAAGACATGTCAAGGGATACTATGGATATTTCAAAAGACGTACCTTTTCTTAAAAACATCGTAGCCCTTATTTTCAAAACACCACGATTCGTACTATTTCAAACGGCAAAACAGTATAACACAGGTGTAGCGATGTAGATTCCTTATTGTTACGTTATCATTCATGTTCCGCATATTTTTGTTGCAATTACTATTCATTGCCATTTATCATGCTGTTATCGTCTCATTGCATGTTTATTGTGTACTTAGTGATTATGAACCATCCTGTCAGGACACCAGCACCATTACCGATGATGCGTATATTCCACATACACTTACTTGCCGGCTCACACACATCATCATCAGTAATTGCCATATCACGTACACTTTAGAAAATACCTTTTCATTGATATAGCTTGATATCTGATAGTCACAATATGCTATAGCTTCCATATGCTAGTTTAAATAATGCATTCATTGCATGATATTTGATGCATTCATATATTTATTGGTTATGCCGTATTATGGAGATTTATGCCGGTATTCACTGTTTATTGGTATCATGATTTTGATGATTTCGGATTTCCATGAGATTTCTGGATTTGGGGGAAAACCGCAAGAATATATATAAACTTATCTCTCCCTCCCTCTTTTAAAATAAAATACAAATTGCGGTTTTCTCATGATGTATGAGTCGTCCACCATGAGTTTTCATGATAGCTGTTGGATTTCGAGACCCGATTCGAGGAGGAGTTGTAACCGTTTTGGGTACATGGTGGACCCGGTGAGGTACCCCGAGGCGAGAGTGATTTCAAAGAGGATGATGAGCCTGGCAGGGGGCACTACCTACCGGTGATATCATTTGGACTCGTCGGTTATCCGGAGGATACCTATCGGTGTCATGAGATGGATACAGGCTGATCCGTTCTGCCGGAGCCCGTGGGCCGATCCCGCAGATGATACAGATGCCTGAGCTATCGGGATTTGAGATATATATTGAGATACTGAGATTTTGAGATTTTGAGATTTATGTTTTGTGTCGATACTTGACACTGAATTCTCTGTTGCTTTCATTGATGATACTTGATTGTTATACATATAGAAATCTCATTGATTAAAAAAAACAGTTGTCTCACTCATGATATATTCTGTTTCCATTTGTAATGCATTCATACATCATATATCTGATATATTTCTATCTGAGGCACTGACACGAGCACGTGGTATTGCACGTATATGTAGATGGATCAGGATATTATTTGAGGATATTACTTGATATGACCTAGGATAGCGTCATACATGCGATTTCTGCTTTGTGATGTTTTGTCCTCACGAGTTGGCAACTCACCCCCGTTGTGCCACAGTTCCTTGCAGGTTTTGCCGTACAGGTTCATTGCGGCTTTGCTGGCACACTGTTCCTTCCGGATGATTACTTTGTCAGGTGGGTTCTTTGCATCAAGAACACCATTGTATATTTGTTATTTCAGTTGTATCTAGTAAAACTCCATCAACCAGATTGTATATTTGATAGAGATAGAAGACCAGACTTGTTATTATTTCGACCTTAGAGTCGCGCGTTGTATTATTATGTTTTTCATGTTGTTTTGAGTTTTGATCCTCGCCCTTCGGCGTTGTATATTATATTGCTTGCGTGGTTGTGATCGTCGATTGACGATGAGCTAGCTCCCGCTTGGGGATGCCTTTTTTTTCATTTCGTATACTATTCATGTTGTATCCCGTTTGGGGCCAGTATTTACAAAGGAGACTCTGCCGAAATTTTTAAAAAAGATTTGGAATTTTAAAATGCATATTTCGGCTTATGTTGCTAAACTACTTGATTTAAATTGGTTTTTTCTCCACTCTACTGATTCTTTGGTTTTGATTTCTGGGTTTTGGCTTACTTAGATTACGTACGCCTCGAGACGTTTCGTAATTTAAGTGCCGGTCATGTTCCGTACTTTTCGGGTCGTAACAAAGTTGGTATCAGAGCGTTAGGTTTTACCTTCGGAGTGTAGGATGACCCTTGGTTGATGGAGTAGGTGACTCAAGTAGAGTGACGTACCGTGTCTATGTTCCGCGGCATACTAACGATACGATACTCCGCTTCAGAAGCCTTAGCATGTACATTTCTTTGCACAGCATTATATTCCTTCCTATGATCTAGCCTCATCGGTACGAGTTATTGTTTTGTTACCACGGTTACACGGGCAGAGAGAGCTACGGCTAGAGTTGAAGTCAGCACGAGCTCGTCACGGACGAGGACTGACCAGGGCGTGATTCCAGGGACATACGATTACATATAGAGGCGTCATTTTATTGTGTTTTCGCGCTATGAGCGTTTGATGGGTCACTTTTACGAGATTTCTCGGACCTGCAGATCAGTACTAGAGGATGGGGCCACTAATAAAGGCCAGCCAGAATGTGACGACCGTCATTACACTATGATTCTTGATGATTGAGGCTCTGTTTAGCGTGCGGACGAATGAGCCAGTTGTTGCTGCGAATGAGGAGATATCGCCCCAGATGTTGAAGCTAATGCCGCACGAGTTATACTTCGAGATATGATAGAAGATCGCTAGTCACCAAGACTAGGACATGTGATTCATTGCCTACCCCGATGCGAGGTCATCAGATTGATTGATTCCAGCTAGATACGACTTCACGCTGATACGTTGAGAGTCGATATAGACGATCGAATGTCAAGGACCCATTTTCTAAGTTTAAAGTATTCGGAAAACAATGCAAGAAATTCTATGGACCCTCCAGAAGAATGGAACCCTAACTCTACGTAATGACCATGGAACGCCTTTGAACCTTAGGGTTTGCGGCAGTTCAGCGGTGCCATTTGTGAGGCTTGGGTTTGCCCTTCTACAGCTGGTCCACAGGTGCTGTGGCATATATTCGATACTATTAAACTGTACCCAAGATGTTGAGCTCTTGGGGGATTATGGAACCTTGACGAATCGATCGAAAAGTTCGATATCATTCGGATATCATGTGATGGGATACATTGCTTGGGAGACTCCATATTCGAGTATAGCCGTTGGAGCGCAGTCGATGCAGCCACGAGGAAACGAGTCCGAATCAGTCGACATTAGAGAAAAGTGGAGCAAGAGGTTCGTACGAGATCTTGATAAGATGACGTTCCACCCCGCTTACATCAGAGATATGATACGCAAGCAGAGGCATTGACTATGGATATATCTTCCAGGAGGAGTCGTGATGAGTATGCAGCCGTTCCGGAACAAGAAATAGATTAGTAATGATGATGACTTCCGGACAGTTCGGCAGAAACGAGATTTGGGGAAAGACCTTGACAGGACCTTTGTGGGATACTATACGAGAAGACTTTGACCCAGGATCAGTCATATTGCACACTCCCTGCAGGCCAAAATTCAGCATCGTCGACGAGACATGTTATGAGTGACCATAAGAGTTGGCTAGAGATCTTTAGAGGATGTGCCAGAGCGGACTACTTCCATTATCAATTCCATATTAGACCGTTGAGCCGGGGAGCTATGTACTTAGCAATTTGCAGTGAGAGACGAGAACCTAAGGGCACCAGGTGACTGGCCATGATCAGGAGGCAAGTAGATATCTTGCTCTGCTAGCTTTGGGTGTACCGACACCTTCTCGACCCTGAAGGAAGGACATCGACGACAGTATTTATGATTTGTGCTTTTGTGATTGACTATCACGTATCTGTCACTTTGGAATTCAGTATTTTTGGGTGATTTATTTCATGATTGAGTTTTTATGAACGAGTTTCATGATATTTGATTTCATGCCTAGGGCATGCATATGATTTGACTTATGCGTTCGGCATAGTCTTCATGCATTTTTAGTATTTTGATTTGCTTTTGTGCATGCTGATGCACAGGGTTATGAGGTTATATACCACGGTATACCTGATTTGGATTCGGATTGAGATGTGTTGTTTGCCGTTGATTTCGATTGTGATATTCGATATTGTTTTCGTGCACCTTGTGCACTGGATTTGGATTCTTGCGCATACTTGGGCGCTTGATGCGATTTTGATGCACACCAGATGCACTAAATCGAGATTCTTCGTGCATATCAGATGCACATGGTTTTGCTATCAGGCACACCCGTTGCCCTTGACAGGTGTTTTCGTGCACACCCGTTGCACTCAGATTTTGTTTCCATGCACATGTATGGCACATTCATGGATTTCGATTTCCGTGCGCACCAGACGAACGTAGCATTCATATGCATATTTTGGGACTGATTTCTTTTGGAGTAGTATATTTTTGATACTTACTTTTTGGTATAGTAGCTGAGCAGGACTAGTCCGAGGACAGTACCTGACTATATTTTTACATGCATTGATAGTTATTGAAGGGATTTCCAAAGAGGAGCTATAGTCTAAGTATTTAATTACGTGTCCGTGATGACACGAAACTTTTTACAGGGGAAACCCTTCTAAATTGTTTTTAAAACGGCGAAACGTGTATGTTAAACAAAGGATATATATATATATATATAGTTATTTTCTCACAATAAACGTCCGCTACTGTGCTGTGTTACGCGCATCGCACAACAATTTGAAAAAGGGTTTGGCATCCATTTCTTTCAGATCTTTTGACGAATATACACCGACGCGTACTATATACGTGTTATAGTTTTGATGTGTACCATGTTGATTTTCCTTTTGGGCTTTGACATTGGTGTCTTCGCCATAACTCCGATGATTGCGGGATGCTTGACGGAGTTTTGATTTCGGTTTATATATCCGTTTTTCATGCGCATGCATTGCGCTACGATATGTTTTATGTATTGTTGATTTCAGAGCCCCGACGACTTGATTGTTTTGCTGAAATGTTTTAGTGTTTGGGGGAGTTTTAAATATAAATTCGGGGACCGAATTTCTTTAAGGGGGAAGTTTGTAACGTTTTGAAAATCGTTTAAGTGAAATTTCAGATAATCGGTAAATTAACGGGTGTTTTCCGTAAAAATCAAGATACAAATATATTTTAATATAAAATTAAATATACATATTCTAGCAATGTAATTGCTAGTATATGGTGTTTATTGAGCCATTTGTAAAATTTCTTGTTTACTGAATTTTTTCCGAAATTAATTATTTAATATTATTTTAAGCCGTCACTAATACATTTAATCAGGGATAATTACAAATTGGAATGAGTTGATACAAATTTTGTGCATCATGACACATTAAATTAACAAGAAAAATATTGTTTTTGAAACGAAAAGAAATTATTAAGATGGTTTTAGAAAATATAAACTATAAAGGCTTAAATGGTGAAAATAGCTAAATAGAATTGAGGTATGGTTCTAGGTTGACTTGGGATATAATATTTATCATTTTTCCTCACCATACAAACCCACACACCCCCATTTTTACTTCCCTAGCAGCAGCCCTCACTTTTCCTCCCAATTTCTCACCTCAAAAGAAAAGAAAACAATGAAATGAAAAGAAAAGAATAAATATATAAGTATGGGCTTTGTTGACTTTGTCAATTCTTGACCTCACAACACTCACCCACACCCACCACACTCTCTCTCATCCCTCTTTTTTATGGCCGAAATTTACAGCCCAAGCTGCCCAAAATTTCCCACTCCAAGGCTTAATGGAAATGATATTATAATGAAAACAATAAAAAATGAAGGCATGGGGTGTTATACGTGAGGTATGGATTTTTCCCTTGATATTTTTTTCCTCACCTCACTCATTTTCCTCTCCCCTCTTGGAGTTGGCCGAGCCCCTTCCCCATGTACAGCAGCAGCCCCCTTCCAATTGCTTCATCTTTTCCTCTCTAAAATTCCTCATTTTTGCTTCAAAATTCAATACAAAACCTCACTAATCCCTAATCAAATCTCTACCCATTTTTCCTTTTGCCAAACTAGCAAGGATCTTGGAGCTAGAAGCCATTTTGAAGGTCAAGTTTGTAAGTGTTGATCTCATGTTTGTGATGTTAGTGTATATGCCCTAGAGGCCATTACTGTATCATACTAGTTTGTATATTACTTGATGGAAGCTTGGGATATTCACAGTTGTATATACAAATCTTGCTCGAAATGGTAGTATGCTACTTGGTTTGTCTCTGCTTTAATATGTGCATGTGTTTCTTTTAGCATATTGCTGATATACATATTAGTAGAGCCCTTAGGATCTTTGCTTGATTACCAGCGTTGTGATGGCGCTCGCACTCGTGGGAGCTGGGTGATCTATAAGCACATCCTTATACAGGTCCCTAGTCGTTGGACTATCGAGACAGGGCATCGATACTCCGGAGTAGACTAGCGTATGCGCTTCTCATCCCAGTGTGGGAGACGGTCTGTCCCACAGCCGTCAGTACGTCGTACTTGAGATAGTATACGGGTGCTCGTTGGGTTACGAGTACACTGGACAGGACTCGTCGGGGACTGTTGGTTGGTATTATACCTATCGTCAGTTATCAGTTCCCAGGTGACATGAGTACAGCTTAGTCCGTTGACTTGACACTGTCACTTCGCCTCGAGTGTGTTCCCACTGCACTTTGATTACTACCCTACCACGGCTCAAAGGAGTCGTGCAAACAGGTAGTTTTTGGGTGCATTCCCGAAGCACTTGGAGGCAGTGACGGTTAGACAGGATTCGTCTCTCCCAGTATTGGGGGTTGACATCGCGCTGTGTCCAGGAGAGCCATTACACGAGTAGTCCCTGGCCAGGGCAAGCGAGATATACTGGTAGGTTTCCAGTGTTATCTCAGGGTGTTCTGGGCTTCACTCCGGCATGACTTGTACCGCTATTAGGGGACTGACGTGTAAGGTTCCTAGGCACACTATAGAGGTCTCACAAGGCATCGAACATGCCATTTTAAAATTTTATGGGTGCCGAGAAACCCTAACACGGATCGTAGACTAGATGTTTAGGCGAAAAATAAATCTAGTTAACTACTTAACTAAAATTTAGATGCTACAACCTTTGTAGATCCGGATATCCACTTCCTTAGCTCCACGTAGTCATCCTCTCGCTGTCCTTTTCGAATCCTAGACTCATTCGTCGGCTTCATCGGGAAAACGAGCGGAATAGGTCGTCGGCTTCGTGCCGAAGATGATCTACGTCGAGGTTGCACAAGTTCAAGCTCCAACTTCACCAAGTTGTGAAACTTGTGAAGAAAACACCCAAAACAACTTGGCAAGAGGTATAGGGTGAAGAAATAGGAGGTGGGTTCACTTTAGAATTGGATTTCTCTCACTAGAACTCAAGTCGCCATTAATGGCATCAAGGTTTCTATCTTGAAGAAGAAGAAGAAGATGATGAAGCTAGAATTATGATAAGTTATTTAAAATGAAAAGAAAAATGCATACTTATCATAATCTAACAAGGGTTAAGTGTAGATAATAAACCATGGTAAGTGGATGGGTTAGGGTTAAGCATGAAGACAAAATGGTCTCTTTGGTCAAAGCTTCATGAAGCTTCAACAAGCATCATGACAAAAACAAACCATTTTATTTTCATTTATCCAGTGAAATAAATAAAGAAATGAATAAATAAATGATAAGGCAAAACCCTAATTATCATTTAACCATGGCTTAATTCTTCACACTTAACCAAAGGATCAAGTATCATCAAACATGATACAAAAATGTGCACAAAAGCATATCACATATACAATGTGGATCAAGTGAGAAAAATCCGTTTAAAGTGAACCAATACTAGTTAATATGAAGTAATATATCAAATATATAATTATACATTAAATCATTAAATCAACACTTGATTCAATGATCCGGTCATGTCGCACATGACCGACTAGTATTCAATGTATCGGCTTATCGAATCGATCTTCGATTCGATAACTAGGTTATATCACATACAACCAATCGAAACATTAATCGTGAGAATCAAATACGGTATCACATACACGCATTATTCTCGGTCCCGCACATATCTCATATGCGCTCCTATTTCCTTTCGCTTGAGCCAGGAAACCTCTGTGTAGGACTCTAAAGACTCGTCAATACGCCGGTAGCAGATGATGATCATATCAAGCACCCACAAGCCGCAAGTGGTCTGCTAAACGTAACGGCCACCCGGGTATTGAGCGATCAGAAGATCGACGAGCTAGCCCGCTCACACTCCTGCGAATCCGACCAGTAACACTTACCGTACAGTCCGGTCTGTTCGTCTGATATGTCGCATATCAAGTCTAGGGGTGGTAAACGTCAGACCCCAATAACTTGATAAGTCGTACCGATGTGAGGCTCATAACGGGTCGAGAAACTACTGGTAACACTTACCAGCAAATCTCTGATCAGCCCTGGCCAGGGACTTCCCTGTTACGGCCAATCGAGCACAGCGCAACATCAACTCCCAATACCGGGAGAGACGAAACCCCTCCTATCGCTCATTGCCTCCATGTGACTCGGGACTGTACCCAAAGACCACCGTTTTGCATGCCCTCATGGACGTGGTAAGGTGGAGATCAAAGCACAGTGGGAATCACACAAGACTCTATGACGATCTCGGGTCTACAGACTAACCTGCACAAGTGTCACCTGAGAACTGCCATCTGACGTGAGGTATAATACCATCTGGGAGTTCTCGGCGAGTCCGTCCAGTGTACCCAGTCTCCACTGAGCACCCGTACACCATCTCTGATGTCAAACACCAATGGATATGGGATCATCCATCGCCCATCACATGGGTCGAGAAGCGTATACGCTAGTCTACACTGGTATATCGATGCCCCGTCTCGATACACCCACGACTAGGGACCTTGAAGGATGTACTTATGGACTACCATGTCCCCACTAGTATGATCTGCATCATAGTTCAGGTAGTCAAGTACACATCCTAAGGACTTTACCAACATGTAACTATAAGACAGTATAAAGAGACAAGTGTACATGTTAAGATAAAGAGCAACCAGATAGCATACTATCATGTCGAGCAAGAAAGTCATCTCTATATATATGTCCAAGCATCCAATATAATATACATAATCTGTACAATACTGGCCTCTAGGGCATACATACAACTAACAATCTCCCACTTGCACTAGGGCCAGCTGCTGTAGTATCGCATACCGAGCATCCCGAAGAGTCTCTCAAACTGTATCTGGGGAATGGCCTTCGTGAGTGGATCCGCCGTGTTGTTCTTCGTGTCAACCCTCCTGACCTCGATCTCCCGGCGATCAACTATCTCCCGGATCAGGTGATACCGCCTCAGAATATGCCTGGATCGCTGATGGGACCTGGGTTCCTTGGCCAAAGCCACCGCTCCATTGTTATCACAATACAAAGGTATTGGATGCTTAATGGATGGAACCACTCCAAGCTCAGTAATGAACTTCTTGATCCAGACAGCCTCTTTGGCAGCATCGTTGGCAGCGATGTATTCAGCCTCCATCGTCGAGTCTGCTACGGTTTCCTGCTTGGAACTCTTCCAGCTAACCGCCCCTCCGTAAAGGGTAAAGACAAAGCCCGACTGCGACTTAGAGTCGTCCTTATCACTCTGGAAGCTCGAATTGGTAAAGGACTCCACTTGGAGCTCTCCGTTACCATACACCAAGAACATATCTCTAGTCCTTCGCAAGTACTTGAGAATGCTCTTCACAGCTGTCCAGTGATTCTCTCCAGGATCAGCTTGATATCTGCTCACTACACTTAGTGAGTATGCTACATCGGGTCTGGTACATAGCATCGCATACATGATAGAGCCTACTGCCGAAGCATAGGGTATCCCTTGCATGCGAGCTCTCTCCAAATCAGTCTTGGGAGACATCTCTTTGGAGAGAGTGACTCCAGAGATCGTGGGTAAGTTCCCACGCTTGGACTCTTCCATACTAAACCTCTTTAGTATGGTGTCAATGTACCTGGATTGGGACAATCCCAAAATCCTTTTGGATCTATCTCTATAGATCCTAATTCCCAATATGCAGGAGGCATCACCAAGATCTTTCATTGAGAATCTTTGTGATAAGAAGTGCTTGACCGATTGCAGCATAGGAATATCATTTCCTATCAAGAGTATGTCGTCCACGTACAATACGAGGAAGACAACCTTACTCTCTGCCACCTTATTGTAGATACAAGGTTCATCTGGGTTTTTGACGAAATCAAACTCTTTGATTACGACGTCAAAGCAGATGTTCCAACTCCGCGATGCTTGCTTTAATCCATAAATGGATTTAAGCAGCTTGCACACCTTCCCGCTGCTCCCACTGTCTACGAAGCCCTCTGGCTGAGTCATGTACACGCACTCTTCTAAATCACCATTTAGAAAGGCGGTCTTAACATCCATTTGCCAGATTTCGTAATCATGATATGCAGCGATGGCAAGCATGATCCGGATGGATTTAAGCATAGCCACTGGAGAAAAGGTCTCGTCATAGTCCACACCTGGTCTTTGACGAAAACCCTTTGCTACAAGTCTAGCTTTGAAAGTCTCCACTTTCCCATCTACACCAAGTTTCTTCTTGAAGATCCACTTGCTCCCAATGGGTTTTACCCCTTCAGGAGCAACGTCCAAAGTCCATACTTTGTTGGTGTACATGGATTCCATCTCGGACCACATAGCATCCAGCCATTTCACTGAGTCCCCACTCGTGATGGCCTGCTCGAAGCTAGTTGGGTCATCATCCTCCATGATGCAATCCTCGCTTCCACCATCCATGAGAAAACCGTAGTATCTCTCAGGTTGGCGAGGAACCCTACTAGATCGGCGGAGAGGCTGAGGTTCATTAGGAGCTACTGAATCTTCTGGTTCCACTAAATCTTCAGTTACGGTTTGTGTATCTGGAACCTCTTCCAGCTCTACCACTTTGCCACTAATTTCTTTTTCAAGGAATTCCTTTTCTAAAAAGGTGGCATGTTGAGCAACAAACACTTTTTGTTCCTCACTGTGGTAGAAAAAATACCCATATGAATTCTTTGGATATCCCACAAACCTGCAGAGAACTGACCGTGCCTCGAGCTTGTCCGGATTTTGCCTTTTGATATAGGCCGGACAACCCCATATCTTAACTCGTTTAAAATATGGTCTCTTCCCACTCCATATCTCATATGGTGTGGTAGGTACAGATTTAGATGGAACTTGATTCAATAGGTATGCTGCTGTCTCCAGCGCATAACCCCAGAAGGAAATAGGTAACTCAGCTGTGCTCATCATAGAGCGCACCATATCTAATAGGGTGCGGTTCCTCCGTTCAGATACACCGTTGTGCTGTGGTGTATATGGAGGCGTCAGATGAGAGAGAATCCCATTCTCTTTTAGGAAGTCCAGGAATTCATTGCTTAAGTATTCTCCTCCTCGATCAGATCGTAGGATTTTAATACTTTTTCCGGTTTGGTTCTCAACTTCTTGTTTATATTCCCTAAATTTCTCAAAAGCTTCTGATTTGTGTTTCATCAGGAACACATACCCGAACCTAGAGAGATCGTCAGTGAATGTAATGAAGTATGCAGAACCATCCCTGGCATGTGTAGACATGGGACCGCATACATCACTATGTATAAGTCCCAAGAGTTCGGTAACTCTTTCTCCGTGTCCCGTAAACGGAGTTTTGGTCATCTTGCCTTTGAGACATGACTGGCAAGTGTCATAAGATGAAAATTCGAAAGGTTTCAAATATCCATCCTTATGCAACTTAGCCAGTCGTGTCACATTGATGTGACCCAGTCTACAATGCCACAAGTAGGATTCGTTCAGATCTGAACTCTTCCTCTTGTGTGTGTTTGTTATGCTCAGAACTGTTGATTGATTTAGAACATAAATGCCATTGCACAACGTGCCTGATCCAACCAACTTTTGGTTACGGAAAATGTTCATAACATTATCCTGTAATACAAAATTATATCCCTCTTTACTTAATAAAGAAACCGATATAATGTTGCATATCAGGTTCGGCATGTAATAGCATTCGTTCAGAACCAATGTATTACCAGTTGGTAATACTAGGTGAAATAAATAAAGAAATGAATAAATAAATGATAAGGCAAAACCCTAATTATCATTTAACCATGGCTTAATTCTTCACACTTAACCAAAGGATCAAGTATCATCAAACATGATACAAAAATGTGCACAAAAGCATATCACATATACAATGTGCATCAAGTGAGAAAAATCCGTTTAAAGTGAACCAATACTAGTTAATGTGAAGTAATATATCAAATATATAATTATACATTAAATCATTAAATCAACACTTGATTCAATGATCCGGTCATGTCGCACATGACCGACTAGTATTCAATGTATCGGCTTATCGAATCGATCTTCGATTCGATAACTAAATTATATCACATACAACCAATCGAAACATTAATCGTGAGAATCAAATACGGTATCACATACACGCATTATTCTCGGTCCCGCACATATCTCATATGCGCTCCTATTTCCTTTCGCTTGAGCCAGGAAACCTCTGTGTAGGACTCTAAAGACTCGTCAATACGCCGGTAGCAGATGATGATCATATCAAGCACCCACAAGCCGCAAGCGGTTTGCTAAACGTAACGGCCACCCGGGTATTGAGCGATCAGAAGATCGACGAGCTAGCCCGCTCACACTCCTGCGAATCCGACCAGTAACACTTACCGTACAGTCCGGTCTGTTCGTCTGATATGTCGCATATCAAGTCTAGGGGTGGTAAACGTCAGACCCCAATAACCCGATAAGTCGTGCCGATGTGAGGCTCATAACGGGTCGAGAAACTACTGGTAACACTTACCAGCAAATCTCTGATCAGTCCTGGCCAGGGACTTCCCTGTTACGGCCAATCGAGCACAGCGCAACATCAACTCCCAATACCGGGAGAGACGAAACCCCTCCTATCGCTCATTGCCTCCATGTGACTCGGGACTGTACCCAAAGACCACCGTTTTGCACGCCCTCATGGATGTGGTAAGGTGGAGATCAAAGCACAGTGGGAATCACACAAGACTCTATGACGATCTCGGGTCTACAGACTAACCTGCACAAGTGTCACCTGAGAACTGCCATCTGACGTGAGGTATAATACCATCTGGGAGTTCTCGGCGAGTCCGTCCAGTGTACCCAGTCTCCACTGAGCACCCGTACACCATCTCTGATGTCAAACACCAATGGATATGGGATCATCCATCGCCCATCACATGGGTCGAGAAGCGTATACGCTAGTCTACACTGGTATATCGATGCCCCGTCTCGATACACCCACGACTAGGGACCTTGAAGGATGTACTTATGGACTACTATGTCCCCACTAGTATGATCTGCATCATAGTCCAGGTTGTCAAGTACACATCCTAAAGACTTTACCAACATGTAACTATAAGACAGTATAAAGAGACAAGTGTACATGTTAAGATAAAGAGCAACCAGATAGCATACTATCATGTCGAGCAAGAAAGTCATCTCTATATATATGTCCAAGCATCCAATATAATATACATAATCTGTACAATACTGGCCTCTAGGGCATACATACAACTAACATGACGTTCACCGCCCCCCTAGGCCCGCCATGCGATGTATCAGACGAACAGACCGGACTGTACGGAGATTGTCATATACAGGCTCAGTAGGAGTTCAGATGGGGTTCACTTCGTCAGTCTTCTTATCGACAGCTACCTGGGGACCGTTACGTACAGCTAGTGCCGCTTGCGGTCTGTGGTTAAACCCACTGCCAGCGTAGTGTCGAGTCTTTAGAGTCCCACACAGAGAGCTATTCGCCTTTAGGCAAAATGAGTAGAGGTCGCATGGTTTTGCGACAGGGTTCGTTCACATTCGCGCACTTGTGCACGTTTGCTGTCCGGACAGTTTATACTAGGGGCTTTGGTTTAAGCCGGATCCTAGTATATGATTTGAGATTGGTTTTTCTCAGTGTATTCGTGTTCCTCGGATCACGAATGCGGGTGCGTATGCACAGTTGCTTGAGATTGAGGGAGAGGACCTTGATTAGGGTTAATGGCTATTGTCATTTTATTAACCCTAATGTTTATGTGTGTATTAGTGTTAATTAATAATTAGTTTAATAATTGTCCATGGTTATGGTTGTTGACCATTTGACTTCTTTGACTTGTTGACCTAGGTTGACACTTTGACCATCATCATTTCTTTTGGAAGATGCTTTTTGATCTTTGCAAATTGAAATGATAATGGTCATGTCATGATTAACCATGATAATTATCTAGCTAATTATTCAATTAAAATAATTCACACATATTAGTGAGAATGGCTCAATTATTTCTCATTCTATCACATCCTTTCTCTCTCTTGTTCTTCCTCTCCCTCAAGCTCTCTCCCTCTCATGTGTTGAGAAACACTTGAGCTTGAGAAAAACCCTCTCTTGATCTTCTCTACTCTCATCTAGGGTTGAAGGACTAGCACTTCTTGAACCCTAGTTACTTCTAGCTTGGAGTTGAAGCCAAAGGTTGAAGCTTTCGGGTGGATCTTTCTTCGGCGTAAGGAGACGAGCAAGGTGACCTCCTTCCACTACTCCAAGGAGCAAGGAGAGAAGGACTAAGAGACCAAAGGTATAACCTTTCTACCACTTAGCTACTTTAAAGTTTGCTTTAGCAAGTTTTTGTTTAGTAAAGATCCTTAAAGCATAGTCCATGTTGCCTATAGTTGATAAAAAATCCGATTTTTATTATGTTTTCCGCCTCCCCGTAAGCACCGGGATGGGCAACGTGGACTTACAGTGGTATCAGAGCCTAACTAAACATAAACTAGCTAGGTAGTGAAGTGTAACGAAGTTCGAAACCGAAAAATCCAAAAACCGAGTTTTCAAAAACCCTAGCTTCTGTTAAAATTTTTTCTGGTCAAAACAAAATTTGTTATACACCTAAAATCGTCTCAGGGTTTTTTAAAGATAACCACAAAACCTGGTCCAGTGAGTCGTCTAAACCGCCGCGTTTCCGCGGTAATAGCAAGCTATTGCCGCGGAACCGCCGCCGTTTGGACTCCTCACTGGGTCGAGTTTGGTGCAGTGTATCTCTGGCTTGGTTTTAGGATTTTTAAGATATGTTATATGTGCCCAGATTTTCCAGAATAGAAATTTATTTTTGGGGGCCTATAATTCCGTATTTTTTCCGAACTTCACTACACTTTGACTATGAAGGTTATATCTGTGATGTTTGTATGTATTGAACGTCGGCTAATCGCTATATGTCGATTAGTCGGGGTTATACATATCTGTGATCCGTGTTTGATATTGGTTTGTGTATATGAATGGGTTGGATCGTCGCGGGTGAATAGCCGGGGTGGATGTGAGATGAGTGTTGCTTTTCTTTCATTCATTTGTTATATGTAAATTGATGTAATATTATTATTTGTATGGCCGCACAACCGGGTCGGGGTTGTAGCCGTCATTGTATAATTCTTTTTACTGTTTTTGCTCCTAGGATAGACCCATGGAAGGGGTGCACAAACTACCGGGTATCTCGAAGTGCCGAGTGGCCTACTCACGGTGGTGAGGGAGGTTGCTTCGCTTCGGGTACTTGGCGGGTAGTTTGCCACACCCGTAGGGGTCTTGGGTGGGGTATTTGGCTATTCACCGCGACCGTGTAATCCGTTTTTCGTTGCAGGCTCGAACGGATTGCGGATTCCTAGTATATCCAATGTATTCATCTGTGATCTGTAATGTCTATCATTGCTATATATTTATATATGATAACTATTTAGGCGTTGCTTATGTTTTACAGCCGTGCTAGCCCAGCCCCCGCTCTGTCGTTAGTTAAGTAACCTAACGGGTGATGACGGGGCCCCGTGGCGAATGAGAATGGCAGAAGCGTACGTCATATTTTGGTTGTTTTCTGCAATGGTAGGATTAAATGATGGGATGCATTAAAAGAACTAATGCAAGAAAATAAACCAAGTAAAAGTCGATTGGAACACTTTGAAAACCACTCGGTTCTTTTCAAAACCAAACTTTTAAACGCGGAACTTGAACCACTCCTTTTAAAAGCTATCTCGTTCCATCGATTAGATCAAGTTCACTACATTCACGGTTTCGCCAAAACCATCCGTAGCCCTCCGTCATTCCACATGAATGGTCAAAAAGTATTCAAGCTATGTATTTTGGCCAAAGTCAAGGCATAGTGATTGGTAGCTATTGGGTATTCATGTGCAGCATAGATAGATGCGTTGGTTTGGGACAGTCGTGCTGCCATTTTGGCCAAAGTCAAGGGTAGGTACGGGTGGGTCCAAATTAACCAGGAGAATGACGGGTAGAACTTGACATGTGACTTATGATATTTTGGCCAAAGTCAAGGTCATAAGAGCATGGGGCAAAAATCCACATCGGGAGTTTCATAAGTACTGAACTTGCTAGCTTTGCATACCATTTGGAGTGTGATGATTCTGGTAGGATTCCTTCGGTTTTATCACGCGATGATATTTGGATCCCGATCCTACTGTGAGTATATGCTACTCCTCGGGAAAACTCTCACTTAACGATCAATGGTATAAACTTAGTAGGTGTCTAGAAAGGTGTTAGCGGGGCTACGCCCACAGGGAAAAGAGGTTACTTAATTAAGGAACTTCGCAAAAGCGTTGGAAAACCTCCCTCGAAGTACCGACACTGGCCTGGCTGAACGGTTAAGCAAGTACTGTACGGTGAGAGTAATCCTGACTAATCCTTTCTTTACGGTTTGAGAAGGGATTCGAGAGACAGTGGGAGCCATCCAGTTTAGACAAATTAAAAACCACTCTAAACTTGCAAGAGCATCATGCTAAAGTGTTTCTTTTCTCTCTCCTAATTGCAGCGACCATTCAAGATGACCGGACTTAAGTTATTACTAGATAAAAACATATTGAAAGGGCCAAACTACAAAGATTGGCCCAGGAATGTCAAGATGGCTATCACTTACGACAAGCTGGGGTATGTCCTTACCACCAAAGCTCCCCCTGTCCCAGGTCCCAAAACCAGTGTCGTAGATAGGGAAATCTACAAGACCTGGGAAATAGATTGCGCGAAGGCCAAATGCCTCGTATTAGCCTCAATGGACAATGAACATCAGCGGAGGCACGAGAATATGGACCTAGAATCCATATTTATTCATACAAAAGAACTGTATGGAGAGCAGTCTCGTATCGCAAGATACGAAGTGTCGAAGAAGCTATTTTCGGCAAGGTTGGCCGTCGGATCATCGGTTGCGGAACACGTGCTTAAGATGATTGGCTACATTGAGGAGCTCGCGGACCTTGGGACCACGTTGGAGAATGAACTCTATACTGATTTGATTCTCCAGTCCCTTCCTTCCACTTACGCCCAGTTTATTCTTAACTTCAACATGCAAGGAAAGGAGGTAGAACTTTCCGAACTTCTGAACATGTTGACGACTGCTGAGGGCACCCTACAGAAGGGTAGGGAGACATCCACTTTGTTTGTAGGAGGATCTTCCTCTTCTAGGTCCAGGGCGAAAGCCAAGGGCAAGAAGAAGAAAGCCCCCGCCAAACCAAGAGGCGGTGTCGGTAAAGTGGATACGAAGGGAAAAGGTAAAGCAACAAAGATAGCGGGAAAGCTGGTGGGGAAGGAAGAATGCTTCTATTGTCACAAAAGTGGTCACTGGAAACAGGATTGCAAGGCTTGGAAAGCCAGAACACAGGATTTGAAGCGAGTTGCAGCTTCAGCTTCAGGTGTGTATGTTATTGAAAACTGTCTATCAATAAACTCTACTTCCTGGGTATTGGATACCGGATCAGGATCTCATATCTGTAATTCTTTGCAGGCGTTGAGAAAGCGTAGAGTTTTGAAGGCAGGTGACATGACCCTCAGAGTTGCGAACGGTGCTAGCATGGATGCTGAGGCCCTGGGGGACTATCACCTGGGATTGTCGGATGGACATTTTTTGGTTTTACGTAGTTGTTATTATGTACCAAATGCAACCTGTAATATCATTTCTGTATCTTTATTCTCTAAAGAAGGTTATGAATTTGCATTTTTAAGTAATGTAGTGAACATTCACCTTAATCAAGTTTTGATTGGGTCAGGTACATTGAACAACGGTATATACGTATTAAACCAACCACAGATTTTCAATGTCCAGAATACACACAAAAGAAAGTCTCCAGAAATCAATAAAACTTTCTTATGGCATTGTAGACTGGGTCACATCAATGAGAGAAGGTTGACTAAGTTACACACAGAAGGATATTTGGATCCGTTCGAATATCAATCGTATGCAACTTGTCAATCCTGTCTCAAGGGAAAGATGACAAAGACTCCGTTCACTGGACACGGAGTAAGAGCGAGCGAGCTCTTGGGACTCGTACACAGCGACGTGTGCGGTCCAATGTCTACACATGCGCGAAGCGGTTATTCTTACTTCATTACTTTTACGGATGACTTTTCAAGGTACGGTTATATCTTCTTAATGAAACATAAATCCGAGGCTTTTGAAAAATTCCAGGAATATAAGAATGAAGTAGAAAAACAAACAGGAAAAAGTATAAAGACACCGAGATCTGATCGAGGTGGTGAATACTTGAGTGCCGAGTTCCTGCGTTACTTAAAAGAGAATGGAATTCTCTCTCAGCTTACTCCTCCATACACTCCGCAACATAATGGTGTATCGGAGAGACGGAACCGAACCCTATTGGATATGGTACGGTCCATGATGAGTAACGCTGAGTTGCCGCGATCGTTTTGGGGATATGCGCTAGAATCAGCTGCATACCTTTTGAACCGGGTTCCAACTAAGACTGTGCCTACTACACCATATCAGATGTGGTATGGGAAGAAACCCTATCTTAATCATATTAAGACCTAGGGATGTCCAGCTTTTGTAAAAAAGAAGCATGCGGACAAGCTCGAGGCACGCTCAGTACAGTGCAAGTTTGTGGGATATCCAAAGAGCTCCAAAGGATATTACTTCTATTGCGAAGAAGAACAAAAAGTCCTTGTTTCTCGCCATGCCCACTTTCTAGAACACCAGTTCATAGAAAAAGAATTAAGTGGGAGCGCAATAGAACTGGAAGAAATTCCAGAACCCCGAGCTATTACTGAAAGCTTAGTAGAACCAGAGGGTTCGAAAGATCAGGACATTCCCACGCCACTTTGCAGGAGTAGTAGGCAATCTCATCCGCCCGAGAGATACTACGGTTTTCTCATTGACGGGGATAGAGAGGATTGCATCATAGACTTTGATGAGCCTACTAGCTTCCAGCAAGCCATTCAGAGCGTCGACTCGGTAAAATGGCTGGATGCAATGCGGACCGAAATGGAGTCCATGTACACCAACAAAGTATGGACGTTGGACATTGCTCCAGATGGGGTAAAACCCGTAGGATGCAAGTGGATCTTCAAAAGGAAGATTGGTGTAGATGGACAGGTTGAGACCTATAAAGCTAGACTGGTAGCAAAGGGTTTTCGTCAGCGACCTGGTTTGGACTATGACGAAACCTTTTCTCCAGTAGCTATGCTGAAATCCATTCGGATCCTTCTTGCCATTGCTGCCTTCCACGATTATGAGATTTAGCAGATGGACGTAAAGACAGCTTTTCTAAATGGTCATTTAGAGGAGTGTGTCTATATGGATCAGCCAGAGGGTTTCATTCAGAGTGGGAGCAGCGGAAAGGTGTGCAAGTTGCTTAAGTCCATTTATGGACTAAAGCAGGCATCGCGGAGTTGGAACATCTGTTTTGATGAGACGGTCAAGGAATTTGGCTTTATCAAAAATCCAGAAGAACCATGCATCTATTGTAGATTTGTAGCGAGAACTGTAGTATTCCTCGTTTTATACGTGGATGACATTCTCTTAATAGGAAATGACATTCCTATGCTACAATCTGTCAAGGGGTTCTTGTCACACAGGTTCTCCATGAAAGACCTGGGTGATGCCTCATACATTCTGGGTATCCGAATCTACCGTGACAGATCCAAGAGGATATTAGGACTTTCGCAGTCCAGGTACATCGACGCCATACTGAAGAGATTCAGTATGGAAGATTCCAAGCGCGGTAATTTACCGGCTTGTCACGGGATCACCCTCTCCAAAGAGATGTCTCCCAAGAATGATTTGGAGAGGGATCGCATGTCTATTATACCCTACGCTTCTACGGTAGGCTCTATAATGTATGCGATGTTGTGTACCAGACCGGATGTGGCTTATGCACTGAGTGTGGTAAGCAGGTATCAGTCAAACCCAGGGGAGAAACATTGGATAGCAGTAAAGAACATTCTCAAGTACCTGAGAAGGACTAAGGAGATGTTCTTGGTGTATGGCGGAAAAGACCTACATATTGAGGCCTTTGCTGACTCCAGCTTCCAGAGTGACAAGGATGATTCCAAGTCCATGTCGGGTTTTGTCTTCACCCTCAATGGAGGGGCGGTGTGTTGGAAGAGCTCCAAACAGGAAACCGTTGCTGACTCGACGATGGAAGCGGAATACATCGCTGCATCTTATGCCGCAAAAGAAGCTGTCTGGATGAGGAAGTTCTTGAGAGAACTTCCGGTGGTTCCGTCCATTGTTGACCCAATACCTCTGTATTGCGACAACAACGGGGCTATAGCTTTAGCGAAGGAACCCAGATCCCATCAGAAATCCAGACACATCTTAAGGCGGTATCACCTGATCAGGGAGATCGTGGATCGCCAGGAGATCGAGGTCCGGAGAGTTGCATCAGAGGATAACACAGCAGATCCATTCACCAAGGCCTTGCCCCAGACTCAGTTCGAGCGGCTGATCGAGATGATAGGTCTTCGATACGCCAGTACATGGCCTTGGTGCAAGTGGGAGATTGTTAGTGTATATGCCCTAGAGGCCATTACTGTATCATACTAGTTTGTATATTACTTGATGGAAGCTTGGGATATTCACAGTTGTATATACAATCTTGCTCGAAATGGTAGTATGCTACTTGGTTTGTCTCTGCTTTAATATGTGCATATGTTTCTTTTAGCATATTGCTGATATACATATTAGTAGAGCCCTTAGGATCTTTGCTTGATTACCAACGTTGTGATGGCGCTCGCACTCGTTGGAGCTGGGTGATCTATAAGCACATCCTTATACAGGTCCCTAGTCGTTGGACTATCGAGACAGGGCATCGATACTCCGGAGTAGACTAGCGTATGCGCTTCTCATCCCAGTATGGGAGACGGTCTGTCCCACAGCCGTCAGTACGTCGTACTTGAGATAGTATACGGGTGCTCGTTGGGTTACGAGTACACTGGACAGGACTCGTCGGGGACTGTTGGTTGGTATTATACCTATCGTCAGTTATCAGTTCCCAGGTGACATGAGTACAGCTTAGTCCGTTGACTTGACACTGTCACTTCGCCTCGAGTGTGTTCCCACTGCACTTTGATTACTACCCTACCACGGCTCAAAGTAGTCGTGCAAACAGGTAGTTTTTGGGTGCAGTCCCGAAGCACTTGGAGGCAGTGACGGTTAGACAGGATTCGTCTCTCCCGGTATTGGGGGTTGACATCGCGCTGTGTCCAGGAAAGCCATTACACGAGTAGTCCCTGGCCAGGGCAAGCGAGATATACTGGTAGGTTTCCAGTGTTATCTCAGGGTATTCTGGGCTTCACTCCGGCACGACTTGTACCGCTATTAGGGGACTGACGTTCACCGCCCCCCTAGGCCCGCCATGCGATGTATCAGACGAACAGACCGGACTGTACGGAGATTGTCACATACAGGCTCAGTAGGAGTTCAGATGGGGTTCACCTCGTCAGTCTTCTTATCGACAGCTACCTGGGGACCGTTACGTACAGCTAGTGCCGCTTGCGGTTTGTGGTTAAACCCACTGCCAGCGTAGTGTCGAGTCTTTAGAGTCCCACACAGAGAGCTATTCGCCTTTAGGCAAAATGAGTAGAGGTCGCATGGTTTTGCGACAGGGTTCGTTCACATTCGCGCACTTGTGCACGTTTGCTGTCCGGACAGTTTATACTAGCGGGCTTTGGTTTAAGCCGGATCCTAGTATATGATTTGAGATTGGTTTTTCTCGGTGTATTCGTGTTCCTCGGATCACGAATGCGGGTACGTATGCACAGTTGCTTGAGATTGAGGGAGAGGACCTTGATTAGGGTTAATGGCTATTGTCATTTTATTAACCCTAATGTTTATGTGTGTATTAGTGTTAATTAATAATTAGTTTAATAATTGTCCATGGTTATGGTTGTTGACCATTTGACTTCTTTGACTTGTTGACCTAGGTTGACACTTTGACCATCATCATTTCTTTTTGAAGATGCTTTTTGATCTTTGCAAATTGAAATGATAATGGTCATGTCATGATTAACCATGACAATTATCTAGCTAATTATTCAATTAAAATAATTCACACATATTAGTGAGAATGGCTCAATTATTTCTCATTCTATCACATCCTTTCTCTCTCTTGTTCTTCCTCTCCCTCAAGCTCTCTCCCTCTCATGTGTTGAGAAACACTTGAGCTTGAGAAAAACCCTCTCTTGATCTTCTCTACTCTCATCTAGGGTTGAAGGACTAGCACTTCTTGAACCCTAGTTACTTCTAGCTTGGAGTTGAAGCCAAAGGTTGAGGCTTTCGGGTGGATCTTTCTTCGGCGTAAGGAGACGAGCAAGGTGACCTCCTTCCACTACTCCAAGGAGCAAGGAGAGAAGGACTAAGAGACCAAAGGTATAACCTTTCTACCACTTAGCTACTTTCAAGTTAGCTTTAGCAAGTTTTTGTTTAGTAAAGATCCTTAAAGCATAGTCCATGTTGCCTATAGTTGATAAAAAATCCGATTTTTATTATGTTTTCCGCCTCCCCGTAAGCACCGGGGTGGGCAACGTGGACTTACATGTGAGGTATAAATCACAACCCATATTTAAGTTGTTTTTTAATTACTTCAATTTAAGTAATTTCGGTGTTTAATTTTGGTTCTATATTCAAACTTAAATTTCAAGAGATGGGGTTTTGAGCTAGGTTAGGTTTTTCATCACTCAATTATGATTACATGATGTAGGTTATCATGTTATGACATGGAAAACTTAATCTAGTTGCTAAATTGTAAAATGTCCAAATTAAGATTTCTAGCAAACTAGGTTATTGGATATTGATCCTATAATTGAGATAAAAATGTAATTAGGGTGTTCATGACATTATTAACATTATAAGTTATAGTTTAATATTTTAGATCTTGCAAAACCAAGCTAAATTGTTGTTTGTGCATTTTTACTATAAATGGTTAAAATTGGATCAAATTGAAAACTAAAATTTTAAGATTTCTACAATTGGTGTGCTAAAATTATGGAAATGGTTTGTATGACTTATTGAAAATGTTTAGTGAGTATTGTAGCTGCTAGAATTGTTAAAACAACTAGATTTTAACTAAATTGGCAATTGTTTCTTACTAGAGTTTCGAAAAAATAGGTTTTAAAGCGAATTTGAAGTTTTGATGATTTAAACCCTATTTCATATATATATATACATATATATTTAGTGTGTTGTGAAACCACGAATGGTGCGTTTGAGTTTTTCTCGATCACTCGGCGTTTGTACGCCGATGTCGACGGTTTTTGGGTTGATTTGAGAGAGCAAACCATAGGTTTTGACCTATGTGAGATTCGTGTGTCGTTTTGGTCATGAGTCGGATTTAAATGCGATACGATGTGTTATGATACGTAGGTATCCTCATGAGGACTTCAAGATGACAAGAAAGCGTGTGGCGACATCGGCATCGGCAAGCGGAGGTCAAGGTGAGTAGATTATATCTACGAGGGATGTCGGGTAGATGGCGTATTACACCCCAGCAGTCCGTAGTATAGTTTATGATATATATGTTTATATAGGTGTTTTATGATACGAGGATGATTATCAAGATATGATTTTGTGTTTATGTTTTAGTTTATGATAGTTAGAAGTTGATTAGTTTAGCTTCTTAGTCGCGAACCCTAGAATAGATTTTTACCCACACGTACACACACATGCATACATTTATTTTACTTATGCGTATATGGGGATATGTATATATATATATATATATGTATATATATATATACATACATATGCATGGATTTTGAGGATAAGTACTTGGGATTGGAGATGAGTCGATGAGATTGGGCTTGGGGCCATGAGATCGGTGATATGATATGGTTCGTATTAGAGTTACGACATGATATTTTAGCGTGGTGTTTTCATACACACGCATGCATTACATAGATGGTATCGGTATTGTACTAGACTGTAGGTCAGTACCCCTAATTCATGATGTGATGATAAAGATACCCGATAAATGATGAGATTGATGTGATAGTTGACCTGTACCCAGATTGGGATGCCGTACGATGGGTTTATCGTACGAGCTATATATATTGACGATAGATCTGCACTCTTGACTTGAGGATGTCATATGATATGTTGTATCGTACATGGTATTATTGAGTCGGGATCACCGACTATATATATATGTATATATATATCGACTCAGATTTAGGTGGTTTCCATACCCCTTTCGATTGGTTGTTAGTTAGACCTGTAGTTTACCTAGTAGATGTTAGACTGGACCCGAGTCATACTTATTTCTAAAACTAACGAGTCGTGATGATTTTAAAGACATGTCAAGGGATACTACGGATATTTCAAAAGACGTACCTTTTCTTAAAAACACCGTAGCCCTTATTTTCAAAACACCACGATTCGTACAATTTCAAACGGAAAAACAGTATAACACATGGATAGCGATGTAGATTCCTTATTGTTACGTTATCATTCATGTTCCGCATATTATTGCTGCAATTACTATTCATTGCCATTTATCATGTTGTTATCGTCTCATTGCATGTTTATTGTGTACTTAGTGATTATGAACCATGCTATCAGGACACCAGCACCATTATCAATGATGCGTATGTTCCACATACACTTACTTGTCGGCTCACACACATCATCATCGGTAATTTCCATGTCACGTACACTTTAGAAAATACCTTTTCATTGACCTAGCTGTTAGTGTATATGCCCTAGAGGCCATTACTGTATCATACTAGTTTGTATATTACTTAATGGAAGCTTGGGATATTCACCTTGTATTGACAATCTTGCTCAAAATAGTAGTATGCTACTTGGTTTGTTTCTGCTTTAACGTGTGCATGTGTTTCTTATAGCATATCGCCTTCGCACATTAGTAGAGCCCTTAGGATCTTTGCTTGATTACCAGCGTTGTGATGGCAGTCACACTCGTGGGGGCTGGGTAATCCACAAGCACATCCTTATGCAGGTCCCTAGTCGTAGGACTATCGAGACAGGGCATCAATACTCCGGAGTAGACTAGCGTATGCGCTTCTCATCCCAGCTTGGGAGAAGGTCTGTCCCACAGCCGTCAGTACGTCATACTTGAGATAGTATGCGGGTGCTCGTTACGTTACGAGTACACTGGACAGGACTCGTCGGGAACTATTGGTTGGTATTATACCTATCGTCAGTTATCAGTTCCCAGGTGACATGAGTACAGCTTAGTCCGTTGACTTGACACTGTCACTTCGCCTCGAGTGTGTTCCCACTGTTCTTTGATTACTACCCTACAACGGCTCAAAGGAGTCGTGTAAACAGGTAGTTTTTGGGTGCAGTCCCGAAGCACTTGGAGGCAGTGAAGGTTAGACAGGATTCGTCTCTTCCGGTATTGGGGGTTGATATCGCGCTGTGTATAGGAGAGCCATTACACAAAGTCCCTGGGCAGGGCAAGCGAGATAGACTGGTAGGTTTCCAGTGTTATCTCAGGTGTTTTGGGTTACAGTCCGACACGACTTGTACCGCTATTAGGGGACTGACGTTTACTGCCCTCCTAGGCCCGCCATGCGATACTCTTAGACGAACAGACCGGACTGTACGGAGACTGTCACATTCATGCTCAGTAGGAGTTCAGATGGGTTTACCTCGTCAGTCTTCTTATCGGCATCTACCTGGGGACCGTTACGTACAGCTAGTGCCGCTTGCGGTCTGTGGTTAAATCCACTGCCAGCGTAGTATCGAGTCTTTAGAGTCCTACACAGAGGGTTATTCGCCTTTAGGCAAAATGAGTAGAGGTCGCATGGTTTTGCGACGGGGTTCGTTCACATCCGCGCACTTGTGCACGTTTGGCGTCCGGACAGCTTATACTAGCGGGCTTTGGTTTAAGCGAAATCCTAGTATATGTTTTGGGATTGGTTTTATCTCACTGTATTCGTGTTCCTCGGAACACAGATACGAGTGTGTATGCACAGTTGACTGAGACAGAGGCAGAGGATTTTCATTAGGGTTAATGGCCGTTGTCTTTTTCTTAACCCTAATGTTTATGTGTGAAATATGAATATTAATATTAGTTAATTATAATTGTGTTATGGTTAGGGTTGTTGACCATTTGACTATGCTTGACTTGTTGATCTAGGTTGACAAGTTGACCATCATCATTTCATATGAAAGATGCTCTTTGATCCTTGCAAAAGTATTTAATGTGAAATGATAATGGTCATTTCATGATTAACCATCACAATTATCTTAAGCTAATTATTTGTTTATCATAATTCACATATATGTGAGAAGGTTGGCATTATTCTTCTCACTTTATCATTCTCATTCTCTCTCATCCTCTTCCTCTCTCTCTAGCTCTCCCCTCTCATGAGTTGAGAACCATTGAGCTTGAGATAAAACCCTCAAAATTACTCTCTACTCTTTCTAAGGTTCTAGGTTTAGCACACCAAGCATCTTAATTACTTCTAGTTTGAGGTTGGAGCCAAAGGTAGAGGCCCTTGGGTGGATCTTTCTTCGGCGAGAGAAGGCGACGAGAAGAACCCGTTCATCACACTCCAAGGAGCAAGAAGGGAAGGACTTGAACACTTAGGTATAACCCCTTAACCGAGTAGCTAACTCTTTTTGCTTGGTAGTTAGTTTATGTTTAGCAAAGATCCCTCCATTGGTTAGGCCATGTTGCCTAGTGTTGTAAAAATCAAAATTATCATAACGTTTCTGCCTCCCCGTAAGCACCGGGGTGGGCAACGTGGACTTACAGTGGTATCAGAGCCTAGCTAAACATAAACTAACTAGTTAGCAAAGTATCTAGAACTTCGATCGGAAAAAATCGCAAAACACTTTTCAAAAACCCTAAGTTTCTGCCGATTTTTATTTCTGCTCCAAAAATAATAAATCATACACTAAAAATCGGCTCAGGGTTTTTACAGAACACCCAAGAAAAACGAACCAGCGAGTCGACCAACTCACCGCGGAACCGCGGCAAGAGCATGCTCTTGCCGCGGATCCGCGGCCAAGTTGACTCGGCCGTGGGTCGTTTTTCCTGCAGTGTTCTTCTGTTGCTGTTTTGGGATTTTTAGGATGGTTTGTTTCTGCCCAGATTTTCCAGAGAATAAGTTAGTTTTTGGGGTGGTCACAAATCCGTATTTTGATCGAACTTCTTTACACTTTGGCTGATGGGTTATATCTGTGATGTGATATATGTATTGAACGTCTGCTAATCGATATACGTCGATTAGTGGGGGTTATACATATCTGTGATCTGTAATGTTGATGGTTTGTGTATATGAATTCGTTGGATTGTCGAGGATGAATAGACGGGGGGTTGTGAGATGAGAGTTTTTCTTATTCTTTCAATTCTTGTAATATGTAAATTGATGTAATATTATTTGTATGGCCGCACAACCGGGTTGGGGTTGTAGCCGTCATCGTATAATTTCTTTTACTGTTTTTGCTCCTAGGATAGACCCAAGGTGGGGTGCATAAACTACCGGGTATCTCGAAGTGCCGAGTGGCCTACTCACGGTGTTAAGGGAGGTTGCTTCGCTTCGGGTACTTGGCGGGTAGTTTGCCGCACCCGTAGGGGTCTAGGGTGGGGTTTAGTTATTCATCGCGACCGTGTAATCCTTGCTTCGTTACAGGCTCGTACGGAGTGTGGATTTCTAGTATATCCAATGTATTCATCTGTGATCTTGAATGGCTATCATTGCATGTAACGAATGTATATATCTATATATATGATATCTATTTAGGCGTTGCTTATGTTTTGCATCCGCGCTAGTCCAGCCCCCGCTCTGTCGTTAGTTAAGTAAACTAACGGGTGATGACGGGACCCCGTGGCGAATGCGGATGGCATAAGCGTACGTCATATTTTCGTTGTTTTCTGCAATGGTAGGATTAATTGATGGGTTGCATTAAAATTAATGCAAGAAAAATAAACTAAGTAAAAGTCCTTGGAACACTTTCAAAACCACTCGGTTCTTTTTCAAAACCAAATTTTAAATGCGGAGCTTAAACCACACCTTTTGAAAGCTATCTCGTTCCTTCGATTATATCAAGTTCACTACGTTCACGGTTTCGCCAAAACCATTCGTAGCCCTCCGTCGTTTCACATGAATGGTCAATAGTATTCAAGCTATGTATGTTGGCCAAAGTCAAGGCATAGTGATTGGTAGCTATTGGGTATTCATGTGCAGCATAGATAGATGTGTTGGTTTGGCACAGTCGTACTGCCATGTTGGCTAAAGTCAAGGGTAGGTACGGGTGGGTTCAAATTAACCTGGAGAATGACGGGTAGAACTTGATATGTGACTTATTATATGTTGGCCAAAGTCAAGGTCATAAGAGCATGGGACAAAAATCTACATCGGGAGTTTCAAAAGAAACTGAAACTTGCTAGCGCTGCATACCATTTGGAGTGTGATGATTCTGGTAGGATTCCTTCAGTTTTGTCACACGATGATATTCGGATCCCGATCCTACTGTGAGTATATGCTACTCCTCCGGAACTTTCTCACTTAACGATCAATGCTATAAAACAAGTAGGTGTCTAGAAAAGTGTTAGCGGGGCTACGCCCACAGGGAAAAAAGGTTACTTAATTAAGGAACTTCGTGAAAGCGTTGGAAAACCTCCCTCGAAGTACCAACACTGGCCTGGCTGAACGGTTAAGCAAGAATTGTACGGTGAGATTGATCCCGACTAATTCTTCCTTTATGGTTTGAGGAGGGATTCGAGATACAGTGGGAGCCATCCTGTTTAGACAAATTAAAAACCACTCTAAACTTGCAAGAGCATCATGCTAAAGTGTTTTTCTTCTCTCTTTCCTAATTGCAGCGACCAAATATCATGACTGGACTTAAGTTACTACTAGATAAAAACATACTGACAGGGCCAAACTATAAAGATTGGCTCAGGAATGTGAAAATGGCAATCACTTATGACAAGTTGGGGTATCTCCTTACAACCAAAGATCCCCCTGTCCCAGCTCCCAAAACCAGCGTCGCGGATAGGGAAATCCGTAAAACCTAGGAAATCGAATGCGCGAAGGCCAAGTGCCTCGTGCTTGCCTCTATGGACAATGAACATCAGAGGAGGCACGAGAATATGGACCTTGAATCCATATTTCTCCATACAAAAGAACTGTATGGAGAGCAATCCCGTATCGCCAGATACGAAGTCTCGAAAAAGCTGTTTTCGGCGAAATTGGCCGTTGGATCATCGGTAGCAGAACACGTGCTTAAGATGATTGGCTACATAGAGGAGCTCGCGGACCTTGGGACCACGTTGGAGAATGAGCTCTATACGGGCTTGATTCTCCAGTCCCTTCCTTCCACTTACGCCCAGTTTATCCTGAACTTCAACTTGCAAGAAAAGGAAGTTGAACTTTCAGAACTCCTCAACATGCTGAGAAGTGCAGAGGGCACCCTACAGAAAGGTAGGGAAACATCCACTTTGTTTGTAGGAGAATCTTCCTCTTCTAGGTCTAAGGCGAAAGCCAAGGGAAAGAAGAAGAAAACCCCCGCCAAACCAAGGGGCGGTGTTAGTAAAGTGGATACGAAGGGAAAAGGCAAAAGCAACAAAGGTAGCGGGAAAGCTTGTGGATAAGGAAGAGTGCTTTTACTATCATAAGAGTGGACACTGGAAAAAAGATTGCAGGGCTTGAAAGGCCAGAACCCAGGATCTGAAGCAAGTTGCGGCTTCAGCTTCAGGTGAGTATGTTATTGAAAACTGTCTACCAATAAACTCTACTTCCTGGGTATTGGATACCGGGTCAAGATCTCATATCTGTAATTCTTTGCAGGCATTGAGAAAGCGTACGGTTTTGAGGGCAGGTGATATGACCTTCAGAGTTGCAAACGGAGCTAGCATGGATGCTGAGGCCGTGGGGGACTATCACCTGGGAATGTCAGATGGACATGTTTTGGTTTTACGTAATTGGTTTTTTGTACCCAATGCAACTTGTAATATCATTTCTGTATCTTTAATATCTAAAGAAGGTTATGAATTTGCATTTGTAAGTAATGTTGTAAACATTCACCTTAATCAAGTTCTGATTGGGTCAGGTACATTAAGCAATGGTATATACGTACTAAACCAACCACAGATTTTCAATGTCCAGAATACACACAAAAGAAAGTCTCCGGAAATAAATCAGGCTTTCTTATGGCATTGTAGACCGGGTCACATCAATGAGAGAAGGTTGACGAAGTTACATACAGAAGGATATTTGGACTCGTTCGAATATCAATCATATGCAACTTGTCAATCCTGTCTCAAAAGAAAGATGACAAAGACTCCGTTCACTGGACACGGAGTAAGAGCGAGCGAGCATTTGGGACTCGTACACAGCGACGTATGCGGTCCAATGTCTATGCATGCACGAAGCGGTTATTCTTACTTCATTACTTTTACGGACGACTTTTCAAGGTATGGATATGACTTCTTAATGAAACATAAATCCGAAGCCTTTGGAAAATTCCAGGAATATAAGAATGAAGTAGAAAAACAAACAGGCAAAAGTATCAAGACACTGAGATCCGATCGAGGTGGTGGATACTTGAGTGCCGAGTTCCTGGATTACCTAAAAGAGAATGGAATTCTCTCTCAGCTTACTCCTCCATACACTCCGCAACATAACGGTGTATCGGAGAGACGGAACCGAACCCTAATGGATATGGTACGGTCCATGATGAGTAACGCTGAGTTACCACGATCATTCTGGGGATATGCACTAGAATCAGCTGCATACCTTTTGAACCGAGTTCCAACTAAGACTGTGCCTACTAAGCCATATCAGATGTGGTGTGGAAAGAGACCCTATCTTAATCACATTAAGACATGGGGATGTCCAGCTTTTGTCAAAAAGCAGCATGCGGACAAACTCAAGGCACGCTCAGTACAGTGCAAGTTTGTGGGAAATCCAAAGAACTCCAAGGGATATTTCTTCTATTGCGAAGAGGAACAAAAGGTTTTTGTTTCTCGTCATGCCCACTTCTTGGAAACTCAGTTTTTGGAAAATCAGATAAGTGGGAGCGCAATAGAACTGGAAGAAATTGCAGAACCACGAGCTATTACTGAAAGCTTAGTAGAACCAGAGGGTTCGAAAGATCGGGACATTCCTGCGCCGCTCCGCAGAAGTAGTAGGCTGTCTCATCCGCCCGAGAGATACTACGGTTTTCTCATAGATGGGGATAGAGAGGATTGCATCATTGATAGTGATGAGCCGACTAGCTTCCAGCAGGCCATTCAGAGCGTTGACTCGGTAAAATGGCTGGATGCAATGCGGACCGAAATGGAGTCCATGTACACCAAAAAAGTATGGACGTTGGACATTGCTCCAGATGGGGTAAAACCCGTATGATGCAAGTGGATCTTCAAAAGGAATATTGGTGTAGATGGACAGGTTGAGACCTATAAAGCTAGACTTGTTGCAAAGGGTTTTCGTCAAAGACCTGGTTTGGACTATGACGAAACCTTTTATCAAGTGGCTATGCTGAAATCCATTCGGATCTTTGTTGCCATTGCTGCCTTCCACGATTATGAGATCTGGCAGATGGACGTAAAGACCGCTTTTCTAAATGGAAATTTAGAGGAGTGTGTCTATATGGATCAGCCAGAGGGTTTCATTCAGAGTGGGAGCAGCGGAAAGGTGTGCAAGTTGCTTAAGTCCATCTATGGACTAAAGCAGGTATCGCGGAGTTGGAACATCTGTTTTGATGAGACGGTCAAAGAATTTGGCTTTATCAAAAATCCAGATGAACCAAGCATCTATAGTAGATTTGTAGCAAGAACTGTCGTGTTCCTCGTTTTATACGTGGATGACATTCTCTTGATAGGAAATGACATTCCTATGCTACAATCTGTCAAAGGGTTCTTGTCACACAGGTTCTTCATGAAAGACCTGGGTGATGCCTCTTACATTCTGGGGATCCGGATCTATCGTGACAGATCCAAGAGGATATTCGGACTATCACAGTCCAGGTACATCGACACCATACTGAAAAGATTCAGTATGGAAGATTCCAAGCGCGGTAATCTACCGGCTTGTCACGGGATCACCCTCTCCAAAGAGATGTCTCCCAAGACTGATTTGGAAAGGGATCGCATGTCTATTATACCCTATGCTTCTGCGGTAGGCTCTATAATGTATGCGATGTTGTGTACCAGACCTGATGTAGCTTATGCACTGAGTGTGGTAAGCCGGTATCAGTCAAACCCTGGGGAGAAACACTGGATAGCGGTAAAGAACATTCTCAAGTACCTGAGAAGGACTAAGGAGATGTTCTTGGTGTATGGAGGAAAAGACCTCCAGATCGAGACCTTTGCTGACTCCAGCTTCCAGAGTGACAAGGATGATTCCAAGTCCATGTCGGGTTATGTCTTTACCCTCTATGGAGAGGCGGTGTGTTGGAAGAGTTCCAAACAGAAAACCGTTGCTGACTCGACGATGGAAGCGGAATATATCGCTGCTGCAGATGCTGCAAAAGAAGCCGTCTGGATAAGGAAGTTCTTGACAGAACTTCAGGTGGTTCCGTCCATTGTTGATCCAGTACCTCTGTATTGCGACAACAACGGGGCTATAGCTTTAGCAAAGGAACCCAGGTCCCATCAGAAGTCCAGACACATCTTGAGGCGATATCACCTGATCAGGGAGATCGTGGGTCGCCAGGAGATCGAGGTTCGGAGAGTTGCTACGGAAGATAACACTGCCGATCCATTCACGAAGGCCTTACCCCAGACTTAGTTCGAGCGGCTGATCGAGATGATAGGTCTTCGATACGCCAGTACATGGCCTTAGTGCAAGTGGGAGATTGTTAGTGTATATGCCCTAGAGGCCATTACTGTATCATACTAGTTTGTATATTACTTAATGGAAGCTTGGGATATTCACCTTGTATTGACAATCTTGCTCAAAATAGTAGTATGCTACTTGGTTTGTTTCTGATTTAATGTGTGCATGTGTTTCTTTTAGCATATCGCCTTTACACATTAGTGGAGCCCTTAGGATCTTTGCTTGATTACCAGCGTTGTGATGGCAGTCACACTCGTGGGGGCTGGGTAATCCACAACCACATCCTTATGCAGGTCCCTAGTCGTAGGACTATCGAGACAGGGCATCGATACTCCGGAGTAGACTAACGTATGCGCTTCTCATCCCAGCTTGGGAGACGGTCTGTCCCACAGCCGTCAGTACGTCGTACTTGAGATAGTATGCGGGTGCTCGTTAGGTTACGAGTACACTGGACAGGACTCGTCGGGAACAGTTGGTTAGTATTATACCTATCGTCAGTTATCAGTTCCGAGGTGACATGAGTACAGCTTAGTCCGTTGACTTGACACTGTCACTTCGCCTCGAGTGTGTTTCCACTGTTCTTTGATTACTACCCCACCACGGCTCAAAGGAGTCGTGCAAACAGGTAGTTTTTGGGTGCAGTCCCGAAGCACATAGAGGAAGTGACGGTTAGACAGGATTCGTCTCTCCCGGTATTGCGGGTTGATATCACGCTGTGTCTAGGAGAGCCATTACACAAAGTCCCTGGCCAGGGCAAGCGAGATAGACTGGTAGGTTTCCAGTGTTATCTCAGGTGTTCTGGGCTACACTCCGACACGACTTGTACCGCTATTAGGGGACTGACGTTTACCGCCCCCTAGGCCCGCCATGCGATACTCTTAGACGAATAGACCGGACTGTACGGAGATTGTCACATTCAGGCTCAGTAGGAGTTCAGATGGGTTTACCTCGTCAGTCTTCTTATCGGCATCTACCTGGGGAACGTTACGTACAGCTAGTGCCGCTTGCAGTCTGTGGTTAAACCCACTGCCAGCGTAGTGTCGAGTCTTTAGAGTCCCACACAGAGGGTTATTCACCTTTAGGCAAAATGAGTAGAGGTCGCATGGTTTTGCGATGGGGTTCGTTCACATCCGCGCACTTATGCACGTTTGGTGTCCGGACAGCTTATACTAGCGGGCTTTGGTTTAAGCCAGATCCTAGTATATGTTTTGGGATTGGTTTTATCTCATTGTATTCGTGTTCCTTGGAACACGGATATGGGTGTGTATGCACAGTTGACTGAGACAGAGGTAGAGGATTTTCATTAGGGTTAATGACCGTTGTCTTTTTCTTAACCCTAATGTTTATGTGTGAAATATGATTATTAATATTAGTTAATTATAATTGTGTTATGGTTAGGGTTGTTGACCATTTGACTATGCTTGACTTGTTGACCTAGGTTGACAAGTTGACCATCATCATTTCATATGAAAGATGCTCTTTGATCCTTGCAAAAGTATTTAATGTGAAATGATAATGGTCATTTCATGATTAACCATCACAATTATCTTTAGCTAATTATTTATTTATCATAATTCACATATATGTGAGAAGGTTGGTATTATTCTTCTCACTTTATCATTCTCATTCTCTCTCATCCTCTTCCTCTCTCTCTAGCTCTCCCCTATCATGAGTTGAGAACCATTGAGCTTGAGATAAAACCCTCAAAATTACTCTCTACTCTTTCTAAGGTTCTAGGTTTAGCACACCAAGCACCTTAGTTACTTCTAGTTTGAGGTTGGAGCCAAAGGTAGAGGCCCTCGGGTGGATCTTTCTTCGGCGAGAGAAGGCGACGAGAAGAACCCGTTCATCACACTCCAAGGAGCAAGAAGAGAAGGACTTGAAGACCTAGGTATAACCCCTCAACCGAGTAGCTAACTCTTTTAGCTTGGTAGTTTGTTTATGTTTAGCAAAGATCCCTTCTTTGGTTAATCTATGTTGCCTAGTGTTGTAAAAATCGAATTTTTCATAACGTTTCCGCCTCCCCGTAAGCACCGGGGTGGGCAACGTGGACTTACACTAGCTTGATAGCTGATAGTCGCAATATGTTATAGCTTCCATATGCTAGTTTAAATAATGCATTCATTGCATGTTATTTGATGCATTCATATATTCATTGGTTATGCAGTATTATGGAGATTTATGCCGGTATTCACTGTTTATTGGTATCATGATTTTGATGATTTCGGATTTACGTGAGATTTCTGGATTTGGGGGAAAACCTTAAGAATATATATAAACTTCTCTCTCCCTCCCCCTTTTAAAATAAAATACAAATTGCGGTTTTCTCATGATGTATGAGTCGTCCACCATGAGTTTTCATGATAGCTGTTGAACTTCGAGACCCGATTCGAGGAGGAGTTGTAACCGTTTCGGGTACATGGTGGACCCGATGAGGTACCCCGAGGCGAGAGTGATTTCTTGGAGGATGATGAGCCTGGCAGGGGGCACTACCTACCGGTGATATTATTTGGACTCGTCGGTTATCCGGAGGATACCGACCGGAGTCATGAAATGGATACAGGCTGAACCGTTCTGCCAGAGCCCGCGGGCCGATCCCGCAGACGATACGGATGCTTGAGATATTAGGAATTGAGATATTGAGATACTGAGATTTTGAGATTTATGTTTTGTGTCGATGCTTGATACTGATTTCTCTGTTACTTTCATTGATGATACTTGATTGATATACATATAGAAATCTCATTAATTAAAAAAACAGTTGTCTCAGTCATGATATATTCTGTTTCCATTCGTAATGCATTCATACATCATATATCTGATATATTGCTATCTGAGGCACTGACACGAGCACGTGGTATTGCACGTATATGTAGATGGATCAGGATATTATTTGATATGACCTAGGATAGCGCATACATGCGATTTCTACTCTGTGATGTTTTCTACTCACGAGTTGGCAACTCACCCACGTTGTGCCACAGTTCCTTGCAGGTTTTGCTGTACAGGTTCATTGCGGCTTTGCTGGCACACTGTTCCTTCCGGGTGATTGCTTTGTCAGGTGGGTTCTTTGCATCAAGAACACCATTGTATATTTGTTATTTCAGTTGTATCTTGTAAAACTCTATCAACCAGATTGTATATTTGATAGAGATAGAAGACCAGACTTGTTATTATTTCGACCTTAGAGTCGCGCATTGTATTATTATGTTTTTCATATTGTTTTGAGTTTTGGTCCTCGCCCTTCGGCATTGTATATTATATTACTTGCGTGGTTGTGACCGTCGATTGACGAAGAGCTAGCTCCCGCTTGGGGATGCCTTTTTTTCATTTCGTATACTATTCATGTTGTATCCCGTTTGGGGCCAGTATTTACAAAAGAGACTCTGCCGAAATTTTTAGGAAAGATTTGGAATTTTAAAATGCATATTTCGGCTTATGTTGCTAAACTACTTGATTTAAATTGGTTTTTCCTCCACTCTACTTCTTCTTTGGTTTTGATTTCTGGGTTTTGGCTTACTAAGATTATGTGCGTCTCGAGACGTTACGTAATTTAAGTGCCGGTCATGTTCCGTACTTTTCGGGTCGTAACAAAGTTGGTATCAGAGCGTTAGGTTTTACCTTCGGAGTGTAGGATGGCCCTTGGTTGATAGAGTAGGTGACTCAAGTAGAGTGACGTACCGTGTGTATGTTCCTCGGCATACTTACGATACGATACTCCGCTTAAGAAGCCTTAGGATGTACATTTCTTTGCACAGAATTATATTCATTCTTATGATCTAGCCTCATCAGTACCAGTTATTGATTTGTTACCACGGTTACACGGGCAAAGAGAGCTACGACTAGAGTTGAGGTCAGCACGAGCTCGTCACGGACGAGGACTAACCAGGGAGTGATTCCAGGGACATACGATTACATATAGAGGCGCCGTTTTATTGTGTTTTCGCTCCATGAGCGTTTGATGGGTTGCTTTTACGAGATTTCTCGGACGTACAGATCAGTACCAGAGGATGGGGCCACTGATAGAGGACAGCCAGAATGTGACGACCGTCATTACACTATGATTCTTGATGATTGAGGCACTGTTCAGCATGCGGACGAATGGGCCAGTTGTTACTGCGAATGAGGAGATATCGCCCCAGATGTTGAAGCTAATGCCGCACGAGTTATACTTCGAGATATGATAGAAGATCGCTAGTCACCAAGATGGAAGACTAGGACATGTGATTCATTGCCTACCCCGATGCGAGGTCATCAGATTGATTGATTCCAGCTAGAGACGATTTCATACTGATACGTTGAGAGTCGATATAGATGATCGAATGTCAAGGACCCATTTTCCAAGTTTAAAGTATTCGGAAATCAATGCAAGCAATTCTATTGACCCTCTAGAAGAATGAAGCCCTAACTCGACGTAATGACCATGGAATGCCTTTGAACCTTAGGGTTTGCGACAGTTCAGCAGTGCCATTTGTGAGGCTTGGGTTTGCCCTTCAACGGCTGGTCCACAGGTGCTGTGGCATATATTCGATACTATTAAACTTTACCCAAGATGTTGAGCTCTTGGGGGATTATGGAACCTTGACGAATCGATCGAAAAGTTTGACATCATTTGGATATCATGTGATGGGATATATTGCTTGGGAGACTCCAGATACGAGTATAGCCGTTGGAGCGCAGTCGATGCAGCCACGAGGAGAAGAGTCTGAATCAGTCGACATTAGAGAAAAGTGGAGCAAGAGGTTCGTACGAGATCTTGATAAGATGACGTTCCACTCCACTGACATCAGATATGTGATACGCAAGCAGAGCCTCTAAAACTTGCTTCCATCCTTCAAGATCCATGCTAAATTGAGAAAAGAATAATGGGTAAAAATTAAATGAATAGTTTGTAAGGTTTTTTGTTGATTTTTTTTTTATGGATTTTGGTGAATTTTTGAGAGGGATTGAAGTAAGGGATTTGGGGAGGGGCTGCTACAGTAAAAATAGGGGAGGCTCGGCCATTTTGGGGATGAGGAGAGAGAGAGTGAGGTGTTGAAATGCCAAGTCAAATAGAAATACCCATACTTCCTTAATTAAAGCCCATGCTATCTTGTTTAATATTACCTCTTTAAATTTTTCTTTGGTGCAAAGAGAGGGGGCTGCCTATTTGGCTCGGCCAGAGAGAGAATTGAAAGGTGAGGGTAAGCAAGAGAGGGTGGTGACCACACCCCACACCTTATATCAACATGCCCCATACTCAAATTATCCATTTAATTTATTTATTTCAATATTCCCTTCACCATTTCTTTGCAAATAAAACTAAAACCAACCAAATTTTTTTTAACATGTTACAATATATGTTTAGATGTGTCAAGGTTCACAAAACTTGTATTAACTCATTCTAATTTCTAATTATCGCTAACTAAATTTATTGGTGCAAGCTTAAAATAATATAAAAAAATAAATTAATTATGGAAATTATTTTAGTACACTAGAAATTTACAAGTGACCAATTAAATACCAAATACTAGCAATTATATAGCTAGAATAGCTATATTTAATTTTATGTTAAAAGATAATTATATCTTGATTTTTACATAAAACACCGGTTATTTTACCGATTATCCGAAATTTCACCTAAACGATTTTCAAAACGTTATAATCTTCCCCCCTTAAAGAAATTCGGTCCCCGAATTTAAATTTAAACCCCTCAAATACTAAAACATTTCAGTAAAATGATCAAGTCGTCAGGGCTCCAAAATCATAAATACAGTAAAACACATCGTAGCACAATGCATGCGCATGAAAAACGAGTCTATAAACTAAAATCAAAACTCCGTCAAGCATCCCGCAATCATCGGAGCTATAGCGAAGTCACCAATGTCAAAGCCCAATACAAAAACCAACATGATATATATCAAACTATACAGGTAAACATCGTTAAGACATCTGAAAGAAATGGATGTCAAACCTTTTAAAGTCGCTGTGCGATGCACGTATCACTGCACAGTGGAGGACGTCTATTGTAAGAAAATAACTATATACATATATATCATTTGTTTAAAATACACGTCCCGCCGTTTTTGAAAATAATTTTAGAAGGGTTTCCGTTATAAAATGTTCGTGTCATCTCGGACACGTAGGTAAATACCGAGACTATAGCTCCTTTTCTGAAGTCCCAGCGGTAACTATCAATGCATACAAAAACATATTCAGGTACTGTCCTCTAACTAGTCCTGCTCAGTCACCAAACCAAATAGTGAATATCATAAAAAAATGTAATGCTCCAAGAAATCACACTCAATAGCATATGTAAATAATGCAACGTGCGCCTGGCGCGCACAGAAACCGAAATCAATGAATGTGCTATACATGTGCACAGAAACCAAAACTATGTGCAACCGGTGTGCACGAAAACACCTGTCAAAGGCAATGGTGTGCCTGACAGCAGTATCAGGTGCATCTAATATTCACGAAGAATCCCTATTTCGTGCATCTGGTGTGCACCAAAATCGCATCAAGCGCGCATCGTATGCACATGAATCCAACTCAAGTGCATAAGTGCACGAAACAAATATCAAATATCATAATCGAAATCGACGGTATATAACATACCTCAATCCAAATCAGGTACCGTGGTATACAACTCATAAATGCGTGCATCTGCATGCACAAAATCATATCGAAGTACTAAAAGTACATGAAAATTACATCGAAAGCACAAATCAAATCACATGCATACAATAAGCATGAAATCAACATCAACATCTCGAATGATATCAAATCGAAACCGAGTGCAACTGTGGTGCACAAATCTCAATCATGCAAATAAATCGTCGATAATATTGAAATCCAGAATGACGGATACGTGATATTCGAATCACCAAATCCCAAATCGTAAATACGGTCGTCGATATGTCCCTCCTTCAAAGTCGAGAAGGTGTCGATGCATCCAAAGCTAGCAGAGCAAGATATCTTCTTGCCTCCTGTTCATGGTCTGGCGCGTGGTGCCTTTAGGCTCTCGTCTCTCACTGATAATTGCTATGTGTACAGCTCCTCGGCCCAATATGGAACGATAACGGAAACAGTTCCGCTCTGGTACATCCTCTAAAGATCTTTGGCCCACTATCATGGTCACTCATAACATGTCTCATTGACGATGCCAAACTCTGGCCTACAAGGTGTGCGTAATACGACCGATCCTGGGTCCAAGTCTTCTCGTTTAGTATTCCAGAAGCTCTTGTCGGGGTCTCTCCCAAATCTCGTTTCTGCCGAACTGCCCGGAAGTTATCACCCTTTACTAAATCTATTTCTTGTTCCGAAACGGCTGCATACTCATCACGACTCCTTCTGGAAGATATATCTATATACGACTCTTCGGCATGTGTATCATATCTCTGATGTCAACTGAGTGGACGTTATCTCATCGAAATCTCGTACGAACCTCTTACTCCACTTTTCTCTAATGTCGAATGATTCAGACTCGTCTCTTCGTGGCTGTATGGACTGCGCTCCATCGGCTATACTCGTATCTGTAGTCTCCCAAGTAATGTATCCCATCACATGATATCCGGACGACGTCGAACTTTTCGATCGATTTATCAAAGTTCCATAATCTCCCAAGAGCTCAACATCTTGGGTACAGTTTAATAATATCCAGTACATGCCACAGTACCTATGGACCAGCCATATAAGGGCAAACCCAAGCCTCATTAATGGCACCGCTGAACTGCTGCAAACCATAAGGTTCAAAAACGTTCCCATGGTCATTATATCGAGTTAGGGTTTCATTCTTCTAGAGGGTCCACAGAATTACTTGCATGTTTTTCCGAATACTTTAAACTTGGAAAATGGGTTTCTGACATTCGATCGTTTTCTTTCGACTCCGAACATACCTGCGTGAAGTCTTCTCTAGCTTGAATCAATCAATCTGATGACCTCCCACCGGGGTGTGCAAATGAACCACATGTCCTAGTCATTCATATTTGGTGACTAGCGATCTTGTGTAATATCTCTAAGTATAAACTCGTGCTGCAATAGCTCCAAACATCTGGGACGGTATCTTGTCAGTCGCAGAAACATTTGGCTCATTCGTCTGCACGCTAAACAGTGCCTCAATCATTAAGAATAACGGTGCATTGACGGTCATCGCATTCTAGCCGGCCTCTAGCAGTGGCCCAATCCTCTGGTGCTGATCTGCACGTCCGAGAAATTTCAGTAAAAGCAATCCATCAACGCTCATGGCGTGAAAAACACAATAAAACAACACATCTATGCAATTGTGTGTCACCGGAATACATCCTGGTCAGTCCTCGTCCAAGACAAGCTCGTGCTGACCACAACTCTAGCCGCAACTCACTCTGCCTATGCAATCGTAGTAACAAAAAACACCAATTGTACCGATGACGATAGATCATAGGAATGAATATAATACTGTGCAAAGAAATGTATATCCTAAGGCTTCTTAAGCGGAGTAGCGTATCGTAAGTATGTCGCGGAATATACATACTGTACATCACTCTACTTAAGTCACCTACTCCATCAAACAAGGTCAACATATGCGACGAAAGTTCGGGTCTAATACCCCTTCGACCAAGTCTAAGTTTCGTAAGGTCAATCCTAGGTTCCGAATATATATATACGCCCTAGACTCCGCATAGTCAAACATAGACTCGAACCAAGGTTAAACCTAGCGCTCTGATACTAACTTTGTCACGACCCGAAATAGCACGTGACTGACACTTGAATCATATGAAATCTATAGGACCCCATCTAATTCAAGTAAGCCAAAAGCCCAGAAATCTAAACTATTTTAAAGAAGAAGTGAAGGAAAACTTGTTTTAAAGCAAGTGGTTTTCAATAAATAAGTGACATTAAACATTTAAAAACAACATCATGTTTTCCCAAAAATTTCGTCAGAGTCTCCTTTGTAAATACAGGCCCCAAACGGGTACAAACATGAATAATATACATAAAGGTATCCCCAAGCGGGAGCTAACTCTTCGCCAATTGGCGGTCGCAACCACGCAAGCAATATAATATACAACGCCGAAGGGCGAGGATCAAACTCAAAAGGAAAACCAATAACCACTAGAAAACCATAATAATACAAGCGCGACTCTAAGGTCGAAATAATATACACTGGTCTTCTATGTCTAATAATATACAAATCTGGTTGATGGAGTTTACTAGATACAACTGAAATAAGTAAAGTACAATGGTGGTCACGATGCGAGTGAACCCACCTACCAAAACAATCACCCGAAATGAGGTAGTGTGCCAGCAAAGGCACCAAGGAAAACTGTACGGAAGAACCTGCAAGAAACTTTGGCACAACGTGGGTGAGTTGCCAACTCGTGAGTAGAAAACATCACCGAGCAGAAATCGCATGTATGACTCAATCCTAGGTCATAGGATAATACTATATCCTCAATACAATATCCTGAACCATCTATACATAAGTGTAATACCACGTGCTTGTGTCAGTGCCTCAGATAGCAACAAATCATATATATGATGCATGAATGCATTACGAATGAAAACAGAATACATCATGAATAAGAAACTGTTTTCTTAATTTAGTGAGACTTCTGTATATATGAATCGAGGTATCATCAATGAAATCAACATAAAATCCGTGTCAAGCATCGACACAAAAACATAAAACCAAATATCCAATATCTTGGGCTCCGTCAATCCGGACTGGCCCATATCATATAGTCTCAATACCTCAAGTCTCAATATCTCGAGCTTCGGCTATCCGGACTGGCCCAAATCATCAAATCTCACGACTACGTCGGTATCCTCCGGATATCCGCCGCGTCACAAATAACCGGTCGGTAGTGCTCCACTGCCAGGCTCAACGCCATCATCTATGACCATCTTTCCCCGGGATACCGCACCGGGTCCACCATGCACCCACAGACGGTTCCTCCTCCTCCTCGAATCGGGTGTATGATATCGCTCAAAAGCCGAGAAAACTCATGATGGACATATCTCAAATCATATTAGGAGAAAACCGCATTTTCTATTTTTAGAAATGATAATCAGTTTATAAAATCTTTGCGGTTTCTCAAAATCCAAAAATCTCATGGAAATCCGAAACCATAAATCACGATGTAAATAAATAATGAATACCGGGCTCCGGCAATCCGGACTGGCCCATAGTATCGCATGGAAAATGAATATATAAATATGCATGCATGAGATATCACAGTAATAAATGCAATGTCTAAGCTATCATATAAAGGCAAGCTCACTAGTACCATGTCGAAACTATCAGCTAACAATTTATACTAAAGAAGTAATATTTTCTAATGTGTAAGTGACATGGAAATTACCGATGATGATGTGTGTAAGCCGTCAAGCAAGTGTATGTGGAGCATACACATCATCAGTAATGGTGCTGGTGTCCTGACAGCAGGGTTTCATGATAACTAAGGTATACATTAATCATGAAATGCGATGATAACAACAATGAATAAACGGAGAATGAAATGTAAAAGCAACAATGAAGAAAATATACATTTCTATATATGAGTCTTACAGTTTTTGGACTATTGAAATAACACGAATCGTGGTTTTTGGAAAATATGGTCTGTCTTTAAAATACTCACGATTCGTTAGTTTTGGAAATAAGTATGACTCGAGCTCAGTTTAATATCTATTAAGTAATTACAGGACTAAACTAACAGACTGGTCGAAAGGTAAGGAAATCCACCTAAGTCTGAGTCGATATCTATATCTAGTAGTCGGTGATCCCGCATCAATAGTATCACGCATGATACAATATATAATATGACATCCTCGAGTCAAGAGTGTGGATCTATCATCAAAGTTGTATCTCGTACGGTAAATCCATCGTACGGCATCCCAAATCTGGATACGGGTCGAATATCACATTTAACTCATTACTCATCTGGTATCCTTATCATCATATATCATGAACTGGGGTACTGATCTAAATCTAGTACATACTGGTACCATCAACATATATATATATATATATATATATATATATATATGCGTGTGTGTGAAAACACATCGCCTAAGGACCCGCTATAATATCATGTCGTGTCTCATCACACGACCCAAATCACATCACCGATCTCATGGCATTGTGCCCAATCACATCGACTCATCTCCAAATATCATATACCATTCTCATCATCCAGGTATATATATATACGTATATATATATACACACACACACATACATACTCATATACATATATGTATATATATACATATCCCCATATACGCACAAGAAAATTACATGTATACGTGTGTGTGCGCGTGTATGTAAATCACTACTCTAGGGTTCGCGACTAAGAAACTAACTAACGACACTATTTTACGAATATGCTAACACTAACCCAAAGTCATCTAAAGCCTGTCTTACTACATATACGCATCTCAATAAATACACAAGTATATATATATATATAACATAACGCATTCGCGTTCTATACTATGAAACTGCGGGGGTGCTATACGCCATCCACCCGACTTCCCCCGTCGATATATATCTCCTCACCGGGACGTCTCAGCTCATCTGATCCGATTTCAGCTCTGTCGTTTCCGCGCCACGTCCGACGCCTCTGCACCCGATCCTAGCACGGAACACAAGTTAAAAAGAGAATAAATGTAATATTAGTCGCAGACACAACCAATACAAGTCAACTACGCGCATTAGCTTGACGCGCGCACGCTTGGTGCACAAAATGCACCGCGACAACGCCGCAAACTGCAAATAGGGTCGCTAAACGCGACAACCCCCAAGCCTAAAACCCAATCGCACTAATCGCGCGTTCACAACGCATTAAATATTATATGGAAAAGCTTATAAATCACCGAAACCTCAAACTTAATTAAAATTGATAAATTTCAAAAACCTAGTAAGCATCAACTTCCATTTTAGTTCAAAACTTGGTGTTTTAACAAAACTAGTGGCCACAATGCTCACTAAATAACTTAATTAGATCACATAAACATTAACTAGATTTTTCTCTCACCTATTAGCATAAATTTCAAATATCTAGTTTGCAAATTAGCTTAATCAGGACAATTTAAAAATAATTATTAGTAATTTAACAACTAGGTTGGATTTTGCATGCCTTAATATGTTAAATTACACATTGTAACCTTAATGGTGTGATAAAAACCCTAACTTGCATTCAAACCCTATCCTTGAAATTTCAAGTTTCCAATTTGAATCATGATTAAACATCAAGATAACTTAAATTAGAGTAATTTAACATCAAGTAACCATTGGTTAAGATTATACCTCAAAATCATTTGGAATGAGATCCACACATGCAAAAACTTAGCCTCAAAAACTTGCTTCCATCCTCTAAGATCCATGCTAAATTGAGAAAAGAATAATGGGTAAAGATTAAATAAAGAGTTTATGAGGTTTTTTGTTGATTTTTTTGATGGATTTTGGTGAATTTTTTTGAGGGATTGAAGTGGGGGATTTGGGGAAGGGCTGCTGCAGTAAGAATGGGGGAGGCTCGACCATTTTGGGGATGGGGAGAGACAGAGAAAGAGTGAGGTGTTGAAATGCCGAGTCAAATAGAAATACCCATACTTCTTTAATTAAAGCCCATGCTATCTTGTTTAATATTACCTCTTTAAATTTTTCTTTGGTGCAAAGAGAGGGGGCTGCCCATTTGGCTCGGCCAGAGAGAGAATTGAGGGGTGAAGGCCCCACACCTTATATCAACATGCCCCATACTCAAATTATCCATTTAATTTATTTATTTCAATATTCCCTTCACCTTTTCTATGCAAATAAAACTAGAACCAACCAAAATTTTTATTATTATTATTTTTGAACATGTTACAATATATGTTTAGATGTGTCAAGGTTCACAAAACTTGTATTAACTCATTCCAATTTGTAATTATCACTAATTAAATGTATTGGTGCAAGCTTAAAGTAATATAAAAAATAATTAATTACGGAAAATATTTTAGTCCACTAGAAATTTACATGTGAGCAATTAAATACCAAATACTAGCAATTATATAGCTAGAATAGGTATATTTAATTTTATGCTGAAAGATAATTATATCTTGATTTTTACGGAAAACACCAGTTATTTACCGATTATCCGAAATTTCACCTAAACGATTTTCAAAACGTTACGTCCGAGTTCCTGGATTATTTAAAAGAGAATGGAATTCTCTCTCAGCTTACTCCTCCATACACAGCACAACACAACGGTGTATCGGAATGGCGGAACAGAACCCTATTGGATATGGTACGGTACATGATGAATAACGCTGAGTTACCATGATCCTTCTGGGTTATGCACTAGAATCAGCTGCATATCTTTTGAACAAGGATCCTACCAAGACTGTGCCTACCACACCATAGCAGATGTGGAGTGTGAAGAAATCTTATCTTCAGTATCTGAAGATATGGGGATGTCCAGCTTTTGTAAAAAAGCAGCATGCGGACAAGCTTGAAGCATGCTCAACACTGTGTAAGTTTGGGATACCCAAAGAACTCTAGGGGGTATCTTTTCTATTACGCAGAGGAACAAAAGGTTTTTGTTTCTCTTCATGCCCACTTTTTGGAAAATCAATTTTTGGAAAAATAAACTAGTGGGGACGCAATAGAACTGGAAGAAATTCCAGAACCACAAGCTATTACTGATAGTATGGTAGAACCAGAGGTTTCGAAAGAACAGGACATCCCCGCGCCACTCCGCAGGACTAGTAGGTAGTCTCATCCGTCCGAGAGATACTACGGTTTTCTCATAGACGGGGATAGAGTGGATTGTATCATTGACAATGATGAACCACAGAGCAGTGACTCGGTAAAATGGCTGGAAGCAATGCGGACCGAGATGGAGTCAATGTACACCAACAAAGTATGGAATTTGGACATTGCTATAGAAGGGGTAAAACCCGTAGGCTGCAAATGGATCTTCAGAAAGAAAATTGGTGTAGATGGACATGTTGAAACCTATAAGGCTAGACTTGTTGCAAAAGGTTTTCGTCAAAGACCTGGTTTGGACTATGATGAAACCTTTTCTCCAGTGGCTATGCTCAAATCCATTCGGATCCTTCTTGCGTTTTCTGCCTTCCACGATAATGATATTTGGCAGATGGATGTAAAGACCGCTTTTCTAAATGGTGTTATGGTCCAAATTTGCACCCTAGTTGACCGGGTCAAAGTCAAGGTCATCCCAAAGTAAGCGGGTCCAAGCCCAAGCAAGTGAGCCCATGCCCAAGTCGAGCCCCGCGGCCGGCCTCCCCCATGCCGAAATAAACAATCATGTAATAAATAATTTTGATGTAATTTTTTATGCATGAATGTAAGAAAATAGGCATAAGGCCGGACAGGTTTTTTGTGCCTCCTTCTCCTTCCTCAAGGTTCTAAACCTTCTTCCCCTTTTCAATTAAATCAACAGTTTTACTCTTCCTTTTCCAAAACTAAATTGTTTTTCACCACAAAACCCATAAAGGGGAGCTCAGATCTTCCATCAGATCTCAAAAGGGGGAGATTTTTAAATCTCACCCCCTTTCTCCAAGATCCGGCCAACCGAGAGGAAGAAGAAGGAGACATATCTCCAAAAATCCCATCTTAGGAAGATCCAGGATTAAAGAGGAGAGAAGCAAAGGGGCCCCTTTGATCATTTCTAAAAGATTTCTTGGAGTTTAACTCCATTCAAGATCTGTTAGAGTTCAACTCCATAAATTAATCTCTTTTTAGGAGTTTAACTCCAGAAATCAAATCGGGAGCACAGCTCCCAGTGCAGGGACAAAGCCCAATTTCCTGCTGACGCCCAGCGCCCGCGTGCCATGCACGTGGGGCGCGGGCGCTGGCCGGCGTGCCAGGCACGCGGGGCGCTGGCCCCCAGCACCAGCTTCGAGTATCCGCTTGCTAGGCAAGTGAGACGCTGGCGCTCACGCGTGCTAGGAACGTGAGACGCTGGTGCCACGCGTCCTTTGGACGCCATTTCCACCTTATTTTATATACACTTCACACTAAAAATACCTCCCCCGTTAGAAAGAATTTCTAATGGGGCGCTGCCCCGCACCCTGCAAGGGGGCTGATAGCGGGACTCCCGTAAAAATTCTGCGGGGGCCTTGATATATCCAATTCCCCACTAAAACACAACACTGCACATTAAGTTCGCATGACCTATTTGACCCGTCAATCGGAGGTTCTCTCGCTCCAAAGGCGAGGGGTAATTAATGGCAGCTTAGTCCGCGGCTTCCAGAAATTCGGATCCCCACAATCAATAAACCCCAGCCTACCCTAGGCAGGTAGAATCTGTAATGCGCCTGACAAGCGCGCGCGTATTCCCATCTCAATGGAGTGACGAAAAACATCCTACAGATTCTGGCACGCCCGGTGGGACCTTTCTCTCCTCCCATATTTCGGGTTAAACGTTCATATGAACAATTTCAATATACATATCTTTATTTATACTAAAATAATGCTCTTTCATGCAGGTTTTCAAGCAATCACTTTTCAACAATGTCTCTAAAGATGAACTCAGCTCCCATCTCCTACATGATGAAGATGGATGCCAGGACGGTCCTTTTGGCCAGTCTCGGGCGATAGTGGGAGGAGCCGCCGGTACCATTTGGCTCTATTCTGTTCATGCCAGCTAACGCCATCTCTGCTCCTCAAGCCCCGGTCATGGATAAACCGACCTCAAAAGGCAGGAGGCCAAATGTGGTGATCTCAAAGGCACCACTACCCAAACGCAAGTCGGTGTTTGAACGACTTTCCTTGGCCCCAGCTGGGGGCAAGGCCGTCAACACCAACAAAGCAACAAGGCAACTCGAGCAAGCTTCAGCGACGCCCCTGACAACTGCTCAATTGGGTATCTTCTCTAAGCTCCCCGTTAATCGGCTCACGATGGCTTCCTGGATGACGGATGCCCGCCAAGCCCTCAAAATCGAGAAGCTAAGACAGAAAAGGCTTAGATATAGAGCCAACAAAAGGGCTAGGGCTCATGCTAGGCTGAACTTCATGAGGTTCGAAGAATAGGGTTACCCCGCCAAAGATATGGAAATGGCTGGATATGCGGCGTGCACTGTCTACCTGGTGGGCAGGCGCAGTAAGAGCAAGGATGGGGCCACCACATCTCAAATCCAATCTGGTGTGAATGTGGCGGTCACATCCCAAGACCAGCATCCTCCGGAAGATATTGAAAATCCTCCCAGTGAAGCTGATAAGCGGAAAGATCCCTCGGTTCATGAGGAGCCAGGCTCAGAAAGTGAAGATGAGCCAATCTTCCGTCCCAAGAACGCGGATCAGCAACTTCTACAAGAGCTCCGAAAATAGCTCAGAAGTAAAGACAAGGAGATGGACAAACTTTACTCGAAAATTGATGACTTGACGAATGTCGTAATGCAGCTCATGGCCCAAGTTGCCTCTCATCCTCCCAGTCAAGCGCACGGCTCTGCTCATGAACCGAGAAACGGTGTCCCGAGGCAGCCAATAACTGTTCCGTCAAATACAAAGGTGGGTGGACCGCATGAAAGTCAGTCGCATTCTATCTCGGGAAATGTCTTGGTTGCCGATGACAGTACCCCGCTAACTCAAGATCAAATCATGGATTTGGTTGCCAACAAAGTCAAAACATTGGTAGCCGAAGCCAAAGCGTGAAAAGATATCAGCAGTAGTGGGAGACCATATCCTGCTCAGTATGATCTCGTAGAATTTCCTAGGGCTATGTCATCCCCAAATTCGGAAGATTCGATGGGACGGGAAATGCTAATCAGCACATCGCCCATTTTAAAGCCTCATGTAGGAATACTGGGGGCAATGATGCGCTTATCCTCCGCCAATTCGTTAATAACCTGATCGATCTCGCTTTCGACTGGTACGTGAGCATACCGGATGGCTCTGTTACTACTTTCGTCTAAATGGAATATTTGTTCCGACAAAGGTTCATGAGTGTCAGCGATAAGATCACCATTGCCGACCACATAAGGAACAAGCCAAAGAACAATGAAAGCAGCACGGATTTTATAACCAACTGGCGCAATCTCTCCATCAAATGCGAACCGCCGATAGAGCAGGACCAATCTTTCAGTCTCCTCGTCGGAAATCTCAACAATTGGATGGCCCCGTTTCTATGCACTGCGGGTCTCAAAACATTCCAAGAGCTGACCAGGAAAGTTCAAATGTTGGAACGCTCAAAGCAAGAGTCCTCCTCTGACTCCTAAAATAACAATAGGTCCTGGAGAAACTGAAAGGACGAAAATCGCAAAGGCGGAAATTTCGACGATTCTGAATCTTTGAACATCTCGGCTAACCGAAATAAGCAAGGGATGAGCGGGCCTAATGCCAACCGGCCTCGGAATCCAGTGTTCGGAGAGGGAGGAATTGCTCCACTGAATGAGAAGCTGGATAAGATCTATTTCTTCAGAAGGGATAAAGTCCGTAAAATATTCAAAGATGCCCTAAAAAACGGTCTACAATTGCTAGAATCAAAAAGACCGCAAGAAGCGAATATGACCGATGACCCTAAATACTGCCCCTATCATAGAGTGATAGGTCATGCCATTGAGGACTGCTTCGTCTTCAAAGATTGGGTCGAAAATCAATACAAGGCAGGAGAGATAGAACTGTCTAAAGGCGTGTTAACAAAAAGTCAAGCTGTGACCGCCAATTTCATACAAACGGTGACCGAAGTCCTTCGGGAACCTGATTCTCTCAGACATCTGCCTTTCTCTGAAAACAAATGACCACCACATCGTTAAACTAGGAACCGTCGACCTCTAAGTCGTTAAACTAGGGATGTAAAAATGTGTAAAAAAAAGCCGAAATGATTGGGCGACTCTCAATAAAAATCAGCGAGTAAAATAAAAATGAAAATAAAGAGCCCAAATGATAGGGCAATCGCGACCTTTGCGATAAGAAAAGCTGAAATGATAGAGCAACGCGGTAAAAAAAAAACCGCGAAGGATGAGTCGCTCTTGGTACCATATTCCAGTGCAGCGATGCAGACGCCATCCAAAACTCGAATCCCCAATGGCGAATGATGAGTCGCACCTGGTACCATATTCTGGTGCAGCGATGCAGACGCCGTCCAAAACTCAAATTCCCAATGGCGAATGATGAGTCGCTCCTGGTACCATATTCAAGTGCAGCGATTCAGACGCCAACAAAAACTCAAATCCCTAAATTCCCAACGGCGAATGATGAGTCGTTCCTGGTACCATAGTCCAGTGTAGCGATGTATACGCCAACCAAATTCCAAATCCCAAAAGGGCGAATGATGAGTCGCTCCTGATACCATATGCCAGTGCAGCGATGCAAACGCCAACCAAAACCCAATTCCAAAATTCTCCCAGCCATACGGTTGGTCCCCAAGTTGATTACCATATACAATCCATGGGCTCAAATAATTCTCATCATACCCATACACAACCGCAATCACCAGTCACGCGACTGGTCTCCGCCCTTGGAATTATGCTCCATTTAGGAAGACCCACTCATGTGCCCTCACGATAAATGAGGAGAACAAACTTACGGGATCCTTACGACTCGTAAGAAAACACTTTCGTGGGATCCTTACGACTGACAAAGGAAAAACACACTTGGGAGTCCCCACGACTCCTAAGGAGAAAATGCACCTACGGGATCCTCACGACTCATAGGGAGAAAATGCTTATATAGGACCCTTACGTCCCATGAAATTGAAAAGCCTTAGGTGATAGGGATCTAAACTTGTCCCCTAATCCATCGCTTCCCAATAAGCAAAGGCAAATGATGATTCGCTCCTGGTACCATATTCCAGTGTAGCGGTGCTGATGCCGACCTAAAAACCAATTCCCAAATCCTCCCGGGGCAAATGATGAGTTTCTCCTGGCATTATTCCAGTGCAGCAATGCAGATGCCGACCAAAACCAAAATCCCTAAATCCTCTCGTGAAAAATGATGATTCGCTCCTGGTACCATATTCCAGTATAGCGATGCTAATGTCAACCCAAATCAAATCAAACCAACAATCTCTGCTTCGGAATCATGCTTCGTCTCAGAGTGTACCCCATGTCGAAATCATGATTCGCCTCGGTGTATCTACCTTCCCAGTCAGAATTATGCTTCGCCTGGGAATCAGCCTCTACATCAAAACCAGTGATACTCCGTGCCGGGGAAATGTCGACTACAGACAATCCGTGCCGGGGGCAAGTCAACCAACGACCTCCCTGTCGGAATTATGCTTCGATTTGGAATCAAGTCAACCAGCGACCTCCCGGTCGGAATTATGCTTCGATTAGGAATCAAATGAACCAGCGACCTCCCTGTCAGAATTATGCTTCGACTCGGAATCAACTCAACCAGTGACCTACCTGTCGGAATTATGCTTCGACTCGGAATTAAGTCAACAAGCGACATCCTCGTCGGAATTATGCTCCGCCCTGGAATCAAGTCAACAAGAGACCTCCTCGTCGGAATTATGCTCCGTCCTGGAATCAAGTCAACCAACGACTTCCCTGTCAGAATTATGCTTCAACTCGGAATCAAGTCAACCAACGACCTCCCCGTCGGAATTAAGCTCCGCCTCGGAATCAAGTCGACTAACAAGCTCTGCGTCGAAATCATGCTTCGTCTAAGAATGTACCCCATGTCGAAATCATGCTTCGCCTCGGAGTATCTGCTTTCCCTGTTGGAATTATGCTTTGCCTGGGAATCAACCTCTGCATCGAAATTATGCTTCGGTCAGAATGTCTGCCGCCCGTCGGAATTATGCTCCGTCCCCTTTGGAATCATGCTCCGCTTATCAGAATCATGCTCCGATCCCTGGAATCATGCTTTGCTCTTCGGAATCATGCTCCGATCCATGGAATCATGCCTCTACTCTTCAGAATTATGCTCCGATCCTCGGAATTATGCTACGATCCTCGGAATTATACTCCGACCCTGGAATTATGTGTTGGGATACCTAGGACGGCAGCAAGGTTTCGGGTAGCATCATCCATGCCAAATTTAAATTTTTTCCTTTCTAGATAACCCTAACCATGAATCTTTAACTTGAGAATCAAACTAAACTACATATCAACAACTTAACAACTAAGTGATTAGGGATTACAACCTTTGTAGTCCTCTCCTTCACTTCTAAAGCTCCGAGTTGAAGTCCTTTTGCTGCGTTCATCATGCTCCCGGACTCTAGAGAGGCTCCATGAGATGATTGAGGCATCCTTACTTGTAATCTTCACAATCCAAGATGATCTATGTCGAAGCAACACAAACCCAAGCTTTCACTTCACTAATGAGGTGTTAGTGAATCAAACACCCTAATCTAAGTGGCTAGAATATATGATGATGATGAAGTTGGAATTTTGCTTACTTTAGTATTTTATTTCTCACAAATTTTTCATCACATGAAGAAATCAAGAGAGCAAGAATCAAGAGCAAGAAGAAGAAGAAGCTCAAGCTCAAGTGAGAATGAATTGTGATGATGATAGAAATGTAACCAAGGGTTAAAAGTATCATGCTTAACCCTTGTAAAGAATAAACCATGGGCTAGGGTTAGGGTTAGGTTAATAAATAGCTTATTCTTGACAAAAAGTGGACCAAGTCAACTAAGAAAGTATCTTAGCAAATTTCCACAATTTTGATTAATCTAAAATAAAACATAAACCATAATCTTAACCCTAGCATGGTTTAACTCTCATAAACCCTAGTTGCATTTATAACCTAACATGTTACAATTATACATATCTCATATATACAATTTTGTAACCAAGAAAATAATACAATTAACATTTATCACATATATATCAATGTATCATCAAGTGAGAAAAAGAATCATTTAAGTGAGCTTATATTAGTTAATGTAATGTAATATAACAAATATATAATTATACATTAAATTATTGAATCAACACTTGATCCCATAATCCGGCTATATTATATATAACCGACTAATATAATATGTACCATTTTATCGAATCAACACTTGATCCGATAACCCGGCTATATCACATATACCCGGCCTATTCACCGCCAGAAACCGGGAAGACACGATAAACGTCTTACCTGAATCTGGGGGAAGATGCTATTTGGTGCTATCCGTCCACCTCTCCGAAGATGCCAAGTTGATTTATGGCGCCATGTATCGGTGGTTTAAATGGATGCGGCCGATGTAGTAGACTTCGTCAGATTCCCCTTCGTATGAGGGGTTTTTCATTGTGGGGACGCTCTTCCCTGCAGGCGCAAGCCCCTGTAGTTAATTACGCTACTGCATCGCGGTAACAACTTTCTCCTTCTACAGATGGTCACTTCGTGTCGTGTGTGTTTGTTTTGTTTGCGGTTTCCCGTGGATTGTATACGAAGACTAATTTATGTTGTCGCCCGTAGGGCGTAGATTAGTCCAAATCTGTATCTTCTTAGATTTGGGTTTGGGGGTTGGGTTTAAGGATACGTTAGCCTCATTTGGGACTAAGATCAACTTAAACATATGTTAAGGATACATTAGTCTCATTTTAGACTAAGATACTCTTAACGGGATCGTTTAGATCCAACAAAAGAGCATTTTGACTCTATTGTTTAGTTTAGGGACATTACGGTCGATTAGTATAAGGACATTACGGTCCAATGTTAGTTTAGGGACATCTCGGTCCATCAGTAGTTTCAGAACATCTCGGTCCAGGTTAAGGACATCGTAGTCTATGAGTTTAAGGACCCCAGAGTCTGGTTTAGAGACGTCATAGTCTATAAGGTTTAAGGATATCGTAGTCCATGAGTTTAAGGACCCCACAGTCCAGTTTAGAGACATCGTAGTCTATCAGGTTTAAGGACATCGTAGTCCATGAGTTTAAGGACCCCACAGTCCGGTTTAGAGACATCGTAGTCTATAAGGTTTAAGGACGTCGTAGTCCATGAGTTTAAGGACCCCACAGTCCGGTTTAGAGACATCGTAGTCTATAAGGTTTAAGAACATCGTAGTCCATGAGTTTAAGGACCCCACAGTCCGGTTTAGAGATATCATAGTCTATATGGTTTAAGGACGTCGTAGTCCCTGAGTTTAAGGACCCCATAGTCCGTTTTAGAGACATCGTAGTCTATAAGGATTAAGGACATCGTAGTCCATGAGTTTAAGGACTCCACAGTCCGGTTGAGAGACATCGTAGTCTATAAGGTTTAAGGACATCGTAGTCCATGAGTTTAAGGACCCCACAGTCCGGTTTAGAGACATCGTAGTCTATAAGGTTTAAGGACATCAAGTCCATGAGTTTAAGGACCCCACAGTCCGGTTTAGAGACATCGTAGTCTATAAGGTTTAAGGACGTCGTAGTCCATGAGTTTAAGGACCCCACAGTCCGGTTTAGAGACATCGTAGTCTATAAGGTATAAGGACGTCGTAGTCCATGAGTTTAAGGACCCCACAGTCCGGTTTAGAGACATCGTAGTCTATATGGTTTAAGGACGTCGTAGTCCCTGAGTTTAAGGACCCCACAGTCCGATTTAGAGACATCGTAGTCTATAAGGTTTAAGGACATCGTAGTCCATGAGTTTAAGGACTCCACAGTCCGGTTGAGAGACATCGTAGTCTATAAGGTTTAAGGACGTCGTAGTCCATGAGTTTAAGGACCCCACAGTCCGGTTTAGAGACATCGTAGTCTATAAGGTTTAAGGACATCAAGTCCATGAGTTTAAGGACCCCACAGTCCGGTTTAGAGACATCGTAGTCTATAAGGTTTAAGGACATCATAGTCCATGAGTTTAAGGACCCCACAGTCCGGTTTAGAGACATCGTAGTCTATAAGGTTTAAGGACGTCGTAGTCCATGAGTTTAATGACCCCACAGTCCGTGGAATGTGTGGTTGTCGGGACCCGTCGCCTCTCTGAAGACGTTGAAGGATTACAGCGACATATATCAGAGGAGTAAAGAGATGTACCCTTGAACCGGTGTGAGTTGGTTGAAGGATCTGTAGTCCAGTTTGGGACTAAGATCTGTTGAATATTTATGAGTAGATGGGCTCAATTAAATATAAGCTGAGGACTTATGGCCAGAATTGGGCTAAGTCCAATTAAAATGTTTAACATTCTATTGTTCTGGCTATTGAGCCTTTATTTGGGCTCGGCCCTTTTAATAATGCTAAGTATTGGGTTCTGACATCTTTTGTCTTGTATTGAATGCATAGCATTCATTAAAACAATGTGCGTTCTTACAATGCGCCACGTGGCGCGCCAGGCGCTTTGCGCCAATTAGAGAGCGCATTGCGCTTCTGTCGGGTAGCGCACACGAAAAGGACACGTGTCGCGTTTAGCGCTAATTGGTAGTTTATTAGCGCATTGCACTTTCAATTTATGAGCGTTTTGCGCTGATTTAATGGTGCACCAGTGAGTGACACGTGGCGCACTTGGCGCTGAGCGCCAGTCCATGGGCGCAGTGCGCTGTTTCAGAAGCGCAAAGCGCAAGCTGTGTCTGTGATTGACACGTGGCATGCTTTGGCACTGAGCGCCTGTCCAATAAGCGCAAAAGCGCAGTTCATGTGTGCAAGGCACTTTTCAGTAGCGCAAAATGCATTTGATCAAATTTATGATCAGAGAACAAGTTTATGTTCTCCCTTTAAAGGAGGCTTTGTCTCAAGATTCAAGAACAACAGTTCTTATTTTTGAAGGGGCTTTGCCTTTGTAGATCAATGATCTGTAAATGAAGTGAATACTTCTTTTTTTTTTAGTTTTTACAATAAGATCTCTGATCTCATTTTTATCAAAAGACCTTGGTCTTTTGTAGCTCTATGATCTTATTTAGAAGATGGTTCTTCTTTTATGAGATGATTTCATCTCTGTGTTCAAGAATCATGTTCTTTACCTTGAAGAAAATGATCTTCTTTCAGCAAAAGCTTTCTTTTCTTTCTCTTTAAGTTTTTCTCAAAGTTTGCGGGGGGGTTTCTCTATATTTCTGTATATATCTGAGACTTGAAGTCCAGGTGGCTTTATATAGGGCAAATTGATTTGTTAAATCAGTTAAAGAGATCCTTCTCTGATTTATTTGGGAATATTTCCCACCGTTGGATCTTTGATCCTAAGGCTACTGTTTTACAGAAGGCAATCTTCTTGTTTTTAACAAGATTGGAAAGATCTTTCCATAACAGAATTTTAATTCTGATTAATTAATCATTATTATTAGATCTTTTGATCTAATGATGGCGAATTTTTAATTTCAGCACTAGCGCACCTACGTTCGACACGCGGCGCGCAGCGCAGAGCGGAGCGCAACTGCGCTAGCGCACCCTTGTTTGACACGTGGCGCACAGCGCGCCTAGCGCTGGATTTGAAGCGTTGCTTCAAATTTTAAATTTTGAATTTTAAAACAGAGCTTTGCTCTGATTGGGGTGTGCTCCCTAGGGCGCAGCGCACCTGGCGCTAGCGCATACGTGTTTGACACGTGGCGCACCGCGCACCTAGCGCTGGATCTGAAGCGTTGCTTCAAGTTTTAAGTTTTGAATTTTAAAACAGAGGTTTGCTCTGATTGGGGGTGCGCTGCCTAGGGCGCAGCGCACCTGGCGCTAGCGCATCCGTGTTTGACACGTGGCGCGCAGCGCACCTAGCGCTGGATATGAAGCGTTGCTTCAATTTTTGAATTTTGAATTTCAAAACAGAGCTTTGTTCTTATTGGGGGAAACAAATGCCCCCCCACTATTGCGCTCACGTGGCGCACACGTGAGTGCAGCGGTGGCAACATCTGAGCCCTTGGATCTGTAGGGTTCCTAGGCACTCTCAAGAGGTCTCACAAGGCATCAACCATGCCAATTTAAAAAAAAACTAGTTGCCGAGAAACCCGACTACGGATCGTTGGCTAAAGTTTAGGCGAAAAAACTAACTAGTTAACAATTAACTAAGAGATACGGAAATACAACCTTTGTAGATCCGGTGCTCCACCTCCATAGCTCCGCAACGAAGTCGTCTCCGCTGTCCAAAAGGAATCCGGGCTCTAGAGTCGGCTTCGTCGGAGAATGGACGGGCTAGGTCATCGATGTCCATGCCGAAGATGATCTACGTCGAGGCATCGCTTGATCAAGCTAACAACTTCACCAAGTCATGAAACTTGTGAAGTAAACACACTCTACTACTTGGCAAGAGGTAGAGGATGAAGAAATAGGAAGTGGGTAGACTTTAGTTTTGGATTTCTCACTCTTTTCATCACTTGCCATTAATGGAGCAAGCTTTCTTCATGTGAAGAAATGAAGAAGAAGAAGAAAGAATTATGATAAGTTATTTAAAAATGAAAAGAATATCCAAACTTATCATAATCCTAACTATGGTTATGTGTAGAGAATTGACCATGGTTAAATCATTGGTTAGGGTTAAGGATGAGATAAGAATGGTGGTCAAGGTCAAAGCTTCATGAAGCTTCAACTAAACAACAAATTAAGCCACCATTCTTTTCTCTTTTCCATTTATTTTCCAAAATATATAAACAAATAAATAAATGAATAAATAAGTAATGGAAAATAAAACCCTAATTATATGTTTAACCATGGTTTAATTCTTTATACTTAACCAAGTAAACATGCATCATCAAACATGATACAATCATGTGTACAAAAGTATATCACATATACAATGTGCACAAACCGAGTGAGAAAATCCATTTAAAGTGAACCAATACTAGTTAATGCAAAGTAATATATCAAATATATAATTATGCATTAAATCATTAAATCAACACTTGATTTAACGATCCGGTCATATCGCATATAACCGACTAGTATCCTATGCATCGGCTTATCGAATCGACCTTCGATTCGATAACTAGGTTATATCGCATACAACCAATCGATACATTCATCGCGAGGATAGAATACGGTATCACATACACGTATTATTCTCGGTCCCGCACATATCTCATATGCGCTCCTATTTCGTTTCGCTTGAGCCAGGAAACCTCTGTGTAGGACTCTAAAGACTCGTCAATACGCCGGCAGCAGGTGATGATCATATCAAGCACCCACAAGCCGCAAGTGGTCTGCTAAACGTAACGGCCACCCGGGTATTGAGCGATCTGAAGATCGACGAGCAAGCCTGCTCACACTCCAGTGAATCCGACCAGTAACACTACCGTACAGTCCGGTCTGATCGTCTGATATGTCGCATATCCCGCCTAGGGGTGGTAAACGTCAGACCCCAATAGCTCAATAAGTCGTGTCGATATGAGGTCTATAACAATTCGAGAAACTACTGGTAACACTTACCAGTAAATCTCTGCAACCCTGGCCAGGGATTTCCTGTTATAGCCAATCGAACACAGCGCAACATCAACTCCCTATACCGGGAGAGACGAATCACCTCCTATCGCTCATTGCCTCCATGTGACTCGGGACTGTACCCAAAAACCACCGTTTTGCACGCCCTCTTGGACGTGGTAAGATGGAAATCAAAGCACAGTGGGAACCACACAAGACTCTATGACGATCTCGGGTCAACAGACTACTCTGTACCAGTGTCACCAGAGAACTGCCATCTGACGTGAGGTATATTACCATCTGGGAGTTCTCGGCGAGTCCGTCCAGTGTACCCAGTCTCTACTGAGCACCCGTATATCATCTCCGATGTCAAACACCAATGGATATGGGATCATCCATCGCCCATCTGTATGGGTCGAGAAGGTATACGCTAGTCTACTCTGGTATATCGATGCCCCGTCTCGATACACCCACGACTAGGGACTTTGAAGGATGTACTTATGGACTACCATGTCCCCACTAGTATGATCCACATCATAGTCCAGGTAGTCAAGCACACATCCTAAGGGCTTTACCAACATGTAACAGAGAGACAATCAGTGTACACGTTAAGGTAAAGTTCAACCAGATAGCATACTATCATGTTGAGCAAGAAAGTCCTCCCTATATATGTCCCAGCATCCACTACAATATGCATCCTATGTACAGTAATGGCCTCTAGGGCATACATATAACTAACAATCTCCCACTTGCACTAGGGCCATCTGATAGCAGTGGTTGTAGTATCTCATACTCAACCATCCCATAAAAGTGTCTCTCTCTGGGATAAGGCCTTTCGTGAGTGGATCCGCTGTGTTTGTCCTCTGAGTCTACTTTCCAAACCTCGATCACCCTGGAGATCAATCATCTCCATGATCAAGTGATACTGTCTTTGAATATGTCTGGATCACTGATGGGACGGGCGTTCCTTGGCATAAGCCACAACTCCATTGTCACACAATGGTAGGAACGTAGTTCATCTTATGAACCAATATACACCCAAACAGCCTCTTTGGTAGCATCTTAAGTAGTGATGTATCGTGCCTTTATCGTTTAGTATGTCACGGTATCTAGCTTGGAACTCTTCCAACATACCGTCCCTTTACTGAGGGTAAAGACAATGCCTGCGACTGACACTCAGTCGTCATTATCACTCTGGAACCCTTCCAGTGATTCTCCCCAGGATCGGTTGATACCGTCTCACTACAACTAGTGAGAGTCCTAACATCCAATTAGATCTATCTCATAGATCCAAAAACCCAGGATTTAGGAGGTATCAATTTGATCCTATATGGAGAATCATCGTGATAAGCGGATATTGATCGAGCGTAGCATAGGAAACTCCTTCCCCATCAAGAGTATGTCATCCACGTACTCTAGGAGGATCGTCACCATACTCCCTACTACCTTTTTGTTTATACAAGGTTCATCTACCATTTTGATGATGTCAAACTCTTTGACTAATCCATCAAAACAGATGTTCCAACTCCGCGATGCCTGCTTTATCATATAAAACATCTTGCACACGTTTCCGCTGCTCCCACTGTCTATGAAGCCCTCTGGCTGTGTACTTATAGACGTTCTCTTCTAAAACATCATTTAGAAAAGCTGTCATGACACCCAACCACCAGATATCGTAGTCATGGTATGTAGCCGTGGCAAGTAGGATCTGGATGGACTTAAGCATAGGTACTGGAAAATGTTTCATCATTATCCACACCTGGTCAATGATGCAAACTTTTAACAAGTCTAGCTTTGAAAGTCTCAACTTTTCCATCTATACCAAGTAATCTTCTCAAGATATACTTGCTCCTGATGGGGATTTAACCCTTCAGATATAGCAACCAAAGTCCATACTTTGTTGGTATATAAGGATTCCATCTCAGATCGCTAAGCATCCAGCCATTCTTACAGAGTCCCACTCCAGATGGCCAGCTCGAAACTAGTTGGGTCATCATCTCATGATGCAATCCTCGCTCCCACTGTCATAGAGAAACAGAAGTATCTCTCAGGTGGGTGAGGAACCCTACTAGATCGGCGGAGAGGCTGAGGTTCGTTGGTAACTATTGAATCCTTTGGGCAGTTTGTATAGCTGGAACCTTTCCAGTTCTACATTACAGACCTTACCTCGAGCTTGTCCGGATTTTGCTTTTCAGACATAGGCCGGACAACCCCAAATCTTAACTAACTTAAGAAATGGGCTCTTCCCCTTCCATATCACATATGAAGTGGTAGGCAACTGATTTGATTTGAACCCTATTCAATAGGTATGCAACTTCTCAAGTGCATAACTCCCAAAAGGAAATAGGTAACTCAGCAGTACTCATCATAGAGCACACCATATCATATAGGGTGTATCTGCTCCGCCCCGATATACCATCGTGCTATGGTGTATACGGAGGAGTAATGCTGAGAGAGAATCTCATTCTCCTTTAGAATAGTCCAGGAATTCCGTGCTCAAGTATTCTCCTCCTTGATCTCATCACAGGACATAATACTTATACCCGTATTGGTTCTCTACTTCTAACTTATATTCTGTGAATATCTCAAAAGGTTCGGACTTGTGTTTCAACAGGAACATATGTCTGAATCTCGAGAGATTATCAGAGAACGTAATGAAGTACAAAGAACCATTCTTGGCATGTGTAGACAGGGGACCTACATACATCAACATGTATCATCCCAAGAGTTTACTAACTCTTTCTCTGTTTCCAATAAACAGAGCTGTGGTCATGTTATCTTTGTGACATGACTGGCGAGTTTCACAAGATGTAAATTCAAACTGACTTAAATATGCATCTATATGTAACTCTAGCTAGTCGGGTCACATTGATCTGACCTAGTCTACAATACCTCAAGAAGGAATCGTTCAATTCTGAACTCTTCCTCTTGTGTGTGTTCCGTATACTTAGAACTGTAGTTTGATTTAGAACATTAACGCTTTTAGATAACGTGCCTGATCCGATCAACTTTTGATATAGGAAATGTTCAAAACATTATCCAACAATAAAAAATTTTATCATTTCTTTACTAATAAAGAGACTGATATGATTTTGTATATCAGGTTCGGTATCTAATAACATTCGTTCAGAATCAATGTATTTGTAATATAGGATGACAGTGACCAACAGACTTGGCTGCAACACTTGCCCCGTTTTCTGTCTCATGAAACTTATCACCCGTTCTCAGTTCTCTACCTTTCTGTAGCCCTATGTAACACCATTACATATCTGGGATCCTGATCCGGTATCATATACCAAGGATGCGGAGGATACTGAGAAACAGTTCTGTATAATGAACACACCCGAAGATGATGCATCAGCATGCACTCTCTTCGTTTGGGCGGCACGGGAAATCTGGTATTCCCCAATTTCCTGCTCTGTCTTATAACATTTATAAGTTGGAGCGGGACCAACGTTCCCCAGCTCAGTATAACAAGCGGGTTCGGTCAATATTCCGTATTATTATCTTGATTAAGGCGTGATATGATCGCTACCTGGAGAGAGAGAGAAGAAAACACTCAGCGTGCGCTCTGTCAAGAATAGATTGGTTATTATTTTATCTAATCAGGATGGCTCCCACTGCTTTTTATCAAATCTTCCTTCAAACCCTAAAAGGAAAGACTAGCCGGGATTAATTACACACTACAAGTTCGCCAATCTTTCAGCCAGGCCAGTGTCGGTACTTTGAGGGAGGTCCCCCGTGCTTTCGCACGAACCTAATTAATGTAAACCTCGTTTTCCCAGAGGCGTAACCCCGTTGACACCTTTCTAGACACCTACTTGATTGGCTAATTGTAATGTATAAAACTCTCCCAGGAGTAACTCTTACTCGCAGCGGGTATCGGGATCCAACTATCTCATAGAAGGTATGCAATCTCATTGCAAATTTCAACACTTGAAATTCCCGATAATATTTTGCCCCGAACGATCTATGACCTTGACAAGGTCAACAAACCATAGACCGCAAGTCAAGTTCAACCCGTCATTTCTTGATTGAATCAAACCCACCCGCACGACCCTTGACGAGGTCAACAAGGCCGCACGACTACCCTAACCCAATCTGCATCATATACATAAGCAGATAAATACTGGTTAGCTACCGCACACTGCGCCTTGACAAGGTCAACAAACGCAGCACGAATACTAAACAGGATTTATCGGAAATGACGGAGGGCTACGACAGGTTTTTCTGAAAACCTATTGCGTAATGAACTTGATATCGTTGTAGGATCGAATGATTTTGAAATGGAGTGCTTTTGAGGCTTTTCTAGTTTTGCTAAAGGAGTCACTCCCGGTGAAGGGATCGTCGGTCCTTTCCTCGTCGAATGAGGTGCGGGATATATCATATATATCGCTGTGCAAAGCAGAACTCTTAAAAGCAATCAAAAGACAAACCGAGTGTGTAGCATCTGCCAGTTATTGCTAAAGGAGTCACTCCCGGTGAAGGGATCTCGGTCCTTTCCTTATCGAATAAGGTGCAGGATATATCATATATACCGCTGTGCAAAGCAAGAACTGTAGCTACCTGTTTTATTTTGAAATTCGATTCTACAACATCTTAGGTTTCTTTTATTTCATTAATCTCATTAATGAAGTCCCATCAATTATGTACCTAAACATCACAGATAAATACGACGTACACTTATGCCATCCGCATTCGCCTCGATGTCCCCTCGTGCACCATTAGGTTAGGTAACTAACGGCAGAGCGGGGCAGGGCTAGCACGGGTGTAAAACATAAGTAACGCCTATATAATATATCATATATACTATATATAGTATCTATCACAGAACATCACATGATCACATCACAGATATCGCAGCAGAAGAATCATATGAAATATTGGATATACTAGGACGTCCGTGTTTTCAATACGAGCCAGTATAAAACACGGATTCCACGGTCATGATGAATAGCCAAACCCACACCCCTAGACCCCTACGAGAGCGGCAAGCAACCCTACCAATTCTAGAGTTAGGAGACCCGGACTCGACTCCTCGAGTTGGTCTTCCACTGGACTCCAGAACCCGGTTACTTGTGCCCTCCTCCTTGGGTCTATCCTAGTGCGGAAAAGTAAATAATATACAACGGGTGACAACTTCCGCAACCTGGAAGTGCCCCAATAAAAGAATATTACATACAAGTTTTTACATGAATGAAAATGAAAAACACTCATCTCACATAAAAAAAACCCCGGCTATTCAAACACGACGATCCAATATAACATATCCAGCAACACATAACATCACATGTCATCAACGTAAGTAAATATGCGCATCCCAATTGTCGTTGACATATAGCAACGAAACCGGCGATATCACATATTACACTTACGGTCACAGAAAAGAAAGTGTAAAACTACAACAGTTGGAATCCGCAACCATCTCAGACATCGCATGCCTGACCAAATGAATTCCTTAGACATCGCATGCCTAACAATTATAAACCCCGCATTTTAGTCTCATAATCGAAAACTCTTTTCAATATCAAGTCGGGCAATTCAACAAGATTCCCGACATCCTGATCGAATGCTCGTCGCAAACTTCAGTAGGCGGCCGCACCCCCGATACCGTCGACGAAGTGCACCAAGGCGGAACACCGCTACCGCGAGCACCCGAATGGATGCTTTCGGCGACGGGGTTCTCCTACAGTCACTTGGTCGGGGCTATGGAGTGAAGCTGTCTATTAAGTTTATCCGGCGAGTATCCGCGTACGCTACGTGATTGCGACGGACTTTTGATCACATCAAAATTCCGTGGCAACCGATCAAGTGAGACTAAACTGCTATGTTTATAACATTCATTCAGTTATCTCATAACTATTTGTGAATTCCAATTATTGTATCACATTCCAGATAAACAGAAAATTTTAAACTTTCCGATCGAACAATCGAACACCCAAGTTTTCCCGATACAGATCAACACATGAAACAAGTCTAACAACATTCAGTTCGTGCCTCAGTACCAACGGTCCAGCCGTAGAAGGGTCAAGCCAACGCCTCACATGTGGCACGCCGTACTGCCCCAAACCCGAAGGTTCAAAGGGCAGTTCAAGACGGTCACATAATCGAGTTAAGGTTTGTTGTCTTCTAGAGGGACCATCGCGTTACTTGCACTACTTAGAACGTCGTTAAACTACGGAAAAATCCAACACTTGGAAATTTCTCGACAGGGGAAAAATTGGGTATTTATATCCGGTCGAACTTTTTAACATATTCTAAAATTTATCCGGAAAGCCACACAGACAAAATTTGAAACCCCGATCGAATCTTTGATTCCCAATACAACCCAAAAAATGCTCAACTGTTTACTGCATATTAAAAATTCCCATGAAAACCAGCACTGAAAAATAGGAGTTACTGTGCAAAATTCAATGGCAGATAAGACAAAAGGGCCGCGGAAGGGCCGCATTAGCACGCTAATGCCGCGGTTCCGCCGCACTTTAGAAAGATCATTAGGTAATTTTTGCATCGTAATTCTTAGATTTTCCTGCTGATTTTTCTGCATATTTTTAATTTGCAAAAATCCACATTTTACAAAAAAGTCCAGAGAGCATTTTAAAGTCGGGGTTTCGGGTCGACCGGACTTCTAACTCCGTCTACGCATCGCCTAAGGCTCTAGCTAGTCTCTGATACCACTGTAGGGTTCCTAGGCACTCTCAAGAGGTCTCACAAGGCATCAACCATGCCAATTTAAAAAAACTAGTTGCCGAGAAACCCGACTACGGATCGTTGGCTAAAGTTTAGGCGAAAAAACTAACTAGTTAACAATTAACTAAGAGATACGGAAATACAACCTTTGTAGATCCGGTGCTCCACCTCCATAGCTCCGCAACGAAGTCGTCTCCGCTGTCCAAAAGGAATCCGGGCTCTAGAGTCGGCTTCGTCGGAGAATGGACGGGCTAGGTCATCGATGTCCATGCCGAAGATGATCTACGTCGAGGCATCGCTTGATCAAGCTCACAACTTCACCAAGTCATGAAACTTGTGAAGTAAACACACTCTACTACTTGGCAAGAGGTAGAGGATGAAGAAATAGGAAGTGGGTAGACTTTAGTTTTGGATTTCTCACTCTTTTCATCACTTGCCATTAATGGAGCAAGCTTTCTTCATGTGAAGAAATGAAGAAGAAGAAGAAAGAATTATGATAAGTTATTTAAAAATGAAAAGAATATCCAAACTTATCATAATCCTAACTATGGTTATGTGTAGAGAATTGACCATGGTTAAATCATTGGTTAGGGTTAAGGATGAGATAAGAATGGTGGTCAAGGTCAAAGCTTCATGAAGCTTCAACTAAACAACAAATTAAGCCACCATTCTTTTCTCTTTTCCATTTATTTTCCAAAATATATAAACAAATAAATAAATGAATAAATAAGTAATGGAAAATAAAACCCTAATTATATGTTTAACCATGGTTTAATTCTTTATACTTAACCAAGTAAACATGCATCATCAAACATGATACAATCATGTGTACAAAAGTATATCACATATACAATATGCACAAACCGAGTGAGAAAATCCATTTAAAGTGAACCAATACTAGTTAATGCAAAGTAATATATCAAATATATAATTATGCATTAAATCATTAAATCAACACTTGATTTAACGATCCGGTCATATCGCATATAACCGACTAGTATCCTATGCATCGGCTTATCGAATCGACCTTCGATTCGATAACTAGGTTATATCGCATACAACCAATCGATACATTCATCGCGAGGATAGAATACGGTATCACATACACGTATTATTCTCGGTCCCGCACATATCTCATATGCGCTCCTATTTCGTTTCGCTTGAGCCAGGAAACCTCTGTGTAGGACTCTAAAGACTCGTCAATACGCCGGCAGCAGGTGATGATCATATCAAGCACCCACAAGCCGCAAGCGGTCTGCTAAACGTAACGGCCACCCGGGTATTGAGCGATCTGAAGATCGACGAGCAAGCCCGCTCACACTCCAGTGAATCCGACCAGTAACACTACCGTACAGATCGGTCTGATCGTCTGATATGTCGCATATCCCGCCTAGGGGTGGTAAACGTCAGACCCCAATAGCTCAATAAGTCGTGTCGATATGAGGTCTATAACAATTCGAGAAACTACTGGTAACACTTACCAGTAAATCTCTGCAACCTGGCCAGGGATTTCCTGTTATAGCCAATCGAACACAGCGCAACATCAACTCCCTATACCGGGAGAGACGAATCCCCTCCTATCGCTCATTGCCTCCATGTGACTCGGGACTGTACCCAAAAACCACCGTTTTGCACGCCCTCTTGGACGTGGTAAGATGGAAATCAAAGCACAGTGGGAACCACACAAGACTCTATGACGATCTCGGGTCAACAGACTACTCTGTACCAGTGTCACCAGAGAACTGCCATCTGACGTGAGGTATATTACCATCTGGGAGTTCTCGGCGAGTCCGTCCAGTGTACCCAGTCTCTACTGAGCACCCGTATATCATCTCCGATGTCAAACACCAATGGATATGGGATCATCCATCGCCCATCTGTATGGGTCGAGAAGGTATACGCTAGTCTATTCTGGTATATCGATGCCCCGTCTCGATACACCCACGACTAGGGACTTTGAAGGATGTACTTATGGACTACCATGTCCCCACTAGTATGATCCACATCATAGTCCAGGTAGTCAAGCACACATCCTAAGGGCTTTACCAACATGTAACAGAGAGACAATCAGTGTACACGTTAAGGTAAAGTTCAACCAGATAGCATACTATCATGTTGAGCAAGAAAGTCCTCCCTATATATGTCCCAGCATCCACTACAATATACATCCTATGTACAGTAATGGCCTCTAGGGCATACATATAACTAACAGGATCAACTTAGAATTTGAAGAGGCGGTTCAATGCCTATAAATAGGACCTTTGGTCCCTTAGATGATTTCCATCTTCTTTCTTGAGAATTTTTATTCAGAGCATTGCTCTTCAGTTTAAGAACTTTTCAAGAGTCAGAACTCTATCAAAACTTTGGTAAAGTTTAAATTTTTTTAATTTTTAATAAATTAAGATTTTACAGAGCCTTGCTCTTCATAGATCTTTGATCTAAAGAAAACCCATTTAGGGTTTCATCAACAGATCTTTGCTCTAATGAACCTGTAGATCTAAAGAGATCTCTTCTTGGAGTTTCTTAGCCAATGAATCAGAGCTCTGCTCTTTGATAATATGTAGATTTCTTGATCTTTGATGAAGAACTCTTAAGAGTTTTTTCATGGATCTTGAAGATCCCAGAATTTTTAATTCATAAAAAATTAATTTTAATTAATCCTTGATAGATTTTTCCATCATCATTACAGAGCCGGTTCTTTAAGGAATTTTATTCCTTCATGATCAAAGTTTGACAAGTGTCACTCTGTCATAGAGCTTTGCTCTCAAAGGGAGATTTTCTCCTTTTCCCGAGGGATTTCTCATTCAATGAGAATTTCCTTGAGGATTTCCTCATTAATTGACAGTCTCATCCAATGATGAGACTGATTTATTAATTTTTAATCGATGAATTGTCATCTAGATTTTTTGGGTCCCCCTTTGGTTCCCTTTCCACTGCATTGCAGTGTGGTACAACTTTTAAAGTACCGAGTGTCAGAAAATTGAATTATAGCACTAACAATTGACTTCTGTCCCCTCTTTTCTTGCAGGAGACATGTCTTTCGATGCCACGTTTCCATTCGTCCGTTCAGAGGGAGGATTCCCTGAGGCACCTGTGGACCGGGAGGTTCTCGCGCTCATCAAAGACCGTGACCCGGAACACAAAAATCTCCACTTGTGGGGAAGATGGTATGACCAGATTATCAGAGGTCGTCAAAGCTTCTCTTGTGCGACGCCGTCGGAGCCGATCTTGGCGATTCCGTATGCAGATGCACCCACGGTGAACTATGCCGTGGAGGTTGTTAATTGGACTTCGGAAGGTCTTCTTCAACCTTCGATTGCCGCCGTACCCATGCAGCTGCCGGCGGCTTTGGATACCCTGGGGCGGCATATATGCCAGGGTGAGTCGCGCCTTTGGGGACAACCCTACAACATCGGGCTAACTTACCGTCATCCGGCCGGGTATTTGCAGTGGGCCAGGTACATCCTATCAGCGAAGAAAACACAGCTGCTGAAGCTCGGCCTATACCCTGTGGTTTATGCTTCGTTGTTCCAATATTCGGCTCCTCCCACATGGTGGATTAAGGCGTTCTTGGAGAAGTGGAACATCCCAACCCATACTTTCCTTCTACTGGACAGAGAAGTCTCTACCTCCTTAGAAGAATTTGCTGAGGTTTCCGGTCTACCGGTTAGGGGGGAGCACTATGAGGAGTTGCTTCCCCCAGATGAATATGTTTTTGCCACAAGCCGGTAGTGATGGGCCTCATGCCAGAGAACGCCATTCAACACAAATTCCCCAGTCTGATAAAGGTGCTGAACATGTACGAGAACCTCTTCCTAGAATCCAGAGGTCGCGGGGTCAGTTTTGCGGACTTCATTGCCCGGTTTCTTCGCCCGGAGATTTTGTCACAACGAGGCGAAAAGTTTGCCAAGCTCGATGATCCCTTCGGCTTTGGCTTGGACCTTCAGCCGGTATTGGAAACTGATCAGAAGGGCTTTTTGCTTCCTGACGCTGCGGTCATCCCTTTGTCAGAAATCGCCGCCCCGGGCAGTGATGAGGAGGCGTTTTTTCTTGGGTTTCTTGGGCTATGGTTGAGTTGGTTCGCGCTCCCTATGCATCCTAGTTACATGAGTCCCTCCGTCTTCTACCCCGCGCATCGCATGGTTGCCGGAATACAAGTGGCTATCGGGATCGCCGGGTTAGCCTACCTATACCACGGTCTTAGCGTAGCGGCGCATACCACTGAACCGGGGGTGCATGCTGCCAACTTCCCGATGCATTACTTTACTTCGTGGATGGAGATGCACGTGCTCGGGGTCTTTAGCATTCACAAGAGACCTTCATTTTACAAGAAATGCAAGTTCCCGCAAATTATGCGGCTGGTTGACGTGTCCATCGTGAGCTCGTCACAGCGGGAAGCTAGGGGCTTGCTTCTTCGTCCGCGCACGGTCGGAGATGGTATGTCTTTCACGGACAAAGTCCTGACGATCGGCCAGGAAACTTCCAAGTCGGTGCTGGCATTGCGCGACGTTTTTAAGGACGGGGCCTCCGTGTTGAAAGCCCAGGAGATTCTCCATTTATACTCCATCCGGCCGGGCTTTCTCGTATTCAGGCAAAATGATGCGGCGCTATTTATAAGATACAATCCCCATCATTTTACCTAGTAGCTGAGCTATAACCAGGGGGTCCCGCTGGAGGCTTTCTTGGTAGAACCCGCTGCCACCAGAGAGGGAATACGGGGTGCGCTGCATCACTTCATGCGCTTGAATACGGGGTCTCACTTCTTCATTAGTGAGCCGAGTTGCGTCCCGAGGGCCCTTAACGTACACGTGGCCTGGTATCAACATGCGATGGGTGCTGTTATCAGAGAAGAGAGGCGGGTGCTGCTCGATCGCAAGAGTGCGCCCCCTGCCGGTAATCGCAACGTCCTTTGAAAGCGACAGATCGTTGTCCCCCCTTCAAGAGAGGTTGCTGCAGTTGAGCCTCCACGCATACTAAGCCCTACGCGTAGATTGCCCCGTGCTCCTGTGGAGACGGTGGATGTGCCATCGGTGCCCCGTGCTCCCGCGGAGACAGTAAATGTAGCTTCACCCGAATCTGGCGTGGCTCGGATATCGGGACTCGCCGTCCCAATGTGCTTACCAAGCGCAAGCTGGTGCTGGCTGCGACCGGAGCTCGCTCATAGAAGAAGAAAAAGAAGTCGATCCTTTCTGTCGATGTTGTACTTGGCCAGGAGCCTCACGCTCCTTACGGCGAGGGCCTGAGCGAGTATGGGACAAACGAGGGCTTATTCATGCCACCAGATGACACTGATCTGGCGGTTGCCATTGCAGCTTCGGAGCAATTGGCCAGCCACGAAGAGGGGTTGGCTATCCTCGCGCGATCAGGTAATCATCAGCTGTATTTTTCGCCATCGCATCATATTTCTATTATCGTGTTTTGACTGACGCTTTTCTTTCTTTAATAGGCATTTCCACTGAAGATGCTCTCGCGGCTTCCCTTAGGACCTTTGAGGAGGAGGAGAGGATTCGCGCTTCGCTGAGCGTTGGTATATTTCGGCTCACCGCGTCTCTGCTCCCGTTTCTTATGGGTAATCTGACCCCCTTCTTATCTTATCGCAGGGACTACAATGCCAATCCCGTAAGGTGATGTGGAGATGCTTCCAGGGCCAGCCATCGAAGTCCCGGCCTCCTCAGCACTGCCGAAAGAGGCCTTACTCAAACAAACGATGATGGACGCCGTAACGGCTCCAGAGGTAGCTTCTGGCGTGGATGATGACGTCCCATTGACGGAGGCCTTGAGAAGATCGGCTCTCACGGCGCGGACGAAAAGGAAGCGCAGAGTGCGTGCAACAAGGGAGCGTAGTGCTGTCTTAGCCACGGGTGCGGGTTCGAGCGCCGCTACCCCTGCCACTACTCCTTCAGAGAAGTTCCCAGCTGCCTTGTCTACTGCCTATAGACGAGCAGCACGTGCGGCTCGGGAAGCGGTCGGAAGACCAACCCAAGGTAATGTGACACGGGGTTCCGTTGTCAAAGTTTTATGTATCAATTCTCATATATCTTATCTTGCAGGGCTGAGTCTTCCGGAAGAGGTGGCGGCGACCGCTGGGCCTGGAGTAGCGGTAGAGGAGGTAGCCGTGATTGCTGAACCCGAGGTGGCGGTAGGCGAGGTGGCTGCGATCGTTGAGATCGAGGTAGCGGCGGGTTAGACAGTCACGATCACTGAGCCTGAGATGGCGGTGGGTGAGATGACCACCACTGCCGAACCCGAGGTGGCGATGGATGAGATAGCCACAATTGTTGAGCCCGAGGTGGCTGCTCCCTCTCAAGAGTCGGGCACTGCTCCAATCATCGCTTTTTCCGCCTGCGGCTCTTTCCCATCTCCTGGCGTCGCAAGCGTTACGACGGCTCTCGTAGAGTCAGGGGAGGAGGGGATGGGAGGTGAGACCATCCCGATGGAAGAGGATGAAGCAGTTGCTGTATCAAGTGACGCCCTCGTCGCGGTTTCGACTGGCGACTCATCAGATAGATTTTGGGTCATTGCTTTTCTTTTTATTCTGCAATCCTTTTCAATCTTTCCTGACAGTATTTATCTCGTTTCTAATGCAGGCGTGGCGAGCGCTGAGGTCGCGCTCCCCGAGGCAGCGCCATCAGCTACCGCTTTGACGGTGACACCTCCTCTACCCTCTCTCATACCATCTTAGATGTTGGAAGGTGCGGATTCATGACCCATCAGTCTTATTTTGAAGCTGTATAACTTATGTACTGACGTTTCATTACTGCGTCCTTGCAGGAGTCCTTTTTGACCACCTGTATCAGGTGCTGCACCCACACTTCTCCTTCTTGTCAGAGATCAGTCAGCCTGTTGGTGTCGGTGAGTATATTTTCTAAACGACGTCCTTTCTTTAACGGGAAGTCGCATTATTGCTAACTTTCTTTATATTGCTTGTAGCCTTACAGATTGAAGTAGGGGACGAGGCTGTCGTTGCGCCACCAGTACTCCCAACTCTGCCCCCTGTTGCAGCCGGTATAGTAGACTCTACTTTTCATGTATTTTCTTTATTTCCTGAGCCGATATCTGATTATGATCTATTTTGCAGCAATCACATCGACTCCAGCCCTGTTCGAGTTTCGCATTATGATGCCGGCAGGGCCCTTTTCCAGACGTCCATCCTCCAAAGGTGCTGTGACCAATCTGCGCATGCTGAGTGAATATATCGAGGAGCTTGACGCGGAGACTCCCACATCTGCTGCGGATTTTTCTGTGGAGGTTAACCCTCTGTTGGCGACGCTCGTGAACTTTCATGGTGAGGGCGTCGTTGAGTTTTGGGTTAATCGCTGCTGGGAAATCGAGGCTTGCCTGCATGAGCTTGAGCTTAGGCGTCGTGCACCTGAGATTCTGGTTGTGAGCACTCAACAGACTGCGTGGATCGAGCAGAGCATTTCTTATTTCCGTCATCTTGAACAAGAAGTGGCTTTAAAGCAGAAGGAATATAAAGAAACTTCAAGCGAATCTGCTCGACTGCATGCTCAGGTTGATGCGAATGCTGCCCAGTTGAAAGTTATCTTCGAAGGCCTTCTGCGATGCATTTCTGATGGGTTATCATTGAGGCAGAAGCTCGACGTCGTCGAGCGGGATGCACAAGATCGTGAAGCAGCTCAGCGGGCCGTTGAGGAATAACTTTCGTCTTACTTGCAGCAGCGAGCCCAGGTCGAAGCAGAGTTGGCCGTAGCAGCTGATCAAGAAGAGGGGCTGAGGGAAGTGCGCGAGCGGCTGATTAGATTATTGAAAGCGCTTCCCTCTCAATAATTTTTTCGTACCAATTGTAATTTTGAATAAAATATATTCGTTCTTTTATTCTTTCATGTGATGTATTTTGTACCCAATTGAATTCATGAATAAAAGATACACATTTATTTGGCAATGTCTTGTGTCATCTCTCTGCTTTCTTCTCTCTTTTGTTATCAGCATGTCACCTTAGCAAACATAGCCGACGGATGATAGAGTGGGCATCTTGTCTTGGCTTCTTCGAGGGGTAGTGATGGCTTAGGAAGCAGGTTCAGATTTGTTACCTAAGACTTTTCAACTTTATGAGCCATGAGGGTCTCATAGAGACTTTTCTCCCTACGAGTCGAGATGATCTCGTAGGTGTATTTTCTCCTTAGGAATCGTGAGGATTCCTAAGTGTGTTTTCCCTTATAAGTCGTAAGGATCTTAAAGGAGAGTTTTCTTCCTTACGAATCGAGAGGACCCGTAAGTGTTTAGTGGGATAGACATGTAGATGACGTATTTCCGAAACGGGGTCATATAGATGACGTATTTCCGTGACGGGGTCATATGGATGACGTATTTCCGAACGGGGTCTTATGGATGACGTATTTCCGAACGGGTTCATGTGGATGACGTATTTCCGAACGGGGTCATATGGATGACGTATTTCCGAGCGGGGTCATGTGGATGACGTATTTTCGAACGGGGTCATGTGGATGACGTATTTCCGAGTGGGGTCATGTTGATGACGTATTTCCGAACGGGGTCATGTTGATGACGTATTTCCGAACGGGGTCATGTTGATGACCTATTTCCGAATTTTATTTATATATATTTTTTATTTCCGCGATACTCTATCATTTCAGCTTTTATATCGCGATGGTCGCGATTGCCCAATCATTTCGGCTATTTTTCCCAGTGCCCAATCATTTCGGCTATTTATTTTATTTTTACTCCCTGCTTTTTGTTGTGAGTTGCCCGATCATTTCGACTATTTTGCATGCATACATTTTAACTTGCTGATTTTGTTGCAAGTTGCCCCATCATTTTGGCTATTTCGTATGCATGTGTAGCTCGCTAGCTTCTCGCTGCAAGCCTGGAATTAGACACTGATTTCGGCATCAGCACCGCTACAACTGGGATATTGCCAGGAGCAAATTATCATTTTCCTCTGTCGATGTCGAACAAAGGTGGCTTAGCGAACAGGGTTAAGATCCTGTCGACTAAGGCTTTTGACTTCATGAGCCGTAAGGGTCTCATGAAGGTATTTCTCCCTGCGAGTCGTGAGGATCTCGTAGGTGTGTTTTCTCCTCAGGAATCGTAAGGATTCCTAAGTGTACGGTCTCTTGTAAGTCGTAAAGATCTTACAAGAGTGCTTTCTCCTTATAAGTCGAGAGGACTTATAAGGGCTGTTCACCGTGTAGACATATCCCTAGTCACGGATGGGACTTTGTTAGGGAAATGTTTATTCGCGCCCGTGGATTGTATACAAGGGTCAGCATTGAGCCGCTTGTAGGGAAGCATCGGAGGTTGTGGTGGCTGCTTAAGAACAGGTTCAGATCCCTGTAGCTTAAGACTTTGGAATCTTATGAGCCGTGAGGGTCTCATAAAAGGGTTCTCCTTACGAGTCATGAGGATCTCGCAAGTGTAATTTCTCCCTAGGGATCGTGGGGATCCCTAAGTGTGTTGCTCCCTTGTGAGTCGTAAGGATCTCACGCAGGTGGTTTCTCCTTATAAAGTCGAGAGGACCTTGCAAGTGTCTTTTAACGAGATTGCGCCCTTTCGGGTTTTCACAAAAACTCACCGGTAGCCCTGCTGTTTTTACTCACGGAGCCCTTTCGGGTTTTCATCCGTGCCTATTTTTCTTATGGACATACCGTTTTCTTTTTTCTCTTTTTTTTATATTTTTTTTTATTCTAATGAGGTTGCGCCCTTTCGGGTTTTCACAAAACTCGCCGGTAGCCCTGCTGTTTTTACTCACGGAGCCCTTTCGGGTTTTCATCCGTGCCCATTTTGCTTATAGACATACCGTTTTCTTTTTTCTCTCTTCTTTTTTTTATTCTTTTTTCTTGTATCAACTTGGGATGCTGCAATCCACCGTAGTTTATCGACATCTCGATCAACGGCTAGTTTTAGGACATAGTGGTCCATTGTTAGTTTAAGGACGTTTCGGTCTGTCGTTAGTTTAAGGACGTTTCAGTCCGTTGTTAGTTTAAGGACGTTTCGGTCCTTTATTAGTTTTAAGTACGTTTCGGTCCGTTGTTAGTTTAAGGACGTTTCGGTCCGTTGTTAGTGTAAGGACGTTTCGGTCCGTTATTAAGGAAATCGGCTACTACCTATAGAGTTTAGGCTTAGGAAGATAGCGAGCGGACTTAGTCGTCGTCATCTATCGTTGACCTAGGCCGTGACTCGTTAGGCATAGTATTTCTTTAGGAAGCGACCGTTTATTGGCCTGAAAGGTCTTTCGCCATGCATGTCCATGAGTAGATAGGCTCCACCCTGGTAGACCTTGTCTATGATATACGGGCCTTCATAGTTCTGCTCGAATTTCCCCCATTTAGCACGATTGGGGATCATAGGTCTTTTGACCACTAGCACGAGTTCGCCTTGGCGGAATGTCCTCGGTCTAGTCTATCTTTCGTATGAGCGCGTCATCTTTGCTTTATAAGCCTCCAAATTTTGTTGTGCTATGAGCCAAGTTTCATCAAGGGCATCAAGCTCCTCAAGCCGAAGGTGAGCATTCTCTTCGTCCGTTAGCTCGTAGTGAACTGCCATTCGCAGAGAGGGTAAATCTATCTCCAGGGGTAGTACCGCCTCTGTACCGAATACCAACACGTACGGCGTTGTGTTCGTGGCCGTTTTGAACGTAGTTCGATACGCCCAGAGAGCTTCGTGCAGTCTCTCATGCCAGTCCTTCTTATTTCGAGACACCATATTTTTCACGATCTTCGTCAAGGTCTTATTAAAAGCCTCAGCTATACCGTTAGCTCAGGGATTATAGACTGAGGAGTATCTCTAGTCTACGTTATGCTGTTGTGCGAAGCGGCTGATCTTGTGGCTTCTATAGGCTGGCCCGTTATTGGAGATAATCCGTCGTGGAGTTCCAAACCGATAGATGACGCGCGTCTTGAAGAAATGGAGGATATTCTCTGTCTTTACTTCCCTCAGCGGTACTGCCTCTGCCCATTTGGAGAAGTAATCAGTTGTTGCCAAAATGAACCGATGTCCTCTGGACGATGCTGGTTCGATAGGCCCGATTATATCGGTCCCCGACATTTCGAACGGCCAGCAAGCCACTGTCGGATGTAGCGGATTCGGATGCTGTTGGATGAAGTCTCCACGAATGGCACTGCTTCGCGTATTCGAGGCAGTCTTGGATCATCGTGGGCCAATAATAACCAATCCGTTTGATCTTTAGCTTCATCTTCAGCCCGGCTTGGTGAGAACCGCAGAGTCCGTCGTGAGTTTCTTGGACGACTCTCTTTGCCTCTTTAGGTCCCCGGCATCTTAGCCACAGAGAATCAAATGATCTCTTATACAGAGTATCATTGACGAAAGCAAAAGACAGAGCTCGTTTCATAAGCTGATGTCTTGAGGACGCATCTTCAAGTGTTCGACGGGATTTGAAGTAATCTATAAAGACTTCGCTCTAATCTGTGGCCTTTTCCTGATCTTTTATTTGCAGAGTCATTCGCTCGGTCGCTCCGTTTTCTTCGGACAACTTCGGAGATACTTCTGCTGCAGCAATAACCCGACGGCTTTGCACAACGATCCTCACGTCATCGAGGTTCTCGTCGGCCAGCTCTTTAGCAAGCTTGGCTAATGCATCTGCCTTGCTATTTTCTGCGCGCGGTATGCTTTCCAGGGTGTAGGAAGGAATTTGGGTCAACAGTTGCTGCACCCTTTCGCCGTACTTGACCAACTCTGGTTTGCACGTCTGATAGTCGCCATTTACTTGACTTACGATCAGTTGGGAATCTCCGTATATGAGGAGGTTTTCAATTCCCATGTCGATAGCGATCTCAATACCTGCTATCAAAGCTTCGTATTCGGCTTCGCTATTCATCCTCGGCTCTGTTAAGGAGAAGGCGAAGCGCATTATCCCTCCCTGTAGAGTCACGAAGATGAGGCCTACCCCTGATTTGTTTATGGGGTTTCTTTGTTTGCGTTTCTTCATGGAAGACGCTCCATCCAAATAAAGTTCCCACCGGGTATCATTCCCGTCGATCGTGTCAAATGCATGTTCGTCTGGCAATTCGCAGTTCAAAGGAGAATCGGCAGGTATCGGTTGCCCAGCGAGGAAGTCGGCGATGGCCTGGCCTTTCACCGCCTTGAGAGGACGATATGTTATCGAGAATTCCATCAAGAGGAAGGCCCATTCAGCGAGTCGTCCTGTTAATATGGCCTTTGACATCAAATATTTGAGGGGATCCACCTTTCATATGAGATGGACCTCATGTGCCAATGCATAGTGTATGAGCTTCGTTATTGCGAAGATCAACGCCAGGCAGTGTTTTTGAATGGGTGTGTAATTGCTTTCTGCCCCCAGGAGAACTCGACTCAGATAATAATGGGCTCTCTCCTTCTCTTGGTCGTTTTCTTGTGCCCATAATGCGCCTAAGTAACCTTCAAGGGCGGTTGTATACAGAATGAGAGGTTTTCCTTTAACCGGAGCGGCCAGTACTGGCGGATTCTGCAGGTATTGCTTGATTTTGTCCAGTGCGTTTTGGCATTTGCAATCCCAGACGAAAGGGGTTCCCTTCTTCATTAGGTGACTGTAGGGGCGGCACTTGCCGGAAAGATTGGCTTTGAATCGCCGGATATATGCGAGCTTTCCTTGGAGAGACCGCAATTGCTTGAGAGTCCTTGGCGGAGGGATTTCCATAATCGCCTTGATCTTTGACGGATCTATCTCGATGCCTCGGTGTCGGACGATGAATCCTAAGAGTTTGCCCGACGAAACTCCGAACGCGCATTTGAGAGGGTTCATCTTCAAGTTGTATTGCCGGAGGCACTGAAACACGATCTTCAGATGCTCTAAATGTTCCTCGTATGATTTTCTTTTAACTATGAGGTCATCGATATAGCATTCGACGATTTCATGTATGAGGTCATCGAAGATTTTCGTCATGGCCCTCTGATAGGTGACACCGGCGTTCTTCTGGTCCGGAAAGGCATCACCTTGTAGCAGAATATACCCAAAGGGGTCCGGAAAGCGGTGTGCTTCTGGTCCTCGGGATGCATCTTTATCGGATTATATCCTGATGAGCCGTCCATGAAGGAGAAAACTTCATGAGTGGACGTATTGTCTATCAACAGCTCGGTGACCGGTACTGGGAAGTCGTCCTTTGGGCAGGCTTTATTGAGATCCCGAAAGTCTACACATATGTGCACCATCCCATTCTTTTTCATCACTGGGACGATGTTGGCGATCCAGTCAGGATATTGAACCTCCTGGATGAAGCCGGAGTCGATTAACTTTTTGACCTCAGCACTGATGCTCATCTCAAGCTCGAGCCGCATTCTTCTCGGTGCTTGTTTGATTGGCTTAACGCCCGGGGATATTGCTAATTTGTGGACAGCAATCTCTGGATCTAGTCATGGGATCTCAGAATAATTCCATGCAAAGCAATCTCTATGCTGTATAAGAACGTCTTTTAGTGCAGCCACCCTTTCTTCAGACAATAGCTCACTAACGAATGTCGGTCGTGGGTCACTTGTTGTCCCCAAGTCAATTTTCTTGAGGTTATCTGCAGTAGTATGTATTCCATCTTCCAGCTCTTTTGGTGCCGGCGAAAATTCCGAGATTACCTCGTCATCATCGTTTTCGAAGCACCAGGGGAGTTCGTCCACATTCTCGGGCTCCTCTTCTAACAGTGTGATCACGTGACAGGTACGAGCTCGCTTCCAAGATCGATGTTGATCTGGTTCTATTCTCGTGGATTTGGGTTCATGCCTTTGTGGTGGGGTTATCCTCCAGCAGCTGGACAGAGCGAACCTGCCTTGTTGATATTGATCTTCGACCCAGTTCTTAAAGGTGAAGCAGTCTTCAATAGGATGCCCTACTGCCCTGTGATAGGAGCAGTAGTCCGGGTGAGAGACTTCGCCTGCTTGCTCGGGATGCTTGGACTCCGGGAGGGTAATCATTTGATGTTTTATGAAGAGATTGAATATCTTCCTTGTCTTGTCTTGAGGAAAAGAATATTCTCAACTCATCTTTTTCATATGAGACGAAACTGGACTGCTCGATTCCTGAACGCGTGGCTTCTTAGACCCGCTTTGTCGCTGTCGAACGCCTTTCCCGTTCTTTGATTTATTTCTGCCTCTGCGTCAGGCCTTTTGTACAACGGGTTGATAAGGAGGAGCATTTTCATTTTTCACAGCCTGCTGAAGGAGCCGCTGCATCCTGGCTTTCTCATAGATGGCCATTTCACGATTATGGTCGTCTCGAACCTTTTGAGCTGCTTCCCTTATAAGCTTGTCCATTTGTTCCTCAAACGACGGACTGGGTACTTTCACGGCGGGAGTTCTTTCTGCTTCAGGGTTAGCATCTTCTCACAGATCATCACCTTCTTCATCAAAGTCATGTACGACGTAGCAGTCGCGGAGTAGCTCCCGTTTCTTGGATTGAACATACCCAAGCCCGGTCGTTTTCATTCTCCCGTTGGGCAACTTTCGTTGAGTTCCGGGAACGTTCCATATCCTGTTATAGAACCGTGCTTGTCGTGCAGTTTGCTTAAGGGGTACACCTTGGCGTCTCAAGAGTCTCTTCAGTCCATCTGTATAATATCTGGGCAAACGGATGGGCTGGAGCCTGTCAAGTGTAGAATCCGCGCCATGCCAGATTTCTTTCTCCACTTTGGTTTCCCCGGACCGGTAGAATAGGATCGCCTTTTCACCTTTTCGCCTTGGAGGGACATAGAATGTCTGCAGTTCCTCGACACTGTAGGTATCAAGCGCATCCAGTTCTTTATGATGCTCGGGCGGGACCATGGAAACCTGCAAACTTTGCTCTTCATCCGCGAAGGTTTGTATTGAAGGCGGAGTAGAGAATACGGCATGGACCTCATCTTCCGAGTCGCTGCCGAAGATCAACATGGGAGTGGACGGTCCCGGCTTGTTGCACTAGGGCGGACCTGAATAAACTATTTCTTCTTCCTCCTCAGTATCACTCCCGAAGACTGGAATAGTGGTGATGGCTTTGTTCTTCGGTCTGTGACATCTTTCCGTGTCCTCGAAATCTGGCAGGAAGTATTTAGCATCCTCATATTTGCGGACTTCGTTCACGAAGAATGGGTTTAGTTCCCCTGTCACAGTGTACTCGAGACCATACTTGAAGTACTTCATACACTGATGTTGTGTATAAGGGATGATGTTGTACTCGTGTAACCAAGGTCGGCCGAGCAAAGCATTGTAGCATGTCTTGGCGTCAATGACGTGGAACTTGATATCTGTGATGAGCAGCCCAAAGCGTAATATCAATATTACAGGCCCAAGCATCTGTGATGACTGGGAGTCAAACCCGAAGATGGTGATCTTATCCCGAGCAAGATGTTGAACGCTCATGCAGATTTCCTTCAACACTCCCACGTTGAGGAGATTGACGGAGGACCCATTGTCGACCAGGATTTTACCTATCTTGATGTCATGACAGTATCCTGAGACATATAGGGGACGGTTGTGTTCTCATGTCCCAAGAAGGAGATCTTCAACGCCGAAGGTGACATCGGCTGTTGATCAGTCGAAAATATTGCATTTTTAACACATCAATTTCCCTACTATTTGCAATCATCTAAAGGTATTCGGAATAAATATAGCACATATTAGCAAAACATCTGTAAAATACCAAATAACTGGTGTTATTCTTTATAACCGACACTTGGAGGGAAATTGAGTGTTTATCATTGCATTGCATAATCTTTGTATAGCGCAACACTTGTCTCGAGAATCTATGCAGGAAATTGCAGGAAAAGAGCCGAAACTGTCAAAAGTGCTGATAAAAATACGCCAAGTCCAAGACTTGTGATCTGGCAGTGAACAAGACATTGTAAAAATATTCCATATATCAGAAAACAGCCCTGAAGACAACAGAAGAATTACCTAAAAGTTTGAAGCACTAAAGCCTCAACAGGGTCGCGGATCCGTGGCCAGAGGGCCCTTCCCGCGGCGGATCCGCGGCCACACAAGCATGACGTCAGCGTCGCTTCGCTTCAGAATTCTCCTTCCAAGGCCCACACTTCTTCAAGCCACTGCAAATTCCAGAGATCTCTAGAAGCTTCTATCCGAACAGCAAAGCTTATTGTTCAAGCTAAACACTTCCAAGCTTCCAAAAGAAGCTAACTACCTAACCCTAGAAGCTTCTCCCTAACTTCCAAGCTTATCAAAGAAACTAACCCTAACTAACTAACTCTAGAACCTTCTACCTAACTACCAAGCTTACAAAGGAAGCTAAACTAAACCTAGCTTCTAAAGGAAGCTAATCCCAATCCTAAGGCTATAAAAGGGACCCTAAAGCTTCTATTCTAAGGTTGTTGAAAATTGAGCCAAAAATCCTACAAGTTGAGTAACACAACTTGTGCATTCAAACCTTAACCCTAATCCAATCACTAAAGCCAAATTCAAGATCTTTGATTACAAATCAAGCAAGAAGCCTTCAACCTTTTAGAAGCGACGCCGGACATCAACCGAGCAAGTGATCCTCGAGACGATCCACGACTCAAGGAGACGTGCGAAGCCAAATCAACGATCGAGTTCTTTCCTCTTGTAGATCTTGAGAGAATTGTAACAAAATTATTGATAAATAAAAGGTGAAATTTCCTTATCTTGCTTATCTCTATATTTGAGCATTATGATTAGATCTCGATTCTTGATTGTGTTTTTTGTAATAATGCTTGAGTAAAAACTCCGCTCGTGAAGGAGTCGAGAGAATCAATAGATGATGATGATTACAAATCTTGAAACGATTCTTAATTCCTATAGGTTTTGTAAACTCTTGTAAATTGAATTATCGAAAATCTAGTTTCGAGCGAAATGCTTTCTTGAATATTTTCGCTTTTAATTAGAGATCGACGATTGGTGATTCAATTTACTAGAGGCTAGTTTTTGAATGAGATTCATCGAAAGGACAAAGGATGAGATGGAGAAACCCTAGTTCCTTCAAAAGATCCTTAAACCTCGATTGATAGTCATCGATCTATTATCAAATCATTAATGGATAAGAAAACGTAATCACTAGTTTTCATCACGTCTATAGATTCGATCGATTCCTACGAACCTCATTTCAATTCTTGAAACTTAATTCGATTAGATATCATCAATTCTTAATTCTTGATTTTAATGTTTTCTTAATATTAGATTTTGATCTAGATAATTCTTGAAATTCACGTTTATAATCCTGAATTGAATTGTCTTTTTCTTTTTTCTTTAATTTTCAATTCATCTAAATCAAATTCGAACGGATCACACTTTCCCTCCGGACAATTCGTATTCACTAACGCGCTACATTGACACCGTTATTAATTGCGGTCAACAAAAATTCTTTGATTGTGATCTTCATGTACAATTTCAAAACACGACACACGAAGAATCACTCAATCAAATGGCGCCGTTGCCGGGGATAGTATGCTAATTTGTTCGTTTTTGAAATTTGAGTTGAAATGTTTATTCCATCAGAATTTTTAGATCAAAATTCGCGCAAACACTAAATGATTCGTTGTGAATTATTGAAAGGAAATCTAGAATCTGTGGAGCTTGAGGAAAAATATTTTGAATATTCCAGAGAGCTCAGGAGGTAAACATGAACAAAGCCTGAAATTTTTGTGCAGGCTTTAAGCTACCAGACCGCGGAAACGCGGTATTAGAGGCTTTACGCGGCGGAAACGCGGCGCTTTGAGGGCTTCGCTGTACAAAATTCGCTCGGTGACTCTCTAACTTTCTTATCTCTTCCTCGATCTTCTCCATTAACAAATTTCTGCAGGTTTCTTTGCAAAAATTCGCAGCGCCGCAAAAATAAAAAATTGTGCGTGTTTGATCTTGGCTGTTAGCATTTTTAATACGGAAATTAAGGGGCAAAGACCAAATTCAGATTAGGTGGAGAGTTCATTACCCTTCCTAAGCCTCGAAAATCACAAAACTGCATCCGCATTACCCTCATTAACTAAAAGAAATCTAGACTTGACTCTAAGGACCGTCGCGCTCACTTACGACAGGAGAAGGTCGTGGGCAATCTATTGCTTATCCGCGTTTCTTTTGTGGTGTCTAATGCAAATGTGTCTAAGGCAAGTGGTACTTAATTAGGCCCACTACTTACGTAGTGGAGAACCTCCCACTTACCTGGCACTTACCTAGCTACAGGAGGGACAAAGGGGTAGTAGAGAATTGATCCTGCGATTTGTCTTCTGGTAGTTAGGAGCGGTCTAGAGACTTGACCTAGGTGACCATTAGACTTAGGGTTGTGTGTGCATTTGTTGTGATTTGCATCATTTTTTCAAAAATCCGTATCTTTTTCAAAACAAACACCAATCCACATTTTCCTTAATTATCACAACGCTGTCACTTGTACTAAACCCTTTAGTTCATGGTCGGCTGGACACGGGATTCTAGTGCCCGTCTTGTCCGCGTTCCCCCGATCGACTCCGAAGTCGGTAATTCTACGTCTACTTCTTCTTTACCCACCACCACACCCACATCGATGGACAGTTTTCCATCGAACTTCTTTACCACTACTCTGCCGCCGTCCGCAGGTGCGCAGAATCCACCCCGCATCTCTCTCCAAGAGAGATGCTATCCTATGCGAGGTCCTCTTTCGACCTATCTCACCATTCCACCAGCCAGCGGGGACAATTTTGAAATAAAACCCCAATACATCAATCTTCTACCAAAATATCACGGTCTCGAGTCTGAAAACGCATATGTCTTTATTATCAAATTTGAAAATGTATGCGCAATGATGGGTACTTCACAGCTTTCTGTAGATGCTATGCATCTCCGTCTTCTTCCATTTACCTTGTGCGATATAGCCGAGAAGTGGCTGTATAACACAACCGCACATTCCATTTCGAACTGGGAAGAATTCGTCACCGCATTCCTAAAGAAATTCTACCCCAATCATAAAACAGCTCGAGTCCGTAGCGAAATAAATCAATTCACCCAGCTTCCGAATGAACCATTCTCGAAGTGTTTTGAACGCTTCAAGGATCTGTTGGTTCAATGTCCACATCATGGAATCCCTAGATGGGATCTGTACAGAATCATATATGAGGGCATTAATCCTACTACTAAACATAACCTTGAATCCATGTGTCAAGACACTTTTATGACCAAAGACGATGGCGAAGCTTGGAAATTCTTAGAAGATTCCGCTGAAAGATCCTTACAGTGGGAGAGTGTAAACCAGTCATCGTCTAGAGGTGGCATTCACCAAATTGATGTTTCCATAGGTGTTCGAGCTGAAATGGCAGCAATGCAAAAGAAGCTAGAAGCTATGGAACATAAATTTTTAGCAGCCTCCCTAAATCCGATGTCGCTCCCCAAAACTATATGTTGATGATGTTCTGATCCTTTTCATTTGACGGAAGAATGTCCATTGAATTCTCCGTTTCAAGGTCAAGAGCATACCAATGCTGCTTTTCAAAGACCTAGAAACTATCCGTATTGTTCTACATATAATCAGGGTTAGAGGAACCACCCTAACTTTGCTTGGAACTAACAACAAAATCAAAACGCGGCTCCAAACCAAAACAATTTTCAAAGGGCTCCTCCACCACAACAGCAACCACTTCAACTCACTCAGCACCCCTACCAGTCTCAAAATTTTCAAAACCAGGTCAACACTCCTGCACCTTCTAATCCTTTGCAGTTGACATGTTCTGATGAATTCTCTGCATTCACACTAACCATGAAATCACTTTTGTCAAATTTCATGCAAGTCTCAGCTAAGGTTAAGTCTTCTATCGATGATATAAAGAAAAACTCAGCTTCCCAAGCTGAGAGTATAAAATCGATGGAAACAGAAATTGCACGATTAAAAGCCAAAATGAGTGCGAGAGAGAAAGGGAAACTTCTGTCTCAACCCCTACCGAATCCTTGGCATTACAATGTAAATGCCATCGCAACGTTGAGATCAGGAAGAGTGCTGAACAATCATGTTGGGGAAGAAATTGATGATACTGAAAAATCTATCAATAATACCCCGGCTGAGACCTTTCCTTACACACACACTTCGACTTCTGATCCTTGTTCTTCTACCCCACCACCTTCTTGCGAGCCTATTATCCGTTTCCCTCAAGGCTCGTTACCTCAGCAACCCTCTTCTAGTCCACCAAAGATGATCCCCACTCCTATTCTGGTATCAAGTCCACACACACCACCTTCTCCTATGATGGACCCATCTCTTATTGCCAAAGCACCTTATCCGAATTGGTTAAGGCGTAACAAATTGAGTCCACATATAGAGAAGATTATGGAAATGTTCAAACAGGTTAACATCAACATCCCTCCTTTAGATGCTATTCAACAAGTCTCCGCTTATGCGAAAATTCTTAAAGACATGTGCACTAGGAAGAAGAAGACACAAGTGTCCAAAAAGATCTTCATGACAAATAATGTTAGCACCGCGTTTACCCCACAGCTACCAAAGAAACGTAAGGACCCAGAATGTCCTACAATCTCGATTTCTATTGGGGGTAAAAACATCAACCGTGCTCTTCTTGACCTTGGCGCAAGTGTTAACCTTCATCCATATTCTGTATACGAGCAATTAGGGATTGGAGAGTTGAAACCAGCTCACTGCACTCTCCAAATGGCAGACCGTTCAATCACCAAACCTAGGGGTGAACTGGAGGATGTGTTAATAAAAGTCGGGGAATTTGTATTCCCTGTGGACTTCATTGTTCTAGATACACAACCTATAGCAAACCCACAGAATCAAATTCCGGTGATTTTGGGTCGACCATTCCTTGCCACTTCCAATGCTGTCATTAACTGTCGAAACGGTTCAATGAACCTATCTTTTAGAAAAATAACAATTGAACTGAACATCTACAAAATTGGAAGTCAGCCATCTGAACCCTCTGCTCATATACTTGATGTTTGTTCTGTCCACGAGATTGCTCCCGAAAGTTGCGAAGTTGATGAACTTTGCTTTGAAGATCTCGACGACACTACCACATCAATCTTTGATCTTGCACATCTTAGTGAGGACACATTTTCCACGCTTGAGTCCAACACTCTTGACTCATCACCTTCCGAGTCTGTATCTTTCACAGGATATGAGCTTCTTTGTGACTCCGAGAATCATTCGATGATCCCACCTTCTATTATTTCTCCGCCGGCATTAGATCTCAAACTTTTACCTTCTCATCTTAAATATGCATATTTAGGTGAGAATGAGTCTTTACCGGTTATCATACTTGCTTCTCTAGCATCAGAGCAAGAGAATGCGCTTTTGACAGTATTGAGATCTAATAGGCAGGCGTTTAGTTGGACCATGGCTGACATCAAAGGGATTAGTCCCTTGATTGTTGAACATCATATGCATTTGATGGATGAAGCCAAGCCAACCTGAGAACCACAGAGACGGTTGAACCCCGTCATGAAGGATGCAGTGAAGAAAGAAATCGTCAAATGCCTTGATAATGGTATCATTTACCCAATCTCCGATAGCCAATGGGTAAGTCCAATTCATGCCGTCCCTAAGAAATCTGGCATCACAGTCATTACCAATGAGGCTAATAAGTTAATCCAGACACGCGCTCAAACTGGGTGGCGTGTATGTATTGATTACAAAAAACTCAATGCCGCCACGAGGAAAGACCACTTTCCTCTACCTTTCATTGACCAGATGCTAGAGCGCTTAGCAGGACGTGAGTATTATTGCTTTATAGACGGATACTCTGGCTATAATCAGGTCCCTATTGCCAAAAAGGATCAAGATAAAACCACATTTACTTGTCCTTTTGGTACTTTTGCTTATAGACGCATGCCCTTTGGGTTATGCAATGCTCCTGCTACATTTCAGCGGTGTATGACGGGGATATTCTCGGACATGGTCGAGAATTTTTTGGAGATTTTTATGGACGATTTCTCGATTTTCGGAGATTCTTTTTCTGACTGCCTATCGAATCTTGACGCAGTTCTTACTCGTTGTAAAGAGAAGAACTTAACCGTGAATTGGGAAAAATGCCATTTCATGGTCCAAGAGGGAATTGTGCTTGAACTTGTTATTTCAAGAAAAGGCATTGAGGTTGCCAGAGCTAAAATAGATGTCATTCAAAACCTTCCTCATCCCAAAAGCGTCAAGGATATCCGATCTTTTCTTGGCCATGCAGTCTTTTACAGGAGATTCATTAAGGATTTTAGAAAAATTGCTAAACCCTTAACTCTTCTCTTAGCCAAGGACACGACCTTCCAATTTGACTCGGATTGTGAGGCAGCATTCGACTCACTCAAACACTCTCTCACTATAGCCCCCATTCTATCATCTCCAGATTGGAATCAACCGTTTCAGCTTATGTGTGATGCATCGGATTTTGCAGTTGGTGCAGTCTTAGGACATCACATTGAAAAGATGCCACACGTGATCTATTACGCAAGTAAGACCCTGAACGATGCTCAAGTGAATTATACAACTACCGAAAAAGAACTTTTAGCGGTTGTATTTGCATTAGAAAAATTCAGGCCTTACTTGATTGGCTCACCGATTGTTGTGTTCACTGACCACTCCGCCTTGAAACATCTTTTGGCGAAGAAGGGTGCTAAGGGTAGGCTAATACGTTGGATCCTTCTATTACAAGAATTTGATCTTGTTATTAAAGAGAAGAAAGGATGTGAAAACCTTATAGCCGACCATCTTTCGCGTATTTCTTCTTCACCTGTGACCCTGCCTATCAATGTTTCTTTTCCAGATGAACAATTCTTGAACGTATCCGATGAACCATGGTTCAGGGATATTGTGAACTATCTTGCCACAGGACTTATTCCCCGTGAATGTTCAAAGCAGGACAAACATAGATTTTTATCCCAAGTAAAACACTTTTACTGGGATGAACCATATCTGTTTAAGTATTGTCCTAACCAGATTATTCGTCGGTGTGTCCCGAATGAGGAATTCAAGATTTTTCTATCTTTTTGTCATGATCAGGCATGTGGGGGTCATTTCGGTCCTAGAAAGACGACGGAGAAGGTTTTGCAATGCGGTTTTTATTGGCTGACCTTGTTCAAAGACGCATTTGATCATTGCAAAACCTGTACACAGTGTCAACACAAGGGTTGGATTTCCCGGAGAAATGAGATGCCATAGCAACCCATCTTAGTGGTTGAAATTTTCGACGTTTGGGGCATTGACTTTATGGGTCCTTTTCCCAACTCCTTTGGAAATCTGTACATACTGCTTGCGGTAGATTACGTCTTAAAGTGGGTTGAAGCTATTCCTTGTCTCACTAATGACAAAAAGGTTTTCATTATGTTCTTAAAAGAAAACATCTTTTCACGATTTGGACACCCACACGCTATCATTAGCGATAATGGGACACATTTCTGCAACAGATCTTTCGAGACTTTGATGCGGAAATATGCAATCAACCACAAACTTTCCACACCCTATCATCCCCAAACGAGCGGGCAGGCTGAGATTTCTAACAGACAAATCAAACAAATTCTGGAGAAAACTGTTTCGAAAAATAGAAAAGATTGGTCAACCAAATTGACGGATGCTCTTTGGGCATTCTGAACTGCATATAAAACCGATCTAGGGATGTCTCCTTATAGGTTAGTGTTTGGTAAGGCTTGTCACCTACCGGTCGAGATAGAGCACAAAGCAATGTGGGCCATTAGAGAAATCAACTTTGACTTAAATCAAGCCTGCAACTTTCGGAAGCTGCAATTAAACGAGCTAAGCGAACTCCGCGATGAAGCTTATGATAACGCTGTAATTGTAAAGAACCGGACTAAGGTATTTCACGATAAAAACATTTTGAGAAGAACTTTTACACCTGGTCAACAAGTCCTTCTTTATGATTCACGACTACACCTTCACGCGGGTAAGCTACGATCTCGGTGGAAAGGACCTTTTATTGTGCGTTCTGTATACCCGCACGGGGCAGTTGAGGTAGAAAATGTTAAAAACAGTACATTTTTCAAAGTAAATGGACATAGATTAAAGCCTTATTTTTCCACTGACCCCATGGAGGAGCTCCTGTTTTAACAGGAGCCATTTTATCATGATTAAAATTCCTCCGTCTCACCTCCATGTCCTGTAAATTACTGTATCATCTTTTGAATGGAGGTGAGTGAAAAGAATAAGTTTGGGGGAGGATTTCCACGATCATATTTATTGCCCCCATGAATAAATTTCCTCCCAGGCTTACAGTTTTTGTAGATATAGCGGTTGGCAACAGTGAGGACACTGTTGAAAACAAGTTTGGGGGAGGTTTGTGCTTATTTTCGTATCATTTGCATCATACTTTGCATAAGCACAAAATATTTTCTAAAAACCTATAAAAAATTTTATAAAAAAAATTTCAAAAGATAAAAATATTTAATATTTAAATTGTGTACATAAATAAGATAATAAAAGATTAGAGAGTTAAAAATTACATCCAAAAGATTGGAAAAATTTAAGAAAACCAAGAAAATTAGAAGTTTTCTTAAACGAACTAGTAATAAGTAGTTATGAGCCGTTGTCCCAAGGGTTAGTAAGATGAAGGAAGTCACTAATCTGAGAATAAAAATAAGTCTGAAAAATAGTTCCTATTCTGGAAGCCAAACACTTGAATGTTGATACCCTACTATACGCACTTACACACGTCTTAAAACTCGGGATAGTAGAGGATACCTTGAAATGCTCGTGTCTAAAAAGCCAAAGTATGAAGGAAATAAAAATAAAAATGAATAAAAAAATATAAAATGGTGAAGAAAAATGAACACTGGTTTTGTTATCGCCAAGGCAGCAATAAAAAAATATAGCGAGGGTGCTTCATCACCTAGTGTCTTAGACCAACTGGTCTGGGAGTCACTGCTAAGCCTTAGGGGGTGCAAGACGAGGAAAATACACCATAATAAGTAAGCACATGAGTAATCGGTCGGTTAGTACCTCAAGAAGTATTAACGGTCTCATGAAAAATGTGTGAGCAATCTCATTTAAATATTCATAAATTAAAAAGTACTGAGGCAGATGGACAAGAGTATGATAGCTTGAATTGAATTCTCCGGGTGTACGGATGTTCTTTACACACACGTAAGGCTATATGATCGATGTTTGGAAGAAAGATAGGAATGAAGAATAAAGACGATGTTTTATTGAGGGATAATGTGATTTCTAACATTTTTTCATGACTATTAAGATAGGACTCATGACAACCGAAAAGCTAGTATAGTTGGAAACTCTAATTTTCAAAGTCTTTCTTTTATAATTCTTATCCTTATATGTAACTTTCACGGTCTTACTTTTATTATTGGATTTTGTGGGTGCAATCCGCTGAAAACCCTCAGGAGACAACACTCCTCCTACTAGGGACACCTAGAGGTTTAAAGGCTTGTTGCATGTGCTCAGTGCAATTGTGTTGCCTACGAAAGTGTGCTAGTTAGTTTTTCTTTTTCTTTATTTTCTCCTCATCTTTTTAATAAAACAATTTGCTCGAGACGACCAAAAATGAGTTTGGGGGAATTTGATCAGTCGAAAATATTGCATTTTTAACACATCAATTTCCCTACTATTTGCAATCATCTAAAGGTATTCGCAATAAATATAGCACATATTAGCAAAACATCTGTAAAATACCAAATAACTGGTGTTATACTTTATAACCGACACTTGAAGGGAAATTGAGTGTTTATCATTGCATCGCATAATCTTTGTATAGCGCAACACTTTTCTCGAGAATCTGTGCAGGAAATTCCAGGAAAAGAGCCGAAACTGTCAAAAGTGCTGATAAAAATATGCCAAGTCCAAGACTTGTGATCTGGCAGTGAACAAGACATTGTAAAAATATTCCAGATATCAGAAAACAGCTCTGAAGACAACAGAAGAATTACCTGAAAGTTTGAAGCACTAAAGCCTCAATAGGGCCGCGGATCCGCGGCCAGAGGGCCCTTCCCGCGGCGGATCCGCGGCCACACAATCATGACGTCAGCGTCGCTTCGCTTCAGAATTCTCCTTCCAAGGCCCACACTTCTTCAAGCCACTGCAAATTCCAGAGATCTCCAGAAGCTTCTGTCCGAACAACAAAGCTTATTGTTCAAGCTAAACACTTCCAAGCTTCCAAAGGAAGCTAACTACCTAAGCCTAGAAGCTTCTCCCTAACCTCCAAGCTTATCAAAGAAGCTAACCCTAACTAACTAACTCTAGAACCTTCTACCTAACTACCAAGCTTACAAAGGAAGCTAAACTAAACCTAGCTTCTAAAGGAAGCTAATCCCAATCCTAAGGCTATAAAAGGGACTCTAAAGCTTCTATTCTAAGGTTGTTGAAAATTGAGCCACAAATCCCACAAGTTGAGTGACACAACTTGTGCATTCAAACCATAACCCTAATCCAATCACTAAAGCCAAATTCAAGATCTTTGAGTACAAATCAAGCAAGAAGCCTTCAACCTTTTAGAAGCGATGCCGGACTTCAACCGAGCAAGTGATCCTCGAGACGATCCGTGACTCAAGGAGATGTGCGAAGCCAAATCAACGATCGAGTTCTTTCCTCTTGTAGATCTTGAGAGAATTGTAATAAAATTGTTGATAAATAAAAGGTGAAATTTCTTTATCTTGCTTATCTCTATATTTGAGCATTATGATTAGATCTCGATTCTTGATTGTGTTCTTTGTAATAATGCTTGAGTAAAAACTCCACTCGTGGAGGAGTCAAGAGAATAAATAGATGATGATGATTACAAATCTTGAAACGATTCTTAATTCCTATAAGTTTTGTAAACTCTTGTAAATTGAATCATCGACAATCTAGTTTCGAGCGAAATGCTTTCTTGAATATTTTCGCTCTTAATTAGAGATCGACGATTGGTGATTCAATTTACTAGAGGCTAGTTTTTGAATGAGATTCATCGAAAGGACAAAGGATGAGATGGAGGAACCCTAGTTCCTTCAAAAGATCCTTAAACCTCGATTGATCGTCATCGATCTAGTATCAAATCATTAATGGATAAGAAAATGTAATCACTAGTTTTCATCACGTCTATAGATTCGATCGATTCCTACGAGCCTCATTTCAATTCTTGAAACCTAATTCGATTTGATATCATCAATTCTTGATTCTTGATTTTAATGTTTTCTTGATATTAGATTTAGATCTAGATAATTCTTGAAATTCACTTTTATAATCTTGAATTGAATTGTCTTTTTCTTTTTTCTTTAATTTTCAATTCATCTAAATCAAATTCGAATGGATCACACTTTCCCTGCGGACGATTCGTATTCACTAACGCGCTACATCGACACCGTTATTGATTGCGGTTAACAAAATTTCTTTGGTTGTGATCTTTATGTACAATTTCAAAACACGACACACGAAGAATCACTCAATAAGATGTGTGGACTTCTTCCAACTCGCCCTTCATCTTTTCTTCAGCGAGGAAAGCTTGGAATCTCTCGGGCTCTTGTAATGCCTTGATCAAAGAATCTCTTGCTTCTTTGGATAGCAAAAATGCGTCGAGAATACTGAGCTGTGAGGGTATCTTTCTCAAGTGTGCCAGAACGTTGTAGTCCACCTTACTTTTCTTTGGCGGGTCCTTGGCTGTCAGCTTTTTGACGGCTTGGTCATCAATGATGATATCTTCAGAGACCTTTTACTTCCCTTTATCTTTTTTATTCGATCCCTTGTTTGTGGGTCTGAGATTCTTTTCTGGTAGCGTGCGATTACGCAGCTGAATGTTCTCACAGGCCTTCATTTCTTTCTCTTTTCTCAGGGTGGACTCTTTAAAGAGAGGGCCAAGAGCTATTTCTTTGTCAGAGTCGCTCCCGAAGGTAAGAACCAGCGATCTCCCGGCGTTGACCATGCGACAGTTGCCGGTAGTTCTTTTACGCTCCTCGGTCGTATTTCTTTGCTCCCGACGAGCTTTGCGTTTCATCCGCTTAAATTGTTGCCGGTGAGCAACATATCCCTGCCACCATCTTTTAAAAGCGTTGCACTCTTCGGTGGGGTGTGTGATCTTTCGATGGCATAAGCAATAGCAGGATGTATATCCGCTTCAGCAAGAATTTTTCCTTCGGAGGGTGGCAGCTTCATTCCCATTGATATGGCTTTGGCGAACCTCTTCCTCGTCTTGAACCTGTTTTTGTTCGCAATGGAGGTATTTTGATCTGGCGGGGATATTTCAGCCGTTTCGTCCAGTCGCCGATGCTTGGCCTTTTCAAATATGGCCATCCCACGCTCCCGATCAGCTTTGCTTTTAAGAAGGGCTGTATTTAGGAATGCATCAATTATTTCATCTGATGGCCCCAGGAGTTCTGGTTCAGGACCTGCCCCCAGTTTCTTTGTGCAAGGAGCCTCTTCATTATCTAACGACGAATGAGAGATCACATGGCAACTTGCCACGTAATCTTTAGATTCATCCAATGAGTCTTCTCCATTATCTCCGTCCTCAAGGACGTGGCTGAGAAACTCTTGGAGTGTGATTGGAGTCCGTGTCTTCTGGTTATACTCTTCCAGCGCGTCAATTTGCGTCTGTAGGTCCGTGCGCTTGTCGCCAGGCTTCACGGGCTTCTTGGATTTCTTCTTCTTCTTCGAAGATTTTCATGGCTGGGTATGAGTGCTTTGGCTACCACCACCGATTTTTGGAGTTGGTCGCGGCTTCAGCATCCCCTCGATAATTTCAGGCTCCAGTGGATTCTTCCGCCTAATTGCCGGACATGTGTGGAGATCCTTCAGCATTCTTTTAGTTTTAGCTGAGAGAGCGACCTCCCATGGAGCTTCTTCTACGAAAGAGCATGATGCCCCCGGCGTATCCGTCTTCTTGGGAGTGTGTGGCCGAGGAGGGTTCACCTTCCAATTCTCAGATAATACGAATTTTCCCTGTTGGTATTGATCTTCTATCCAGCTTTTGAAGATGTAACAATCCTCGATCGGATGGCCCAATATTCGGTGATAAGGGCAGTAGTTAGGATTGCCGATGTCGTCGGGTTGCGCTGGGCGTCTTGGCTCTGGAAGATTGATGAGCCTGTTGCGCAGTGCAAGCTCGAATAACCTCTTCGTCTTGTCTCTAGGGAACGAATAAGGGCGACTCATTTTATCTTCAAGAGATCGAGTTCTATTATTTTGGCGATTAACTGGTCTTGGGCCACCGGGCTGCTGTTGAGCATTGGCGACGACAATCGCCTTCACCTTTCCCTTCTCATTTCGAGAGTCCGGCTTTAGAGGAGACGGTCTTTGACCCATCTGGTCCATTTGGGCCAGTTTGTCGATTAAGGCCTGGAAAGTAATCGGCTTGAAGAACATCATGAACTAGGAGATAGTTGCATGAGGGTCCAGAGTGCCCACGAACATACCCACCGCTAGTGCTTCTTCGATGCGCTGTTCGCACATCGACCACAGATTCCTCCATCGTATGGCGTATTGGACCCACATCTCGCCTGGGTTCACCCTGGCATTGATCAATGCCGTTATCGGGGTGCGTTCACTAGCACTCGCGAATCGCTGGGTGAATAACAGCTCCATTTCCACAAATGTCTTGATGGAGTGGTTTGGAAGTTCGGAGTACCATTCGAAGCCATCTTCGACAAGTTGCCGACGAATTGGTGGAGCAAAAGCTTATCATCGCCCCTGGTGTTGCCGCAAAGAGCTCTGAACTGGGCGATGTGCTGGCGAAGATTGCCCGTCCCCTTGTACACATGGAATTTGGGGATCGTGTATCCCAGCGGGTATTTTATTTGGTCATACCAGCTTAGATATGGTCGCCCAGTTTTGACGACTTGGCCGGCCACTTCATTCGCCTGGTGAGCTCGTATTTGCTGAGCTATATAGTCATCCAGTGCGGCCTTGGAAATGGTTTCCTCCTTGGCTGCTGAAAGAGCTGGAGGAGGGTTAGATGTCTCCCCTCTATCGTCTTCAATAATGATCGGAGGGTCTTCAGCTGGAGGATCCGGCTGTAACATCATCCCTACCTTGTCTTGGAAAAGAAGCATCATTCGTTTTATATTTGCCGCTTGTTCTGCTGCTTCTCTTTCCTTCTTTTCGAGGACTCTGCGGAGGAAGTCGGCATCGGTTTCTTATTCATGACGCTGCTCTGATGACACCTTCAGGCTTTCTTTTGGCCCGGTGAGTGCGGCCATTTGCGTTAGCATTTCCTGAAGTTTCTGTTGCTGCTCCTGGGCTTTTGTCATGGATCGGGTGAGCGGTCGGTGAACCGTCGAAGCGCGGCTTTTCTCTTTTCCGGAAGCCATATAAATAGTATGCACCATTATGCCCCCAGACTTGGGGCGTTTGGGCTCAGCATCTTTGTGGTCTGCCGTAGTCATAGGGGTTTCTCTGGCCTCCTTCACTTCTGAGCAGTTGACATTGAGGGGCCCGTTGCAGCAGGCACCCAGGCAGTTGTCGTCCTTCGTGGCTCACCAGGACGGTTCTCTTCCTGCCGAACCTTCAGCTACTTCTGCTGGCGAGGATAGTCTTGATCAATCACCGACTCCTGGACCCGTCGCCAGACTTTGTAAACTTTAGAGGACAGCCGCTGAGGGGGCTGATCCGGCTTTATTTCTGGAACATTCTCCACCGGTGGAGGAGATCTTTTCAGTACGGTGGTAGGAGAGTTCCTGCGCACCTTGTTTAGCAATTCAAAGCTGTTCCCGGTTGGAACAGCAGCATTGACTTCCACCGTTGGGGCTGGTAGAGTTAGCCCAGAGGGGGAGTTGCCCCCAGCCTTTCTTACTCGGCGCCAATGGCGACGTCGAGCGCGTCGGGCTGTTGGGATGGTTTGAGCTTGAGGGGTGACTTCGTCTTGCCCCCTGCTTTGAAGAAGGGCTGTTGCTGGCGTCAGCCTCTTGAAGACTGAGGTCCATTGAGTAGCAGTATTTAATCTGTCAAAGACAGACTTTGGAGCGGGAGCCGGAGTGGGAGCCGGAACAGTCAATCTTATAAAAACCGACCCTTTGGCAGGAGAAGCCGCCTTGACGACTTCGGGAGCCGGGATGGCTATCCTTTTCGGAATAACCTGTTCTGGAATTACAGGCTTCATCATGGGCCCACAGGAACTTTGGCCCAATCTGGTGAAGACCGAGGCGTTGGAGCTGGACGACCCGTTGAGAGGGGCCGCAGTAGTTGTAAGCCGATCAAAGACCGACTTCTTGGGAGCTTCTGGTGTTGGTACAGGGGTGCTGAAGCTCATCGTTGGGAGCATAGTCCCAAAGAACAATCCGGTGGTGGCCTGAGTCACCTAGTCTACCGGCATCATGAACAGGGAGGTTGCTTGGGGCCCGTAGGCTATGCCCCCAGATGAGGCAGAGCGCGAGTTACAATTGCAGTTGGAACACTTCTTGCAAGTGGATGCTATTGATGTTTAGTTTTCTGCGCCAAACAAGAAACCAAATCTTAGTACCTCGAACCTAAGGGCAACCATATCAAACCGCGATTCGTTCGCGAACACGACACACGAAGTATGAAGTGGAAAGAGGCAAAGGTCCTACCGGGCATGCCAGAATCTGTTCACCGTCGGAAACCGGGAAGACACGACAAACTTCTTGGCTGAATCTGGGGGCAGATGCTATTTGGTGCTATCCGTCCACCTCTCCAAAGATACCAAGTTGATTTATGGCGCCATGTATCGGAGGTTTAAACGGATGCGGCCGATGTAGCAAACTTCGTTAGATTCCCCCTCGTTTGAGGGGATTTTGATTGTGGGGACGCTTTTCCCTGCAGGCATAAGCTCCTGCAGTTAATTACGCTACCGCATCGCGGTAACAACTTTCTCCTTCTTTAGATGGTCACTTCGTGTCTTGTGTGTTTGTTTCGTTTGTGGTTGCCCGTGGATTGTATACGGAGACTAATTTATGTCGTCGCTCGTAGGGCGTGGATTAGTCCAAATCTGTATCTTCTTAGATTTGGGTTTGGGGGTTGGGTTTAAAGATACGTTAGCCTCATTTGGGACTAAGATCAACTTAAACGTATGTTATGAATACATTAGTCTCATTTTAGACTAAGATCAACTTAACAGGATCGTTTAGATCTAACAAAAGAGCATTTGGACTCTATTGTTTAGTTTAAGGACATTGCGGTCGATTAGTTTAAGGACATTACGGTCCAATGTTAGTTTAGGGACATCTCGGTCCATCAGTAGTTTAAGGACATCTCGGTCCAGGTTAAGGACATCGTAGTCCATGAGTTTAAAGACCCTACAGTCCGGTTTAGAGACATCATAGTCTATAAGGTTTAAGGATATCGTAGTCCATGAGTTTAAGGACCCCACAGTCCGATTTAGAGACATCGTAGTCTATAAGGTTTACGGACATCGTAGTCCATGAGTTTAAGGACCCCACAGTCTGGTTTAGAGACATCGTAGTCCATGAGTTTAAAGACCCCACAGTCCGGTTTAGAGACATCGTAGTCTATAAGGTTTAAGGACGTCGTAGTCTATGAGTTTAAGGACCCCACAGTCCGGTTTAGAGACATCGCGGTCTATAAGGTTTAAGGACATCGTAGTCCATGAGTTTAAGGACCCCACAGTCCGGTTTAGAGACATCGTAGTCTATAAGGTTTAAGGACATCGTAGTCCATGAGTTTAAGGACCCCATAGTCCGGTTTAGAGACATCGTAGTCTATATGGTTTAAGGACATCGTAGTCCATGAGTTTAAGGACCCCACAGTCCGGTTTAGAGACATCGTAGTCTATATGGTTTAAGGACATCGTAGTCCACGAGTTTAAGGACCCCCAGTCCGGTTTAGAGACATCGTAGTCTATAATGTTTAAGGACGTCGTAGTCCATGTGTTTAAGGACCCCACTCCGGTTTAGAGACATCGTAGTCTATAAGGTTTAAGGACGTCGTAGTCAATGAGTTTAAGGACCCCACAGTCCGGTTTAGAGACATCGTAGTCAATAAGGTTTAAGGACATCGTAGTCCATGAGTTTAAGGACCCCACAGTCCGGTTTAGAGACATCGTAGTCTATAAGGTTTAAGAACATCGTAGTCCGTGAGTTTAAGGACCCCACAGTCCGTGGAATGTGTGGTTGTCGGGACCCGTCACCTCTCTGAAGACGTTGAAGGATTACAACGACAGATATCAGAGGAGTAAAGAAATGTACCTTTGAACCGGTGTGAGTTGGTTGAAGGATCTGTAGTCCAGTTTGGGACTGAGATCTGTTGAATATTTATGAGCAGATGGGCTCAATTAAATATAAACTGAGGACTTATGGCTAGAATTGGGCTAAGTCCATTTAAAATGTTTAACATTCTATTGTTCTGGCTATTGAGCCTTTATTTGGGCTCGGCCCTTTTAATAATGCTAAGCATTTGGTCCTGACATCTTTTGTCTTGTATTGAATGCATAACATTCATCAGAACAATGTGTTCCGACAATGCGCCACGTGGCGCGCCAGGCGCTTTACGCCAATTAGAGAGCGCATTGCGCTTCTGTCGGGTAGCGCACACGAAAAGGACACGTGTTGCGTTTAGCGCTAAGCGCTAGTTTATTAGCGCATTGCGCTTTCAATTTTTGAGCGTTTTACACTGGTTTAATGGCGCACCAGTGAGTGACACGTGGCCCGCTTAGCACTGAGCGCCGGTCCATGGGCGCAGTGCGCTATTTCAGAAGCGCAAAGCGCAAGCTGTGTCTGTGATTGACACGTGGCATGCTTTGGCGCTGAGTGCCTGTCCAATAAGCGCAAAAGCGCAGTTCATGAGTGCAAGGCGCTTTTCAGTAGCGCAAAACACATTTGATCAAATTTATGATCAGAGAACAAGTTTATGTTCTCCCTTTAAAGGAGGCTTTGCCTCAAGATTCAAGAACATCAGTTCTTATTTTTGAAGGGGCTTTGCTTTTGTAGATCAATGATCTGTAAATGAAGTGAATACTTCTTTTTTTTTAGTTTTTACAATAAGATCTCTGATCTCATTTTTATCAAAAGACCTTTGTCTTTTGTAGATCTATGATCTTATTTAGAAGATGGTTCTTCTTTTATGAGATGATTTCATCTCTGTGTTCAAGAATCATGTTCTTTACCTTGAAGAAAATGATCTTCTTTCACCAAAAGCTTGCTTTTCTTTCTCTTTAACTTTTTCTCAAAGTTTGCAGGGGGGTTTCTCGATATTTCTGTATATATCTGAGACTTGAAGTTTAGGGGGCTTTATATAGGGCAAATTGATTTGTTAAATCAGTTAAAGAGATCCTTCTCTAATTGATTTGGGAATATTTCCCACCGTTGGATCTTTGATCCTAAGGCTTCTGTTTTACAGAAGGCAATCTTCTTGTTTTTAACAAGATTGGAAAGATCTTTCCATAACAGAATTTTAATTCTGATTAACTAATCATTATTATTAGATCTTTTGATCTAATGATGAGGAATTTTTAATTCCAACGCTAGCGCACCTACGTTCGACACGTGGCGCGCAGTGCAACTGCGCTAGCGCACCCGTGCTTGACACGTGGCGCGCAGCGCGCCTATCGCTGGATCTGAAGCGTTGCTTCAAATTTTAAATTTTGAATTTTAAAACAGAGCTTTGCTCTGATTTGGGTGCGCTGCCTAAGGCGCAACGCACCTGGCGCTAGCGCATACCTGTTTGACACATGGCACACAGCGCACCTAGCGCTGGATCTGAAGCGTCGCTTCATGTTTTAAATTTTGAATTTTAAAACAGAGCTTTGCTCTGATTGGGGGTGCGCTGCCTAGGGCGCAGCGCACCTGGCGCTAGCGCATCCTTGTTTGACACGTGGCGCACAACGCACCTAGCGCTGTATCTGAAGCGTTGCTTCAATTTTTGAATTTTGAATTTCAAAACAGAGCTTTGCTCTGATTGGGGGAAACACGGCCGATATCACATATCGCGAGAATATAATAAGGCATCACATACACGTATCAATCTCGGTCCCGCACATATCATATATGTGCTCCTACTTCGTTTTGCCTGCGCCAGGAAACCTCCGTGTAGGACTCTAAAGACTCGTCAATACGAGGTGAGGATCATATCAAATACCCACAAGATGCAAGCGGTCATCTAAACGTAACAGCCACCCAGGTATTGAGCGATCAGAAGATCAACAAGCAAGCCTGCACACACTCCTATGAATCAAATCAGTAATACTACCGTATAGTCTGGTCTCTTCGTCTGATATGTCGCATATCCAGTCTAGGGGTGGTAAACGTCAGACCCCAGTAACCGATAAGTTATGTCGATGTGAGGCTCATAATGGGTCGAGAAACTACTGATAACATTTACCAGTAGATCTCTATATCAGCCCTGGCCAGGGACTTCCAGTTATAGCCAATCGAACACAGCGCAACATCAACCCCCAATACCGGGAGAGATGAAACCCCTCATATTGCTCATTGCCTCCATGTGATTCGGGACTGCACCCAAAAGCCACCGTTTTGCACGTTCTCATGAACGTGGCAAGGTGGAAATCAAAGCACAGTGGGAATCACACAAGACTCTATGACGATCTCGGGTCTACAGACTAACCTGTACCAGTGTCACCAGAGAACTGCTATCTGACGATAGGTATAATACCATCTAGGAGTTCTCGGAGAGTCCGTTCAGTATACCCAGTCTCCACTGAGCACACGTACACCATCTTTGATGTCAAACACCAATGGATGTGGGATCATCGATCGCCCATCATATGGGTCAAGATGCGTATACGCTAGTCTACTCTGGAGTATCGATGCCATATCTCGATACACCCTCGACTAGGAACAATTATATGATGTACTGATGGACTACCCTGGCCCCACTAGTATGATCTGCATCATAGTCCTAGTAGTCAAGTACATATCCTAAGGGATTTATCAACATGTGAGAGTAAGACAGTAACCCAATACAAGTCAACATGTTATGACAAAGTGAAACTAGATAGCATACTATCATGTCGAGCAAGAAAGTCCTCTCTATATATATCCAAGCATCCACTACAAAATACATCATATGTACAATAATGGCCTCTAGGGCATATACATAACTAACAATCTCCCACTTGGAGTAAGGCCAGCTGTTGTAGTATCTCATACCCAACATCCCAAAGAATCTCTCAAATTGTATCTGGGGTATGGCCTTCGTGAGTGGATCCGCAGTGTTGTCCTTCGTGTCAACTCTCCTGACCTCGATCTCGCGGGGATCAACAATCTCCCGGATCAGGTGATAATGCCTCAGAATATGCCTGGACCTCTGATGGGACCTGGGTTCCTTGGCCAAAGCCACAACTCCATTGTTATCACAATACAAAGGTATTGTATGCTCAATGGACGGAACCACACCAAGTTCAGTTATGAACTTCTTTATCCAGACAGCATCTTTGGCAGCATCGTTGGCAACGATATATTCAGCCTCCATCGACGAGTCTGCCACGATTTCCTATTTGGAACTCTTCCAATACACCGCCCCTCCATTGAGTGTAAAGACAAATCATGAGTGCGACTTAGAGTCCTCCTTATCACTTTGGAAGCTCGAATCGGTAAAGGACTGCACCTGGAGTTCTCCATTACCAAACACCAAGAACATCACTTTAGTCCTTCTCAAGTACTGGAGAATGTTCTTCATAGCTATCCAGTGACTCTCTCCTGGATCTGCTTGATACCTACTCACTACACTTAGTGAGTATGCTACATCGGGTCTGGTACATAGCAACGCGTACAAGATAAAGCCTACAGCCGAAGCATAGGGTATCCCTTGCATGCGAGCTCTCTCCAAATCAGTCTTGGGAGACATCTCTTTGGAGAGAGTGAGTCCAGAGATCGTGGATAAATTCACACGCTTGGATTCTTCCATACCAAACCTCTTTAGTATGGTGTCAATGTACCTGGATTGAGACAATCCCAATATCCATTAAGATCTATCTCTGTAAATCTTAATCCCAAAATTGCAGGAGGCATCACCAAGATCTTTCATTGAGAATCTATGTGATAAGAAGAGCTTGACAGAGTGCAGCATAGGAACATCATTTCCTATCAAGAGTATGCCATCCACGTACAATACGAGGAAGACAACCTTACACTCTGCCACCTTTTTGTAAATATAAAGCTCATCTACGTTCTTGATGAAGTCAAGCTCTTTGACTACAACATCAAAACAGATGTTCCAACTCTGCGATGCCTGCTTTAACCCGTAGATGGATTTAAGCAGCTTGCTCACCTTTCCGCTGCTCCCACTGTCTACGAAGCCCTCTGGCTGAGTCATGTATACGCACTCCTCTAAATCACCATTTAGAAAGGCGGTCTTAACATCCATCTGCCAGATTCGTAGTCATGGTATGCAGCAATGGCAATTAGGATCTGGATGGACTTAAGTATAGCCACAGGAGAATAGGTTTCATCATAATCCACACCTGGTCATTGACGAAAACCCTTTGCAACAAGTCTAGCTTTGAAAGTCTCAATTTTTCCATCTATACCAAGTTTCTTCTTAAAGATCCATTTGCTCCCATATGGTGTTACCCCTTCAGGAGCAACTTTCAAGGTCCATACTTTGTTGGTGTACATTGATTCCATCTCAGATCGCATTGCATCCAGTCATTTCACAGAGTCCCCACTTGTGATGACCTGCTCGAAGTTAGTCAGGTCATCATTTTCCATGATGCAATCCTCGCTCCCACCATCGATGAGAAAACCGTAGTATCTCTCAGGTGGATGAGGAACCCTACTAGATCGGCAGAGCGGCTGAGGTTCGTCGGGAACTACTAAATCCTCTGGTTCTACCAAATCTTCTGTCGTAGTTTGTATAGCTGGAACTTTTTCCAGTTCTACCTCCTCGCCACTAATTCCTTTGCAAGAAATTCCTTTTCTAAAAAGGTGGCATGTCGAGAAACAAACACCTTTTGTTTCTCAGTGTGGTAGAAGATATACCCTTGTGAGTTTTTGGGATATCCTACAAACTTGCACAGGACAGACCTTGCCTCGAGTTTGTCCGGATTGTGCCTTTTGACATAGGCCGGACAACCCCATATCTTAACATAATTAAGAGATGGTCTCTTCCCCTTCCATATCTCATATGGAGTAGTAGGTACTGATTTGGTAGGGACCATATTCAATAGGTGTATGGCTGTCTCAAGCGCATACCCCCAAAAGGAAATAGGCAACACAACAGTGCTCATCATAGAGCACACCATATATAATAGGGTACGATTCCTCCGTTCCGATACACCGTTGTGTTGTGGTGTATATGGAGGAGTAAGCTGAGAGATATCTCATTCTCTTTTAGATATTCCAGGAACTCATTTCTCAAGTTTCTCCTCCTCGATTAGATCAAAGGATTTTAATACTTTTACCCGTTTGGTTCTCGACTTCGTGCTTATATTCTTTGAATTTCTCAATAGCTTCAGACTTGTGTTTCAACAGGAACACATGTCCGTATCTTGAGAGATCGTCAGTGAATGTAATGAAGTATGAGAAACCATTCCTGGCGTGTGTAGACATGGGACCGCATACATCATTATGTATCAGTCCTAAGAATTCCGTAACTCTTTCTCCGTGTCCACTAAACGGAGTTTTGGTCATCTTGCCTTTGAGACATGAATGGCAAGTTTCATAAGGTGATAATTCCAACAGATTCAAATATTCATCCTTATGCAACTTAGCTAGTCGTGTCGCGTTGATATGACCTAGTCTACATGTAAGCCCGCGGGGGCGCCCCGGTCGTCGATCCGACGCCGGAAACGCGGAAACAAAAACTTTGCAAAACTTGCAACCGGCACCACCGCGCACTTTTCACCCGGATCGGGCCATTAACCTAGCAACTAGCAAATAAGAAAAGAGTAGAGAAGTTATACCAAGCGATCCGTGTCCTTCGGTCTTCATCTCCACTCCGATCTTCCGCGGAATCTCCGTCCATCATCGTCTCGTCGGAAAGGGCACCACGTAGCCGGAATCTTTTACGGGCTCCCACCTCTTGACCGAGGCAACTCGGGCGCGAAGTTGGCTAGCCGACGCGTCCAAGGCTTGCTATAGAATAGTGTAGTAAACTTGTCTCTTTAGGGGTTCATGAAGTTGCCATGGAGGATGGAGGTGAAGAATGAGAATGAAGCATGGAAAAGACTTTGGAATTTTTGACAAGCAAGAGAATAGAATGAGATGAATCAATTTCCTCTAATCAAATGAACTCTCCCTCTCCCCTCTCTAAAATGGCCGGCCCCTCTTCTCACAAAGAAGATTGGAGAGAGAAAAAGAAAAAACTCTCTCCTTTATCATAATGAGAAAAAGAAATGATATATCAAAATGGTCAAACCAAATTCCATTTCAATCCACTCACTAACCATCATGAAAAAGCAAATGAATGGACAAGAATGGAATCTCATCAAGATAAAGAGGAAACAAAAGCAATAAAGCCCTCCACTTTATGTTAATTGCAAACTTGCAATTAACACCCTCCATAAGAAAGTCCGACCGAGAAGGAATGAAGAAAAACCGGCCGGAACGGAATGCAAACTGGCAACTTCAGAAAACTGATCCGGTAATAAATTACAGGAAAACCCCACTACAGTAAATACATGCCCGCATTTGTATTCCCACTGAACACAAATGCAAAGAGACAAAATCTACACTATCTAATACTAGGATCCGGCTTAAGCCAAAGCCGGCTAGTAAAATCCGTCCGATCACGATCCGTGCAATACCGCACGTATCTGATCGAACCCTGCCATATCTCCATACGGCCTCTACAGCGTTTCACCCGAAACCTGAGTAACTGAGTGTGGTGGACTCTAAAGACTCGTCAATACTATGGGTGTGGATTTAACCACTAGCACGTCAGAGGTATAAGCCAATACGTGACGGGCTACCAAGTATTGACCAAAAGGGACGTCGATGAGCGAACTCATCCTGACACCCTACTGAGCCTGTCAGTGACAATATCCATACAGTCCGGTCCGTTCGTCTATGAGCATCGCATGGCGGGCCTAGGGGGTTGGTAAAAGTCAGACCCCCAATAGCGGTACAAGTCGTGTCGGAGTGTAGCCCAGAACACCCTGAGATACTACTGGAATACCTACCAGCAAATCTCCTGCCTTGGCCAAGGACTTTTCATGTTCTGGCTCTCCTAGACACAGCACGACCTCACCCCCAAAACCGGGAGAGACGAACCCCTGCAGATCTGCTCACTGCCTCCATATGGCTCGGGACTGTACCCAACTAAAACCTGTTTGCACGACTCATTTGAGCCGTGGTAGGGTAGTAATCAAAGCACAGTGGGAACTCACACGAGAAAAATGACGATCTCAGGTCGATGAACTAACCTGTACACATGTCACCAGGGAACTACTATCTGACGTCTGGTATAATCCCAACTAGCAAGTTCCCGGCGAGTCCTGTCCGGTGTACTCATAACCCAATGAGCACCTGTATACATCTTAGGTGAACCAACTGACACCAGTGGCTTGTGAGACCGGCCACCGCCCCTCGTCGGGGTCTCGACTGTATACACTAGTCTACTCCGGAGTATCGATGCCCTGTCTCGAAACTCCCACGACCAGGGACCTTTTAAGGATGTGCTTATAGACCCAGCTCTCACGTATATGATCGCCCTCATACTGCTGGTAGTCAAGCAAGAATCCTAGGGGCTCTATCAACGTGTAATAGCAACTCGTAAGGTCACCTAAAGCAGTACACGATGATAAAGATAAACCAGATAGCATACTATCATCTCGAGTAAGACTGTCCTACTGGGACAGGTCCTCCCCTCAATCATTGCAATCACGTGCCTGTGATCCAATAATTGACTCTGAGGGCACTATCTCCAACAATCTCCCACTTGCACTCAAGGCTAATTATTGCGATGTCGTATACTCACAGCCCGTGTGATACCGAACACCCAACTCCTCTACTAGTCAGTCTCACAAATCTCGTTTGCGAAACTATTGCGTTCGAGGAACAGCCTCAGTGAGTGGATCCGCTCTGGTGTTTCTTTCTATGTCTCTCTTTATCTCAAGTTCGCGGAGAAAGCTATCTCCCGAAATGAGCAATACCTGTCTTAGAATGTCTGGATGTCTGATGGGACCTAGCTCATAAATGAACTCCAAATCCAAACTTCTTAGACTGTATCGTCAACTGAACTTAATCAGTATCCTGCGCCATGCCTTCCCTCAGTATCCTCTTGGACCAGCTGTCCAAAATACTGCCCCTCGTCAGAAGGAAAACTATAACTCTGACAGCCACTCTGCCATCCAGGTCACATTGGAAGCCTGGAATGATAACCGTCTCCTTAAGGAGGCTGCCGTTATCAATTCCCTAGAACATCAACTTATGTTCTAAAACTGCTTCCGATTGTTTCTCCAGGATTGGATTAATATCAACTTATTGCATCTACTGCAAGAACAACACCTGGTGTGGTACTTGACATCTCATGATTGACTCAATTGCCTAAGCAAGTGATCTGCCAATCATGCACATCCCTCTCCCCTTTAGTCTGTAAGACACGTTTAGAGAGGGTGACTCCATCACCTGCAGGTATACCACCATGCTAGGAGTCGCTCATTCTAAATACTCATAGAATGCTGTCTAAGTACCCAGATTGAGAAACCACCCAAATCTAGATCTAAAACTATAGATCTAGTAACCAGAATGTCTGATATAATATCCAAATCCTATGTGGAGAAACTACTGTGTGACGACCAAAGTATAACCGATCGTAGTATAGGAATATCACTTCCTACTCTGTGTATGTCATCAAATACCAGGACATCACACCCTACTACCTTCTCAACAGATCCATCCCCTATTCTGATGAAGTCAAACCTATGACTGTCACATCAGAAATAGATGATCTATCTCCGCTATATCTGCTCTAGTCTATAAATAGACATAAGCCTGATATCCACCAATGCTTCCGCTGCTCCCACTGACTACGACAACCCTCTGGCAGAGTCATATAGACGTACACTTCTAAAACTAGTTTAGAACGACGCTATACTCATCCTCCTGCCGGGTCTCATAGTCTGGAACAACAGCAATGGCAAGTCTGGGTAAAAAAGAACCTCCCTGCCACCGTCCTTGAGCATACCGAAGTACCTCTCGAGTGTCTGAGGTTACCCACCATATCTGCGGAGTGGCCAATGGAATGTCAAACCAGATTGAATCTTTAGGTTCTTATCAAATCTTCAGTAATCGTTTGCGGTTCTGGAATCACTTCCAGTTCTACCATACTCCCACTACTGTTTTCTGAAAAAGTCCATTTTTATTAAAACTGTGGCGAGTCAAGAACAATATCACTATTGATCTTCCAGATGGTAGAAAGTCAACCCTCGTCATAGCCCGGGTCAACCCACAAACAGCCATTACAGAAACGTGCCTTGAGTTATCCGGAGTCTGGTTTTAAGCATAAGCCGGACAACTCCCCATATCTTAACAATATCATGATATGAACTATTCTATATCCAAGAAATAGAGGCACTGATTTAATTGAACCAGATTCAAATCATGCAGCTGTCTCCAGTGCATGTCAACTAAATGGAAGGAGGCCGATCAGCGTTACTCAACTTAGGAGTACTTCCAATTATGAGTAACCCGAAAGAGAAGCAAGTTCTCTTAATCATTACTATCAACTGAATACCATTCACAAGTATCTACATCCTCGATCACCTTGAAGAATCCCGATACTTGCAATATCTGGTTCTCTACTTTATCCTTATACCTATAACTCCTCAAAATTTAGACCCTGTGTTTCTACGAAACACATGTCTAAGAACTAGAGAAGTTAAAAGTAAACTGAATATAGTACGAGGACCTACCCCTCTGTCCTAATGGACACTGGACAACATACAATACTCTGTATAAGTCCCTTGAGTCAAATGACTCATTCACTGTGTGTCGTAGGTTGAAAACTGTACTTTTGGTTAAGAAGAATTACACCGCTGTTCAATGCTCCTTACCTAACCATCCACTGATATAAGTAAATGTCATAGACATAATTTCAAAAAGGTATATCTCACTCTATAAAAATAGACGTACAGATATATCAATTCGAAATTGGTGCATAACAACGGATATTCAAAACCAAATATTTGCCGACCGGCAAACAACCCAGGTGACTTCCTCAAATATCACCGATTACAACGAATCCTGATATAATAAGGATGGTTACCTAATTCCCAATAACTTACTCCCACTCATCATCTGTAAAACCATACAGATGTGAGAATCCAACCTGGTTAATACATACCCTGGAGTAAGTGTCTAATCGGGAAATCAGTTTTCTTTTAACAGTACACAGTGAAACTGAAACATTGAAATGTTTCGATCGGGTATCCTAGTATTCATAGTAATGCCTCTTCCATTATCCAGATTCATGACTGTAACCGTATAATTCTTTGCCACCTCTCCAAATCCCTTTATATGTCTTTAGTCATTACCTTCTGTACACCCCTTTAGGCCAAATGGTTTTCTTCCTTCCCAACCGTTCGGCACCAGCCTATGGTTTGGAAGAAGACTATCCAATAAGCATAATGGGTGTACTGTCCTAATCCTAGGTGCACTCGCAATGCGAGAGAAGGTGAGGATAAAAGACAACCGAATGAACTTAATTCCCATTTCTCCTGAACTAGGATCCATCCCCGAACTGGAACAAGTTCCTTTCGAGTTCGTATATAACCATACGATGGATTATCCAATAAACTGGGATCTTCGTAGTGATACGGAGTGTCCTGGAGAAATACAAAGGTGATTTAGGATTGGCGAAGAAATACTTGGTTTGGTCGTGAATAGCAGTCGCAATTTACTTTGCCCTCTTACTAATCCCTTGCTTTGTCTGAACTTAATACCTTCTGTACACCTTTTAGGCTAATTGGTTTTCTTCATTCCCTACCGGTCGGCACCAGCCTAAGGTTTGGAAGAAGACTATCCAATTTGCGTAATAGGTGTACTATCTCCTAAACCAAGGAGTACTCGCAATCTGAGAGAGAAGGTAAAAGGAAAAGACAACTGAATAGTCCTATTCGTTTTCTCCAGAACCAGAAAACATCCTCGAATAAATTCCTTCGAGTTCGTATATAACCATACGATGGTTTTGTCCAATGGAAGTGGACGTTCGTAGTAATACGGGGTGTCCTGGAGAAAAGGGTAAAAGTAGGAGTGGCAATGAGGTTTGCAACTCTGACAATCCAAAAGCCAGTGTTAAGAAGGTTCGGTCAACTTGGTCATTGAGTCATAGTCTAGGGTCGGGTCAATGGTCGCTGCCAAAGAGAGAGAGAAAAGAAACACTCAGCGTGCACTCTAACCTAGATCAGAATGGTTATCACTTTATCTAATCTGGAAACCTCCCACTGTAACGTCAAATTCTTCCCCAAACCTAAAAGAAGAATTAGCCGGGATCACCCGAGGAGTAAACCAACTCATCAGTGGGAATCGGGATCCAACTATCATCGCATGATAACGTGACGGAATCCGCTCACGCTATCATACTCCAGAAGGTATGCGCATATCTGGCAAGTTTCAGTTCTTTTGAAACTCCCGATGTGGATTTTTACCCCATGCTCTTATGACCTTGACTAAGGCCAACAAATCATAAGTCACATGTCAAGTTCTACCCGTCATTGTCCAGGTTGATTTGAACCCACCCGTATAAGCCCTTGACTAGGGCCAACAAGGCTATACGACTGTCCCAAACCAACGCATCTATCTATGCAGCATATGAACACCCAATAGCTACCAAACACTGTGCCTTGACTATGGCCAACAAACACAGCTTGAATACTATTGACTATCCATATGAAACGACGGAGGGCTACGAATGGTTTCTGGCGAAAACCTTTAACGTAATGAACTCGATATCGTTGAAGGAACGGATAGCTTTGTAAAAATATAGTGACGAAAACCTTTGCTAAAGAGGTCACTCCCGGTGAAGGGATCTCGGCTCTTTCCCCGTAGAATGAGGTGCAGGATATTACAACTGAATACCACGATGCAAAGCAAAAGTAATCGGCTATAGTGAAGTTATTGCCCTGACGCAAACTTTTGTCCAAGGGGTCACTCCCGGTGAAGGGATCTCGGCCCTTGCCTCGTCGACTGAGGAGCAGGATATTCCAACTGAATACCACTGTGCAAAACAAAAGTGAACGTCCTTGCAATAACAGCTTTTTGAAAAAGTGTTCCAACAACATCAGATAGGTTTGTTTAGCTTGCATTGATCTGAATCAACGCAGTCCCATCAATTGATCACACCACAAAGAACGAAAATATACTGACGTACATATATGCCATCCGCATTCGCCACTGGGTCCCGTCATCACCCGTTAGGTTAGCTAACTAACGACAGAGCGGGGACTGGACTAGCGCGGATGAAAAACATATACAACATCTACTAATATATATATAATATATAATTTTCGCTCAAGGCGTGATAAACAATGCAGCAGCACAGAAAAGTATAGCAACACAGATCAATACAGATATCTAGGATCCCCGGGTTTCACAGAGCCGCTGAAACCCGACGTTCCCCTGGTCGTGTGGATAGCCTGTGCAATGAAATCCTAGACCCCTACGGGCGCGGCAAGTTACCCGCCAAAACCTGAAGCGAGGTAGCCCCCTTCAGCAACGTGAATGGACCACCCAGCACTTCACGGAATCCGGTAACTTGGGCATCCCTCCTGGGCCAACCTGTACCCCCTACGAGTGCGGCGAATAGCCCGCCAATTCTAGAGTGAAGCCCCCTCCATCTCAAAGCCATGAGATGCGGGCCCGTTTCCCTCTAGAACCCGGCTGTCCGTGCACCCCTCCGCGGGGTAATCCTAGTACAGAAAGTAAAATATACATACAGCGGGTACATCGACCTCGACCTGGTCGTGCCCCAAAAGAATAATACAAACAGGCAGTGACGGCAGTCCACATGTCGGACGCTCGCCCCGCAATAATAAATGTACATATAAAACAGAACTGTACTAACATTGCATCCAGGCTATCCCCACGATCGATCCGCAACAACACAGCAAAACACAGAACATCAACGTGAATGTCACGTTCGCAAATCCGTCTAAAAGGGCTATAGCAGATAGACTGGATTTACCGATCGAGTGACATTCACGGTCGCAGATATAATGTAAATACTGTGAACTGGCATGTTTAAAATATCCGACCGAACAAATATTATCAAGTGGGCCCCAAGCAGTACTGTAGCACTTACAGAAAATCTGGGCCCAAAGAAAATATCCCAAAACCCCTATTTCCTAACCAGAAGCCTAATGGGAAAATTTTGTGCAGTGAAGACACATTCCCACCGCGGAACCGCGGCCAAACCAGGGGTTTGGCAGCGTTTCCGCGGCCGTACTAAGCGATCACTGTACCAAATTTTACCAGAATTCTTAGGTTTTCATGCTTGTGTTTCTGCAATGACCTGAAAAATTTTTGGAGCTTGAAAAAATTTCGACAGAAACATGAAGTATGAAAAATACGGTTTTTGGGAACTTTGTTCGATCGAGTTCTAAACGTGCTAGAGCAAGCTAGGCGAGGTTAATGGCGTGTCTCTGATACCATTGTAAGCCCGCGGGGGCGCCCCGGCCGTCGATCCGACGCCGGAAACGCGGAAACAAAAACTTTGCAAAACTTGCAACTGGCACCACCGCGCACTTTTCACCCGGATCGGGCCATTAACCTAGCAAATAGCAAATAAGAAAAGAGTAGAGAAGTTATACCAAGCGATCCGTGTCCTTCGGTCTTCATCTCCACTCCGATCTTCCGCGGAATCTCCGTCCATCATCGTCTCGTCGGAAAGGGCACCACGTAGCCGGACTCTTTTACGGGCTCCCACCTCTTGACCGAGGCAACTCGGGCGCGAAGTTGGCTAGACGACGCGTCCAAGGCTTGCTATAGAATAGTGTAGTAAACTTGTCTCTTTAGGGGTTCATGAAGTTGCCATGGAGGATGGAGGTGAAGAATGAGAATGAAGCATGGAAAAGACTTTGGAATTTTTGACAAGCAAGAGAATAGAATGAGATGAATCAATTTCCTCTAATCAAATGAACTCTCCCTCTCCCCTCTCTAAAATGGCCGTCCCCTCTTCTCACAAAGAAGATTGGAGAGAGAAAAAGAAAAAACTCTCTCCTTTATCATAATGAGAAAAAGAAATGATATATCAAAATGGTCAAACCAAATTCCATTTCAATCCACTCACTAACCATCATGAAAAAGCAAATGAATGGACAAGAATGGAATCTCATCATGATAAAGAGGCAACAAAAGAAATAAAGCCCTCCACTTTATGTTAATTGCAAACTTGCAATTAACACCCTCAATAAGAAAGTCCGACCGAGAAGGAATGAAGAAAAACCGGCCGGAACGGAATGCAAACTGGCAACTTCAGAAAACTGATCCCATAATAAATTACAGGAAAACCCCACTACAGTAAATACATGCCCGCATTTGTATTCCCACTGAACACAAATGCAAAGAGACAAAATCTACACTATCTAATACTAGGATCCGGCTTAAGCCAAAGCCGGCTAGTAAAATCCGTCCGATCACGATCCGTGCAATACCGCACGTATCTGATCGAACCCTGCCATATCTCCATACGGCCTCTACAGCGTTTCGCCCGAAACCTGAGTAACTGAGTGTGGTGGACTCTAAAGACTCGTCAATACTATGGGTGTGGATTTAACCACTAGCACGTCAGAGGTATAAGCCAATACGTGACGGGCTACCAGGTATTGACCAAAAGGGACGTCGATGAGCGAACTCATCCTGACACCCTACTGAGCCTGTCAGTGACAATATCCGTACAGTCCGGTCCGTTCGTCTATGAGCATCGCATGGCGGGCCTAGGAGGTTGGTAAAAGTCAGACCCCCAATAGCGGTACTAGTCGTGTCGGAGTGTAGCCCAGAATACCCTGAGATACTACTGGAATACCTACCAGCAAATCTCCTGCCTTGGCCAAGGACTTTTCATGTTCTGGCTCTCCTAGACACAGCACGACCTCACCCCTAATACCGGGAGAGACGAACCCCTGCAGATCTGCTCACTGCCTCCATGTGGCTCCGGACTGTACCCAACTAAAAACTGTTTGCACGACTCCTTTGAGCCCTGGTAGGGTAGTAATCAAAGCACAGTGGGAACTCACACGAGACAAATGACGATCTCAGGTCGATGAACTAACCTGTACATATGTCACCAGGGAACTGCTATCTGACGTCTGGTATAATCCCAACTAGCAGGTTCCCGGCGAGTCCTGTCCGGTGTACTCATAACCCAATGAGCACCTGTATACATCTTAGGTGAACCAACTGTCACCAGTGGCTTGTGAGACCGGCCACCGCCCCTCGTCGGGGTCTCGACTGTATACACTAGTCTACTCCGGAGTATCGATGCCCTGTCTCGAAACTCCCACGACCAGGGACCTTTTGAGGATGTGCTTATAGACCCCAGCTCTCACGTATATGATCGCCCTCATACTGCTGGTAGTCAAGCAAGAATCCTAGGGGCTCTATCAACGTGTAATAGCGACTCGTAAGGTCACCTAAAGCAGTACACGATGATAAAGATAAACCAGATAGCATACTATCATCTCGAGTAAGACTGTCCTACTGGGACAGGTCCTCCCCTCAATCATTGCAATCACGTGCCTGTGATCCAATAATTGACTCTGAGGGCACTATCTCCAACACTACAATGCCACAAGAAGGATTCGTTCATTTCTGAACTCTTCCTCTTGTGTGTGTTTTTTACATTAAGAACTGAGGTTTCATTTAGAACGTATATGTCATTATTTAACGAGCCTGATCCAATCAACTTTTGATTCAGGAAGATATTCATAACATTATCCTGTACTACAAAATTATATCCTTCTTTACTTAATAAAGAAACTGATATAGGATAGCATATCAGGGTCGGAATGTAATAGCATTCGTTCAGGATCAATGTATTACCATTTGGTAACACAAGGTGATATTCGCCAACAGCTTTGGCTGCAACATTTGCAATATTTCCTACTCTTATGGAATGATCACCCTCTCCCGGTTCCCTACCTTTTCTTAGCCCATGTAACATATTACATATGTGGGATCCTGATCCGGTATCTAATACCCAGGACGTAGAATGAACTGAGAAACAGTTCTCGATAACTAATACACCTGAAAAAGATGCATCAACATGCTTATTCTTCGTTTGGGCGGTGTGTGAATATGGATATTCCCCAATTTCATGCTCAGTCTTATAATAATTATAAGAAAGAACAGAACCAACGTTCCCTTGCTCAGAACAACAAGCGGGTTCGGTCAATAAATCCATATTATTATCTTGATTAAGGCCTGACATGGTCGCTACCGGGAGAGAGAGAGAAGAAAACACTTTAGCGTATGCTCTTGCAAGATTATATTGGTTATCATCTTATCTAATCAGGATGGCACCCACTGTTTTCATCAAATCTACCTTAAAACCCTGAAAGGTAAGACTAGCCAGGATTAATTACACCTTACAAGTTCGCCAATCTTTCAGCCAGGTCAGTGTTGGTACATTGAAGGAGATTCCTCGTGCTTTTACATGGACCTAATTAAAATAAACCTCGTTTTCCCAGTGGCATAACCACGTTAACACCTTTCTAGACACCTACTTGATCGGCTAATTGTCATGTGTAAAACACTCCCAGGAGTAACTCTTACTCGCAGTGGGTATCAGGATCCAACTATCTCATAGAAGGTATGCAATCTCATTGCAAATTTCAACACATGAAATTCCCGATAATACATTTACCCCTAACGTGCTATGACCTTGACGAAAGCCAACAAAATATAGTCCGCTAGTCAAGTTCAACCTGTACATTTCTTTATTGAATTAAACCCACCCGCACGACCTTTGACGAAAGCCAACAAAGCCGTACGACTACCCTAATCCAATCGCATCATATGCTGCAGATAAGCAGAAAGTAGCTACCGCACACTACGCCTTGACGAAAGCCAACAAACGTAGCACAAATACTAAATATTGCTTGTCTGAAATGTCGGAGGGCTACGCAGGTTTTTATGAAAACCATGAGCGTAATGTACTTGATATCGTTTTAGAAACAAGCGGTTTTGAAAAGGTGTGTTTTTTAGGCTTTTACTAGTTTCGCTAAAGAGGTCACTCCCGGTGAAGGGATCTCAGCTCTTTCTGTAGGGTTAGCGTAGCATCTTAGCAAGGTTTTGGCAAGCATCAAACATGCTTCTTTATAATTTTTCGGGTGCTAAACAAACCCTAACCAAGATCTTAACTAGAGAATTAGGGTTAACTATGCATGTAAACAAGTTTACATCTAAGAGAGAGGGATTACAACCTTTGTAGTCCGATCCTTCACTTCATAAGCTCCGAGTAGTAGTCCCTTTGCCGCGATCCATGATCTCCAGGACTCCAGAAAGGCTCCACAAGTCGAATGATCCATTCTTACTTGAAGTCTTCCATTTCGAAGATGATCTACGTTGAAGAATCTCAAACTCAAGCTCTCACTTCTTTAATCAAGTATTAGTGAAGTGAACACTATAATCTAAGTGGCTAGAATAGATGAGGATGATGAAGCATGAATTTTACACTCTTTTGTTTTCAATTTCTCACTTTAAATCATTACTTCACAAAAAGCTAGAAAGCTTTTTCAAGGAGGAAGAAGAAGAAGAAATATTTTGTGATGAATAATGAATTATTGTTATGGTTACAAATCCAACCATGGGTTAATAATGAAGGGCTTAACTCATGTAGAGAATAAACCTAAGGTAAAGGGTTTGGGTTGGGTTAAGAAATATCTATACAAAATATCTTAGCAAAAAACAAAAGAAAGCTTCATGAAACTTCATGAAAAAGCTAACCCAAATCAAACCCTAACTTTTTTAATCTCCACAAAACATGTTGTATTTGAACCCTAACTTGTTACAATATTATATATCACATATATAATATATATTTTGCAACAAAAGAAAATAATACAATTAACATATATCGCATATATATCAATATATTATCCGGTGAGAAAATGAATCAATAAAGCGAGCTTATATTAGTTAACGTAATGTAATATATCACATATATAATTATACATTAAATTATCAAATCAACACTTAATCCGACAATCCGGCTATATTGCATATAACCGACTAATATAACATGTACCGATTCATCGAATCAACACTTGATCCGATGACCCGGCTATATCACATATACCTGGCCGATATCATATATCGCAAGAATAGAATACAGTATCTCATATCGTATTATTCTCGGTCCCTCACATATCACATATGTGCTCCTACTCCGTTTTGCCTGAGCCAGGAAACCTCTGTGTAGGACTCTAAAGAATCGTCAATACGTCGGCAGCAGGTGATGATCATATCAAACACCCACAATCTGCAAGCGGTCAGCTAAACATAACAACCACCCAGGTAGTGAGCGATCAGAAGATCAACAAGCAAGCCTGTACATTCTCCTGTAAATCCAATCAGTAAACACTACCGTACAGCCCGGTCTCTTCGTCTGATATGTTGCATATCTAGTCTAGGGGTGGTAAACGTCAGACCCCAGTAATCGATAAGTCATGTCGATATAAGGCTCATAACAGGTTGAGAAACTACTGATAACACTTACCAGTAAATCTCCATATCAGCCCTGGCCAGGGACATCCAGTTATAGCCAATCGAACACAGCACAACATCAACTCCCTATACCGGGAGAGACGAAACGCCTCCTATCGCTCATTGCCTCCATGTGATTCGGGACTGTACCCAAAAGCCACCGTTTTGCACGCCCTCTTGGACGTGGTAAGGTGGAAATCAAAGCACAGTGGGAATCACACAAGACACTATGACTATCTCGGGTCTACAGACTAACCTGTACGAGTGTCACCGGAGAACTGCTATCTGACGATAGGTATAATACCATCCAGGAGTTCTCGGCGAGTCCGCTCAGTGTACCCAGCCTCCACTGAGCACCCGTACACCATCTTTGATGTCCAACACTAATGGATATGGGATCATCCATCGCCCAACATATAGGTCAAGATGTGTGTACGCAAGTCTACTCTGGAGTATCGATGCCCTGTCTCGATACACCCTCGACTAGGAACAGTTATAGGATGTACTCGTTGACTACCCTGGCCCCACTAGTATGATCTCATCATAGTCCTAGTAGTCGAGTGCATATCCTAAGGGCTTTGTCAACACGTGATCACAAAATAGTATTCGTTAACATGTTAAGATAAAGTGAAACCAGATAGCATACTATCATATCGAGCAAGAAAGTCCTCTCTCTATATATCCAAGCATCCATTATAATATACATCACATGTACAACAATGGCCTCTAGGGCATACATATAACTAACAATCTCCCACTTGCACTAAGGCCAGCTGTTGTAATATCTCATACCCAACATCCCGAAGAGTCTCTCAAATTGTATCTGAGGAATGGCCTTTGTGAGTGGATCCGCGGTGTTGTCCTTCGTATCAACTCTCCTGACCTCTATCTCTCAGCGATCAACTATCTCCCGGATCGGGTGATACCGCCTCAGAATATGTCTGGACTTCTGATGGGACTGGGTTCCTTGGCCAAAGCCACAGCTCCATTGTTATCACAATACAGAGGTATTGGATACTCAATAGACGGAACCACACAAAGTTCAGTGATGAACTTCTTTATCCAGATAGCCTCTTTGCCAGCATCATTGGCAGCGATGTATTCAGCCTCCATCGTCGAGTCTGCCACGGTTTCCTGTTTGGAACTCTTCCAACAAACCGCCCCTCCATTTAGGGTAAAGAAAAATCCCGAGTGTGACTTAGAGTCGTCCTTATCACTTTGGAAGCTCAAATCAGTAAAGGACTCCACCTGGAGTTCTCCATTATCATACACCAAGAACATCTCTTTAGTCTTTCTCAAGTACTTGAGAATGTTCTTCACAGCTGTCCAGTGATTCTCTCCAGGATCTTCTTGATACCTACTCACTACACTTAGTGAGTATGCTACATCGGGTCTGGTACATAGCATCGCGTACATGGTAGAGCCTACTGCCGAAGCATAGGGTATCCCCTGCATGCGAGCACTCTCCAAATCAGTCTTGGGAGACATCTCTTTGGAGAGAGTGAGTCCAGAGATCGTGGGTAAGTTCCCACACTTGGATTCTTCCATACTAAACCTCTTTAGTATGGTGTCAATGTACCTGGATTGGGACAATCCCAGTATCCGTCTAGATCTATCTCTATAGTTCTTAATTCCCAAAATGCAGGAGGCATCACCTAGATCTTTCATTGAGAATCTTTGTGATAAGAAGAGCTTGACCAAGTGCAGCATAGGAACATCATTTCCTATCAAGAGTATGTCATCCACGTACAACACGAGGAAGACAACCTTACTCTCTGCTACCTTCTTGTATATAAAAGGTTCATCTATGTTTTTGATGAAGTCAAACTCTTTGATTACTACATCAAAACATATGTTCCAACTCCGCGATGCCTGCTTCAACCCATAGATGGATTTAAGCAGCTTGCACACCTTTCTGCTGCTCCCACTGTCTATGAAACCCTCTGGATGAGTCATGTACACGCACTCTTCCAAATCACCATTTAGAAAGGCGGTCTTAACATCGATTTGCCAGATTCCGTAGTCATGGTATGCAGCAATGACAAGTAAGATCCGGATGGACTTAAGCATAGCTACTGGAGAAAAGGTTTCGTCATAATCCACACCTGGTCGTTGATGAAAACCCTTTGCAACAAGTCTAGCTTTGAAAGTCTCAACTTTTTCATCTACACCAAGTTTCTTCTTAAAGATCCATTTGCTCCCAATGGGTTTTACCCTTTCAGGAGGTCCATACTTTGGTGTACATGGATTCCATCTCAGATCGCATTGCATCAAGCCATTTCACAAAGTCCCCACTCGTGATGGCCTGCTCGAAGCAAGTCGGGTCATCATCTTCCATGATGCAATCCTCGCTCCCACCATCGATGAGAAAACCGTAGTATCTCTCAGGTGGAGGAGGAACCCTACTAGATCGGCGGAGAGGCGGGGGTTCGTCGGGAACTACTGAATCCTCCGGTTCCACTAAATATTCACTTGCAGTTTGTGTCGCCGGAACTTCTTCCAGTTCTACCTCATTGGCACTAATTTCTTTTGCAAGAAATTCCTTTTCTAAAAAGGTGGCATGTTGAGAAACAAACACCTTTTGCTCCTCACTGTGGTAGAAAAAGTATCCATAAGAATTCTTCGGATATCCTACAAACTTGCAGAGAACTGATCCTGCCTCAAGTTTGTCCGGATTTTGCCTTTTGACATAGGCCAGACAACCCCATATCTTAACTCATTTAAGATAAGGTCTCTTCCCACTCCATATCTCATATGGTGTGGTAGGTACAGATTTAGTTGGAACTTGATTCAATAGGTATGCTGCTGTCTCAAGCGCATATCACCATAAGGAAATAGGCAACTCAGCAGTGCTCATCAAAGAGCGCACCATATCTAATATGGTGTGATTCCTCCGCTCCGATACACCGTTGTGCTGTGGTGTGTAGGGAGGAGTAAGCTGAGAGATAATGCCATTCTCTTTTAGATAGTCCAGGAACTCATTGCTCAAGTATTCTCCTCCTCGATCAGATCGAAGGATTTTAATACTTTTACCCGTTTGGTTTTCTACTTCGTTTTTATATTCTCTGAATTTCTCAAAAGCTTCAGACTTGTGTTTCAACAGGTACACATGTCCGTATCTTGAGAGATCGTCAGTGAATGTAATGAAGTAGGAAGAACCGTTCCTGGCATATGTAGACATGGGACCACATACATCACTATGTATCAGTCCTAAGAGTTCCGTAACTCTTTCTCCGTGTCCACTAAACGGAGTTTTGGTCATCTTGCCTTTGAGAGATGACTGGCAAGTGTCATAAGATGAAAATTCGAATAGATTCAAATATCCATCCATATGTAATTTAGCTAGCCGTGTCGTATTGATATGACCAAGTCTACAATGCCACAAGAAGGATTCGTTCATTTCTGAACTTTTCCTCTTGTGTGTGTTCTGTATATTAAGAACTGTGTTTTGATTTAGAACGTATATGCCATTATTTAACGAGCCTGATCCAATCAACTTTTGATTTAGGAAGATGTTCATAACATTATCCTGTATTACAAAATTATATCATTCTTTACTTAATAAAGAAACTGATATAATGTTGCATATCATGTTCGGTATATAATAGCATTCGTTCAGAATCATTGTATTACCACTTGGTAATACAAGATGATATTAGTCAACTGCTTTGGCTGCAACATTTGCACCATTCCCTACTCTTACGGAATGATCACCCATTCCCAGTTCTCTACCTTTCTTTAGCCCATGCAATATATTGCATATGTGGGCTCCTGATCCGGTATCTAATGCCCAGGACGTAGAGTGAACTGAGAAACACTTCTCTGTAACTAACACATCCGAAGAAGATGCATCAACATGTTTATTCTTCGTTTGGGCAACGTGTGAATTCTGGTATTCTTCTATTTCCTGTTCAGTCTTATAACAAAGAAAGAACGGAACCAACGTTCCCCTGCTCATTATTATAAGCGGGTTCGGTCAAAACATACATATTATTATCTTGATTAAGGCCTGACATAGTCGCTACCTGGAGAGAGAGAGAGAGAGAGAGAGAAGAAAACACTTTAGCGTGCGCTCTTGCAACATTAGATTGGTTATTATCTTATCTAATCAGGATGGCTCCCACTGTTTTAATCAAATCTTCCTTCAAAGCCTAAAAGGTAAGATTAGCCGGGATTAATCACACCCTACAAGTTCGCCAATCTTTCAGCCAGATCAGTGTTGGTACTTTGAGAGAGGTTCCCCGTGCTTTCGCACGGACCTAATTAAAATAAACATCGTTTTCCCAGAGGCATAACCCCGTTAACACCTTTCTAGACACCTACTTGATCGGCTAATTGTCCTGTGTAAAATTCTCCCAGGAGTAACTCTTACTCACAGTGGGTATCAGGATCCATCTATCTTATAGAAGGTATGCAATCTCATTGCAAATTTCAACACTTGAAATTCCTGATAATATTCTACCCCTAGCGATCTATGACCTTGACAAGGTTAATAAACCATAAATCGCAAGTTAAGTTCAACCCGTCATTTCCCGATTGAATTAAACCCACCCGCATGACCCTTGACAAGGTTAACAAGGCCGTACGAATACCATAATCCAATCACATCTCATGTTTTAGCAGATAAACACTAATTAGCTACCGTACACTGTGCCTTGACAAGGTCAACAAACGCAACACGAATACTAAGTAGGATTTATCTGAAATGACGGAGGGCAACACAGGTTTTTCTGAAAACCATGAGCGTAATGAACTTGATATCGTTGTAGAAACAAGTAATTTTGTAAAGGAGTGTTTTTGAGGCTTTTCTAGTTTCGCTAAAGAGGTCACTCCAGGTGAAGGAATCTCGGCTCTTTCCTCATCGAATAAGGTGCAGGATATTTCATAAATACCACTGTGCAAAGCAAAAACTATAGAAGCAATCAAAAACAAAACCGTGAGTTTGTAGTATCTACCAGTTTTGCTGAAGAGGTCACTCCCGGTGAAGGGATCTCGGCTCTTTCCTTATCGAATAAGGTGCGGGATATTCTACAAGGAATACCGCTATGAAAAGCAATAACTGTAGCTACCCTTTTTGAAAAATTTGATTCTATAACATCTTTTAGGTTTCTTTTCTTTTATTAATCTCATTAATAAAACCCATCATTTAAGCTTCCTAAGCATCACAGAAGAAACGAAAGCAGCAATATTTATATATCAACATAGAGTATAAGCATTCGTCTCGGGCGGTAATATGATCTCATCACAAAACATAGCAGCAGAAGTCAACATATGAAATATTGGATATATTAGGACATCCGTGTTTTATTTTGAGCCTATATAAAACACGGATTCCACAGTCGCGATGAATAGCCAAACCTACATCCCTAGACCCCTACGAGAGCGGCAAGTAACCCTGCCAATTCTAGGGTTAGGAGACCCGGTCTCGACTCCTCGAGATGGCCCCCCACTTCCCACTGGACCCTAGAATCCGGTTACTTGTGCCCTCCGCCTTGGGTCTATCTTAATGCGGAAAAATAAATAATATACAATGGTGACATCATCCTCAACCCGGATGTGCCCCAATAAAAGAATATTACATATAAATGAATTTTACATGAATGAAAAAGAAAACTCTCATCTCACATAAAACCCCCGGCTATTCAATACACAACGATCCAATATAACATATCACAGCAAGACATAATCATCACAGATAACTAGGCAAAATTAGATAATTCAATAGATACAATGAATTCATAAAATACCCCAGTGAGCTCAACACTTGAGCAGAAATAAAAATTCCCAGTAGCATGACCCAGCACCTATGGACCGGCACTGAAGTGCCCGTCCTAAGCCTCCACAGTGGCGCCGTGGAACCGCCGCCAAAACCAGGTTTTGGCCGCGGTTACGCGGTCAATGTAGCGAGTTAGGGACTCTTTCTTCAGGTAGGTCCATAAAATTCCCTGCATGATTTTTTGAGTATTTTTAATATGGAAAATGTCAACTTTTTGAAAAATTTCCAGAAAAGGGGTCATTTCGGGGTTTCGGGGTTCGATCGGACTTCTAACTTCGTCTAGACAACTCCTAATGCTCTAGCTTGGCTCTGATACCACTGTAGGGTTAGCGTAACACCTTAGCAAGGTTTTGGCAAGCATCAAACATGCTTCATTATAATTTTTCGGGTGCTAAACAAACCCTAACCAAGATCTTAACTAGAGAATTAGGGTTAACTATGCATGTAAACAATTTTACATCAAAGAGAGAGGGATTACAACCTTTGTAGTCCGTTCCTTTGCTTCATAAGCTCCGAGTAGTAGTCCCTTTGCCGCGATCCATGATCTCCCGGACTCAAGAGAGGCTCCACAAGTCGAATGATCCATTCTTGCTTGAAGTCATCCTTTTCGAAGATGATCTACCTTCAAGAATCTCAAACTCAAGCTCTCACTTCTCTAATCATGCATTAGTGAAGTGAAGACCCTAATCTATGTGGCTAGAATAGATGAGGATGATGAAGTATGAATTTTACACTCTTTTGTTTTCAGTTTCTCACTTTAAATCATTACTTCACAAAAAGCTAGAAAGCTTTTTCAAGGAGGAAGAAGAAGAAGAAAGCTTTTGTGATGAATAATGAATTATTATTGTGGTTACAAATCCAACCATGGGTTAATAATAAAGGGCTTAACTCATGTAGAGAATAAACCTAAGGTAAAGGGTTTGGGTTGGGTTAAGAAATATCTATACAAAATATCTTAGCAAAAAACAAAAAAAAGTTTCATGACGCTTCATGAAAAAGCTAACCCAAATGCTAACCCAAATCAAACCCTAACTTGTTTAATCTCCACAAAACATGTTGTATTTGTAACCCTAGCTTGTTACAATATTATATATCACATATATAATATATATTTTGCAACAAAAGAAAATAATACAATTAACATATATCGCATATATATCAATGTATTATCCGGTGAGAAAATGAATCAATAAAGCGAGCTTATATTAGTTAACGTAATGTAATATATCAAATATATAATTATACATTAAATTATCGAATCAACACTTAATCCGACAATCCGGCTATATTGCATATAACCGACTAATATAACATGTACCGATTCATCGAATCAACACTTGATCCGATGACCCGGCTATATCACATGTACCCGGCCGATATCATATATCGTGAGAATAGAATACGGTATCTCATATCGTATTATTCTCGGTCCCGCACATATCACATATGTGCTCCTACTCCGTTTTGCTTGAGCCAGGAAAACTCTGTGTAGG